>CM068952.1:193657256-193668760 GCA_035128595.1 Eptatretus atami
TGCAAGTAACATAGTTATGGACTCTGTCTGCGATTAACATAGTTATGGACTCTGTCTGCGAGTAACATCGTTATGGACTCTGTCTGCGAGTAACATCGTTATGGACTCTGTCTGCGAGTAACATCAGTTATGGACTCTGTCTGCGAGTAACATAGTTTATGGACTCTGTCTGCGAGTAACATAGTTATGGACTCTGTCTGCGAGTAACATCGTTATGGACTCTGTCTGCGAGTAACTGTATTATGGACTCTGTCTGCGAGTAACGTATGTTATGGACTCTGTCTGCGAGTAACATCATTATGGATTCTGCTGTGCCGGACATTGTTATGCACCTGTCTGTGAGGGACATAGTTACGGACCTGTCTGTGAGGGACATCGTTATGGACTCTGTCTGCGAGTAACATCGTTATGGACTCTGTCTGCGAGTAACATAGTTATGGACTCTGTCTGCGAGTAACGTAGTTAGGACTCTGTCTGCGAGTAACGTAGTTATGGACTCTGTCTGCGAGTAACGTAGTTATGGACTCTGTCTGCGAGTAACATCATTATGGATTCTGCCTGTGCCGGACATTGTTATGGACCCTGTCTGTGAGGACATAGTTACGGACCCTGTCTGTGAGGGACATCGTTATGGATTCTGCCTGTGAGGGACATTGTTATGGACCCTGTCTGTGAGGGACATTGTTATGGACCCTGTCTGTGAGGGACATGGTTACGGACCCTGTCTGTGAGGAACAATGTTATGGACCCTGTCCATGAGGAACATAGTTATGGACCCTGTCTATGAGGAACATAGTTATGGACCCTGTCTATGAGGAACATAGTTATGGACCCTGTCTATGAGGGACATTGTTATGGACCCTGTCTGTGAGGGACATTGTTATGGATCCTGTCTGTGAGGGACATTGTTATGGATCTGTCTGTGAGGGACATTGTTATGGAACCCTGTCTGTAGGGACATTGTTGCAGACCCTGTCTGTGAGGAACATAGTTATGGACCCTGTCTGTGAGGGATATTGTTACGACCCTGTCTGTGAGGAACATAGTTATGGACCCTGTCTGTGGGGACATTGTTATGGACCCTGTCGTGAGGGACATTGTTATGGACCTGTCTATGAGGAACATATTTATGGACCCTGTCTGTGAGACATTGTTATGGATCCTGTCTGTGAGGGACATTGTTATGGATCCTGTCTGTGAGGGACATTGTTTGGACCCTGTCGTGAGGGACATTGTTGCAGACCCTGTCTGTGCGGAACATAGTTATGGACCCTGTCTGTGAGGGATATTGTTACGGACCCTGTCTGTGAGGAACATAGTTATGGACCCTGTCTGTGAGGGACATTGTTATGGACCCTGTCTGTGAGGGACATTGTTATGGACCCTGTCTGTGAGGGACATTGTTATGGACCTTGTCTGTGAGGACATAGTTATGGACCTTGTCTGTGAGGAACATAGTTATGGACTCTGTCTGTGAGGGACATTGTTATGGACCCTGTCTGTGACGACATTGTTATGGACCCTGTCTGTGAGGAACATAGTTATGGACCTGTCTGTGATGAACATAGTTACGGACCCTGTCTGTGAGGGACATTGTTATGGACCCTGTCTGTGAGGACATTGTTACGGACCCTGTCTGTAGGAACATAGTTATGGACCTTGTCTGTGAGGAACATAGTTATGGACCCTGTCTGTGAGGGACATTGTTATGGACCCTGTCTGTGACGACATTGTTACGGGACCCTGTCTGTGAGGAACATAGTTATGGACCCTGTCTGTGAGGGACATTGTTATGGACCCTGTCTGTGACGACATTGTTACGGACCTGTCTGTGATGAACATAGTTACGGACCCTGTCTGTGAGGACATTGTTATGGACCCTGTCTGTGACGACATTGTTACAGACCCTGTCTGTGATGAACATAGTTACGGACCCTGTCTGTGAGGACATTGTTATGGACCCTGTCTGTGACGACATTGTTACGGACCCTGTCTGTGAGGAACATAGTTATGACTTGTCTGTGGGAACATAGTTATGGACCCTGTCTGTGAGGGACATGTTTATGGACCCTGTCTGTGAGGATATTGTATGGACCTGTCTGTGAGGACCATAGTTATGGACCCTGTCTGTGAGGAACATAGTTATGGACCCTATCTGTGAGGAACATAGTTATGGACCCTGTCTGTGAGGACATAGTTATGGACCCTGTCTGTGAGGGACATTGTTATGGACCCTGTCTGTGAGAACATAGTTATGGACCCTGTCTGTGAGGGATTGTTATGGACCTGTCTGGTGACGACATTGTTACGGACCCTGTCTGTGAGGAACATGTTTATGGACCCTGTCTGTGATGAACATAGTTATTGATTCTCTCCACAGGAACATCGCCATTTGAGCAACAACCACCCCCAACCCCTCTCCCCCCAAATGCACTCCTCAAAAAAAATAAACAATGTGGAAATTTGGAAACAAATGTAAATCAATCTGTCAACGGAATCCGATGACGTGTTGCGTTAATCTTCATCCTGATGAAGCAACACTTATATGAAAAAGAAGTCCAGCGTCGATCACACTCAGCGATGCGTTCCACCTGCACTCTTGCGTTCTGGCAAAGGAAGGGTATTCCAACATGGCGGCTGCTTGGCACCGGAAGCGTGTTCAACATGGCGGCTGCTTGGCACCGGAAGCGTGTTCCAACATGGCGGCTGCTTGGCACCGGAAGCGTGTGTGCAGGTGTACATTATTTCCAGCTGAGTGGCTGAACGCACAGAAATGACTGAGGGAAATTAAACCACAAACAACATCAAGCGGTCCCTTCCAACCACGATGACGCTCCCGGAAGAGGAAGTAGTAAAATCGGGGATTTATTTTATTTTTTTATTTTCAGGACGATTAGTTAAATGTCCAATGATTAGCATCAGGTGTCAATAAGTAAATGAAGAAACTCGCTCAAAGAGAGATAAAAAAAAAAAAAGAATTGCATCAAACACATGTGACATGCTATATATTGTTTTGAATCTCTTGGCTCGGAATATTGACGGCAATGGAATGGAGGAGAGGGAGTGGAGACCGGGGCTCGTCCCGCGTGGCTGGAGATCCAGGTTTATCGGAGGAGTCTCTCCGAGCCGCCGTTACGGGTCTCGGGATTCGAGATCCTCGGACTCTCTGTGCCCGGGCCGAGCCCCGACGGTGAGAGATCAACTGTGTTCTTTATCCGCACGAAAGTTCACCGACACCATGTACGCCGAGCTCTGTCGGTACATGGAGTCGTTCCGTGCGGGAGAAGATCGGAACGGACCGTCGTGTCCAGACGTGGAATGTACGTTGAGGAGACGGGAGGACCTGCTGAAGTTTTGTGGATCGACGATGACAACGAGGACTCTGTTTGTGTGAAGATGGAAGAGTCTCGGAGGATGGTGAGTCGTGTGTGTGTGTGTGTGTGTGTGTGTGTGTGTGTGTGTGTGTGTTGTGTGTGTGTGTGGTGTGTGGTGTGTGTGTGTGTGTGTGTGTGTGTGTGTGTGTGTTGTTGTGTAAATTTTCTCACTCGTCCACGATTTTTTCACAACTCGTCCACGATTTTCCCACAACTCGTCCACCGAATACAACTCGTCCACCGAATTTCTCACAACTCGTCCACCGATTTTCTCACAACTCGTCCACGATTTCCCAAACTCGCCACGATTTTCCGATCGTCACCGAATTTTCTCACGACTCGTCCACCGAATTTTCTCACGACTCGTCCACCGAATTTTCTCCGACTCGTCACCGAATTTTCTCACAACTCGTCCACCGAATTTTCTCACAACTCGTCCACCGAATTTTCTCACAACTCGTCCACCGAATTTCTCACAACTCGTCACCGAATTCCAACTCGTCCACAATTTCTCACATCGTCCACGAATTTTCTCACAACTCGTCCACCGAATTTTCTCACAACTCGTCCACAATTTTTGAAATTTCATGCTGTATAGACGTGTCATTTTTGGCCCCATCTCTCAATCATGAAGAATCAAAAAAAAAACTCTTATCCAGAACTGGATCTTCATCAAAATTGAATCGATTCGAACCAGTCGCACACCCAACATGTCCATCAACTTTCGTCTGAATCTGTCCACAACTTTTTGAGATATCCTGCACACACACACACACAAACTGACAGACGGGTGAAAAATACGGGGACTTGGTAAAAAAAAATCATTTGTAGTTCCATGAGGCATTGTCTGATTGGGTGGATGAGGGAATGGCAGTGGAGGTGGTACATCTAGACTTTAAGAAGGCATTTGATAAGGTACCACATCGGGGGTTGTTGACTCGGGTGAGGGCTTGTGGAGTGGCTGGTCAGGTAGCTAATTGGATTGCAAACTGGCTTTGTGGTAAGAAGATGTTTTGTTGAGAGGACGCAAGTAGTGGGGTACCTCATTGATCAGCATTAGAACTATTATCTATACTATAAGAAGTGTGTGCGTGTGCGCGTGTGTGTGTGCATGTGTGCGTGTTCACAAAAGCACAGCACTCGCTCACTGCACAAAGCACACATGCTGCATGCCGTGTGCACCGTGTTTCCGATACACCTCACACGGATGGCTGAAGCGGCTGCAGGATGTCTGCGGGAGAGTGTATGAGTGTGATGAGGCACGTGTGCAATGTGCATGTCCTGCATGCCCACTGTCTGACCTCGCACCTGGTATGGGCCGGGGTGGTGGAAGTGCCGTGGCCAGTGTACAAACAGGGTGCCTTGGCGCACAGTGAGTTGCTGAACCGTGGCGTTAAAAACACGTGGCAGTGCATGCCGGTCCGGACGTGGGGCAGGTTGAACGCACAGGTGAGAACGAGCTGCTGTCCATACTCGTGTCTGCGGCATGGACATGCACAGCGGAAGTCAACCCACTGGGCGACAAGGTATGCCCTTGGTGCATGCCCAGCCACCGTTGGTAGGGGAATCGAAGCTTCGTTCTCCATGCATGCCGGTGCAACTGCGAACATCAGTGTTGTAATCGAGTCCACCTGGTCCGAGTCCAACCTTTCCGAGTCTGTCATGAGCTGAAAGTGGATTGTAAAGTGGCAAAAACAGTGAATTTATTTGTGCTTATGTATTATGTAAATGAATACAATAACATCAAAACCGACTAACAGTTTTACTTGTCACTTGCATCAAGATTTTATTCCATATTATGGCCCGCTTGCTGAAGTTTGCTCGAAAACCTACTGTGTGTTGTGTTGTGTGTTGTGTGTGTGAATTACCAAGCCAAATTTTTTTTCCACCCATCACGCAGCTGTTTTTAGCTCGCCTGTTCGAAGAACAGAGAGCTATAGCGATACCCCCGGCGTGAGCGTCAGCGTGGAAGCGTCGCGTCAGCGTCCAGCGTGAGCGTGAAAATGTTAAAGTTTTTGGTGCAAGTTATTTTTCCTTTTCTAATGTTTTTATCTCCCACACTATTTTTATAACGCCCGATATATATATATATTATATATATATATATATATATATAATTATAATTATATATATATATATTATATATATATATCGGGGCGTATTATGTGATACGGTTGTCCGTCCGTCCGTCCGTCGTTCCTGTGTGCACTCTAACTCCCAAAGTTTTCAACTTTCACGTTTCATATTTGGTACATAGGTACAGACTGTGGAGACGGTGTGTCGCGACATACTTCGTCTTCAAAAGTGGTTGCCATGGCAACCAGGGTGCTGTTTTCCATCCGTTCTGTCCGCACACTAACTCCCAAAGTTTTCAACTTTCACGTTTCATATTTGGTACATAGGTACAGACAGTGGAGACGGTGTGTCGCGACATACGTTCGTCATCTAAAGTGGTTGCCATGGCAACCAGGGTGCTGTTTTCCATGTAGTAGCACAATTCTGTATATACCTTGTTCGGGCGTATATTGTGTCACTTGCGCTCTTGTTACTGATTACAATATACAATACATATATTGCTTTAAAATTATACTTCACTGCAATGCTTTATAAAAATATTAATTATTAGACTCGTCTTTTAAAAACGCTAAATATATAAACAGGCGAGCATTGGGTGGCTTTGACACCAACTCTGGTTAAAGAATAATGGTTGTGAACATCTCCTGAAACATCTGCATAACTAACGTTTTTCGGTGAAAGCTACTCAAGGTTTCTGGGTTGTATACAGTACGTACTGTAATCGGTAATCACACTGACTCCACCTACCGATTCCCCAAAAATCGCCGATATGTGTGTGTGAGTGCGTGCGTGTTTTCTTCATAAAGCATAACATAATATTCTCTCTGGTATCCTCCCTACCCCACCCCTCTGTCCTCTGTGTCTTTGTCCCATCCTGCTTTACCCCCTCGCAATACTGTGCAGCTCTGTCTCTGTCTTCTCTCTGTCTCTGTGTCTGTCTCTCTCTCTTTTTTCTCTCTCTCTCTCTCTCTCTCTCTCTCTCTCTCTCTCTTCTCTCTCTCTCTCTCTCTCTCTCTTCTTCTCTCTCTCTCTCTCTCTTCTTTCCTTCTCCTCCTCCTCCCTCCTCCTCCTCCTCCCCTCTCCCTGGTTATCTCATTTTATGTTCGGGCGGTGTTTGTCTCTGGACAGCTTGGCTCCGGCGGGAGTTCGTCTCCGGTCCGGCCGTGTCCATGCAGGAGTTCGTCTCCGGGTGGTATTTATCGTATGACCGTATAAATTGATTCATACATTATTTTCTTTCCACCTTCACTGTTATTCTTTGCAATGGGAGTTTGTCTCTGGACAGCTTGGCTCCGGGCGGGAGTTCGTCTCGGTCCGGCCGTGTGTTCGTCTCCGGTCGGCCGTGTCCATGCGGGAGTTCGTCTCCGGGTGGTATTTATCGTATGACCGGTATAAAATGGATTTCATCCATTATTTCTTTCCACCTTCACTGTTATTCTTTGCACAATCATTTTGACTAGCCGAAACCCCGTCACAGACGGATTCCGTTCATTCAACACCCTACCAGCTCACCCACACTCGAGGGACATGGACTGGACAGGGCGTGCTTGCCCCCACTACTCATCCCGCCCCTGCCCCATTCCCCCCGCCTTCAATTTGCTTACCCTGGCCCCGCCCCGCCTCTTCACTCCCGCCCCCGTCTCTTGATTCCCTGCCCCCCTGTCCACCCCTCACACTCAACCCCGCCTAATTCACCCCAGCCCCGCCACTCACCCCCGCCCATTTCCCCCCGTCTCCCGCTTTCAATTTGCTTACCCCGCCCCAAAATTTGCTTACCTTGCCCCCCGCCTCTTCACTCCCTGCCCCCGTCTCTTCATCCCGGCTCTCTCACTCCTGCCCCCGTCTCTTCATCCCCGCCCCGCCTCTTCACTCCCTGCCCCCCCCTCATCCCCGCCCCCGTCTTCACTCCTCGCCCCGTCTCTTCATCCCCCGCCCTCTTCACTCCTCGTCCGTCTCTTCATCTCCCGCCCCGCCTCTTCGCTCCCCGCCCCGTCTCTTCATCCCCGCCCCCCTCTTCACTCCCTGCCCCGTCTCTTCATCTTAATCCAAATCTGCCAAATTAACATTGTTTTTTTTTCAGTCAGAAGATAGGTTTCATGTCATGTTGTTACTGTTTAATCCACTGCATGGATTGAAAGAAATGAACCAACAATGTGAACAAATAAAACAATTTTTATTTTCATCAACAGATCAAATGCTACACAGGAATTAGAACACTCATCATCCTTGTAAGTAAGATTTATTATTTCAGCATATTGATAGTATTTTGCGGCAATTCCGCACGAAAAATGAACCCCCCAGTAACAAGACATTTCATTGGATCACGATGGTCATCAATTACTGAGCAATCGTACTCCGTCTCTCATATAAGAAGTGCGGAACTACACGAAGCAATCGGATTGAAGTCGGTATTCAAGGTTATAACATCAGTTAAATCGGTCGCAATGCAATAATGTTGGAAACATTTTTTGTTGTCGAGAAATTAAATTTTTAAAAAATAGAAAAGTGTGATAATTTATCACGAGGACGTGAGAACGTGACTTTCAATAGAAAGTCGTGAGTCTCACGGCGAAAACGTGAGAGTTGACAGGTGTGCAAGTGCTTTCAAGGACTTTAAAAATAAAAATATTTAAAACATGTAAGCAAGTTGTTCAATACGACACACCGCTTTGAAATAAAATGATTAAAACATAAAAGGGACAAATTATTTTATTTTCTAATTTTTCGGCAATTGGAGATAAATGCGATCTTACATGTTAATGTTCATCTCTATGTGAGTTTAAATAAAGATGTTTGACTTCAAAGTATTAAGTCACAAAAAATGCAGGAAACTTCACACAGAGATTAGCAACTCCGGATTGCCTGGAGCAAATTTGAAAAATATTGTTTTTAAAGATTAATTTTTAATTTCAAGACATTTTTGTGTTCCTATAAGTCGTGGACACCTATTCTGGCCATATTTAGAAGATTTGTTAGCTTCTATATAATCTATGAATCATGTTTAAGATCGTGAATTTTACTCTTATTTGCGCTCTAATTCATTTGTTTGTTTGTTTTGTCGTACAGAAACATCCGACCACTTTCTGTACTCGTATCCATGCCCTTCACACTGTGATATGATTTGTTTTAAAATTGCACGGGGAATTGCGTAACCAATAACTCTCAAACCCTTACCTTAATTCTCATTTATATATTAATGTTTATCTTTTATGCACGTAAATTCTGAACCCTAACACCTTGGCCTGACAAAACAAACCCTACATCGAATGTGGAATAAAGAAAATATTAGGTATAAAATAGAGAAAATCGAACCAGCTGAATATAAATTCATTGAGACGCCTGTCGCTGTTTTTCTCTGTTTGAATGTTCGCCATATTGCCCCTCGCAAAACAACTGTCCGCTCGCCGTGTATGATCACATGATCTCTTTGACGTGACATTCATGGTACTTTTCTTCCTAATACTACAAATGGTGTCCCTGGTTATTACCCTGCGCTCGCAAAGCGAGAAGCAGGATTAAGCGATTGGTGGCGTGCATACGTCGTACGTAGGTATGGCATACGTCATGTTTGCATTTTGTTAAGAGTGTGCAATGAAAACCGTTCAGCAGAGGAAATTGAAACTTTACCACGTATGTTACATGACCATGTGATACAGCGGTCACTCTTTTGAGGTCGACATCGGCCAAAATTTCTGAAATCCTCAATTTTCATCCGATTGACTTGAAATTTGAACAGGATTTGCATATCAGGTCACTGAATTCAACTGCCAATTATTTTTGAGGTCAACATCAGCCAAAAGGTGAACATAGTCCAAATTTCTAAAATTGTCAATTTTCATCTGATCAAATTGAAATTTGTGGAGGATTTTCACATTCGGTCATTGAATTCAAGTACCAATTATTTTTGAGGTCAACATAGGCCAGAATTTCTGAAATTGTCACTTTTCATCCGATTAACTTGAAATTTCAACAGGATTTTCATAAAAATGACCATGTGTCACGTGGTTTGGCAGCCATATTGGATCGAAGGGAAAATCTTTGAGCATCTTCATCGGAGAAAACGCTTAACTGATCAATGCAAAATTTAACTAATTGATCAACTACCCATGGGAAATTTGGTTTGATAAAGATGACATCATCGCTCAAAAGGTCTGGCAGCCATGTTGGGTCAAAGAAAAAAAACAACCTTAAAAAACAAAAGAGTGGGATGGTTCACATGAAGTCCTTCTCAAGACTGCGCGTTCTGTGATCGAAGGTGATCTGTGATCTGCGCGTTCTGTGATCTGTGATGTGTTCTGTGAATACCATAGAGTTTAGAAGGTATTTTCACGTCTCTCTTGCTAATTTGTATAATGCATCGTGTTAAAAGGTTAGAGAATGATATGGAAAGGATGCTCCAAATGACCATTTTACTTTTTATTTCTAGTGTGCACTAAATTTGCTGGAATCGGGCCAAGTGTGAGTCCTTTGCATTCTGAGTTCGAGTCCCCCCCAAAAATGGACTCAAGTCCTCCAGCACTGGCAAGCACGTGTAAGAGCAAGAGTATGAGGATACCGCCGGTGTGTGTGGGTGCAGTCAGAATGGATTGTGAGGAGGAAGAAGGAACGTGTTTAGGGGAGCCGTTGGTAAGGACAGACTGGTTAGGATTTAAATTAAGACTGCTTCCCCAGGGTGTTGCAGATTTGAGCTCGGTTCGGGATGAGCCAACCGGAGTGGTGCAAAAAAGGCCCTGCATGTGAGAGCAGGCCGTCCTTTGCCAGGTCGATATATTGTTACGGATTTGGA
The DNA here is from genome assembly GCA_035128595.1 of Eptatretus atami. Taxonomy (NCBI): domain Eukaryota; kingdom Metazoa; phylum Chordata; class Myxini; order Myxiniformes; family Myxinidae; genus Eptatretus; species Eptatretus atami. The sequence continues at coordinate 193,667,493 of CM068952.1, forward strand.
AACCTTGTGCACACAAGCAGCCAGAGTCCCCGTAGTTCAGTTATTTCGATAAGTATGTGTTAATAGTTAGAATCCTTCCTTCTGTCTAATGGGAATTTCGTGTGTGCGCTACGAGTTATTTTCCAGTTAGTTTTTTTTACATCTACAACAACTACATCCTCTACATCACCACCTACAACAACAACGCCATTGCCCACGTGCATCGTGTCACGTACAGGGGTGAGGTTCCCACCGCCCAACGTGAGCTCGTCCAATGAACGGTGGCCACGAGTCGTCCGACAACCCCCCGGCCAATCAGGAGGCGAGTGGCGAGGAGAAGAGGCCCCTCCCACTAAAAGAGGAGTAGAGTGGTTGTCTGGACCAGTGTTGGGCAGACAAGGGTGTGTTCTGCAGGATCGTGGCGATTGCGTTCTGCAGGATCATGGCGATTGCGGTCTTGGTGGCGAGTGCGGCTTGGTCTGGGTCGTGGGTTCGAGTCCCACCGATGGTGGTTTGCGTTGGACGCTCGAGCTGGGATCCCCGTTCCTGTCCACGAACTCCGAGCTCCACAAGTGCGGGTCCGGTGAAACCGCACGAGGCGGGGAGGTACCCAGCTCTACCGACTAAAGACCCACGTGTCCATTTCTTTTGTGTGTGTGTTGTGTGTGCGCGTGTCCGTGGCCCAGTCTGTTAAGTAGAAAACTGTTAAGTGCCTGTGTTCCTTGTACATTACATTTTCATATTTGGATAACTCTGCTCTGTGTGCTCCCCTCCCCGATTATTATTGTAAAATAACAATTTTAAAATTGTTCTCAAATACGCACCATGGCGGGCCAAAATGAGCTGGAGCAGGTGGGTTTAGAGGTAGGTTTAGAGGCAACGCATGGCCCAGGACGAAACCCCCATGCAAGAACTTTCCCCGCAATCGGACCCCGAAATAATGAGCGAGGCAGGGGCGGCGTATGACACCCTCCCCCCTCCCCCCCCCCCCCCCCGGTCAAAGTCCCCCTCCCCGATTTCTGCCGGTTATGCACGCCATCATGGCGAATCGGCTGCCTCAGGGTCATTTGACATGAGAGATGTTGGAGGTGGTTAATGCGGAAGATGGACGCAAATGCGCAAGTTTCGCAAAGAATGGATGTGAATGCGCAAGAAATGAAGGGAAATATGCAACGCATGCAAAACAAAATGGAGGGGAATATGCAAACACTGAGGGAAGATATGCGAACACAGTGGGGTGAAATGCAGAGCGTTTGGGTTGAGCCTGCAGGCGAGTATGCGGGTGATGG
>CM068952.1:193678841-193718371 GCA_035128595.1 Eptatretus atami
TTAAGTCATATCAATTCAGCTCATCATTTCACTTCATATGCTAAATGTTGCCTTCAAAGCTGTACATTGAGATTCTTTCCGATGGCCCAGTTTCTGAGAACCGTCTTTCTTTTTCTTTTGGTGAATTATCTTTGCAGGTGAACAGGAGCATCTCATCGCAGATTTTCCCTGCACATCATGCTCTCTTGTCTTCAACACAAAGGTGGCTTTGATGAGACACAGGAAGAGGCACCGATCAGTATCCCGTGCCAAAAAGTACAAATGCACCGATTGTTCTTACAGTGCCTGTTACGAGAGCACATTGGTGAACCACATTCGAACTCACACAAAAGAGAGACCATATACCTGCAACGTGTGTGGTAAGGGATTCAATTATTTGTCGGATTTGAAGAAGCACGTGCGAATTCACACGGGGGAGCGCCCTTACACGTGCACTGTGTGCGGAAAGGGATTCGTTCAGTTCGCGCACTGTCAGAGTCACATGCGGATTCACACGGGGGAGCGCCCGTACTCTTGCACGTTTTGTGTCAAGGCATTCTCAAATATATCGTCCTTGAAAAACCACACGCGCATCCACACAGGAGAGCGCCCATACACTTGCGAGGTTTGTGGAAAGAAGTTCTCCTCTTCTTCAGTTTTGAGAAAGCATTCGCGTTGCTTTCACTCCGAGAAGGGGCCATTTACCTGCAGTGCAGAGAAGAAGCTATATATCTGCAGTGTGTGCGACAAAAGATTCATGTACTCGTCGGGCTTGAAGAAACACGTGAGAATTCACACGGGAGAGCGCCCATACCCGTGCACTGTGTGCGGTAAGGGCTTCAACCAGTTGGTGCACTGTCAGATTCACATGCGAATTCACACAGGGGAGCGACCATACAGCTGCGAAGTTTGTGCAAAGACGTTCTCCATTTATTCCGCGATGAAAAAGCACGCCCGTGTGCACGCAGTGGAGCACCTGGACCCCATCAAAATGGGAAACGATCTTCCAGAAAGAGATAAAGCGCTCAAGTACCCGAAGCTCAACCATAACGTGAAGGCAACTGGGAAGCTGTGGAAGATTCAGCACATCCCAGTCATCTTCAGAACTACTCCTGCGTTGATTAAAATTCACTTCAGAGAGTCTTTGAAAGAGATACCAGGAAATCATAACAAACAAGCTACAACTGCAAGCTGTCCAAGTTTTGGTGACGATCTTTAAAATAGCCCTTAGAGGGAAGATGCTATGATACAAAACACCTGAAAGTACTCCTACGGTTTTGCTCGAAACATCACAACTTCGTTGTTCATAGTGAACTCTTAAAATATGAATGACATCACTTAAAATGGACTAATTCCACCGTCTGATGGTTGAACAAGGACGTGGATACCCTCTAACCAAGAGCAAACGCCGACGAGCTTTCAGGAATACCGATTAAATATAGAAATTGCAATTGATTAACAAACGTGGTTAATTCCCATCCTGTGCATCCAATTACCTTTTGGGGGTGAAGAAACATGCTGGTACTTTCTGCTGATTTGATCAGGTTGTTGTGCCTGGCGCTGCTTACGTGTCACTTTATGCTCGCGTCTCTGTTGGCCACGCGAGAATGATTTGGTTTAAATATTGCAGGGGATAATGTTCTCTTTTCTTTTTCTTTTCTTGTTTTTTTACCTTTCCTGTTGGGATATTTCTGCTCTTATTCCTTTGTTGAATTAAATATTTTGCTCCTTTTTTTTTTTGCATTAAATTTAATACTTTAAAGTACTTGTGCACTTTGATTTATTTATTGTGTTTGCTCCCACTCTTGCTTTTACAATCTACCATTTTTAGGGTGTTTTGTTTGTAAAATGAAAAGTTCCATAATGCACCTTGGATCCTTGAGATATCTGTAGTTCATCAATGCTTTGGGAATGTCACCAGTAGTAAAGCTGCTTTATACAGGTTTTGAGGGTCGTGGAAGAGCAGAAGAGCAGGGGGCAATGGATCGATCTACCATAAATAGATGAGGTGTGTGTGTGTGTGTGTGTGTGGCATGTTTTTTTTGTGGAGTTCTACTGGAGCGTTCTGATGTGGAATGTGATGCACCAAAATGATCGCCATTATCTCCCGAGTTGATTAGGCTCATTAACTACAAAGAACCCGGAAGAATTCCCGTATTATAAACGCACGCTATGTTAAGGTGTATCGGGAAGCTTAATGGGTCCTTCCACGGTATGGCCTTCTAATTACAAAATAAATAACAAAAACAATAACATTGTAACAAAACATATATTAATTAATACTAATAATATTAACAATAATAATAATAGTAGTATAATTGGGCAATAAACATATAATCTCTGCCCTGGCCCAAGCACATCTGGGCTTAGTGCAAGGCAAGCTAATGCTCAAGCGGTACAGCAGGCAGGTATGCCACAAGGCCGTGAAGACCAATGAAAACTTGGTCCATTGGACTAACGGGCCCACTAGTAGAAAAAAAAAAAATCGCACCCATGTCCGAAGGAAGTGGTGCAGCTTAGCATTTCCTTTTCATGATGCAAGGCATCTAGAGCTCCCTTTGTGTCAATTTAGCATCTGCGCTGTTTTAAAAAAATTGACAGATGGACGGATGGACATCCCAAATATTGAAGCGGCTACACCGCTTAAAATTAGAGGACAAATAGTCCTGTAGTTCACCTGGCTGGTTGCCAAAAAGTGGTGTCACGGATGGATCAAAGTTAGTCCTATTTTATAAGGTGCAACTCCAAAATATCTGAAATTCATATTTTCCAAGATATTGCCCACTTTCTGCATTATGACGTCACTTGTGGCCATATTGTTTCTGATCAGCTTCTTTTAATCAATTTTTTTTTTTTTTGGTTTTAGATTTTGACAAAGATTCAAATTTAGATTTTGTTGAAAAATTTTTTTGAAGTGATTCTTCACAATTGAGAGATGAGACCAAAAACGACATATAGCACGATGTTAGGTAGGTGACGAGAACAAGCTGATTAAATTTTAGTTTAGGTCCGAATCCAGATCCGTCCTTTCAGTAGGATATAAAATGTAAACTGTTCAGGCTGGTGGAGGTGGAGCACTTTACCCAGTGCCTTTGTAGTTATAGAATGCTTTTGGAGCCCCTTTTGTTTGTTTGTTTTTCTTGTATACAGTGTCGAGGCTCGTATGAGAGCAAACACACAGAACGTGCAACAAGGGGAGCAGGAGAGAGAAGGAGAAAACAGTGGGGAACAGAGACTTTTTTTAAAACCTCAAAATAAAAGGTGACCTGTACCTTTTGAAGACTATACATCACAACATTTGTTTTGTGCTCACCGTGGGTGCTTGGGGTGAGAATTCTAACTTATACTTGTAGTATAAAGATTTATTTTCAGATCATGCAGGGAGCATTTGCATTGTACACAATGGTATCGTCATCTGACTTCTCATGTTCTCCATACCTTTTGAGATCATAACTTGTGTTTATTTACAATGCACAAGCTAGGGCTGGAAGGATGGCCTGGAGCACACACACCTCTAAGCTGGCTAACTTGGGTTTGAATTCCGGCCGAGCTATGCACTGTCATCCGGTGTTTCACAGGCAGAGTGATTCGTTCGTGTGTGTGCACAGCCCCGGATGGACAACATTAGTTTGTGGACGTTAAAGATCCCACAGAGTCCTTCATGAAGAGTATGCGAACTATTGCCGTCTTCCTGATCAAATTCCACATTCCTGCCCTAACCTACTGAGGGCATTGTATCAGCGTGTTATCAGCTGATGATGCTACCCTGCAGCCTTGTGCTACATACGAAAGAATAATTCACAAGCTGCTGATAAATTACTTTATTCGATTTTCTTGTCTTCGTCTGCAAAGATCATTCATAACATTCTCATCAGGAAGATCCCCTACACTTCGTGCTCTCTCATTTTCATCACTAAGGCTGCGTTGAAGATGAACATGAAGAGGCATCTACCAGTTTCCAATGATCTAAAAAGTTCAAATGCTTTGACTGTCCATACAGTACACGCTATAAAAGCAAGTTTGTGACACACACACACACACGCACCCGGATCCATACCAGAGAGAAACCGTACACCTGCAGTGTGTGTGGTAAGGGATTTGGTCACTCGTTAAACTGTCAGAAGCATATGAGAATCCACATGGGGGAGCGCCTGTACACATGCGCCATGTATGCAGCTTCAGGTTTGAAAGTGAGCACTTGTATCCACACGGGGAAGAATGGAGGTTTGGTTGTGGATACCTCCCCTGTGAGCGATCCCGAGCGACGGCAAACTAATATGGGAATAGGCAAAGCCTAGAAGCGAACGTAGAATTCTTCTTACATTCGCTTCTGACTTTTCCTATAACTTGTTGACAACTGTATATGCAATTTCCGGTTACTTCGCCTGGATTCGGGATCAGCGGATGATCATTAATCACAATTAAAAATTATTTTTTGATGATGCGGGAGATATCTTTATTAAAATCAGTGGAGGAAATATACACCATGTCTGATATTATTTGGGTCTTTCATGTCTCTGACGATGCCTTTATCTCCCGGCATGCATCATTCCCCATGACAAAAACCGGAAACAAAAAAAAACCAGAAACAAAACAAAACGGAAGCAAAAAGGTCATAGCCAATGCCACGGATTCACATTGGCAGGGTATTGTGTTGTTTTTGTTGTTCCTATTCTCTCATGTGCACGCGTTAAGTAATATTCACAGGATAGAAATAAAACCCAATCGTGTTTATACACCGCACAGCGTTTTTAAAACAACTGAAGCAAAAGGTCATAGCTAACGACACGGATTCCAAATAGCCAGGGTATTGTGTTGTTGTTTCCTATTCTCTCACGTGCACGCGTTAAAATTGTTGCGAATTCCGGCCCGCCGGCGTGCGATCGGCACACGTGACTCAAATCGCGACCGCCTCGCCCACCGGACGGACAATTCAGTCGTGACCCTCCCGGACTAACGCCGGGATCTAGTCACGGGTGGACCTTTCGCCTCACCACAACCCAGTCCGCATTCTACCCGCGCGGAATAGGGTGAATCGCCGAAAGTCGATATACCTAAATACCCGCACGGGTAACCTACCGAGGGGTTGTACCTCGCCACAGGCCGACTCCGGACACGAACCGCAAGCAGTCCGTTCCGTGCTACAGAGATAACCGAGCGGTGTTATCGTCGGCCTTGACGGTTCCAATTAATTATCGGGCGTCTCGCGCCCACTCAAACCTTTACGTGAAGCAAGATGGAGACCCACAAAGGAAAAGGACGCAGCGAAACGGGGGAACAATTCAACAAAAGCATTTTATTTACACACACACAGATAGCACACATAAAGCATGTATTTATAGCCACAATTATCAAAATGCACATATATCACATAAAAAAGAGTTAAAACCGAATACGCGTACACACGGCCGCACTTACACAGTTCTACTTTTCGGACACGGCGCCGCGTACACACGGCCACACTTACACAGTTCTACTTTTCGGACATGGCGCCGCGTACACACGGCCACACTTACACAGTTCTACTTTTCGGACACGGCGCCACACACACACGTTCACACAGAACCCCCAAAATAAAATGGAAGTGCGACTTCCCTGAGTGTCGCGTCCTTGGCGACCGTCCTCCGACGTGGTCCCGTCTGGCCGTGACTCCCCGCTCGAGCGTGGTCGCGAAGCTCCGGCGTGCCTCGTGCCTGCTCGTTTGTCCCCCGACTCCACGGACCGAGCACCGACTGAGTACACCGACCCAAGAGCCACACGAAAGGACCAGAAAAAGAACAAGGACGAGACGAAGCAGGACGAGAAGAAGCACCAGTCACGAGGAACCGAGAACAGAAGCTCACTCAAGGATCCGCCAGCGCACCGCCTCTTTTACTCCCGGCGCCACGCCCTGTTTCTCCGCCCCGCCTTTGTCTCACCCCCCTTCGAGGCGCTTCGAGAAAAGGGGCGTTCCCTCTCGTTCCCCCTCCCCGCGCCATGCGGGGGCGAGGAAAATCCGTCCTGGCACCGGGCCAGGGAAGGAACAGGCGGGAAAACCTGCGCGCCACCGTTGTGCCTTCTTCTTTCCCTCCTTGCGTTCGACGGTTTCCAACGTGAAACCGTCGTGGTGTGGACCGTTGAGGATGGCGTTCGTCAGCGGGGTAGTGGCGAAGATGGTGGTGGTTGTTGTGAGGGTAATTGGAGCGCGGTTGGCGTTGTGGCGTGAGTGGTGGCGGTGGTTGTTTGCGGGGAGGTTTGTCGTTTAAAATAAATAGAAAAAGAAAAACGGCTATCTCAAAGGATCGCAGCCCGAATGGAATCACATTAATTCCTCTAAACAATGGGTTTGGGCTAACTATACATGTACTTAAAAAATATCTCACCTACGGGACCTGAATGGTGATTGCGAATTTCCACAGCCGTAACACTACCCCCTCCCCTTTTACAGACTCGTCCCGAGTCGTCAAATTATCGTGTGCCATCATGTGTAGTTCTCCCCTAGTACGTTTTACCTTTGATCCCTGTGTGCGACTCATGGTATTCGTGTCCCCAATAAATAACCTGAGGGCTGAGTAACTAACTAACAAACCCACTCACACGGACGACTTAAATAAAATTGCCGGCGCTATGACAGACATGCCGGCGGCGCACTCGTATTTACAATACAACTTAACAACTTAACTTACAAATTTACACTACTCCATGGCCAAGGATCAATGGACTCTGCAGGAAAAAGAAGGAGAGTCCATGGTGAAACGGCGCACGGGCCTCCATTACAGGCCCGTGTTGTAGCTGCCAACAGGACAGTTCCTGCAGCTTGCAAACTGTTGCTTGTTGGATCCTGGCGCACATGGCAATGAACAGGGGGGCAAAGCAAAATAGAACGGGGCTGGTGTACATGGGCAGGGGCATGGGCCAAAGCAAAGGCAGGCAGGCAAGGCATGACAAGGCCGCTGTAGCAAACACCGCCGGCAGTGGACTGGCCGGCACAGGCCTTGCAGAACACAGCTGCTGACGACCGACCAGGCACAGGCCTTGCAGCAAAACAGCCAGCCGATGAAGTTGGCCGGCCTCTTGCCGTGCAGTGCAGGTTGGTGGAGGGAGTGCGGTGGTGCTGGCCACACAGAAGGCGGGCTCGGACCTACCCTGCGTCTCCCTCCACCTATCGCCTTTGCCTGTCACTGTACCTACCCACTCCCTTAATTTGTCAAAACCCAATTTAGCCCAAACTTATTTTTTTGTTGTTTTTATTTCACTTCCCCACTATAATTTCGTCCCCTAACCCCCTTTACTGTCTCTGTTCGGCTAACCTATGTCTTCCTAGCCTACTCCACCCCTAAGTTCCCTACCCGGAGGGAATAAGGGAGAGCTAGCTCCTGTGCGAGGCCCAATGAAGCCTCAGGATGGCCTCCCCAGACTTCAGCGATCTAACCCAAAGTGGGTCCAGGGCCCACAACGAGAGCGAAGGATGGATGGTGCGGAGGGGTACATCTCTAATCTACCCTAACCATTTAACCTTTAAACTACCCCGGGCTTTCAAAAAGCGCCTCTCACTTAATCTATTGGTTCTAAAAACCCAGATTTCCGTCGCCTGTTGTTGGTGTCCTCTCAAATTTCGGGCCTCGCCCTCCAATTTTCCCTCGTGCCCTTGCACGGTTTCGTGGCTGGGACGCGTGGCTCCCCTTGGCAGGCACGACCCTCTGCCGAATCCCCTACAATGGCACCCCCGGGCAGTACACTGCCTCCGAGCCTACCAGCTCCCTAAACACCGGGAGTGCCCTCCATGGCAACTCCCTGAAACGCACACGTGGCAGGCTGGCTTCCCGTGCCCTTTCCGAGGGTCACCCGTGCCCACAACACTGCCCACGCGGCTAATGGCGCCCCGGGCCCCCGCACCAAGCGGGCGCACCCGTGCCCACTACGCTATCCCGGCCCCCATGGGCCCTTGCCTACCACGGCCGACTAGCCCGGTGCCCGGGGTACCCACTCAGCGATACTCCACATTCGCAGCCACGCTCCCAGCCCGTCAACAGGGCCTGCACCCTCCAAACGGGTTTCGAGCCTACACTCCCACCAACAACAAAACGACCTCCATTTGTCAATTTAACTAACCCAGCTAACTCACTCTTCACTGACCCCGGGTCCTTGGGCGGGAGTCGCTCCTCCCCCAATCACTCATCGCACCATGCATTCCCCATTCGCTCCATTCACTCAGACCCGCTGGCCTCACTCACTCACCAAGCACATGCTTCCACTCACAACCACAACTCTTCACACAACACATCGCTATCCTGCCATCCTTCTATCTACCTCCCTAACTAACTCGTGCTCCCACGTCTCCCTTATACTATAGCACGTTCCATTTAACACTACGTAGCTAAGCTACGTCCCCTCTACACATCCAAAGTCTGTCACCGTCTCAAATCTTATTTCCCATCTCCCATCCTAAATCTGACTACAATCCCTCTACCTAATCCATTCCACGGACTCCATGAGGACTTACCCCTGCCCCATGAAGTCGGTCTAACTTAGCTAACCCTTCCCCCTAACTAGTGTCATCCGTTGCCCTGGCAAGGGGGTCTTCCACCCCTTACCCGGGAATCCTGTTCACACCGAAAGCGAGGCCTGCTTTTGTTAATTTTAATTTTTTTTTTCCAATTACGCGCAGCACCAGCGCGCAACTCACAGCTCGCGCACCTTGCACCTGCCCGTGACATCATGCAGCTGCACGTGTACCTCGTCCCTCTTGGACGGTACCATCCGGCAGGGCTACCCCTCCTGCCGAATTCCAACCCCACGTGCAGCCATGACTCACCCTGCGCACCCCCAAAAGCAAACCTCGCACTCCGAGGGGCTCCCCACGCGAACACATGTGCTCTGCCCGTTGGAGCTTAACACACGCTCGCGTGGAGAACCCGTCCGGTCCAAATTCGTCTACCTGCCTAGACTTTGTCCGTCCGCCGGATCGGCAAATCCACCGCTGGCGTTTCCGGACCGGGCTTCACCCGCAAGCGAGCACGTGGCGGCTCGTGCGTTGCACGGCCCGAACCTCGCGCTCGCTGCTGGGTGAACCCGGCGCGGTCCCACAATAGCTACAGCCGCTACCGGCCTTTGTCTCTCTGTCGCCGTCGTCTCCGTTCAACCCACGCACACCTGCGTGTTACGACGCACAGACTCCACTCCAACACACTCACATTCACACCGGGAGACGCGGCTGCATGCTCACGCATGCCGACCAACATCTCCCTTACACACAGCGACCTTACACACGCTGTTCCTCTCCTTGCACCGGTCGCTCACTCACTCGTGCCATTTCCTCACACAAACCATACCACTCACAGACGCGGGGCACTCGCCCGCGGGTGCTCATCCACACACGGCGTGCTGGGAAGCACGCATCCTGGCACACTCGCGACCACACCACTCACACACGGGGTCGCACTCACACCTGGGGTCTCATCCACACACGGGATTTTTGTCACACAACGCCTTCACCCACGCTTTGCGTGCGTTGCAGCACGCATTTCGCCACACTCGTGTACACCCACCTCGACACCACACACGCCGGGACCAACACGCTGGGATTCGTGCCACCACAAGGGGTTCCGGGGCCTCTATACCCCCCAAGCTCTCCGTGCACCCGTCCACAGCACTCGTCCCTCGAACTCGCTCGACACGACCGAACTCACCTGGTCGTGACTCGCCTCAAGGGGCAAACTCCCTCCCTCGTTCCTGGAGGAGGGCATCCAGCTGCTCACACCGGGTCTCTACCCGCTCCGCGAGCTCCCCCCCCCCCCCCCATTATCCTCCACTACCTCTGTTGTGTGTGTGTGTTCTGTTCTTTAACCCTGTCTTTATCGTGCAGTCTTCCTCTACTTTTTCTGTCTCCCGCGTCTCTGTACATTTATTAGTTTCTGTTGTCTCCTCGTGTCTATTAGTCTCTGCTTCTTTCTGGCGTCTTTCCCTTATCCTTACGTAGGTCAACCTTGCTTTCTCCTTAAGTCGCTCCCGTCCTTCCCTCTGTTTCACTCCTTGCTCTTTCACGATCTCCGGTACCTCGTCTTGCTTTCCGTCTTAATTGTTCTTTTCTCTCCCTCCCCATTCCTTTCACCTCGTGTCTTATCTCCCTCGTGCACGTCTCCGTCACTTTAATTAATTTTTCCCTCTGTGTCACCGTCACGCTTCTCGCCCAATACGTCCCCCGAATTATTTATCGTCACCCGCCTTCACCGCGGGCCTGACAGCCGTTGCACCCCCTCCCAGCTCGTTCGTCCCCACACGTGGCGTCGCCATTACGCACTCCGCCATTATTGCCTTCATGCCCGCCTGCAGGCATCGGCCCATGTTCTGCGTCTCACCCCGCATTTCTTCCATTTGTTTTCATTCCGTTCTTCACCTGTTGTAAGTTGCATTCATTGATTGTTCATCCTGCACACATTTGTTTTTATTTCGTTTGTTTGTTTCCATTTGCTTGTTCACTCCATCTATTTTGCGTGCGTTTCCATCCATTTTTTCGTTCATTCCATCCATTTTGTTTTCCATCTGTTGCATCCCCCCCCCCTATTGCTTGTGTGATCATCTCCATCATTTGTGTGATGACTAATGGCGAAAGCAGGACCGATCCGCCACCATCGGTCCCGGTTTCGCTGGGAGCTGGGGAGGGGATTTGACGGAGGTGGGGAGGGGAGATGTCATACGCCGCGGCCTCTGCCGCTGCCGCGCCCATTACGGGTTCTGGATTCGTTTGGGGGGAAACTGTTCCTGCACACCAATGTCCTGCATGGGGATTCCATCCTGAGCCATGGATTCTAAACATACTACATCCATATCTACCCCCGGCACCCGCTCGCCTTGAGACGCCATCTTATTTCACGTAACGGTTAATTTAAAATCGCTCGTAATTTGGAGGGAATCGGGGGTCGCTTCTCTCACCCCTGGACCGATTCCCTGTGAATTTAGCTGGAGCCAGGAGAGTTCGTTATCCCACTCCTGACACCAGTGTTGCGAATTCGCGCCCGCCGGCATGTGATCGGCCACGTGACTCGAATCGCGACCGCCTCGCCCACGGACGGACAATTCTGTCGTGACCCTCCCGGACTAACGCCGGGATCTCGTCACGGGTGGACCTTTCGGCCTCACCACAACCCAGTCCGCATTCTAGCCGCGCGAATAGGGTGAATCGCCGAAAGTCGATATACCTAAATACCCGCACGGGTAACCTACCGAGGGTTGTACCTCGCCACAGGCCGACTCCGGACACGAACCGCAAACAGTCCGTTCCGTGCTACGGAGATAACCGAGCGGTGTTATCGTCGGCCTTGACGGTTCCAATTAATTATGGGCGTCTCGCACCCACTCAAACCCTTTACGTGAAGCAAGATGGAGACCCACAAAGGAAAGAACGCAGCGAACGGGGAACAATTCAACAAGAAAGCATTTTATTTACACACACACAGATAGCACACATAAAGCATGTATTTATAGCCACAATTATCAAAATGCACATATATCACATAAAAAGAGTTAAAACCGAATACGCGTACACACGGCCACACTTACACAGTTCTACTTTTCGGACACGGCGCCAACACACACGTTCACACAGAACCCCCAAAATAAAATGGAAGTGCGACTTCCGAGTGTCGCGTCCTTGGCGACCGTCCTCCGACGTGGTCCCGTCTGGCCGTGACTCCCCGCTCGAGCGTGGTCGGCGAAGCCTCTCGGCGTGCCTCGTGCCTGCTCGTGTTGGTCCCCCGACTCCACGGACCGAGCACCGACTGAGTACACCGACCCAAGAGCACGCCGAACAGGACCAGAAAAAGAACAAGGACAAGACGAAGCAGGACGAGAAGAAAGCACCAGTCACGAGGAACCGAGACAAGAAGCTCACTCAGAGGATCCGCCAGCGCCACCGCCTCTTATACTCCCGGCGCCACGCCCTGTTTCTGCGCCCCGCCTTTGGCTCCACCCCCTTCGAGGCGCTTCGAGAAAAGGGGCGTTCCCTCACGTTCCCCCTCCCGCGCCATGCGGGGGGCGAGAAAATCCGTCCTGGCGCCGGGCCAGGGAAGAATGGCGGGAAGGAAACAGGCGGGAAAACCTGCGCGCCACCGTTGTGCTTTCTTCTTTCCCTCCTTGCGTTCGACGGTTTCCAACGCGGAAACCATCGTAGTGTGGACCGTGGAGGATGGCGTTCGTCAGCGGGTAGTGGCGAAGATGGTGGTGGTTGTTGTGAGGGTAATTGGAGCGCGTTGGCGTTGTGGCGTAGTTGGTGGCGGTGGTTGTTTGCGGGGAGGTTTGTCGTTTAAAATAACAATAGAAAAAAGAAAACGGCTATCTCAAAGGATCGCAGCCCGAATGAATCACCTTAATTCCCTCTAAACAATGGGTTTGGGCTAACTATACATGTACTTAAAAAATATCTCACCGACGGGACCTGAATGGTGATTGCGAATTTCCACAGCCGTAACAGTATGAAGCTCACTGCGTTCGCTAATATGGAATAGGCAAAGCCTAGAAGCGAACGTAGAATTCTTCTTACATTCGCTTGTGACTTTACCTATAACGTGTTCACAACTGTATACTTGCCAACTATACCGTGGTACATGTAAGCGCCGCACAGCTGATGATTTTGACGCAATTTCCGGTTACTTCAGCCTGGATTCGGGATCAGCGATCAAATAATGTAATCACGATTAAAAATTATTTTTTGATGATGCGGGAGATATCTTTATTAAAAATAACTTTGGGAAAAAAAATTATTGAATAAATAAAAATCACTTCTGGTCAGAAATAAAGAAAATATAAGTTCCGGAAAGAGTTTCAAAATCACTCCCGGTAATGTTAAATACAAAAAATAAACACTTCCTGTCATGAAAAAATCACTTTCGGAAGTATAAAATTAACTTTGGGAAAAAAATTATTGAATAAATAAACAATCACTTCTGGTCAAGAATAAGAAAAATATAAGTTCCGGAAAGAGTTTCAAAATCACTCCCGTAATGTTAAATACAAAAATAACACTTCCTGTCATGAAAAGAATCACTTTCGGAAGTATAAAATTAACTTTGGGAAAAAAATTATTGAATAATAAATAAACCTTCAGGTCATGATCTCCCGGCATGCATCATTCCCCATGACAAAAACCGGAAAACAAAAAAAACAGAAACAAAACAAAAACGGAGCAAAAGGGTCATAGCCAACGACACGGATTCACAATTGGCAGGTATTGTGTTGTTTTTGTTGTTTCCTATTCTCTCATGTGCACGCGTTAAGTAATATTCACAAGATAGAAATAAAACCCAATCGTGTTTATACTCCGCACAGCGTTTAACAACAACCGGAAGCAAAAGGTCATAGCTAACGACACGGATTCTCAATAGCCAGGGGTATTGTGTTGTTGTTGTTTTGTTGTTGTTTCCTATTCTCTCACGTGCAAGCGTTAAGTATTAAGCTCACTTCGTTCGCTATTAAGCAAACAGTGAGCATAAAGGCGAGCAGGCAGACTCACTCCCCTGGCATGTACTTTCTTGCCATGACTCCTCTTGAGTGCCACGATGACCCCTGTCAAGCAGCCAAGGCTCTACAGACTCTTGGGGAAAGCAAAATGGATGGCTATAACAAAAATATGCCAAACAATGACAAGGGGTCCGATGTGTCTTCATTGTCTTAATGGGTCTTGGGATTGTATACAGGTAGAAAGGGTTTTGGGGTTCTTAAGGGTCCAATGTAATTCATACACATCCTCACGTTATGTGTGGACAAACAGACCCAAATGCAATACCCTCTCTCCTGGCGAGGGTAATAAGATTAAGGGTGGTGGGGGGGGGAGAGAAGGAAGGTGGGGGGGGGAAAGGAAGGGTGGGGGGAGGAAAGGAAGGGTGGGGAGAGAGGGAGGTGTGGAGGGAGAGAGGAGGGGTGGAGAGAGTGGAGGGAGGAGGATGAAAGAGAGAAAAGACAGGGGGAGAGAGAGAAAAATAAGACCTGTCACTTCGATAATATAAGGGCAAACAAGAAAGAGCAGAGATTGCAGACCCTCGGCAGGACTTGTTTTGTGTGGCAAATAAATGGAAGAATATATTAAATGAAAGGTCAAAAACTAAATGGTCTACTTGTAAATGTGTAAAGGTCTGAAAAGTTGTTAAGGTGAAATGGCCAGAAGGTCTAAAGGTTGAAAGGTGGAAAGGTCTGAAAATATCTAAATGGGTCTAAAGGGTCAAAATGGTCAAAGGGTCTGAAAAAGTTGAAGGGATCTAAAGAGTGTAATTTAAGGTCTAAAAGGTTGGAATTGTCTGAAGGGGACTAAATGGCCTTAAAATGTCTAAAAATGGTCTAAAGATCAAATGGGGTCGACAGGGCATTGAAAGGTCTGAAAAGTGTGAAGGTCTAATGGGTAGAAAATAGTCTAAGGTTATTCGGGGTTCCAACAGGTCTAAGAGGATCCAAAAGGGTCTTCAAGGTCTCGGGGTTCTAAAAGGGTGTAATGGGGGTGTATAGGGTATTCGGGGTCTTAAAAGGTGTTCGGGATAGATCCTCTGCGTATTTTGGGTCATCAGGTTCTTTTGGGGTCTTCGTGGTCTTAATTGGTCTTGGGGTTATTTAGGGTCGAATGTAATTCATACACATACACACGTTTGTTTGACAAACAAACAAATGCAATACCCTCTCTTTTGGTGAGGGTAATAAGACTAAAGTTGACCTTGCCATGATATTTACCCCCTCCCCACTCCCCAGGGATCTTTGACTGGTCTAAGGTTAAACATGACCATCACCGCCACACCTCAACACAGAGCGCCGTTTATGTTTGGTCGTTTTCAGCAGAGTGACAGTGCGTGTCACCTATGGGTACTTTTTCCCATAAATTAACACTGTACGTAGCGCGGGGTAGCACAGGTGACTGAACTGCACACGTAACACCTCACCTTTCCACGTTGCTCATTCAGCACGACGACCGCGTCATAAAAAGACGTGTGTGAAAACTGTGGGGCTGCACCGCAGGTCTCTCTCAACCACCTGATCCTCAACTCTGAACTCATTTTGATGAGATACTTTTACAAGAAGGGCACTCGTTAGAGGGCATACAAACCTCCGCCAGGATGATTAGTTTACGTTATGTATCCCACTGATAGGCCGGATCTGGATTCCGACCTGAACTAAAATCGAATCGGCTTGTTGTTGTTACCGAACCGACTCGTCCACCAAGTTTCTTCTGAATCCGTCCATAACTTTTTGAGATATCATGCTACGTTATCCTTAACCACCTGATCACTCAAAGGTGAAGAATCACTTTAAAAAAAATTGTCGGATCCGGATCCGAATTTGTATCTTCACCAAAATCAAATAAATTCTTCCTTGTTGCACACCCAAGCTCTCCACAAAATTTCATCCAACTTCCACAACTTTTTGAGATATTTTGTTCACAAACAGACAGACAGACACACAGACAGACACACAGAAGTTAAAACACAAGCTCCGCCCACCTCCTGTGGGTGGAGGTAATTATATTATACATTTTGAGCGCTTTTGTTCCAAGGCAAGGCGTTTTTGAGCAGGCCGAAACAGCCATGGATCCAGATTGATCGTATAAACGAACAAAAGGGCAAGGCGTAAAGTACACCAAAGTGAGAATCACAAAGTTTTACCTTTATATGGAGTTTTTTTTTATACAATGTCGAGGCTCATATGAGAGCTAACATACAGAACGTACAACAAGGGGAGCAGGACACAAGAGGGGTGGGAGAGGGAATGAAAACAGAGACATGAAGAAATCTGTGGAAGGGAGAGGGATGGGGCGGGGTACGCAGGGTAAACGAGATGGACACCACAGGGACTTTCAGGAAGGAAAGCAGGGAATTTGAAGGAGGTGGATTAACAGGGGTAGAAAAGATCGAGGTTTTGGATGGGGGAAGAGAAGAGATGGTGGTGAACAGCTGTTTTGAGGACCTGGAGGGAAGAGAGGGATTGAAGAGAGTGTGGGAGTTTGTTCCAATGTTGGGGGAAAAAAAGAGGATTGAAAGAGTGAAGGTGAGCAGTGATTCTTGATTTGGTAGTTTTAGCAGAAGGGGGTTGCTGGTGGACCTTGCGTACCCTGCGGAAATATGGATGGGACATATCTCAGACAGAGCAAAGTGGGTGGGGAGGCCGGAGAGGAGACGGTAGAAGACAGAAAGACTACCGACCTGCCTGCGGTGAGAGAGTGAGAGATCCAAAGAATCAACGTCATCGCGAGAGATACCAATGATCCTAAATGCCTTGTTTTCCACAGCGTGAAGCCGAGAAAGGTGATAGGCGGGAGCACCAGCCCAGAGGGGAGAGCAGTACTCCATCAAGCTGCGGACGAAAGCTTTGTTTGTGGTCAGGAGCTCAGGTGTATCAAGCAAGGACTTTGCACGACAGAGTATGCCCAGTCGTCGACTGGTTTTGGAGGCCAGCTTGGAAATGTGGCTTTCCCATGAAAGATAATTGCAGATAGTGCGACCCAGAAGCTCGAATGAAAGGACTTCAAGAGGATTGTTGAGAAAGTAGATGGGGAGGTTTCCAGACGGTCGTTTTGGAGAGGCATAGTGAGAGTGTGAGATTTGTCAGGATTGAAAAACATGTTCCATGTGTTGGACCATCGTGTGATTTTATCCAGATCTGCAGAGAGTGAAGAGGCTGCCGCTTGCTGATCTGAGGGGTGACAGATGGTGGAGTCATCAGCAAAGAGATAAAGAGGATTTTCCAGAGAGTCGGAGAGATCGTTGATGAAAACCAGAAAAAGAACAGGGCCCAGAACGCTACCTTGAGGAACTCCAGCCTGGACAGTGGAATTCAAGTGAAACATTCGCGATATTCAAGCCATAGATGTCGGTTCTTTGCCTTAACAGCTGGAACCAACCTGGCAGAGTTCCGAACACGAGGATCAATTAGACGTTGGACGTTATTTTGCCTCTGCTGATGAAGTCGCCGGAGGCATTATGTTTTTGGGTTGGCAGTCCGTCCATACTAATTTTCTCTGTTTGCTCTGCAACCGCTTATCCGATTGGCACGAAATTTTCAACATAGGTGCGACTACTCATGTAGAATGTTTTAATGATAATTATGGAATCATAGATCACATGGTTTGGCAGCCATATCAGAAAAAAGGGAAAAACGTTGGACCTCAAAAAATTGAAACTTGGCACATGTGAAGTACTTCCCATGAGAAGCAAGTGATTTTTTTTTGATGTCATAGGTAGCTTCGTTATGACGTCATAATTGCATACGTCGAACGCTTTACCCGATCAGTATGAAAATTTTTGAGGCTCATCTGGGGCTAAATTATATGTGGCGGAAAAAAATTGATGTCATCGGTTAAGTGGTTCGGTAGCCGTATTGTTTATACTGTACCATTAAAACCTTCAAAAATCTTCTCCAAAACGGCTGAACATATCGAGGCTAAACTTTACAGATATAATTGCCTATCCATGAGGAACAAAAAGTTCTTCTCCTATGACATCACATGGTTTGGCAGCTATGATTTTTTAAGAATAAACCTTTAAAAATGTTTTTCTCCAGAATGGCTTGACAGATCGAGGGGAAACCTCACCCACATGTTCCCCAATCCATGGGGATATCAGGGTGTTCACAAATATAATTAATCGGTCACATGGTCTGGCAGCCATGTTGGATTGAACGGAAGTCTTAAAAAAAAAATTTCTCTTGAACCGCTTCTTCAATCAACGTGAAACGTCAGAATTGTGATCTGGTCATCATGAGGAATATATGTTTTAAATTTCAACCTGATCGGATGCATGGTCTGGCAGCCAGAATTATTTAATAATTTGAATCTGGGTTCAGGGATTTAAATCAAACTTGGTACGTGTATAATGATGTAATAATGTGGACGGAGACATATTTTGTGATGTCGAAGAGTGCCCCTCTAGTTGTTTTTTTTAAATATGTATCTATGTCAAAGTGGCGGGTGGTATAATGAAAGCAGATCGCACAGAAAGGTGAAACAATGCGATATCGTGTAAAAAAAAATGCACACCATTTTCAGCGGGTGAACCGGATCATACCGAGGCATTGCACGGCGGCGGTGGAACATTGTTAGTCAATCGATGTATTTTTTGGTTGTGTTTAGCAGAGTGACAGTGTGGGTACTTTTGCCGTAGTGTGGGGGCAAGCCATTTGTTGACACTTTTCTCCATTTATCCCATCTTACAGATGTAAAACGTTTGACTTCTTCGTTCGCTACATTGTCCTGGTGAATAATACACTGGGGAGCGTCCTCACGCCATATTCATCAAAAATCGCCGATCAGCTGCCGGTGATTTCCTCCCTGCAGGAAGCTGCCATCTTGGACAACTTAGCTGGTCACATGACGGTCTGACGTAATTTGCTACGATGTCAGCGATCTATTGGCTGTCGAGGCGTCACGTGGCCCACACGTGATCCGAGTGGAGAAAATTCAAATGAGAGAGCGCGAGAATGCATCGATTTTCAAGATGAAAATACACAATAACTGCAGCTATTTGAGTGGAGAACTTTTGGATACGTATGTATTTGGATATAACTATCATATCATCAAGGTTTTGTCTACCCCCCCCCCCCCCCCCCCCACCGATGAAGTGGAACGAAACTTGATTTTCAGGCACTTTCTGAGCCATGGCTGATGGCCTATTAGTATGCAAGCAAAGTTTTGAGCCGCAAGGTTTCGTGGTTTTGGAGTTATGGAGGAGATACACCCTAACCCTAACACACACACACCCACTGACATTTATTTTAATAGAAGGTAGATAATGTAAAGGATTACTGTAAACTATGTTAATTTCACAACATCCGATATTCAAGTTCATTTTGATTGTAAATTTGTAAAAATTGAACTTGTTCCTTTGCATCAAGTGAGCACCTTAACCTTCAAGCAATTGAGTGATTTTGTGACTGCCCGGATCATTATCTGGGCACCATCGAGGTTTCAATCCTTTCAGGCCTTTGTCATGATGTCCAATCATGTCAATGACATGATTTCCTTTTGTCATTCATCAGTTGGATAGTTTGTCCATGCATATGTCTTTTTGACCTTAGTTTGTTGCTCTCACGTTTGTGGGCAGTCGAAGAATCGGATTGTGTTTCAAGTTACTCTCGAACGACTGGTAATTGTGATCTCGAATATCATTTCGTCAG
The DNA here is from genome assembly GCA_035128595.1 of Eptatretus atami. Taxonomy (NCBI): domain Eukaryota; kingdom Metazoa; phylum Chordata; class Myxini; order Myxiniformes; family Myxinidae; genus Eptatretus; species Eptatretus atami. The sequence continues at coordinate 193,697,943 of CM068952.1, forward strand.
CTGAAGAGACTTTTTCCTTTCCATCTGTTAACAGCAATTCCTGAAAATTGTGGATATCGTGTTGCCCGTTGCTGGGAACAGCAAAAGAGGCATCAAATACAGATGTTGGAACTCCATCGCCATGTAAACGGCTGAGATTCCATCAAGCAGCGGCAGCTATCGGTAAGAGTTTGGCGAGGAAGCCGCATGTACTCCTGAATGTGTGCATCATTTCCAAGAAAGAAGAGAAGATGAAGGGGAAGAATTCCTTCGGTCGGGACCAAGTTGGCCCAATCTGAAACTGTTGATGCAGGTAAGATATAATACATGTTTTTTTTTCATGACCGAGATATTGTCCTTCATTTCCCCCCGGTTGTTGTGATTAAAGTCTTGATGGTTTATCTTTGTTCGATGGTCATTATTCCTTCATGTTTTGCAGGTCTATCGTGGAAAGCTGCAGAATTGAAGAAGGATAGGAGTATCTCACTCAATCATGGACAGAGATTGTGGCACGATTGAAGAAGCATGGTGGCTGCCTTAATATCTTAGGGTCTTGAGTTTGAGCCCCTGTTCTTCGGTTGAATTAACACCAGGTGGGGTTGATTCAGCCTGTCATCCTTCTGAGGTCGGCGAAATGAATAGCAGTGCACTGGTAATAGAGGGCACTGCATCAGCGGCACAGCTACACCCCCAGAAAATGATGCAACCAGCAGCTACAGACTGCACACTTGAGCTATCATCATTCCTGCGACCGAAATTACGTACATGCGATTTGTCTCCAGAGTTGGTGGAAGATAACTTTGCTATTCATGTCATACATACTTTAAATGAATTAATTGGGAAGTGGTTGCATGTAATGGACGAATGACAACCACTCCTTTTGTGGCATGGCTATCTGAGTTCTGTATGTAGGCCAGTCAGTGGTCTCTGCCTTGTATGGAATTGACATTTCCCAGAAACACCGTACTTTTTCAGGTCTGCTCCGGGTAAAAAGCCTTTCGACTATTCATTTGACTTATTTTGCGCAACTGTCATCGACGCCAGTCTCATTGAGCAAGAGGAGATTATGCGCCTTTCTCGTTTTGCTGGAGATCTTCATAAAAACCGCCAGAGACCACAGCGTGGGTGCATCTGCATGCAGGTTTGTGTCTACAGCTAAACCCCATTTTTATCTCGAGTACGTGTGATGTCAATCCATGGCATGAAATAATTGCATTTGTCCAAAGGAAGGTATTTATTGATACATATCTCACTTTTTCAGGAGCCCCAACTTGAGACAGAGACTGCAGTCGCGTCTGAGGTTTGATTCTCATACCCACAAGAACGAGAGTGCATTTGTTTACTGGCAGCATACGTCAACGGCGGACGTACTGGAGAGACTCTCTTCATCAAAGTCCGATTCGTCTGAAGACCCGACTGATTACTCCTTGCCACGAGCATCCTCATCTACATCTGACGAGCGTACAAGTGGAGAGGTTCACGAGATATCATTGCAGAACCTATTCATGTCAGGAATGACGCTTCGACAACAGTTGGGAGAAAGTACAAAGACAGCAGCAGGCCTATGGCCAACTGTGGCATCCAACCTCACGATTGAGTCTGCGATGTCATTCATCGCTATCGCCGTCTACAGCACTGTCGCGTGGATAATAGGTGCTTCAGATGAGCCCACTCTGGAAGATTGCGTCAGTGCACCAGATAAACAACATTTTAAGCTCCTGTCGTTGCTGGAAGACTTAATTTACCTCCAGTCAAGTGGATGCAAACAGACGTTGAAGTCTTTATGTCTCGGACTTATGCTCAGACATTTGACCCAATTGTCTCAAGTGCTCGATCTCCTCAACAGTTTTGGACACTATGCATTTGTACTCAACTGTGCTCCGATACGAAACTGCTTTAGCGCAGGATCAGCTGAATAGAGGAACAGTTTATGTGCCTCCTGGCTTCAAAAAAAAATGCAGGTGTAATACCCCTGGGCGCTCACCTGGTAGCAGCTGGTTAAGATAACCAGGGAACCACTGGTTGGCATGGATGACCCACAAAATATGTAATGGCAAAGAAAGTAAATACCGATGGATTGTTTTTTTAATGCCATGAATAAACTTTGGTACATCACTGGTGATAAACGTTGTGGTCAAGCTTCATCGAAATTGTGTGTGTGGTATCAGAAAAGAAAGCAAATACATATTTTGGGCGGCAACCCCCACGTAAAATCCCTTAGACCCCAATTTTTTTTAATGCTATGAACAATCTTTGGTATATACACGGTGATGACCGTTGCGGTAAAGTTTCATCGAAATCGTATGTGTAGTTCCAGAGAAGAAGTTGCAAGACAGTGTTTGTTGACGGACTGACGGACGGACAATGCGCCATCCCCATAAGCTCCCCAGAATTACGTTCCAGGTGAGCTAAAAATGGTATTCTCTGTGTCGGTCTGGGAAAATATCGACTTCGATGAAGAGACATAATCAGGCAGAGGAACCACTCATCATCCGAATAGATTTCTAATTCAGAAAGGTGGTACTCGAGGTGGCCCGTACAAGTGTACTGTATGTGGTGAAGTATTCAGTCAGGTGTCAAACTGTCAGTCACATGAGAATTCACATTGGGGGAACACCCTTACGCTTGCACAATCAGAGCTTCAGTTACATATGAGAAACCACACGAACAATGATTTTTCGAAAAGTAAAATAATTGAATTGCAAGCCTTGAAGCTGCTCTATTTGTCTATCCTGTCCAGCACGTGAGTCATTTGATATGGAGTAATTTTCATCACTGTCCAAGGATTCTGTGTCACTGGTGTAACACATGACTTATCGAGGACTTGAACAAAAGGGAAGCCCTTGTCATTTGCAATTCGCTCACCAGGTGACAGCACGATCTAACATTCCACCGCTGGTGAGACGGAGAGGTGAGTTTGTGGGAAATTTCTTCCCTTCTCATCATGGAGGGTCGAGAAATGATCGCGTAGGTTTATTCAATATCACTGATTTTGCATCTATTTTAATTACATAGAGCAAATTCCGTTAAAATTCATATACACATGAAAACACCTGCTGTTACAGAAACAAATAATGCCAGTCACCTAGTCTTTCCATGACGTCATAAGGAGCACCAAAATTATTTCAGCCCGGTGTAATACATCACTGGTGTAGCACTGGAATTTGTAATACCAGTGACACATTGTCATTGAAAATGACATTGAAATGGCATTAATGGCATTGAAAATGTGTCCATATATGGCTGTATGTGTGAGGTTTATTCGCTTCTCCATTGGCCGTCTCTTTTCTCCAAGACCAATCAGAGCTGAGCTTGTGACTTGCTACGCTGTGATTGGCCAGCATGCTCTAATTTGACTTCGTCTGGTGATCTGACTGGCCGTATGTTCTCCACCGGGTATGGCTCCAACGAGGATGACCAATGCCGAGAGACAGAGACAATATCGGCTGCGACGAGATGTCGATCTCGCACGTCGTGAGCAATACCTGGTATTGAAGCAGCAAAAATACCAAAAAGACATCATAAGTGGTAAACGCAAGAAAGTGGCTGACATGTCCGATGGAGAGAAAAGATCAGAACAAAAGGCATGGCGAAGGAGGCAGCAGCAATCGCGGAAATCAAAATCCGAGGCCAAAGCCATTGACACGCCACCAACATCACCTTCTGATGGAGTTCCTGGGGCAGCACCTGCCAGTCAGTAAGTATAATAGAATCACTTGTCCCTCACACAGCAACGGATGAAACACAGATACAGGTAAAGTAGATCAGAGGTGATTCAATGTTTTTTTTGTTTTTTTTTCAATGGATTGGATAATATGGACGAAAAGTAGTTTTTCCACACTTGGAGGAGTCGACCAGGCCAAGAGGACATTCACTCAAGCTGGAGAAGTTTCATTTTAAGATGAAAATCAGAGAGTGTGCCTTTTCTGTCCATTGTATATATAATTTGAATTCTCTTCCTGGTCGTGTGATTGAGTCTGGCACTTCAAATCAGTATAAGTCTGCACTTGAGATGCATTGATCCAAGCATCCCTTGAAGTTTAACTCGTATATTAGAGTTTAAGACATTGTGAAGAGGGCCACATAAGCGACACTTACGTCTCAAAATCCCGTATTAAAGTAACCAGGAATATAGTCCCGTCCAGTATACACATCCCACTGTCATATATGTAATATATACAATTATACATATATAGTTACAGTATATTGTTACAGTTGGTGTAGAGGGAAGAATTTAACAGGGAATATAGCATCGTATAGAGTTGCTTGGTCCGTGGACGTGTAGGAGACATCTCGATGTAACTAAGTAGGGAACCTGTGAGCTTAAGTGTTACGTGTCACCACATGAGGGGGTGGTGTCGTGTAAATTAGCTAGGATTTAAGAATAAGTTTCCCCAGTATGTAATCGCCCCTCTGTGATTTTTACCTATGTTTTTGTATTTCAAGATCGGCAATAAAGGTGGGGAACACGCCCCTAAAACCACTACAAGTGGGCAGAAAGCCCCGCCTTCAAAGGGTGACAACGGGTGAAGTCACGCTCCCGAGGCTGATGATTGATGGGCGTGACATCAGAAGCCCCGCCTTCTTGGGTTTTGTGCAAGCAGGACACACCCCGGAAGCGGAGGATATATAGGTGTGATCGTGAGGAAGGTTGGCTTGCGCATTTTGGAGAGCCATGATCAAAGAGGATGGGGGTTGTGGATTTTGGAGAGGCGAGAGCGGAGGGTGAGCGCACGCCGAGGAGGACGACACGACCCTTGTATTTGTGTTGAGGTGATTTGGCTCGCGTGGTGAAGGAAGACGCTGGCCTTTGGCTCTTGGTTGGGTCGGTGAGGATGATCGGCGCACGAAGCCGTTGCACTGGGTCTCTGAGCTTTGGTGTGGAGTGCCGCTCGCGGATTGCCTGGCATGCGTTTGTCCTGCGACGAGAGAAGCGCCATTTTGTTGCACACGTCTGCACATGCGAATGGAAGCACCTCGATTCCAAGTTTCACAAAGACCAGATCTGGGCCAAGCTAAGTACAAGAAGAGTTGAAAGGAAGAGTTTTCTTTTTATTTTGTTTCCCTGTTGTTTGTATTTGAGTCTGTGTGTAGAGACGCCTCGACTGTAGGATTTACTTCGTTATTATCATTACCTGTTGAATTTTTGTCCTTTGGAAATACAGTACTTTTTTATTTCCATTAAATGTATTCCTTTTAAGAAGCTGTAGCCGTGCATTTGTAGTGGGGTTCAAGTATAACCCCCCCCCCCACCCACCAGTGCTGTGCTTCCCATGCCTCCGTCCCTCCACCATTGCCCCTGCCCCTCCCGCACGCGTTATAATCTTCGAGGATCGTGTCCGCCTTCTATTAATAAGGAACCGCATCGGCCATCCGGGGGCTGGCTGTGTTCACCACCCGTCACCACATTTGGGTCGGGGGGGTTAACCTAGGCTGGCGGCCACCCCCACGACAATATTATTAGCCCCCGTTGGACTTAGGGGGCTTACACATTTGGTCGATTTTCATGTCCGTGCGTGGCTGCATCCACAACCATATCTCAAACATGTATGGACCTATTTTATCCCCACTTGGCACAAAGACAACAGATGATGGTGTCCATATGCACATCATTTTCTTTAACAATGCGATCAAAGATGGCCGACTGGCGGCCATTTTAGCTGCAAAAAAAACCTGGTGTCGAAACACATCCTCAACCATTTCTCGGACGTGCATTTATCGATCTTGTTGAAACTTGGCACATAGATAATGAATGATGGCTTGCATAAGCACGTCATTTGTTTTCGAGATCAGATCCAAGACGGATGACTGGCGGCCATTTTGTTACTTAAATGTGTCCCCAACCATTTCTCAGACATGCATGGTCCGATGTTCTTCAAACTTGGCACCAGCACAGGACATGATGGCGTACACGTGCATCTCACTTTATTTTGCAATCTGATCAAAGATGGTCGACTGGTAGACTGGCGGCCATTTTAGTTGCACATAAATATGGGCTAGCCCTTTAACTCTATACAGCAATATTACTAAAACAACAGGGGCAATGACATTTTATGTCTTTTTCTTTTTTTCTTTTTATATAACGTTGAATTTTCTGTCTGTCCATTGACAGAATCTGCCTCACTGATAGTAACCCCACCATATTGCATACCGTTGGAATCCTCTTGGCAAATGGAGATGCAAGAAAACATTTTCACACCTTCAGGGTAGGGGATAAAGGGTGGGTGGAAGACCCCAATTCTCTATATATAAATTTGTATTGTATAGCGCCACCCAGTGGTCGGCAGCATTACAAGTATTTGATTATATCTATACGACATTACAATCCGTCGCTTCGCTGATGGGCATATTAAAGGGGTGGGGGGGCAGAGAAAGAGGGAGGGAGATAGGAGGGAGCGAGAGAGGGGAGGGGAGTGAGAGAGGAAGGATAAGGGATTGAGAGGGGGAGGGGAGAGCTAGGAAGGGGGAAGAGCGAGGAAGGGGAGATGGGGAGGAGCGACGCTCCACTAAATGTCGCTTTACACTCCGGAAAAGGGGGTGGAAGCGGGGGATGGGGGGGGAGCGGAGAGGGAAGTGGGGATGTGGAGGGGGTTGGGAGGAGGTAAGCATAAGGGGTGGTGTTTCTCGACTTGCATTTGGTCGTGGGACTTGTAGAGAAGAGGCGGGGGGTAGTATAGGATTGAAGGAAATGGGTACAGTTAAAACAGCATGTAGAGACTGCCGGGAGATGTCCATGGGGGTGGAGTGGGGAGGGGGTTTGGGAGGAGGTAAACGTGAGGGGTGGGGGAGGGTAGGCAGTGTGATGGGAAAGGAAGGGAGCGTAAGGGAAAGGGAAGGTAAGGCATTTTCTTGTGTGTTTTTTTTTCTCCTCCTCAGAGGAGGGGGCATGGACTTGGTTGAAAAACACAACATCAACCACCCAACACCCCTTGACGAGACCCCCACCAACAGCACTCCAAACACATGCACACAATCACCCATCAATAACTTAAGCTACCTAAAAGTCCTGCCAACATCCCGATACCCCTCTATCTCCATAACTTCCAGGTACCTTTCTAATTTAAACTTATCTCCTGTGTCTGCTGCTACTACCTTTCCAGGGAGGCCATTTCCATGCATTAACTACTCCTTGAGTAAAGTAAAGAGGATGCAAATCCTGTTCAAATTTCTAAGTCAATCGGATGAAAATTGAGGATTTTAGAAATTTGACAATTTTGTTGACCTTTTTGACCTGAGAAACAAGAGGCTTCCAGCCAATGACAAACTCCACCATGTGGTGGTAGTTTCGTGAAGGTCGGTTTAAATTTATTGTGACCTGCACACGACAAACACGCAGACAAACAGAATAACTAAGAGAAAAAAAATCTTCGATTGTTCACAAGTCACAAGCCTGCTCAGATCTCCACCAAATTTTGCATCCATGTTGGTTGGTCCCCCTTGCGAGGGAGGGGTGTTGATAACCACTTCCCAATGCTCCCGAAGGGAGCGAGTGTTTCTGGCCGAAACAAATCCAACACAGTGAGTTACATATATTATCCATATATTACATATATTGATATGTAAATATGTAAATCTGTACTCCGGAAAGGAAGGGAGTTATAGGTGGGATTCTCCAAAATAGGTGGGAAAACATTGCGTACGTAATAAGTAGATGGCGCCCTCGACCGAAGGTGAAAGATCGATGTTCGAACCGCAACAGTAAGTGCTGCAGCACAGGTAATTTTTCTATACTCCGCCTCGGTTTGTCGACCACATTTGTTGGAGCCACTACAACTGCTAAAAGTCTGTTTTCGGAGTAAAAGATTCCATTTTGGATAATAAAACACGTGTTGTTTATTTATTTATTTATTCGTTTTGGAATCTCTCGGTGTGTGTGTGTGTTCGTCCTGGAAGGACAATGGGTTCGACGACGGCTCGTGGTGGTTCCGTCCCGGAATGGATGGAGATCCTGGGTCTGTCGGAGGAGTCTCTCCGAGCGGCGGTCACGGGCCTCGGGGTCGAGATCTTCGGAGCTCTGTGTGCCCGGGCCGAGCCCGCTCCGGTGAGGGTTCGACTGTGCTCGTTGGCCGCACGGAAGTTCACCTTCACCATGTACGCCGAGCTCTGTCGGTTCATGGAGTCGTGCCGTGCGAGGCGACGATCGGAACGGGTGAAGGACGCCGAGGAGACGAGAGACCATGACGGACAACCCGCTGTAATCCTGCGCATCGACCTTGAAGACGACACCTCGGAGTGCGGTGAGCGGTCGGAATTGCAGGAGATTTGACACTAAACCTGATTTGATCTGCCATGACGCCATCGCTCTGATTGTTGAGTCATCGGTTGAAGTGATGAAATATTTCCAAAAGCGCTTCAATCGGCCTCGTGCGGCGCGTAGAGGGGGGGTGAAGCAATTGGTTCACTTTGTCCGACCACCAGTCGATTTCTTTGAATGAGGAGCTACTTCTCCTGGCTTTTTTTTTTTATTTTTTTTTTTAAATCGAACACTAGCAGGGACAAAGGTTGTCCTTTGGTTCAATCTCCATTTTCAGGATTGAAAATGTGGAACTGAGTCCTCTTCATGGCTCAATGTGTCCACCTTCACTCTTTCGCATGATGTTTCCAGGGACAAGTTGTCATGTGCAGTGTACCCCTCAATTGGAGTTCATCTATACCGACAAAAAGGCAAAAAAATCTCTCTCTCTTTGTTTGTACTAGTACGTTCCCGTAAAAAAAAAAATATAATTTAATAAATAAATATTCAAACCGCGAGCAAAAAACAACAACCACACAGGCCGTTTCTTCGCTCTCGCGTGCCCGCACGTGCGTAACCCGGAAGTTGGCATATTATTCGCAGTTACGATTTTCGCAATTAGTTTTAATACCCAATTATTCAGTTAGCGCCAAAGTATTTTACCTTTTCGCAATGTCGTGGCAAGGAAAAACAAAAAGAGAAGAGAAGAGAGAGAAAAAAAAAATTTACTTCCTGGTTCGGAGCATACCAGCTCACTCTGATGTTACCGAAATTTATGCACCGTCTAATATGAAAACGATCATAACTTGGGGCATTGTGTTTATCTATAAATGCGCATAAGAAATCGAGAAATTATTAGAATACACGAAGTCATCACTCTCCGGAAACCCCGTACGTTGTAACCCGTAATGGGGAACGCGGCTGAGCTTCCCTTCCCCGTCGGCCACGCCCCCGCACAACGTGTCTTGTCATTGGTTTGGTAAATAAATGGCCATAACTTGGGAAGCACTTGTCCGATTAATATCAAACCTTGAAAAGGCACATCCTCAGGTCCCAGCAATATACCTGGCAAGTTTCAATGAGATCGGACCAGCGGTTGTCGAGAACAGCGGTCACAGACAACACACACACACACAGAGATTGCTGGAATTATAGATAGATAGATGTGTTCGATGCACGGCCACATCTTTAAACCCTACAAGCTCCCAACTTGGGGTACAAATACAACGTTGTTGTGAGGGGTAACATGGTAACATGGAGGGGAGGAGCATAAATTCTCTATGTAAATGTGTACCGGTGTAGCGCCACATGGTAGTGGTGGTGGTCGTGGTGGTGGTGGTGGTAGAGGGAATTACAATTTCCAAATTGCTTTTGGCTTCATGGGGTGTTTTTTTGTCGACCAAGTCGAGGCTCTTGTAAGAGCAAATACACAGAAATATATAACGAGGCAGGAGACAAGAGGGGTGGAGAGGGAAGCACAAAAATAGTGGGAACAAAGACAGCAGGATATCTGTGGAAAGGGAGGGATGGGTGTGGGGGTACATGGGGTAAATAAGATGGTACTACAGGGACTATCAGGAAGGAAAACGGGGAATTTGAAAGAGGTGGGTTTGGGGTGGATTAACGGGGGTAGTAAAGATCAAGATTTTATTTGGGAGAAGATGAGAGAAGATAATGTGTCCTCCTTTCCTTCACACACCCTCCCCTAACGGAGGGGCCTGTCAAAGCCTGTCATCATGTGTGAGACATTTTTCGTGGGAAGGGACATCGGATAAACAGGGCGAGAGCAGACGTGAGGATATGGAGAGGGGTGGGGGAGAAGGGTTAAAACAATCTATGCACGGGTAAATTTGGCAAACTGGATGACGAACTGGTCCGTCGGCGAAGCGACGGGTTGCCTCTGCTAGTTCGTCATTTCTGGGTCTGTTTTTCAAATAATTAATTATGTTCTGTTTTATAAATCCCACTTTTCCAACTATCACTGATGCAAACAATATCGGCATTCTTCAGCTTCCAGGTTATTTGACTTCATTTTTCAGTTCAAAGTACTTGGTCATTTGTTTTTGTATAACTATGTTATGTAGGCCAAGTCATTGGGTACTGACACCTCGGTTAGCAATGCCGTCATTTTATTTTTGTGTTTCACCTTGTTGCCACGCAACACCCAACCGTTTGAAAACAGTGCTGCTCCAACCTGGGTCCTCCTGGAGCCACAAATGATGAAAAACCGCGGTTCCATTCAATGTACATTTTGATGGATGTGGGTGGTTCTCTCTCAGCAAGCGGCCCAGCAAGGGGCGTTGAAGGCTCGAATAGTCCTCCTTGGGTCGTTCACTCAGCCCGTATTATATGGTCCGCTGCTAGGCCAAGAGAAATGCGATGTCTATGGCGGGTTCCAGACCTTGAATATGTACCATGTTGTTTGACTGGCAGCCAGGCAGACAGACGAGCAAAAATCTCTCTCCTCTCTGCGCACGTGTGATCAGGACAAATTCAGAGCAAAAGTACTGCTAAACTACAGGTTCGTGTTCCGATTCATGTTCAAAATGTAACGTTCAATTGAAATCAAGTTGTTCATCGATCATCAGCTGTCATTTGTGGACAGACAGGTGAACCAATTTCTGAACCCTGCTTTTCGCTTCGCGTGCGTGGGGTAACAAAGCATTGTGACCTGACTTGTTATTCAATTAACTTGTTTCCATGCAAACTGGACTGAATTTGTAAACCCTGATACTGCATTTCCATTTAATTTATCATTCCAGCTTGCACTGTCGAAACGAGTAGATGCGTGATATATCGTGGGCCAGCAAATTGGATGATGAGTGACATGTACATTTTTTGAGTGAAACTCCAAAGAACTTATTGAAGTCCTGAGTAGGCTATAGAGAAAAGAGTGGTCGCAAAAGATTAATGGGATGAAGATGTGAACTTTTTAGTTGGACATGGTACGTATTCAAGGTCTGGAATCTGCCAGAGACGTAGCATTTCTCATGGCCCTAGCAGAGGACCGGTGTTGGCCGCTTGCTGAGAGAGAGACTACCACATCCATCAAAAATGCATATCGAATGGAACCGTGTGTTTTTTCACTCAGCTGGGATAGACGATCATATGTAGGCTCGGGAAAGACCAGGTTGGAGCAGCACCATTTTCAAACCGGGTTGGGTGGTGCATGTTAACAAGGTGAAACACAAAAACAAAAGGACCACTGGACCTGTAGCTTATCAGGGCCCTGGCCTAATGTTGCAACACAAATTTGGTAGCATTCTGACTATTGGGTTTGGAAAAGAAGATTTTGGAAGGAATTTGCGTGACCGCCATTTTGATGTACTTCCGGTCATGTGATCGGCATGGCTTCTGTAATTTAACATCAGAACCCTGTCCTAATGTTCGAGCCCAAACTTGGTAGCATTCTGACTGGTGGGTCTGGAGAAGAAGTTTTTTTGATGAAATTTACAAAGTCGGCCATTTTAACCGACTTAAAGGCAAGTGACTTCAGCCGGACCAGTCAGGAGAGGAATGTTTCTGCCAAATTTCAGCCGGATCAGCCCAGCGGTTTTGCCAGAGAAGTTGAAATAGGAGATGGATGGACGGATGGTGCATGATGACAATACCTTATCTGGAATTTAAATTCCAAATAAGCTAATAAAAGGATGGAATTGCTAACCAAGGTGTCAGTCCCCAATGACTTTGGCCTACGTAACACAGTTATACAAAAAAATAGGACCAATGGACCTGCAGCTTATCTGGATCCTGTGCTAATGTTGTAACCCAAATTTTGTAGCATTCTGACTTTTGGGGTTGGGGAAGAAGATTTTTGAAGGAATTTCCTAAGTCCGCCATTTTGACCTACTTAAAGTCACATGACCGGAATAAGCTTTACAATCCCCGCCACGAGTCAGGAGCAGAACGTTGCTGCCAAATTTCAGCCGGATTGGCCCAGCGGGTTGGCTGGAGAAGTCAAAATAGGAGATGGACGGATGGACGGTGCATGGTGACAATACCTTATCTGGAATTCCAATTCCAGGTGAGCGAAAAATGACGAATTACTTGCATCCGAAAAATGAAGTCAAAAGAACCTGGAAGCTGAACAATGCCAACGTCGTTTATGTCAGTGATAGTTGGAACAGTGGGATTTATAAAACAGAACATAATTAATTATTTGAAAAATATCCCCAGAAATATAACAAATGAACTACAATTTGAGGCTCTGTGGGATTGTGAGAATCCTGATTTTAAAAATGGCTTTGGAGGAAAGGTATAAAACACAAGAATACTGCACATCACAAATTGGCCCTCGAAACATCATGCTAAAGAGTGAAGGTGGATACATTGAGCCAGGAAAGGGCTCAGTTCCACCTTTTCAATCCTGAAAGGGACGACCTTGGCTTCCTGCTAATTTTAGATTTGAAAGGGGGAAATTACATGTTTAATGAAATTAAATACAGTAGCTCCTCATTCATAGAAATAGACTGATAGACAGACAAAGTGAACCAATTACTTAACCCCGCTTTTCGCTTCTCACATGCGCGGTAACAACTTGAAGCTTTCTTGGTACGGCACTCACAGCAAAGATGCTCAAATATTTGTTTAGTTATTCTCAAGCCTGATATCAATGATGTTATATACCAGAGGATTCAGTTCTACATCTCAGGAATGTAAAATGATACAAAGCTTAGGTATTGCAAAGGACTTCAGAACTAAACACTTAATCTTTTAATTTTTCCACACTGCACCACATCAAAAATGATGTCATCAACACCACACCAATTTAATAACACAATATCAAATAAGAAAATGCAAAATGTTTTTCTTTTTTAATTGTTTTTGGTTTGGTTGGGGGGGGGGGGTTAATGTAGTTTTTTGTATTCTTTTTTTTTCACTTCTTTTCAGGGAGGGGCATGGGCTTGAGTGAGAAACACACAACATCAACCACACAACACCCCTTGATGAGACCCCCCAACAACTCCAGAACATGTAAATAATCACCCATCAATGCTCAAGCTATCTAAAAGTCCGACCAACATTCATATACCCTCGATCTTCATAACTTCAGGTACCCTGTCAATTCCAATTTAAACTTATCTACTGTTTCTGCTGCCGCTACTTCCAGGGAGACATTCCATGCATTAACTACTCTGTAGTAAAAGTCCCCTACTTACTACCATCTTAACTCCCTCCTCTTTACTCTCAGGCTATGGCTACTGGTCCATCACTGTCACTCTGTTAATAATTAATCTGCACTTTTGCGATACCCTTCATTATAAAACATCTCCATCATATCACCTCATAACCACCTTCTTTCTAGTGTATAAAGCCCTGTCTCCTTCAGCTGCTCTCCTAGCTGAGTCTAGCTAGGCCCGGAATCAATCTAGTAGCCTTGCGCTGAACCCTCTCTATGCATCTATGTCCTTCCTGTATTGTGGTTACCAAACTGCACACAATATTCTAGATATGGCCCTCACTAAATTCCTGTACAATGTAAACAACACCTCTATTGATTCTATAGATGACCCCCCTCCGAATACAACCTGAAACCCTATTTGCTTTACTTATAGCTGCCTGGCACTCGCGCTGTCTGCTACTCCCGTATCTATTACCACCCCCAGATCCTTCTCCTGTGTGAGACACTCCAAAATTACCCCTTGCATCCTGTAATCTCTTATTTTCATTATTTTCCCCATCCCAATACTTTACACTTCCATTCCATTCCATTGGGACCATACTCTGTGCAGAGCGTTGGTGCTGCCTAAGCAGTCTCCTTGGCTATTGGGCACACAATTCGGATGGTCGCCACTCCGACACAGGATACCAGCAACTGGCACTCATTTTGCTGATCCTGTAAAGCTCCATTGCTCTGATTCTTCTTTTCTTCTTGCATATGTGGTAGCTTGCTGCTAGGTAGATATCATTTTTTTGGGCACAACTATGCCCCTGATCTGTGCCATCCGGACGGATCCGAGAAAATACCAGTACACTGGTACTCATTTCACTGACCTTGGAAGAATGACAGCTGAGTAAATCTCACCTTGTATTAATTCAGCAGCCAACGGGCTTAAACTCAGGACCCTAAGATCCCAAGCCAGCCACCATAACCACAAAGCCAACACCAGGCTTTCACCTACACATTGCTCAGGTTAAATTACATCTGCAAATCTTTTGCCCAATCCATACAAGTATTAATACTTTCTGTATCTGATCACCACCCCCTCTGCTATACACCCTCACCTCCAAGCTTTGTGTCATCTGCAAATTTGGAAAGCCTACTCGTCACCCCACACGATCCATATCATTGATGTAAATAATGAATAACAATGGTCCGAGTACTTATCCCTGAGGTACCCACTACTTTCATCCTCCCAGCAAGACATCCTCCCACTCACAGCCATCTTGCTTCCTACGATAGCCAGTTGCAATCCAATTAGCTACTGACCAGCCACTCACAAGCCTCACTTTGGCTAACAACCTCCGATGTGGTGCCTTATCAAATGCCTCTTAAAGTCTCGATATACTATGTCCACTGCCTTTCCCTCATCCACCCAATCAGACGCTGCTTCATGGAACTCTAAAAAGATTTGTTAAATAGGAACTACCTTTGGTAAACCCATGCTGACTTCTTTAATTAGTTTGTATTTGTTTAAATATTCCTCATCTGGTCCTTAATTAATGTCTCCAACAAGCATCCCACAACTGAAGTCGAACTAACAGGTCTATAATTCCCAATTCTTCTCTGGATCCTTTCTTAAATAACTTGCAGATACCCGTCATAGACGGGTATGGGGACAGGACGGATCACAATACTCGG
The DNA here is from genome assembly GCA_035128595.1 of Eptatretus atami. Classification (NCBI taxonomy): domain Eukaryota; kingdom Metazoa; phylum Chordata; class Myxini; order Myxiniformes; family Myxinidae; genus Eptatretus; species Eptatretus atami. The sequence goes on from CM068952.1 coordinate 193,712,957, forward strand.
TTACGGTAGTTCTTTGGATGTTTGCGCCGCATTCAACAGCTCAGTTTTATTGGTGTGTGTCTGGGTACATGTAGCGTTGAGACGCGTCGCTTTACATTGTTGCCTTGACACATCGTGTGCCGGATTGAGTAACACGAACGATTTGACATATTCATCGTTTCTATATTACCTCCATCAACAGATTAAACACATGGCAGGATACAAGTCGTAAATGCTGAGTTGAACAAACGTCCTGAACTCATGGATTTTTTAAGTTAAGTAGTTAAGGATTTTAAAGTATTTAATGAAGAACGTCATCTGGGACCCGGCCGTCCGGTTTGCCGCCGAACGCTGCTTGATTGTACGTCATTGATTCCCTCTTTGAAAATTATATCTATATTCGATTTTTGAATCCGCTATCACCTGCGTAATACATGAACACATAATGTGAAGATTTCGGAAGTATAACAGAATATGTTCGGAGAAAAGTGTGTTGGAAGTTCCAGCTTTACCTCCCATTATATTATGATGTATTGCATTTGCTACTCTCCAATCCTCCGGTACTGTCCTGACTCCAGGGACTTTTGAAAATCCTTAGCATCTCGCTTACCTGCTCAGCCACCTCTACAATACTCTCGGGTGCACATTATCTGGACCCGGAGCCTTATCTACTCTTCGATTACCTTGCTGTTCCTTTACTTCCTCCACTTCAACCTGGATCTTCTGTAAAAGCCCTTCCTCACCAACTTGATGGATACTCTCAGCTTTTGACACTTCTCCTGACTGTTCTGCGTAAAAAGTTGAAGCGAAATACCTTTTTAAATAAGCCTGCCATCTCCATTTCCTCACAATGCACTCTCCGTGTGTTCCTCAATTGGCCCACACTGTCTAACCTGTTATTTTCCCCTGATATATTTAAAGAAAGCCTTGCTATTTATGTTTAATATTCTCATCATGTCCTTCTAATACTTTTTTTTTTTTTTTGCTTGCCGAGTTATTTTCTTAACTTGCCTCTGTTGACTCCGACAGTGATATAATCCAACTCAGTCCTGTTTATTTATACCTTATAAATGCCTTCTGCTTCTCCGTAATAGCGTTCCTTGTCTCACCACTCAATCATCCTGCCCTCTTCTGCCTTCGAGCTTTCCAACCTCATTGTAATGTACTTACTCTGCACTCTACACATTTGCTCCTTGAAGGTTTCCCATTTTTCTGATGCTGATTGCCCTATTGTTAGCTTCTCCCATCTGCATCACCCAACTCTCTCCTCATAACCACAAGTTGCCTTCCTGAAATCTTTGTAGCTTACCCTACTGTCCTGAAACCCTAACCCATAAAGAATCTTGGCACACACAAAGCGATTAGCTGGCTTACTCCTACTGAAGGAATCATGAGATACTTTACCTCCCCCAACTAATACAGCAGACAACGACGACCATTTAACGTTCATCCGAGGAAGCAGCACAATATTGATGAAACACCCTGCTGTGAAAATCTGGGATGGCAATTTATAGCTGGGGTGAGATTCAACCCAATATTTGAGTTTAAAGGTGAGTATGCCTCCCTTCTAGGTCCTAGGGCCTAGGCCATCCTGCATCCCCCCCCCCCCCCCCGTAGATAATGTGTTGTTTATATGAGGGTCAGTGGCTACAATGCATAACATGTTTTTGCAGATTTATTTTGTGTATGTATGTAGAATGGTCATTGTTGACTTCGTGTGGTGTGTGTGTCCTCCATAACTCCAAAACCATAAAACTTCGGAGCCTGAACTTTGCATGCATACAAAGAAAACTCCAACGCAGTGAAGAGTGAAATTGGGTGTTACGGTTAAATAAACATCCCTTTTGAAGATAATTAATGGCTTTGTAGATAATTAATGGCTTTTTTATTAATTAATATAAAATTATAAAAAAAATTATTTTACCTTCATCAGGCCATCCTCAGTCACCTCGCTGTTGGGTCTGAAGCGTTTCCTGGTAACCTGCTGGGTCTGAAGCCGCCATGTTTTTGGCCTGCTCAACACGCCTCACTTGGAACAGGCCGCAACGCTTTCTTAACGATAAAGTTCCCCCCCCCCCCTACTTCCTCACTCAAATTATCGAATGCCTGTTCATCATAGCCATGAATCCTCTGTACATCATTTTTGGAATACTTAGTTTCAAATCTTAGAGCTTGAGTATTTCATGCATTATGTGATACGATTTCCCACCATCTCCTCTCGTGGACTAATTAAGTAAATCATCGAAATATTATTTCAGGTTTCAGGATCGGATATCTCCGACTAAAAAGTACACGAAATCTGTTGTGAAATCTATAATTTAAAAGAAATACGAGTCTCATACATTAAATAAAGCTGATATACCTATTTACTTTAAGCAAGCAAGGCTATGTTCCCATCCTTCTCCATAGATGCATCAACAAAATGTGACAATTTCAAATTTTAAACCTATCTTTTTCTACTCTTTAGAGATTATATTGAGTGGACAAACCTTTCGAACATGGCCAAAAAACGACCTTCATTGAGCTATACTGATTTCATGTATTTATCTGCTGGACTTCGCGCTCTGATCCCCAAAAGGGACTGCCTATTCATAGCGTCTGCAGATCTGTTGTCTATATTTTTGAGGTTTCGTGAGGTGCTCAAAAGGGAATCAAAGCAAATCTGATGAAAAGCGGACGTTTTAAAGAAAAAAAACAGTTGTCACGTTTGCGCGACCCAGAACCATGTACCACATGACGCGTGCACAGACGAGCAGACAAGATGGGGATTATCTGCAATGTATTTCACAGCGCGATTGAACTTTGCAAAGTCTCCAGGGCCGTTCTGCATTAAGCTACAACTCCTTCATTATTTGAATAAAGTCATTATTTAAGGAATTCATTTTATTTCATAAACTACTGCATGTGCAGTGAAGACCGGCTTTAAAGTTAAGGGGATCTGATATGATACGCAGCGACAGCCGCCAACCACTCCTAATCAACCATTTAATTGGATGCTTGCAATGAGTGATTAAGCGACTTTCCGAACGCCTTACAGTCGATTCGGACTGCGCTATGTCTTCTGAGCGAATATTCACTGACTGCGGATGCTTTTGCCCGCCACGTCATTCAGAGCAAGTGGTTCGTCTCGTCACCTCTGAGCGAGTGGTTCGTGCTCCGTTGCACTGAACGCGACATGGTTCATGCTCCGTCGCCTGAGCAGTGCTTCGTGCTTCCGTCGCACTGAGCGATGCTTTGTCTCCTCGCCCTGAGCGAGTCTTTGTGCTCCGTCGCCCTGACGAGTGCTTTGTGCTCCGTCGCCCTGAGCGAGTGCTTTGTGCCCGTCGCCCTGAGCGAGTGCTTTGTGCCGCTGAGCAGTGCGGCCCGCGCCTAGCGAGTGCTTTCGTCGTGAGCAGTGCGTGTCCAGCTGCTTGGTGCTCCGTCGCCTGAGCGAGTGCTTCGTGCTGCCGTCGCCCTGAGCGAGTGCTTTGTGCTCGCGCCCTGAGGCAGTGCTTGTCTCCGTCGCCCTGAGCGAGTGCTTCGTGCTCCTTCGCCCTGAGCGAGTGCTTCGTGTCCGTCGCCCTGAGCGAGTGCTTCGTGCTCCGTCGCCCTGAGCGAGTGCTTCGTGCTCCGTCGCTCCTGAGCGAGTGCTTTCGTGCTCCGTCGCCTCTGAGCGAGTGCTTCGTGCTCTGTCGCCTGAGCGACTCTTCGTGCTCCGCCCTGAGCGAGTGCTTCGTGCTCGTCGCCCCTGCACGAGAGTGCTTCGGCTCCTCGCCCTGAGCGAGTGTTCTCTCCGTCGCCTGAGCGAGTCTTCGTCTCCTTTCCCTGAGCGAATGCTTCATGCTCCTTCGCCTTGAGCAGGTGGTTGTGAAATAACACCAAATTTCTGAACCATTTGCCATATTAACGTGTTTTCTAAATTACCGAGCAAATTTTTTTCCACCGTCACACGTAGCTGTTTAAGAATAATGTTTGTGACCATATCCCTGAAACGTCTATATAAATGCACACATCGTTTTCTGGTGAAAGCTAGTCATTGGTTTTTGGATCGTTGCCGATATCAGCTAAGCGTGTGTGTGTGTGTGTTGTTAATAAAGCCTCTCTCTCTCTCTCTTCCTCTCTTCTTCTCTTCTTCTCTTTCTCTCCTTTCTTTTCTACACACACACACTGTCTTCTCTCTCTCTGTGTCCCATCCTGTTCTACCCCCTCCCAATGCAGTGCAGCACCCTCTCCACATCATCTCTCTCACTTTCCCCTCCAAATCTCTCTCTCTCTCTCTCTCTCTTCTCTCTCTCTCTCTCTCTTCTCTCTCTCTCTCTTCTGTCTCTGTCTCTGTCTACTGTCTGTGGACATATCCAGAAGGTGGTTTTTTTTTCTGGACAGGGTTGTCTCCGGTACATGTCTGAGCAGTGTTTTGCTCCGGACGCTCCGGCATGTTTTTCTTCACAACAGCTTGGCTCAAAACATGTCCGGCAGTATATCATCCGGAAAAAGTTTTCTCGCCGGACGGGGATTTGTCTCCGGACGGGATTTGTCTCCGGACTGTGTTTAGAGTATGACGGTAGAAAATGGATTTCACACATGTTTTTTTTTTGTTTCCATCTTCACATTATTGTACACAGAATCATTTTGATGAGACGGTATCAAACGTAATTAACGCTCCACTGCCACGCTGCCTTCCCTTCCTCTCACCTCACACCGATCTTCCCTTCCCCACCCTCTCGCTCCCACCCCCTCTTCTCCTCTTCTCCCCTTTTTTTCCCCCTCCCCCGGTTAGTATTACACTGTCAACGAAGCGATGGTTGTATTCGCGAGTGTGCAATAAGCATGCCATTTTAAGCTGTATATTATCCGTTATTCAATGGAGCAGGTTCTGAGAAATGACTTTTATGATTGATCTTCACAGGGGAACAGGAGATGCTCAATGGGATGTTCTGCTGCTCCTCTTGCTTCTCACGCGTTAACAACTACGGCTGCTTTAAAATGCACCTGAGGATGCACCAAGTTGCCAGTCATAAAAGATACAAGTGTACTGAATGTTTCTTATTGTACAGATAAAAAGACCAGATTTCTGAACCTATACTTGGAACCATACAAGAGAGAAAACCGTACACACTGCACTGTGTGCGGTAAAGGATTCTGTAGTTCATTAACGCAGAACAATACACATGAAAAATGAATATGGGAGGGCATCATACGTTTGCAAATTTTGTCAAAAAAACATTTTCTTATCGCATCATCATTGAAAATTCACACAAGTATCCCACACAGGAGGAAGCCTTATTTACTGCAGTGTATGTGGGAAGAATTCATGCATTAAGGCATTCAAGTTCTACATGCAAATTCACACCGGAGCGCGCCCGTACAGTTGCAAAATTTGTGCAGACGTTCTAGTCTGGGGTTTGAAAAGTCATAACATGTGCACACCCGGGGAAGCCATATTGCAGTGTGTGTGGC
>CM068952.1:193727316-193737598 GCA_035128595.1 Eptatretus atami
TGGTTCAGATTTACGGCAGGTGTAGCGGATTCAAAAAAGATGAATATAGAATATATTTCAAAGAGGGAATTCAATGGACGTCAAATCGAGGCAGCGTTCGGCGCAACGACGCCGGGTCCCAATGACGGTTCTTCAACATTAAACTACTATAACTGAAAAATCCATGAATTCGACGTTGTGTTCAACTCAGCATTTACGACTTTTACCTGCGCATGTTGTAAAATCTGTTGATGGAGGTATGATAGAAACGATAACATGTAAAATCGTTCGTGTACTTGCTGATCCGGCACGATGTCAAGGCCAATAATGTAAAGCGACGGTCCTAGACGCTACCATGGGTCACGCCGACAGACACCATCGAATATAACGGACTGTGAATGCGCGCAACCAAACATCGCAAGAAGAAACACCGGTATCCGGAGTATGTGTGACCGTCCGGTCCCGGCATACCCGTCGACGGTATCTGCAAGGTATATTAAGAAAGGATCCAGAGAAAATTCGGAATTAAGACCTTTAGGTCGACTTCAGTTGTGGGAGCGGTGGAGACATTAATTAAGGCACCGATGGGAAACATTGAAACAAATAAAACAATTAAAGAAGTTCGAGCAGGGTTACCAAAGTAGTTCCTATTAACAAATCTTTTAGAAGTCTCATGAAGCAGCGTCTGATTGGCGTGGATGAGAGGGAAAGGCAGTGACATAGTATATCGAGACTGAAGAAGCTTTGGATAAGCACCTACATCGAGGTTGGTTGAGCTCAAAGTGAGGGCGTGTGGAGTGGCTGGTCAGGTAGTTAATGGATTGCAAACGGCTAGTGTAGGAAGCAAAGAGTGGCGGAGGGAGGTATGTCTGCTGGAGGAGAAAGTAGTGGGTAGTCAGGGAGTATAGTACTCGGACCAGTGGTATTGCATATTACATCAATGATACGTGAACGTGGGTGACGATTGCTTTCAAAGTTTGCAATGCACACAAAGCTTGAGGTGAGGTGATAGCAGAGGGGTGACAGAACTACAGGAAGTTAATACATTGTAGGATGGGCAAAAGATTGCAAAGATGTGATTTAACCTGAGCGAAGAGTGAAGTGAAAGCCTGTTTTGGCTTGTGGTTATGGTGGCCTTGGCCTTGGATCTAGGGTCCTGAGGAAGCCCCGTTGGCTGCTGAATTTAATACATAGGTGAGTTATTCGAGCCTGTCATCTTCCAAGGTCAGTGAAGATGAGTGACGCAGTGTACCTGGTTTCATCCGGATTGCCCTTCCGATGGCACAGCACCAGGGCATCATTGTGCCCGAAACAAATGAGATCGTACCGTAGCAGCCACCTACACAAATATCGCAAAGAAGAAAATAGAAGAAATCGTTGTCGATAAAGAGCAATGGAGCTTGTACAGGATCAGTCAAAATGAGCTTGCACAGCTGCTGGATCCTGGGCGGAGTGGCCGACCACACGGATTGGTGCCCAATACCCAAGGAGACTGCTAGGCAGCACCACGCTCTGCACGAGTAGTCCCCAATGGAAATGGAAGGAATGTATAGTATCTGGGAGGGGAAGAATAATGAAAAGAGAGTACAGGAGCAGATGGATAATTTGGAGTGTTCTGCACACAGGAGATAGGATCTGGGGGGTAATAAACGAGGTAAGGCAGACAGCGCAGGCCGAGGCAGCTATAGGAAGAGCAAATAGTTTCAAGGTGTATTCGAGGGGGTCACTAAAACAACAGGAGTGGGGTTCGACAACTGTGTAGCATTGAATTTAGTGAGGCCAACATCTAGAAAATTGTGTGCAGTTTGGTAACCACAACTACAGGAAGGACATAGATCCATAAGATGGGTTCAGCGCAGGGCTACAGATGAGTTCGTCCTAAGCTAGACCAGCCTAGGAGGTAGCGGCCTGAAGGAGACAGGGCGAATACAATCTAGAAAAAGTGGTTATGAAGGGATATGACTGGAGATGTTTTCACTAATGAAAGGGTATACGCCATAAGATGCAGATTAATTAAATATTAAAAACAGAGTAGGACATGATCGGACCAGTACCATAGCCTGAGAGTAAAGAGAAAGTTAAGAGTGTAGTAACTAGGGGACTTTGAACCTACAGAGTAGTGAAGCCATGGAATTGGTCTCCCTGGAAAGGTAGCGCAGCTGAAACAGTAGAAAGTTTAAGATTGTGAATTTAGACAGTACTGGAAGTTATGAAGACGGAGGGGTAGAGAATTGTTGGTCGACATTTAGATAGCTGAGCATTATAGGTGATTATTACATGTGTATGGGTAGTGTTGGTGGGTCTTCATCAAGGGCTGGTTTGTGGGTTGATGGTGTGTTGTTCTTCACTCAAGCCCATGCCCCTTCCGAATAAAGTGAAAAAAAAAAAATACATAATCTACATACCCCCCGCCCCAACCAAAAACAGATTAAAAAAGAAAACATATTTGCATTGCTTATTTGATATGCGTATTAAATGGTGTGGGGATGACATCATTTTGATGTGGTGGCAGTCGTGAAATATTAAAAGATAAGTGTAGTAGTTCTGAATCCTGCAATACCAAGCTTTGTATCATTAGCATTCCGGGAGATGTAGAACTGAAGTCCTCTGGTATAGTAACACATGTGATATCAGGCTTGAAATAAGTAAAAACAATTATTTGAGCATCTTTGCTGTGAGTGCCGTACCAAAAAGCTTTCAAATTGTGTACTGCGCCTATGTGAGAAGCGAAAAAGCGGGTTAGTAATGGTCACTTGTCTGTGCTATCAGTGTCTAGTTAGCCATGCCAAGGTTGAGTACCCTGGTGGCGAAGAAGCGTGAAATGTTTTGATGTTTCGTACTCGCATAGGGTCTACTAAAAAAATATAGCTGGTGCCGAGCGGCACCTGGGAAGCTTCCGATATATTGCATAAACCAAGATGGTCACCGCGGACGGAGGTGGAAAATAACTTTCAACCAATCAAACCGTACAATCACGCGTGAGGACAATTTCCGGTATAATTTTGAGGGAGCGAATCGATCGTCTGAGGTCTGTGTGTGTCGGCGGTCAAATTCCAGGGAGTCAACAGGCAAGTCAATGTCATTTTGGACTAGATGAGGGTTTAAAAACTTTGACCCCTGCATCTAAATGCAGACACCCGACGGCGATGTTGATTGAACGATTCCCATTTTTGATCTAATCTCACTCTCGTCTTTTCAGAGAAACGATGATGTTGACTCAAGGGTCGTCTCCCGGGTGTGTCACGGAGGGTGGAGACAGAAACGAAATCACTGAGATCGGGATCAAGAACCATCTCGTGCGGACAAATCCTAGTGAATGGTTTAAGCTAGCAGAACATTTTATTGGTGGTGAATGATGCTGCAAGCACAGGCCTGCCCAAAGGTTGCACTCGTACTTTATACATAAAAGAGAAAATGAGAGAGTGTAGAAAGTCACAGAAAAGAAAAAGGCCGAAAGAGAGGGTGTTAAGGATCAACTACATAGGTTTCTCATACTAAGGTAGGCTGACAAATGGTGGTTTAGATAACAAAGTGATGGGTTGTTCTGAGCGAGGAATGTTACCGCCATTGTGATGATTCGAGATCACCAGAAAGATGTGATCGCGTTCGTTGAGGTATAATGTGAAGATTTCGGAAGTATGAACAGAATATGTTCGGAGAAAAGTGTGTTGGAAGTTCCAGGCTTACTCCCATTATATTATGATGGTATTGCATTTGCTACTCTCCAATCCTCCGGTACCTGTCCTGACTCCAGGGAACTTTTGAAAATATCCGTTAGCATCTCGCTTACCTGCTCAGCCACCTCTATCAATACTCTCGGGTGCACATTATCTGGACCCGGAGCCTTATCTACTCTTCGATTACCTTGCTGTTCCTTTACTTCCTCCACTTCAACCTGGATCTTCTGTAAAAGCCCTTCCTCACCAACTTGATGGATACTCTCAGCTTTTGACACTTCTCCTGACTGTTCTTGCGTAAAAGTTGAAGCGAAATACCTTTTTAATAAGCCTGCCATCTCCATTTCCTCACAATGCACTCTCCCGGTGCTGTTCCTCAATTGGCCCACACTGGTCCTAACCTGTTATTTTCCCCTGATATATTTAAAGAAAGCCTTGCTATTATGTTTAATATTCTCAGGAGAGAGATTATGCACGGGTAATTTGCAAACTGGATGACGAACTTGGTCCGTCGGCGTAAGCGACGGGTTGCCTCTGCTAGTTCGTTCCATTTCTGGGTCTGTGTTTTTCAAATAATTAATTATGTTTCTTTTTAAATCCCACTTTTTCCAACTATCTACTGATTGCAACAATTATCGGCATTCTTTCAGCTTCCAGGTTATTTGACTTCATTTTCAGTTCCATAGTACTCTGGTCAATTTGTTTTGTATAACTTATGTTAATGTAGGCCCAAAGTCATTGGGTACTAGACACCTCGGTTAGCAATGCCGCATTTTATTTTTTGTGTTTCACCTTGTTGGCCACGCAACACCCACCCGGTTGAAAACAGTGCTGCTCCAACCTGGGTCCTCCTGGAGCCCACAAATGATGAAAAACCGCGGTTCCATTCAATGTACATTTTGATGAGTGTGGGGGTCTCTCTCAGCAAGCGGCGCCCAGCAAAGGGGCTTGAAGGCTCGAATAGTTCTCCTTGGGGTCGTTCACTCAGCCCGTTTATATGGTCACGCTGCTAGGCCCAAGAGAAATGCGATGTCTATGGACGGGTTCCAACCTTGAATATGTACCATGTTGTTTTGACTGGCAGCCAAGGCAGACAGACGAGCAAAAATTTCTTCTCTCTCTGCGCACTGTGTGATCAGGAATAATTCAGAGCAAAAAGGTACGCTGAAACTACAGGTTCGTGTTCCGATTCAATGTTCAACATGTAACGTTCAATGAAATCAAGTTGTTCATCGACTCATCAGCTGTCATTTGTGGACAGACAGAAGTGAACCAATTTCTGAACCCTGCTTTTCGCTTCGCGTGCGTGGGTAACAAAGCATTGTGACCTGACTTGTATTCAATAATTTGTTTCCATGCAAACTTGACTAATTTGTAAACGCCTGATACTGCAATTTCCCTTTAAATTTATCATTCGCGACTTGCACTGTCGAAACGAGTAGATGCGTGACTATATCGTGGGCTCAGCAAATTGGATGATGAGTGACATGTACATTTTTTGAGTGAAATCCAAAGAAAGACTTAATTGAAGTCCCCCCTGAGTAGCTAGTAGAGAAAAGAGTGGTCGCAAAAGATTAATGGGATGAGATGTGACTTTTAGTTGACATGGTAACGTATTCAAGGTCTGGAATCTGCAGAGACGTAGGCATTTTCTCATGGCCCTAGCAGAGGACCGGTGTTGGGCCGCTTGCTGAGAGAGAGAAACTACCACATCCATAAAATGCATATCGAATGGAACCGTGTGTTTTCACTCAGCCTGGGAATAGACGAATCATAATGTAGGCTCGGGGAAGACCAGGTTCGGAGCAGCACCATTTTTCAACAGGTGGCGGGTTGGGTGGTGCATGTTAACAAGGTGAAACACAAAAAGCAAAAGGACCACTGGACCTGTAGCTTATCAAGGGCCTCTGGCCTAAGTTGCAAACAAATTTGGTAGCATTCTTGATATGGGTTGTGAAAAGAAGATTTTGGAAGGATTTGCGGACCGCCATTTTGATGCGACTTCCGGTCATGTGATGGCAGGCTTCCTGTAATTTAACCATTCAGAACCCTGTCCTAATGTTCGAGCCCAAATTTGGTAGCATTCTGACTGGTGGGTGTCGGAGAAGAAGTTTTTTTTGGATGAAAGTTTACAAGTCGGCCATTTTAACCGAGCTAAAGGGCAAGTGACTTCAGCCGGACGCAGTCAGGAGAGAATGTTTCTGCCAAATTTCAAGCCGGATCAGCCCCACGGTTTTGCCAGAGAAGTTGAAAATAGGAGTGGATGGACGGATGGTGCATGAGAAATACCTATCTGGAATTTAAAATTTCCAAATAAGCTAAAAAAGGATGAATTGCTAACGCCAGTTGTCAGTCCCCAAATGACTTTGGCCTACGTAACACAGTATACAAAAAATAGGACAATGACCTGGCGCTTATTCTGGATCGCTGTGCTAAGGTTGTAACCCAAATTTTGTCATTCTGACTTTGGGTTGGGGAAGAAGATTTTTGAAGGGAAATTTTTCCCTAAGTCCGCCATTTTGACCTACTTAAAGTCACATGACCGGAATAAGCTTTACATCCCCGCCACGCAGTCAGGAGCAGAACGTTGCTGCCAAATTCAGCCGGATTGGCCCAGCGGGTTGGCTGGAGAAGTCAAAATAGGAGATGGACGGATGGACGGTGCATGGTGACAATACCTTATCTGGAATTCCAATTCCAGGTGAGCGAAAAATGACGAATTACTTGCATCCGAAAATGAAGTCAAAAGAACTAAGGAAGCTGAACAATGCCAACGTCGTTTTATGTCAGTGATAGTTGGACAGTGGATTTAATAAAACAGAACCATAATTAATTATTTGAAAAAATATCCCAGAAATATAACAAATGACATACAATTTGAGGCTCTGTGGATTGTGAGAAATCCTGATTTTATAAAATGGCTTTGGAGGAAAGGTATAAACACAAGAATACTGCACATCACAAATTGGCCTGCGAACATCATGCTAAAAGAGTGAAGGTGGATACATTGAGCCAGGAAAGGGCTCAGTTCCACCTTTTTCATCCTGAAAGGGATGAACCTTGGCTTCCTGCTAATTTTTAGATTTGAAAGGACAGGAGGGGGGAAATTAAACTGTTTAATGAAATTAAATACAGTGAGCTCCTCATTCATAGAAATAGACTGATAGACAGACAAAGTGACCATTACTAACCCCGCTTTTTCGCTTCTCACATGCCGAGGTAACAACTTGAAGCTTTCTTGGTACGGCACTCACAGCAAAGATGCTCAAATAATTTGTTTAGTTATTCTCAAGCCTGATATCAATGATGTTATATACCAGAGGATTCAGTTCTACATCTCAGGAATGTAAAATGATACAAAGCTTAGGTATTGCAAAGGACTTCAGAACTAACACTTAATCTTTTAATTTTTCCACACTGCACCACATCAAAATGATGTCATCACACCAACACAAATTTAATAACACAATATCAAATAAGAAAATGCAAAATGTTTTCTTTTTTAATTGTTTTTGGTTGGGGGGGGGGGGTTAATGTAGTTTTTGTATTCTTTTTTTTTCACTTCTTTTCAGGGAGGGGCATGGGCTTGAGTGAGAACACACACAACATCAACCACACAACACCCCTTGATGAGACCCCCACCAACAACTCCAGACACATGTAAATAATCACCCATCAATGCTCAAGCTATCTAAAGTCCGACCACATTCATATACCCTCGATCTTCATAACTTCCGGTACCTGTCTAATTCCAATTTAAACTTATCTACTGTTTCTGCTGCGCTACTTTCCAGGGAGACCATTCCATGCATTAACTACTCTGTAGGTAAAAGTCCCTACTTACTACCATCTTAACTCTCCTCCTTTTACTCTCAGGCTATGGCTACTGGTCCGATCAACTGTCTACTCTGTTTAAATAATTAATCTGCACTTTTGGCGATACCCTTCATTATCAAAACATCTCCATCATATCACCTCTAACCACCTTCTTTCTAGTGTATAAAGCCCTGTCTCCTTCAGCTGCTCCTCCTAGCTGAGTCAGCTAGGCCCGGAATCAATCTAGTAGCCTTGCGCTGAACCCTCTCTATGGCATCTATGTCCTTCCTGTATGTGGTTACCAAAACTGCACACAATATTCTAGATATGGCCCTCACTAAATTCCTGTACAAATGTCAACACCACTCTATTGATTATAGATGACCCCCCTCCGAATACAACCTGAAACCCTATTTGCTTTACTTATAGCTGCCTGGCACTGCGCTGTCTGCTTACCTCCGTATCTATTACCACCCCAGATCCTTCTCCTGTGTGAGACACTCCAAAATTACCCCTTGCTCCTGTAATTCTATTTTCATTATTCTTCCCCATCCCAATACTTTACACTTCCATTCCATTCCATTGGGACCATACTCTGTGCAGAGCGTTGGTGCTGCCTAAGCAGTCTCCTTGGCTATTGGCACAATCCTGGGATGGTCGCCACTTCCGACACAGGATACCAGCAAGCTGGCACTCATTTTGCTGATCCTGTACAAGCTCCATTGCTCTGATTCTTCTTTTTCTTCTTGCATATGTGGTAGCTTGGCTGCTAGGTAGATATCATTTTGGTTTGGGCACAACTATGCCCTGATGCTGTGCATCCGGACGGATCCGGATGAAATACCAGTACACTGGTACTTCATTTCACTGACCTTGGAAGAATGACAGGCTGAGTAAATCTCACCTTGTATTAATTCAGCACCAACGGGGCTTAAACTCAGGACCCTAAGATCCCAAGCCAGCCACCATAACCACAAAGCCAAACCAGGCTTTCACCTTACACTTGCTCAGGTTAAATTACATCTGCAAATCTTTTGCCCAATCCATACAAGTATTAATACTTTCCTGTATCTGATCACACACCCCCTCTGCTATCCACCTCACCTCCAAGCTTTGTGTCATCTGCAAATTTGAAAGCCTACTCGTCACCCACGATCCATATCATTGATGTAATAATGAATAACAATGGTCCGAGTACTTATCCCTGAGTACCCACTACTTTCATCCTCCCAGCAAGACATCCTCCCACTCACAGCCACTCTTTGCTTCCTACGACTAGCCAGTTTGCAATCCAATTAGCTACCTGACCAGCCACTCCACAAGCCCTCACTTTGGCTAACAACCTCCGATGTGGTGCTTATCAAATGCCTTCTTAAAGTCTCGATATACTATGTCCACTGCCTTTCCCTCATCCACCAATCAGACGCTGCTTCATGGAACTCTAAAAGATTTGTTAAATAGGAACTACCTTGTGGTAAACCATGCTGACTTCTTTATTTAGTTTGTATTTGTTTAATGATTCCTCATCTGGTCCTTAATTAATGTCTCCAACAGCATCCCACAACTGAAGTCGAACTAACAGGTCTATAATTCCCAAATTCTTCTCTGGATCCTTTCTTAAATAACTTGCAGATACCCGTCATAGACGGGTTATGGGGGACAGGACGGATCACAATACTCGGTTACGGGTAGTTTTCTTTGATGTTTTTGCGCCGCATTCAACAGCTCAGTTTATATTGGTGGTGTGTCTGGGTACCCATGGTAGCGTTGAGACGTGCTTTACATTTTGGCCTTGACACATCGTGCCGGATGAGTAACACGAACGATTTGACATATTCATCGTTTCTATATTACCTCCATCAACAGATTAAACAACATGGCAGGATACAGTCGTAAATGCTGAGTTGAACAAACGTCTGAACTCATGGATTTTTAAGTTAGTAGTTAAGGATTTAAAGTAGTTTAAGTGAGAAACGTCATCTGGGACCGGCCGTCGTTTGCCGCCGAAACGCTGCTGATTGTGACGTCATTGATTCCCTCTTTGAAAATTATATCTATATCGATATTTTTTGAATCCGCTATCACCTGCGTAAATACATGGAACACATAATGTGAAGATTTCGGAAGTATGAACAGAATATGTTCGGAGAAAAGTGTGTTGGAAGTTCCAGGCTTACTCCCATATAATTATGATGGTATTGCATTTGCTACTCTCCAATCCTCCGGTACTGTCCTGACTCCAGGGAACTTTTGAAAATATCCGTTAGCATCTCGCTTACCTGCTCAGCCACCTCTATCAATACTCTCGGTGCACATTATCTGGACCCGGAGCCTATCTACTACTTCGATTACCTTGCTGTTCTTTACTTCCTCCACTTCAACCTGGATCTTCTGTAAAAGCCCTTCCTCACCAACTTGATGATACTCTCAGCTTTTGACACTTCTCCTGACTGTTCTTGCGTAAAAGTTGAAGCGAAATACCTTTTAAATAAGCCTGCCATCTCCATTTCCTCACAATGCACTCTCCCGGTGCTGTTCCTCAATGGCCCACACTGGTCCTAACCTGTTATTTTCCCTGATATATTTAAAGAAAGCCTTGCTATTAATGTTTAATATTCTCAGTCATGTCCTTCTAATATTTTTTTTTTTTTTTTGGCTTGCCGAGTTTTTTTCTTAACTTGCCTCTGTTGACTCCGACAGTGATATAATCCACTCCATCCTGTTATTTATCCTTATAAATGCCTTCTGCTTCTCCGTAATAGCGTTCCTTGTCTCACCACTCAATCATCCTGACCTCTTTCTGCTTCGAA
>CM068952.1:193746871-193765911 GCA_035128595.1 Eptatretus atami
TAATTTTGTCAATGCCATTTCTTTTTATTTTCTGATTTAAAATGATATGTTAAGTTCTGAATCAAAAACAAAGTTTCTGTCATATTAACAGTGAAAGAAAGAATTGTGGAGACCAAATACTTTTGTCAATTTCAACTTATTATTTGAGAAAATTGTGAGTTATTTGAAAAAAGTGCAAGGGTGCCAATATTTTTGGCCACGACTGTACAACTAAAACAAGTCTGAAGACGACGATGGTTCACGAGCGGTATTTGACGATGTAGATTGTTTCAGAGAAGTCAAGGATGAGACTATGTGATATTGTTTGACCAAGTTATAAAAATGGTCAACATGATGTGTACGAGTGACAGGTTATTAGCTGCAAAATGTCGAAAAACCCGGTTTCGTTCAACAACTTTCAAAATTTGACCTTTGCATCCTTATTGGAGTTAGTTCGTCGAAGAAGGTCGAAAACCCGGTTCGATTCCCACAACTTTGAAAATTTGACCTTTGTGAACTTTAAAGGTCAAAGGTCAAGGATTATGACCTTTGGTGCAAAACTTCCTTTGGAACATTCCAGGAACAATATAACGTCATATAGGCTATATGGCATTTTGCACTCCTCGGATTATTATCCATACTTTGATGAAATCAGCGTAAAAACATACTTGAAGGGGGCGCACGGGCAAGGTGGTCGAGATAGAGCAAAATGGTTTCAAGACTTTAGGTGGGAATGACCTCAAGATTATGCGTAAAAATATTGTCATCCTGGCTCTCAAAGTTTGGGCGCGTCGTATGATTTTATGTAAAATTCGCAATTTTTCTAAGTTGTGACCTTGTGACCATGACCTTGGGACGAAAATGAAAATCGAGCTCCGTGGGGCTATGCAGGTGCCATTGGCTAACCAAATACGGAAACCCCTGCCAGATTCGAAAACCCCTCGGAGAAGATGGATTTTTATGTCAAAATTCGCAATTTTCTAAGTTCGTGACCTTGTGACGAAAATGAAAAATCGAGCTCCGTGGGCTATGCAGGTGCCATTGGGCTAACCAAATACGAAACCCCTGCCAGATTCGACAAACCCCCTAGGAGAAGATGCAAATTGAAATCGGCTACCCCCTAAAAACACAATTCGCAATTTTCTAAGTTCGTGACCTTGTGGCCTGACCTTGGACGAAAATGAAAAATCGAGCTCCGTGGGGCTATGCAGGTGCCATTGGGCTAACCAAATACCGAAACCCCTGCCAGATTCGACAAACCCCTCGGAGAAGATAAATTTTTAAGTCAAAATTCGCAATTTTCTAAGTTCGTGACCTTGTGACCTTGACCTTGGCGACGAAAATGAAAAATCGAGCACTGTGGGGCTATGCAGGTGCCATTGGGCTAACCAAATACCGAAACCCCCCTGTCAGATTCGACAAACCCCCTAGGAGAAGATGAAAATTGAAATCGGCTACCCCCTAAAAACGCATGTTTTTTGGACGTGGCTCTGCCCATAATGGGCACACCACGCCCATTCTCAGGAAAAAAATTCTCGGGACAGACAGACAGACAGACAGACACACAATAACGAATATAGTGGTCACTTATTTTTTTCGTGAAAATATTTTTTCGTGAACCAATAGCCACCAGTCTACCAGTCGGCCATCTTTGATCAGATCGCAAAATAATGTTGGGGGCAAGTGTATGCCATCGTGTACTGTACTTGTGTCATGTTTGAACAAAATCGGACCATGCATGTCCGACAAATGGTTGGGGAGATGTTTAAGTAACAAAATGGCTGACAGTTGGCCATCTTAGGAAAAAAGGGCGTGTACATGTCAAGAACTCCTCATGGGGAACACGTGTGATTTTTCGTGGCATCATCGGTGAAGTGGTATCCAGGTGAAATTTCGACAGGGAGAATACTGCATCGGAAAAATTTAAAATTTCTTGAGCGTCATCTACGCAACAATTCACCACAGAATTTTTTTTATTATTATTACGTCGTAATGGCCATATTGAATTTACCCTAAAACCTTCAAACATCTCCAGAACGGCTGGTCAGATCAAGGGGAATCTTCACACATGTTGCTCAAGGGTAGTGAATATAAGTTTGTTAATGAATAATTGATGGGTCACATGGTTTGGCAGCCATATTGGATTGAAGAAAAATATTAAATAATGTTTTCTCTGGAACCACTTAACCTATCTAAGCGAAACTTTGCAACTGTCATCCACCGCTATGGCTGCAAATATCGTAAAAATTATGAAGTCACATGGTTTGGCAGCCATCTTGGATAGAAAATTACAAAAATTTAAAAATCTTCTTGTCCAGAACAGCTGGACAGATTGAGGCGAAACTTCACGCACACTTTTCCCAAGACATTCTTTTACAAGTTTGTTAATTTCTAATTGATAGGTCACATGGTTTGGTGGCCATGTTGAATTTACCCGAAAACCTTCAAACACCTTCTCCAGAACGGCTGGTCAGATCAAGGGGAAACTTCACGCACATGTTCTCCAAGATGAGAGGATACAAGTTTGTTCATGAATACTTGATAGGCCACATGGTTTGGCAGCCATATTGGATTTAAGAAAATATTAAATAATGTTTTCTCTGGAACCACTTAACCTATCGAAATGAAACTTTGCAACTATCATCTAACGCCATTGCTGCATATAGGGTAAAATTATGATGTCACAAGTCACGTGGTTTGGTGGCCATCTTGGAGAGAAAAACTCACCTTATCCGATTAACACGAAACTTAACAAGCGTGATCCACTTCCCGATTAGAGGCAGAATATAAACTTATGATGTCAAAGGTCATGTGGTTCTTCAACCATATTGGATTGAAAATTTAAAAAATCTTCTCTGAAACGGCTGAACAGATCAAGGTGAAACTTTACAGGTTAGACTGCCTATCCATGACAAATTAAAAGTTCCCAACTCTTTTTGATGTAGGTCACATGGTTTGGCAGCCATATTGGATTGAAGGAAAATATTAAATAATGTTTTCTCTGGAACCGCTGCATCAATCAACGTCAAACTTCAAAATTATGATCGAGTAGACATGGGAATGTATTTTTGAAATTTCAACCCGATCGGCCACAACGTCTGGCAGCCAGAATTATTTCATTGTTTGAATCTGAGAACATTTAGAATTTTTTGTTGTTGTTGTTTGGAATAAGGCTCACTTGGCTTCGCCTGCAAGCGTATGAGGGTACAGGAGTAGCAATTCAATTGATACTAATGATAGCCCCAGCAAAAAGGGTCAACTATGTACATAATAAAAAGATGGAAGGTGGCCTGTTCCTCGGTCCATAACTTGTGAATCCCGCATCGTAGAGAAATGTGTGGGGCCGCATTAGATTCAGCGGAAGTCCCAGTTTACCCTCTGCACCCATGGTGTCAACATTTATTTCTTCGTGTTCAGGTTATTTCAACACCAATTGAATATGTATTCAGGAAAAAGGGCTAACTGCTTATGTAATAAATAGATTGAACGTGGCATGTTACTCGGTCCATAACTCGTCAATCTCGTGTTGTAGCAAAGCCGGTTATCACTGCCAGCAGTTATAAAGTGGCAGTTCTAGTTTATTTTATTTTGCATTCCCAGGTCAAAAAACACGAACTTTGCATGTAAGTGATCTGTCTCTGGGCTACCAAAATATTTTCGATTCTGACTTTGAGTCAACTTTCAAGAGAACTCCCAAGGGAACACTTCTGTTAAGAAATATTTTAACCCACCTTACTTGCATTATAAATCGTGCCAAATGTCACCAAAGAAGACCCCTGATGGGAAGAAACAAATCAGTCGCAAAGAAAACGGCAGTCTACAAGTCACTTGAGACTCAAGAGCAGACACAGGCTCGGGTTGAGGATCAACGTGTTCGACAAGCAGCCTCCAGGGCAGCATGTTTGGCACTCTTAAAAGGTGAAGCAATTTGATACAAGTCCAAGCACATTTTGCAATGCCCAAGACTGGTAATTCATACAAACCATAAGGCCAACATTACCCAATTTGTCATGCAGGAAATATTTCTATTCATATTGCGTTGAATTTCCCTGGGCAACGTCGGGTACTTAAGCTAGTTTTCCATAATTATAAATGTGAAAACGTGGTTGTTTTATTTTTCATGTCATTTTTGAACTAACGATATATCTACTTGGCTGTGCCAAGAGAGTGCACTTTCCTTTGAGCTGTCAAGCCTGGGTTCGATTCCTGAACAACTTGGAAACTCGGCTTCGTGCTTCGCAGACATTGCATTACGTTGCAAAGTGCATCGTCCCTCCATCAACCTTAAGCCGAGTGTCCCGTCTATTCGCATTGCTTGTGGACGTTGAAGACCAACGACGTCGTTCAATGAAAAGTAGGTGAGGTATCACCAACACTCTGGCTAAATTCCAAAGCCGATGGCAATGCACTCCATTTATTCCTTGAGTTAAATGAGATTGCTGCCTCAGTATCAACACCATGGATGGGGTATATTATACATGGTACACAATGGTCATGATGAACTTGCATCATTAAAGGGAACCATAATAAGACAAGCATACTAGCCTCAGTGGTGTAATGGTTTGAGCCTTCCTTTCTGAGTCTGGAGGTCGGTGGTTTGAACCCTGGCTGTCATACCAAAGATATTAAGAAAGCCAACATCGGTTGGTAATAACAACATAGGCTTTGATGGACCTAATGGCCTTCTGTGTCAAAACTTCCTTACAAGGGAACACAGTTATCCCCATGCTTTTTGACACAAAAAAAAACACAACAAGGGAGGGAAGGGATATTGTGATCAGCTGTCTGTCTGTCTGTCTGTCTGTCTGTTACTCTATCTCCAAAACGATTGGACAGGAATTCACGAAACTTGGTAGTTATGATCACCACATGGCAAGAATGTGTGAGAGCAGGCATTTTTGACCCCGTCCCTTGGGGGCACTGGGAAAGTCAAAAGGTCAGACACCGGATAATGTAATTATGGGCACATTTTAAAATGAAATTTTGTACACTGTATGCAATCAACATTGGGGAAGACAGGAAATATTTAACGATTTTTTTGGATTTGACCTCCGGTTCATGTCGCAGGGTGTTCCTCCGATGCGGACTTGGGTTCACAGGGGTCAAAACAGGAACAATTTTGTTAACTTAAAAGTCGATATTGTGTGGATTTGGATATACTTACGTGGATCCCTCCCATTCCTGGTGGAACTTTTTGGCAACTTACAACTTTCCTGCAGGTGGGAAGCGTAGGGATTTGCGATGGCGTGCCATCGACTTTGCGCTCGGATGATTGTACCATGATCTCATCCAGTATACGAATGGAACAAATTCCATCAATCAAACTATTCCATTCTAAGCCCCCCTAAAAAATCTGATCCAAAATCTCCCAAACGAGACACAGAACAACACGACGAGAAATCGGTCGGGATAAATAAATGAAAATTAATCGTGTACGTGATAAATAGATGTCGTCCAATCCATGATGGTTCAGGAGGAAAGGAAGTCTGTCTCGATTAATTATCGATCAGATAAAGGAAAGGTCAAGTTGCTGAAAAAATGTGTTCTCACCTCGAGTGGAAAATATCGATGGAAACATAGGGGTGCAGAAGGAGGGAGGAGGGGGGGGGAGTGAAAACGTCTCCTCACCTCTCAACCTGTGGAAGGAGAGGCTAGTTTACTTTACATCCCCTCACCTCTCAACCTGTGGAAGGAGAGGCTAGTTTACTTTACATCCCCTCACCTCTCAACCTGTGGAAGGAGAGGCTAGTTTACTTTACATCCCCTCACTTCTCAACCTGTGGAAGGAGGAGCTGATTTACTTTACATCTCCTCACCTCTTAACCTGTGGAAGGAGAGGCTAGTTTACTTTACATCTCCTCACCTCTCAACATGTGGAAGGAGGAGCTGATTTACTGTACATCTCCTCACCTCTTAACCTGTGGAAGGAGAGGCTAGTTTACTTTACATCCCCTCACTTCTCAACCTGTGGAAGGAGGGGCTAGTTTACTTTACATCCCCTCACTTCTCAACCTGTGGAAGGAGGAGCTGATTTACTTTACATCTCCTCACCTCTTAACTGTGGAGGAGGGGCTGATTACTTTACATCTCCTCACCTCTCAACCTGTGAAGGAGAGGCTGATTTACTTTACATCTCCTCACCTCTCAACCTGTGGAAGGAGAGGCTGATTTACTTTACATCTCCTCACCTCTCAACCTGTGGAAGGAGAGGCTAGTTAACTTTACATCTCTCACCTCTCAACTTGTGGAAGGAGGGACTAGTTTACTTTACATCTCCTCACCTCTCAACCTGTGGAAGGAGAGGCTAGTTTACTTTACATCTCCTCACCTCTCACATGTGGAAGGAGGGACTAGTTTACTTTACATCTCCTCACCTCTCAACCTGTGGAAGGAGAGACTAGTTTACTTTACATTCTCACCTCTCAACTGTGGAAGGAGGGACTAGTTTACTTTACATCTCCTCACTCTCAACCTGTGGAAGGAGGGACTAGTTTACTTTACATCTCCTCACCTCTTCAACCTGTGGAAGGAGAGGCTGATTTACTTTACATCTCCTCACTTCTCAACCTGTGGAAGGATAGGTTGATTTACTTTACATCTACTCACCCTCAACCTGTGGAAGGAGAGGCTGTTTACTTTACATCTCCTCACCTCTCAACCTGTGAAGGAGAGGCTAGTTTACTTTACATCTCCTCACCTTCTCAACCTGTGGAAGGAGAGGCTAGTTTACTTTACATCTCCTCACCTCTCAACCTGTGAAGAGAGGCTAGTTTACTTTACATCTCCTCACCTCACCTGTGGAGGAGGACTGATTACTTTCGGCCTTCAAGCAACATCTCGTAGTTACAACCTTCCCCGAAAACATTAAGAAACGTAGAATAACAAAAAATTGCCTAAAATAACAAAAAATATTTTAAATAACATAAAAAACATGACTTTAGTTTTGTTTTGTTATTGATGAAGTGACCTGGAGCCGAATGTAACTTGCATGTTCGGCCTATGTTTGTTTTCCGATCCAACCTGTGTCGGGCCTCATAATATGCATTGATCGCCTCCTTGCAATTGCCAAGGAGCTCGAAGGGAATTTTCCGAATTCGATTGAGTAATAGGAACAGTAATTTACTTCAAAAATCCATTAAAATATTAGACACAAGTTGAATATATTTTGCAAAATCGGCCGGGCCCGGTCAACGTTGCGTGTTGTGTTACTACAGTTCGCCTCTTTTGGGGGAGACAAGATGGCGGACAGTGCACTTCCGGTGGCTTCACGCACGGAGCGGGGTGACCAATCCGGGTGTTGGGATCATGGCCAATTCTCACGAAGGACGGTCGTGAGAAAAAGGGGCGGAAACCTGAAAGGGAACAAATGGCGCTCATTGAACGAGCCAAGCGGTGACGTCACTTCCTCCCAATTTTGGCCTTTTCCAGTCCTCTGATACTCAACCAGTTGATCTTCTCCACGTGGAAATTCTACCGACGCTGATGTAGAAGAAAAGGAGAAACTCCACTCGTAGAAAACGGGTGATTTAATTATTTTTTTAATTCTGGCGCGGGTTTCGTGACGGGAGAATGGACGAGACGAGAGATCGTGGTGGAACCGGTCCAGTCCCGACGTGGCTGGAGATCCAGGGATTATCGGAGGAGTCTCTCCGAGCCGCGGTTACCGAGCTCGGATCGGAATCCTCGGAGCTCTCTGTGCCCGGGCCGAGCCCCGACCGTGAGGGTTCGACTGTGTTTCTTTGTCCGCCGAACTTGGTCACTACCCAAACCATGTTACGTGGAGCTCTGTCGGTACATGGAGTCGTGCCGTGCGGGGAGAGGATCGGAACGGACCGTGGTGCCCGGACGTGGTACGGAGACCCGAGGACCCGGTGGAGTCGTGCGGATCAAGGTCGAAGACGAGCACTCGGGTCTTGAAGGAGAAGATGATGAAGCAGACCTCGACGATGGTGAGTCGGGGAAAGAAACCTTCATTATCCTTTATCCACACAAGGGACAATGTGAGGGGAAACAAGAAGGTGCTCACACCTGCTCACCTTTACAGGTGGAGGTGCACACCTTCACAGGTGGGGGTGCACACCTTTAAAGGTGGAGGTGCACACCTTTACAGGTGGGGGTGCACCCCTTTACAGGTGGAGGTGCACACCTTTACATGTGAAGGTGCACACCTTTACATGTGAAGGTGCACACCTTTACAGGTGTAGGGAGAAGAAAAGGGAGAACATTGTTTAAAGAGCACAACACAAACCTGACAACAACAACCAGCCATCTGTCTCTGTCTGTATGTATGTTTTATTTATTTATTTATTTACTTATTTACTTGCAAGCAAAATACATACCGTCGCTTCGCTGATTGTAGTGTGGGAGAGGGGGGAGGGTAAGCGAGGAGTGGGTGAAGAAGGGGAGAAGAGTGAGGAAGGGCGGTGGAGGTGGGGAGAGCAACTCCCAACAAAACGTTTCTCTCCACTGCAGGATGGAGGATGTAGGGATTTGTGGGGTGTTCGATGAACAATCCCCGATGTCCATCATGTTTTACTCTTTTTGATGAGACCACGTCACGGACACCGCCACGCCATGCATACAATCCCCGTCCCTGCCAAAGCTACCTACCGGAACTGCCAATATCCATGTACTCTACCCTTCTATCCCCAATGCTTTGAGGTACCAATTCCAAGTAGAGCATTCCATGTATTAACTACTCTGAGTGAAAGACCCTATAAGCTTGGTGTTGGCTTCATGGTTAAGATGGTGGCTTGGGATCCTGGGGTCCTGAGTTCAAGCCCCGTTGGCCGCTGAATTAATACACACCAGGAGGTTGACTCAGCCTGTCATCCTTCTGAGGTCGGCAAAATGAGCACCAGTGTACTGGTAAGGGGGACACTGCATCAGCGGCATAGCCGTGTCCCAACCAATGATGCAACCAGCAGCCACAGGCTGCACTCGATAGAGAGAGAGAGAGAGTGAAAGACCCTTACCTTATTACTGTCTTAACTCTCGAGCGATGGCTTCGCGTTCATTCTGCTGAAAAACTCGTGTACACGTATTTTGTCGATACCCTTCATCATCTTCAACATCCTCATCATATCCCCTCGTAACTGCCTCCTTTCTCATGTATAAAGCCCCCGTCTTCCTTCAGCTGCTCCTCATAGTGGAGTCTCGCTCGTATAAGTACTACAACTTATCTTGACGCTGATCCCTCTCCATGGTAGCTTTGTCCTTCTTCAGATATGTTGACCAAAACTCGACGCGAGTAGAGAGTTCATAGAACACTTTACCCCTATGCGGTCTTGAAAAAGGGACTTGCGAAGGAGTCTGGAACCTGGACCAATAATTATTTTGGGGTTCCTATACAGGCCTAGCGCTCACAAAAAATTAAATCGACCTCTTCTGTAAATACGCTTGCTCACTCCACACTGCGCAAGAAGCAATTCCGATTTTCGAAATGTGTCCATTTTCGATTTTCAAGACATGTTTGAGACATATAACTACCCCCCTCCCCCTCCCCCTCACATACACACACACACACACTCTTTTTCTAGGGCCAGCCATTATTCAAAGAAAGATGTAGGGATGGTTTCACGTGATCACTCCTTGTGACCATCTCCACCTTGTTTACATAGTTTTTGGAGGAACATCCCAATACATCCTTTTACATTTTTAGTCCCCCGACCAGTTTCACAGGAGGGGACTATCAGTTTGCTCTCCACCTGTCTGTCCCACCTGTGGTTTTTCTGACTTTTTTTTTGTCCCATACCCTTTAACATATTCAACTGAAACTTGTAACGTGGCTTTGTTCTGATAAGTTACAGAACAAGTTCGAGTGTCAGGGCGTTTCGTCAATTTTTCACACAGTTATGCCCTTTTGGACTTGGAAAACATCACATCGGTTGGGGACATATGCCTGGTGTTGGCTTATTGGTTCGGGTGGTGGGCTTGGGATCCGAGGATCCTGAGTTCAAATCCCGCTCACCTGTTTAATTGATATGAGGTGGGGTTAACTCTGCCTGCCATCCTTCCGAGGTCGGCAAAAATGAGTACCAGCTTGCTGGTATCCTGTGTTGGCGTGGCGACCCGTCCAGCATTGTGTCCAATAGCCCAGGAGACTGCTTAGGCAGCACCAACGCTCTGCACAGAGTGTGGTCCCAATGGATGGAATGGTAGGGGACTTATATTGCAAAGCAATTCTCGCTCTTGGTTAGTGTGTGCGTGCGTGCATTTTATGTCTGATCATTATAGAATCAAAAAACGAGGCCAATCTCCAAATTAAGTATATATGCTGGGGCATCCAAGGTCGAGTCATTGGCACAAAATAATCCCCCCCCCCCACCACCCTCCCCACAAGGAGATGTACACGTGTCACAATGCATGTTGTTTACTGACCCCTGCTGGAGAGATGGGGGATTACGAGCCACGGCACAAGATATATTTTCCTTACCACCCACAACCCCTCGAGATAGGTATTTATAGTCGCACAAAAAGGGCGACGAGCCAAGACGCAGTCGATGGTAAATCCCCAAGAAGTAGCTACACACATGACTTACAAATACAGTTGCTACTCGTGCTCTGAAACGTGTCGACCTTTGCTAATTAGAGGCAATTCGTTGGGAATGAAATTGCAATGAAGTTTGGAATATACTATTCATTCGGTAATACTTTGACACTGTGATTACATCATAGACCGAGTTGGAAAACATTTGGCTCGCGTGTTTGAAGACCCTTCCTGTTGCCATTTTTTTGACCAAATCCCCATTCAATTAGCTTCTTCACTCAGATTTCCACCCCCTTCCCCCAATTAAATGCTGGGTGGAGCAATTAAATGGGATCTACATGTAATAAACGTTGGATTGAATGTTGCCCAAAGGCCATTATATGCAATTTTACATCATTGAGGCTTTGGTTACCTTCTGCCAAAGGACGGCATATGTTGTTCGGCTGGGGCGAGTGACAGCTTCCCCAGAAAAAGTCGACCATTATTCTTTGAACTGATCTAAGCAACACCTCCGGTAGCTGCAGAAAGAAAACCTTTGCCATAAAGAAGGCGCGACTAAACTATTAATAGCCAAAACACGGGCCACACAGGAAAGGTGAGGTAGGGCCTTCTTCCACAGACCGCGTTTTTCATGTTATAAAATGTCCCATTCTAATTTTTAGCTCACCTGGAACGTAGTTCCGGGGAGATTATGGGATGGCTCGTCCCCCAAATGGATTTTGGATTTGCCCCCCAAAATAGTTATTTGCTACAACATTGGTTCATTGGTACATTTTGCTGATTCTGTCGCACGTTAATTTCCTCCTCAGTATTATTTTTCTATCAGGTGAGTGCCCAAGGGTATTGCCCCTATTTTTGAGAACATGGCCTGAAGATCCAATAAATACACCATGTGGTGTGTGGTCTACCTCATGGTCACTCACATTCGGTGGAGGGGTTTGTGAAGTTTGTGACGGCTGCATTGCTACCTTGAAGACGCCATAGGTGTCAAAACCATCGAAGTTGGGCACAATGACAACACGTAGCAAATCTGTCTGCTGAGAGATTCTACAGATGTCCTCGTTTGTCACATGGTCCCAGCACAGTATCATCAGTTTCGATCTTGTGGCCTTCATATCAAAGCCATCGATGTGCGCGTTGAATATTGCTGTACGTGTCCAGGTATTCTTTCCATTACGGAATACTGGTGTGAAAACTTTATTTCAATCGATCATTTATTTGCATCCCCCGATCCTTCCCTATCTATCCAAATTGATCCTCTCCAATGCAGCTAACTAATATTACTTTTGACTTGTACTACTTGTCATAAGGTTCATTGATAAATCCGGTATCAAGCTAATTGTAGCCGACAAAAAAGTTGCTGTCGTTGATGGCTTCCCTTTGTTTTAATTGGCATTATTGTGTATTCGTAAATGAATGAATTTTTTTCAATTGTTATGATTGGCAAAATTCACTTCACAAAAGTAAATGGTAACCTGCAACTTTAGAACACTGCACTGCTGTCACAACGACACACACGACTCCGTGTTAAGAATATTCACACATAAACTTCACAGATCATTTATGGCACACAAATTCAACTCATCATTTCACTTTCCACACTAAAACATTGCCTTCAAAGCTGCACGTTAACATTCTTTCTCAGACCTACTTCCTGAAACTGACTTTCTTTTTTTTCTTCTGAATTATCTTCGCAGGCAAACGGGAGAATCTCATCGCAAGGTTTTCCTGCACTCACGTTCTCACGTCTTCAACACCAAGGCTGCATCGACGAGACACAGGAAGAGGCACCGACCAGTTTCCAGTGACGGAGAGGACAAATGCACCGATTATTCTTCTCGTACCTTTTATAACACCACATTGGTGAACCACACTGTGATTCAGGCAAAAGAGAGACCATATACCTGCAGTGTGTGTGGTAAGGGATTTAGTTTCTCATCAAATTTGAAGAACACGGGCGAATTCACACGGGTGAGCGTCCTTACGCGTGCACAGTATGCGGCAAGCGATTCACTCAGTTATCGCACTGTCAGATTCATGTGCGGACTCATACGGGTGAGCGTCCTTACACGTGCACAGTATGCGGCAGGCGATTCACTCAGTTATCACACTGGCAGATTCACGTGCGGATTCATACGGGGGAGCGCCCCTTTTCTTGCAGCGTTTGTGTGAAGACGTTCTCAGACAGATCATGCTTGCAAAAGCATGCACGCACCCACATCGAAGGGTGCAAATACATTTGCGAGGTTTGTGGAAAGAAGTTCTCCTCCTCTTCAATTTTGAAGAATCATGCTCTTCTCCACACAGGGGAGGAGCCACATCCCTGTAGTAGAGGGGAGAAGCCATATACCTGCACTGTGTGTGAAAAGGAATTCAGATACTCGTTAGAATGGGAAAATCACATGAGAATTCATACGGTGGCGTACCCATACAAATGTCCTGTATGTGGGAAAGGATTCAATTGGCCATCATGGTGTCAGATTCACCTGCGCGTTCACACAGGAGAGCGTCCATACACATGTGCTGTGTGTGGGAAAGGATTCGCTCAGTCGTCTTCATGGCATAGTCACCAGCGTGTTCACACGGGAGAGCGCCCATACACTTGCAAAGTTTGTGCAAAGACATACGCATCTTCATCATCTTTAAAAATTCACACACGTGTCCATACAGGGGAGCGTCCGTATAGTTGCACAGTTTGCGCAAAGAGGTTCAAAGTTTCATCAGCTTTGAAAAGGCATGCAAGTTTCCATAAATGGAAAAAAAAATAATAATCAGAGTGCACTTGGGAGAGAAACCGTACAAGTGTTCTGTGTGCAGCAATGTATTTGCTCATTCAGCGAGTTTGTCGAAACATAAAAAAATACACACTGGAGAAAAGCCTTACACATGTTCCATATGCAGCAAGGGATTTGCTCGTTCGTCAAATTTGTATCAACATCAAAAAATACACACCAGAAAGAACAGTACTCCAAGAACATTCAAATGGAATTTGGCCGAGATAAATGTGCTAAGTTCACATTCATAGCGGGTAAACCAACAAAAGCGGACAACAAATTTGACCGAAAAACAATGCATCTTACAAATACTTCAGAGTTGGACACGTCCATCAAATCTGTGACAAACAAATGCGTGAAACCATTTTAAATATATCCAGTGTTGACCCAAGGAACAAAATCGAAGCTATAAACCAACTCGCAGTGCCAGTGTTAAAAAAAACAGTTGTGGGATAATAAACAGGCAACAAATATCAACAAATTTTAGCTGTTATACGAGCCTCGATATTGTGTATATAAAAATTTTAATTATAAATTTTAATTTAGACACAATTTTATATATACAGGCCACAATCAGTAATCAACATGTTTGATACCAAAACAAGGAAATTCCTCACTATTGACAAAATGTTCTGCAAAAACCAGTGCAACCTTAGAATTTTCTGCCGAGAAGGTGGTGGTCTGAACTCGACCAAGTGCATAGAAGGATGACTGGTAGATTGGCTGAGTACGTAAGAAGCTCAACAGACAACAAAATTCAATTTATACCTGAACATGAGCAAAATCCAGAAAAGGTATCTCTAACTCCCCTTGCAAATAATTTCCAAGAACAGGTGCGAATAGAAGATGCTACACTTGAAATCAAAACAGTTGCAGATAGAGAGAGTCCCAATGAATGCAAGGAAGACAAAGGCAAAGTATAAAAGATAATATCAACAAATATACACCAATAACGGAATTGGGAGAATGACAGAAGAGCAGCTGTGGTTAAAAAAATAATATATATATATATATATTTAAAAGACCTCACTTGAGTGGTTAAGAAAAGATGAGCTTAATTGTGATGGAGAACGAGTCCTAATAAATGCCTTTGAGCAAAGACCCTATACCGATGACTCTAAGTCTATTTACAAGGAATTGAGGCGCATGAAGATGCCATTCGGCCCATCATGCCTGCACTACACCAATACCAGATTTAATCAATCCGTCGATACCCCTTCCTTTCGTGTGCAACCTTTTGCCTGCTACACTGGTACTCACTTAGCCGACCTCAGAAGAATGACAGGCTGAGTCAACCCCCTGGTGTCAATTCAGCGGCTAACAGGGCTTGAATTCAGGATCCGAGGATCCCAAGCCACCACCCTAACCTCAAAGCCAACATCAAGTTATCATGGTGTCATTGACTACAAGCAGACACAATATGACAGAATTGAATCAAACAAACAAGTGGAAGCTCTGCAAGGAAGAAACAGAAAGCACCAATCACCTTCTATCAGGATGTAAAAGAAAAATACTCTTCTCAGAACAGCTGTACATACAAAAACACAACAATGTATGCAGAATCATCCACATCTATATCTGTAAAAAAACCTCAATGTCCCAGTCCCAGAAAAATTATGAAAACATGACCTCAGAGCAATGAGTTGAAACCAAGGACATTGTTCTCATTTGGGACCTAACCATCTCATCCAATGTGAACATAGAAAATAAAGCATTGCGATCATACATACAACTCGGACACAAAAAGGAAACGACAGCATTTCTCGACAAGGTGTCAGTACCAAGTGAATTTGATCTAAATAACACGGAAATCAGAAAAATGACCCCATACAAACACCGCTAAAATGAAGTCAAAATAATCTACTGTCATGGCCAAAAAGATTGGCACCCTTGCACGTTTTTCAAATAATGCACCATTTCTTCCACAAAATTGTTGAAATTAAAAACTCTTTCAGTATCCACATATTTATTTCTTTGGTTTGCAGTAGAATAAAACAAAAAAGCTGAAAAAGTACTAAATCTCAGCTTATTCCACACAAAAATCCTAAAATGACCTGAACGATATTATCGCCACCTTTTAGAAGTTGTTATAAATAATTAGATTTCAAGCAGGTGATTCTCCTTTACTTTGGAATTGAACTCACCTGCGGTGAGTTACAGGTGCCTGCAATATATAAATCACCCATTCAACCAGTTTGAATCGAGAAAAGGAGCCATTCTGCTGTTTTGTGTCACTGTGTATACCGCAATGAGCATGGAGAAAAGAAAGAAAACCACAGAATTGTCTGTGGACGTCAGGCACAAGATTGTAGCCAAGCATGGGCAATCTTCAAGACTACAAGTCCATCTCTAGAGACCTTGATGTTCCTGTGTCCACCGTTCACATGTTATCAGGAAGTTTACGGCCCATGGCACTCTAGCCAACTCCCTGTACGTGGCCGCAAGAGAAAACTTGATCGAAGATT
Source organism: Eptatretus atami (assembly GCA_035128595.1). Taxonomy (NCBI): domain Eukaryota; kingdom Metazoa; phylum Chordata; class Myxini; order Myxiniformes; family Myxinidae; genus Eptatretus; species Eptatretus atami. Next base: position 193,762,579 of record CM068952.1, read on the forward strand.
GCAGTGAAGGATTGTTCGAATGGTGGAGAAAGCACCTCGATCAACTGCCAAACTGATTCAAGCTGACCTTCAGACACAGGGTACGACAGTTTCAACTCGCACCATCCATCGCCAACTCAATGGAAGGAGACCCAGGAGGACCCCACGGCTGAGAGACATAAGAAATCCCGACTGGAGTTTGCCAAAACACACCTGAACAAGCCAAAATCCTTATTGGAGAATGTCCTGTGGACAGATGAGACCAAATTAGAGCTTTTTGGGAAAGCACATCATCTCTATGTTTGCAGAAAACAAACTGAAGCCTTCAATGAAAAGAACACCTTCCCTGCAGTGAAACATGGAGGAGGTTCAGTGGGTTCCTGTGCTGCCTCTGGCTCTAGGTGCCTTGAATATGTGCATGGCATCATTAAATCAGGAGATTACCAAGCCATGGGTCTTGCAGCAGAACAACACACTTCAAAACGCACCCAGGAATGGTTCAAGACAAAATGCTGAACTGTTCTGAAGTGGCCAGCAATGAGTCCAGATATAAATCCCATTGAACAACTGTGGGGATATCTGAAAACAGCAGTTTGGAGAAGGCACCCTTCAAATCTGGGAGAACTGGAGCAGTTTGCACAAGAAGAGTGGACCAAACTGCCAGTCGAGTTAGAAGTAGGAAGCTCATTCATGGCTATAGGAAGCGCTTGACTGCTGTTATTTTGTCCAAAGGCTGTGCTACCAAATATTAAGTCAAGGGTGTCAATCATTTTGTCAATGCCATTTCTTTATATTTTCTGATTTAATAAGATATATTAAGTTCTGAATCAAAAACAAAGGTTCTGTAATATTAACAGTGAAATAAAGAATTGTGAAGACCAAATACTTTTGTCAATTTCAACTTATTTTTCGAGAAAATTGTGAGTACTTTGAAAAAAGTGCAAGGGTGCCAATATTTTTGGCCACGACTGTTCCTGATGAAGAGTGCCGAAATTGTGCCAATGATTGTTGTTGTTGTACAGCCCCGGACAGTAATCTCGAACAGGCCTGTGGCACGGAGATAGCCTATCAATCTCCCAGGAGTGGCCTTGTGATCCCCCACATTCAAGATGGTGTTTCCCCACCTCCGTGAAGCCAAGGACACTAGATAGAGACAGACAGAGAGAAAGAGGGAGTGGGACGGTCCATGGGGACCGATCAGTGTTCTGGCCAAGGTCTCGCTGCCCCTCATCCCCATTCAAAGCACATTTCCCCCCACCCCCAATTATACTCTGCATTTCCTTTAAAAAGAACCCTCAGAGAGACAACCTTCACTAAACCACCATCCTCGACAAACTGCTCATATTTGCTGGATGATTCCATAATCGGAAGTAACTGGACATTTCTCGTGCCCTGGCCATCTTTGCCATCTTTCTATCGAGGTTAATATCTTAACTACAACATTATAACTTGTTACTTTTTTACACTAACCTTTCAGCAAAAACGTCCCTCTTCAACAAACATTGCGCAATCATATATAACAAGCAATTTTTCCGTATCAAATTGTAGACATAGAACAGGCACTGGTAAATAATTTCAGTTTTTTAAAACCTGGTTGTTTTGAACCATATCCAGACTCGGAATTCAAAGAAGTTAATACGGAGGAGGCTGTAGCATCAGATATTCGGACATATTGGTTTGACCTTTGAAGTAGAGTCAGGCCAGCTGTCCAGCGATGGGTGTAAAGCAGTGGGATAGAGTCAGGGCAGCTGAACACTGACACATGTCTAATATGTGATATTTTCTAAGTTTAAAAAGGGCACAAGTCTGAAAAATTGACGAAACGTCCTGAAACTTGAACTTGTTCTGTAACTTATTATAATAAAACCATGTACCAAGTTTCAGTTGAATGTTACAGGTATGGGGGCAAAAAAGTCTGAAAAACCACAAGTGGGACGGACAGACAACAAACGTATAGAAACCATTTGGTGACGAATAAAACGACACAAATGTGTTTTATAAATGTATTCAGTCAGGCACGTATTTACAAAGTTTGTACAGGGCACGTATGCATTCCCCTTATCCCCTAATCGACATTCGTGCCCTCGGATCCTTATTCAGTCATTTATCAACTTTACATAAACTTTTGTTTTTTTAATGTTGAAGGCTCCAGTCACGGACTAAATAGTCCTCATCGACGCCAGGCCTTAAATCAAAGAACTGCATTGATAGAAACGTGAAGAAAGAGAGAATAGTCTAAGAGTTTTTGAGGAAGTCAAAAATCTGCTTTTTGAAAAGGGGAAGATCATAAGTGTTTGGGAAGACGTGAGAAGGTAAAGAGTTCTTGAGTTTAGCAGTGGAGGGGGAAGAAACAAACATCGTAATGGCCCACCCTTGAGTTGTCAATGGTCACACAATAACCATGCGATGTAGTGGCTTGTCGAGTATTGCGTGGTCTTGCCAATGAGTTCTTGGGAGCAGAAACCAATGTAATATCTGCAGAAAGAGAGAAAGAGAGCCCACTTAGCGGCGTAATTAGAGCGGGTCGAGTTTTGAGGTCAGATTGGTGGAGTTGACAAGTTGGATTACTTTGGATTAAATTCTGTCCAGTAAGTATGTGGAGCTGGAATCTCCCCAGATGTGAGAGTAGTACTCCGTACAAGGACGAATAAATCCTTAAAATAGTTGAAGCAACCGGTCAGAGGAGAAGAATCTTCGACATCTGAACAGGACTCCTAATTTCTTCGAGGCAGACTGAGCTCCATGCGTAATGTGTGGATTCCAGGATAAATTTGATGTTAGAGTATATGGTGTAATTGTAGAGCTTTCAAAGGAGATTGGAGAGTTGAGAGGAGTTTTAGAGAGAGAGAGAGAGAGAGAGAGAGAGAGAGAGAGAGAGAGAGAGAGAGAGAGAGAGAGAGAGAGAGAGAGAGAGAGAGAGAGAGAGAGAGAGATATATATATATATATATGGGAAGAAATTGAGTTTTAGAAGCATTAAACTTAAGTTGATTGCATTTGCCCCACTGGGAGATGTTGTCCAAATCCGAATTTCAAGAGGTGGCCGTGATGAAACGAGATGTAGATCGAGTGAGGGAAGACGGGGCAGATGGGAAAGCCGTGGATTTATAACGATAAGCGAAAGCAAAGGTCAAGGTGCTTAAAATCCGTCGTGCATGAAGTAGCTCGAGTTCGATGAAGATCGACGATGAAGGAAGGGGGTAATACTCTCCCCTCACAGCTGTGGGAAGAGGGATCGGGGTGTGTTCCGTTAGCAAGCGGCTTGCTTGATTCAAAGTGCTCAAGGAAGCAATGCAATGGACAAAGCAATATGGCGGCCCCAAATGAGAGTCGTGCTGTGGTGGTTCCCATGATG
>CM068952.1:193765921-193780185 GCA_035128595.1 Eptatretus atami
GCGCCATGTTGGTTGGCAACCCAAAACAAGGCCAATAATGAGTGTAACCTTCCATTGAGGTAAATTAAAATAACGACATCAACGTGCTGGATTGTAGAGTTACTGATGCTATCGTTGCTCGGAGGGACAACCAACATGGCGACGAGCACGGATTTGTGGGATATATCTCTGAAAACCCTCCATTTGAAGGGTAAAATAAATTAATGGAGAGTCAGAAGGGGGAGCACCCCACCGAGCTTATTATAAACTTTCCACTGGTGCATTTTGTGAGGTATTTAAAAAAAAAAAAAAATTGTAGATTTTAAAAATTAGGAAGAAAAGTAACAATAAAAGTGTGAAATGAACGTTTCAACTTCGTCCTTTGTGAGTAGAATTTAACATCGCCACCAATCGTTTTGAATCGGACGACGACGGCCATTTTGCTCGCATAACTAGGGGACGTTCCGTTAGCGAGCAGCTTGCTTCATCGCTTGCTCGCTTGACAAGCAGCTTCAAAGCGGTTGCTACGGAACGGATAATCGTCCGTTGCTCGATTTTTAAAACCGCAGTATGTTATTCCAGCCTCCTCTGAATTCCCTCCTGGGTCTCCCCTTTCACACCGTCGACGTCGGCGAGTCGCGGACTGAGGGAAAAGCGCGGGAAGCTCGGCGTGAGGGAACAAAGCGGCGCGCGCTGTGCACGACCAGGCGCTGCGACGTCATTTCCTCCCTTTCTGCTTTGCTCTGCTGTCTCGTCCTCCACGTGGAGATGTCCTCCGACCTTTCAGACAACATGTGAGACACTCGACTTGTAGAAAGGAGTCGTACAAAACGGGTGATTTAATTAAATTATTTTTTAATCTTGGCGCGGGTTTCGTGACGGAGGATGGACGAGACGAGAGATCGTGGTGGACCCGGTCCCGTCCCGACGTGGCTGGAGATCCAGGGTCTATCGGAGGAGTCTCTCCGAAGATGTAGAATAAAAAATTGCCTAAATAAAAACATATTTTAAATAACATAAAAACAGACTTTATTTTGTTTTGTCCTTGATGAAGTGACCTGGAGCAATGTATCTTGCATGTTGGCTATGTTTTGTTCGATCCAACCTGTGTCGGGCCTCATAATATGCATTGAATCGCCTCCTTCGCAATTGCCAAGGAGCTCAAGGAATTTTCCAGGAATTCAGACTCGAGTAACACGCGACACGCTAACTCTTACTTAATTCACACTAACACATATTAACAGAAGTTGAAATATATTTTGCAAAATCGGCCGGGCCGGTTCAACGTTGCGTGTTGTGTTGCTACAGTTCGCCTTTTTGGGGAGACAAGATGGCGACTGACTTCAGGTGCAGTGCGAGACTCTAAACGCCGCCCTGGCCCGAAGGCACATTTTGAAATTTAGAGAATGCCTGAAATTTAAATTAGATCTCGGGCCTCATGGAAATGGACCCCAGACAAAGAATGGAACTGATTCAAGAACACAAATCAATTTAATACAAAAGACAAATATTTATGTGAAAAGATTTTTGGCCCGAATTTTTGGCTGGCCCTAAGGCACATGCCTTGTCTGCCTAATGGTTAATCGCACTTGTTCCGGTGGTTCACGCACGAGAGCGTCACAGTGACAATCGGGTGTTGGGATCAGTGCCAATTTTCACGAAGCGCCGGTCGGCAACAGCGCGCGGAAACCTGAAAGGAAAAATGGCGCTCATTTGAACGAGCCATGCGCGTCGACGTCACTTCCATCCCTAATTTTGGCTTTCCAGTCCTCTGATTCACGATTATCACTTCTCGACCCCCTGGAAATATCTACCGAGCTGATGTAGGAGAAAAGGAGAAACTCCACTCGTAGAAAACGGGTGATTTCATTATTTTTTTTTTAATCTGGCGCGTTCGTGCACGGAGGACTGGACGAGACGAGAGATCGTGGTGGACACGGTCCAGTCCGCGTGGGCCTGGAGATCCAGGGATTATCGAGGAGTTCTCTCCGAGCCGCGTTACGAGCTCGGGATGAGATCTCGAGTCTCTGTGCCGGCCGGCCCCCCGACCACCGTGAGCGAGTTCGACCGTCCGTTCTTTGCTCGCACGAACGTCTACCTACCACCAGATGCTGGAGTCTGTCGTAGATGGAGGTCGTGCGTGCGGGGAGAGGATCGGAACGGACCGTGGTGCCCGGACGTGTAAAACGGAGACCCGAGGACCCGGTGGAGTCGTGCGGATCAGGTGAAGACGAGCTCGGTCTTGAAGAGAAAATGATGAAGCAGACCTCGACGATGGTAGAGTCGGGGAAAGAAACTTCCATTATCCTTTATCCCACAGGGACAATGTGGGAACAAGAAGGTGCTCACACCTGCTCACCTTTACGGTGGAGGTGCCACACTCACAGGTGGGGGTGCACACCTTTAAAGGTGAGGTGCACACCTCTTCAGGTGGGGGTGCCCCCTTTACAGGTGGAGGTGACTACCTTTACATGTCGGAACGGTGCACCTTTAACATGTGAAGGGCCACCCTTTAGCAGGTGTGCGAGAAGAAAAGGCGAGAACACTTGTTTAAGAGCACAACACCAACCCTGACAACAACACAGCTCTCATCCTCGTCTGTATGCTATCGCTTACTTTATATTATTTCTATCTATCTTATTACTATTTACTTGCGACTACAACCCGTCGCTCCTCGCTGATTGTAGTGTGGAATGGAAGGGGGGGAGAGAGGGGGGAGGGTAAGCGAGGAGTGGGTGCAAGCGGGGAGAAGAGTGAGAGGGCGGTGGAGGTGGGAGGCACTCCAACAAAACGTTTCTTCCACCTGCAGGATGGAGATGTAGGGATTTGTGGGGCTCAAACTATAATCGTGGTTCGATGAACACTCCCGATGTCATCATGTTTACTCTTTTTGATGAGACACGTCACGGACACCGCCACGCCATGCAATAATCCCGTCCCTGCAAAGCTACTACGGAACTGCAATATCCATTACTCTAACCTTCTATCCCAATGCTTTGAGGTACAGTACCATTCCAAGTAGAGCATTCCATGTATTAACTACTCTGAGTGCAAGACCCTATAAGCTTGGTGTTGGCTTATGGTTAAGATGGTGGCTTTGGATCCTGGGTCTGAGTTCAAGCCGTGGCCGCGAATTAATACACACCAGGATTGACTCAGGCGCTGTCATCCTTCTGAGGTCGGCAAAATGAGCACCAGTGTGTGGTAGGGGGACACTGCATCAGCGGCATAGCCGTGTCCAACCAATGATGCACCAGCAGCCAACAGCTGCACTCGAGAGTGAGAGAGAGAGAGGAGTGAAAGACCCTTACCTCTTATTACTGTCTAACTGCGACGGAATGGCTTCGCGTCATTCTCTGAAAACTCGTGTACACGATTTTGTCGATTACCCTTATCATCCTTCACAGTCCTCATCATATCCCCTCGTACCGCCTCCTTCTCATGTTATAAAGCCCCGTCTTCCTTCAGCTGCTCCTCATAGCTGGAGTTCGCTCGTATAAGTACTCAACTTATCTTGACGCTGCATCTCTCCATGGGTAGCTTTTGTCTTCTTCAGATATGTTACGCAAAATCCGACGCGAGTAGAGAGTTCATAGAACACTTACCCCATATGCGGTCCTGAAAAACGGGACTTGCGAAGGAGTCTGGAGAACCTGACCCAATATTTTTGGGTTCCTATACAGGGCCTACGCTCCAAAAATTAAAATCGACCTCTTCTGTAAATAGCTTGCTCCACTCCAGCAGCTGCCAGCAAGAAGCAATTCCGATTTCGAAATGTGTCATTTTCCGATTTTCAAAGACATGTTGAGACATATAACTACCCCTCTCCCTCCCCTCACATACACACACACACAACACTCTTTTTCTAGGCACGCCATTATTCAAGAAAGATGTAGGGATGGTTTTCACGTGATCACTCCTTGTGACCATCTCCACCTTGTTTACATAGTTTTTGGAGGAACATCCGCAATACATCCTTTTACTTTTTAGTCCCCGACCAGTTTTACGGAGGGGACTATCAGTTTGCTCTCCACCTGTCTGTGTCACCTGTGGTTTTTCGACTTTTTTTTTGTCCCATACCCTTTAACATATTCAACTGAAACTTGTAACGTGGCTTGTTCTGATAAGTTACAGAAAAGTTCGAGTGTCAGGGCGTTTCGTCAATTTTTCACACAGTTTGCCTTTTGACTTGGAAAAACATCCCTGGTTGGGGACATATGCCTGGTGTGGCTTATTGGTCGGGTGGTGGGCTTGGGATCCGAGGATCCTGAGTTCAAATCCCGCTCACATCGTGTTTAATTGATATGAGGTGGGGTTAACTCTGCTGCCATCCTTCCGAGGTCGGCAAAAATGAGTACCAGCTTGCTGGTATCCTGTGTTGGCGTGGCGACCCGTCAGCATGTGCTCAATAGCCCAGGAGACTGCTTAGGCAGCACCAACGCTCTGCACAGAGTGTGGTCCCAATGGATGGAATGTAGGGGACTAAGTTGCAAGCAATTCTCGCTCTTGTTTAGTGTGTGCGTGCGTGCATTTTATGTCTGATCATTATAGAATCAAAACGAGGCCAATCTCCAAATTAAGTATATATGCTGGGGCATCACGGTCGAGTCATTGGCACAAATAATCCCCCCCCCCACCACCTCCTCCCAAGGAGATGTACACGTGTCACAATGCATGTTGTTTACTGACCCTGCTGGAGAGATGGGGATTACGAGCCTCGGCAAAGATATATTTTCTTACCACCCCACACCTCGAGATAGGTATTTATAGTCGCACAAAAAGGCGACGAGCCAAGACGCAGTCGATGGTAAATCCCAAGAAGTAGCTACACACATGACTTACAAATACAGTTGCTACTCGTGCTCTGAACGTGTCGACCTTTGCTAATTAGAGGCAATTCGTTGGAATGGAAATTGCAATGAGTTTGGAATATACTATTCATTCGGTAATACTTGACCTGTATTACATCATAGACCGAGTTGGAAAACATTTGGCTCGCGTGTTTGAAGACCCTTCCTGTTGCCATTTTTTGACCAAAACCATTCAATTAGCTTCTTCACTCAGATTTCCACCCCTTCCCCCAATTAATGCTGGGTGAGCAATTAAATGGACTCTACATGTAATAAACGTGATTGAATGTTGCCCAAAGGCGCATTATATGCAATTTTACTCATCGAGGCTTTGGTTACCTTCTGCCAAAGGACGGCATATGTTGTTCGGCTGGGGCGAGTGACAACTTCCCCAGAAAAAGTCGACCATTATTCTTTGAACTGATCTAAGCAACACCTCCGGTAGCTGCAGAAAGAACTTTGCATAAAGAAGGCGCGACTAAACTATTAATAGCCAAACACGGGCCAACAAGAAAGGTGAGGTAGGGCTTCTTCACAGACCGCGTTTCATGTTATAAAATGTCCCATTCTAATTTTAGCTCACTGGAACGTAGTTCGGGGAGATTATGGGATGCTCGTCCCCCAAATGGATTTTGGATTTGCCCCCCAAAATGAGTTATTTGCTACAACATGGTTTCCATTGGTACATTTTGCTGATTCTGGTCGCAGCTTAATTTCCTCCTCAGTATTATTTTTCTATCAGGTGAGTGCCCAAGGGTATTGCCCTATTTTTGAAGAACATGGCCTGAAGATCCAATAAATACACCATGTGGTGGTGGTCTACCTCATGGTCACTCACATTCGTGGAGGGGTTGTGAAGTTTGTGACGGCTGCATTGCTACCTGAACGACGCCATAGTGTCAAAACCATCGAAGTTGGGCACAATGACAACACGTAGCATCTGTCTGCTGAGAGATTCTACGATGTCCTCGTTTGTCACATGGTCCAGCACAGTATCATCAGTTTCGATCTTGTGGCCTTCATATCAAAGCATCGATGTGCGCGTTGGAATATTGCTGTACGTGTCCAGGTTTCTTTCCATTACGGAATACTGGTGTGAAACTTTATTTCAATCGATCATTTATTTGCATCCCGATCCTTCCCTATCTATCCAAATTGATCCTCTCCAATGCAGCTAACTAATATTACTTTTGACTTGTACTACTGTCATAAGGTTCATTGATAAATCGGTATAAGCTAATTGTAGCCGACAAAAAAGTTGCTGTCGTTGATGGCTTCCTTTGTTTTAATTGGCATTATGTGTATTCGTAAATGAATGAATTTTTTCATTGTTAGGATTGGCAAAATTCACTTCCAAAAGTAATGGTAACCTGCAACTTTAGAACACTGCACTGCTGTCACAACGCACACACGACTCCGTGTTAAGAATATTCACACAATAAATTCAACAGATCATTTATGGCAACAAATTCACCTCATCATTTCACTTTCCACACTAAAAATCTGCCTTCAAGCTGCACGTTAACATTCTTTTCTCAGACCTACTTCCTGAAACTGACTTTCTTTTTTTTCTTCTGAATTATCTTCGCAGGCAAACGGGAGAATCTCATCGAAGGTTTTCCTGCACTCACGTTCTCACGTCTTAACACAAGGCTGCATCGACGAGACACGGAAGAGGCAGACGCAGTTTCCATGGACGGAAGGACAAATGCACGATTATTCTTCTCGTACCTGTTTAACACCCACATTGGTGAACCACACTGTGATTCCAGGCAAAAGAGAGACCATATACCTGCAGTGTGTGTGGTAAGGGATTTAGTTTCTCATCAAATTTGAAGAGCTCACGGGCGATTCACACGGGTGAGCGTCCTTACGCGTGCACAGTATGCGCAAGCGATTCACTCAGTTATCGCACTGTCAGATTCATGTGGGACTCATACGGTGATGCGTCCTTACACGTGCACAGTATGCGGCAGGCGATTCACTCAGTATCACAACTGGCAGATTCACGTGCGATTCATACGGGGGAGGCCCTTTCTTGCAGCGTTTGTGTGAAGACGTTCTCAGACAGATCATGCTTGCAAAAGCATGCACGCACCCACATCGAAGGGTGCAAATACATTTGCGAGGTTTGTGGAAAGAAGTTCTCCTCCTCTTCATTTTGAAGAATCATGCTCTTCTCACACAGGGGAGGAGCCACATCCCTGTAGTAGAGGGGAGAACCGCATATACCTGCACTGTGTGTGAAAGGAATTCAGATACTCGTTAGAATGGGAAATTCAACATGAGAAGTCATACGGTGGCGTACCCTACAAATGTCCTGTATGTGGGAAAGGATTCAATTGGCCATCATGGTGTCAGATTCACCTGCGCGTTCACACAGGAGAGCGTCCATCACGCATGTCTGTGTGTGGAAAGGATTCGCTCAGTCGTCTTCATGGCATAGTCACCAGCGTGTTCACACGGGAGGCGCCCATAAACTTGCAAAGTTTGTGCAAAGACATAGCATCTTCATCATCTTTAAAAATTCACACACGTGTCCATACAGGGGAGCGTCCCGTATAGTTTGCACAGTTTGCGCAAAGAGGTCAAAGTTTCATCAGCTTTGAAAAGGCATGCAAGTTTCATAATAGGAAAAAAAATAATAATCAGAGGCACTTGGGAGAGAAACGTACAAGTGTTCTGTGTGCAGCAATGTATTTGCTCATTCAGCGAGTTTGTCGAAACATAAAAAAAATACACACTGGAGAAAAGCCTTCACATGTTCCATATGCAGCAAGGGATTTGCTCGTTCGTCAAATTTGTATCAAACATCAAAATACACACCGGAAAGAACAGTCATCCAAGAACATTCAAAGGAATTTGGCCGAGATAATGTGCTAGAGTTCACATTCATAGGCGGTAAACCAACAAAAGCGGACAACAATTTGACCGAAAAACAATGCATCTTAACAATACTTCAGAGTTGGGCACGTCCATCAAATCTGTGACAAACAAATGCGTGAAACCATTTTAAATATATCCAGTGTTGACCCAAGAACAAAATCGAAGCTATAAACCAACTCGCAGTGCCAGTGTTAAAAACAGTTTGTGGAATAATAAACAGGTACACAGAATAATAACAGGCACAAATATCAACAATTTTAGCTGTTATACGAGCCTCGATATTGTGAATTAAAAATTTTAATTATACGTTTAAACTTTAGACACACAATTTTATATATACAGGCCACAATCAGTAATCAACATGTTTGAACACCACAAGGAAATTCCTCACTATTGACAAAATGTTCTGCAAAAACCAGTGCAACCTTAGAATTTTCTGCGAGAAGGTGGTGGTCTGAACTCGCAAAGTGCATAGAAGGATGACTGGGTAGATTGGTTGAGTACGTAAGAAGCTCAACAGACAACAAAATTCAATTTATACCTGAACAGAGCAAATCCAGAAAAGGTACTCTCTAATCCCTTGCAAATAATTTCCAAGAACAGGTGCGAATAGAAGATGCTACACTTGAAATCAAAACAGTTGCAGATAGAGAGAGTCCATGAATGCAAGGAAGACAAAGGCAAAGTATAAAAGATAATATCAACAAATATACACCATAACGGAATTTGGAGATACAGAAGAGCAGCTGTGGTTAAAAAATATATTATATATATATATATATATATATTATTTAAAAGACCTCACTTGAGTGGTTAAGAAAAAGATGAGCTTAATTGTGATGGAGAACGAGTCCTAATAAATGCTTTGAGCAAAGACCCTATACGATGAACTAAGTCTATTTACAAGGAATTGAGGCGCATGAAATGCCATTCGGCCATGAGCCTGCACTACACCAATACCAGATTTAATCAATCCGTCGATACCCTTCCTTGCGTGTGCAACCTTTTGCCTGCTACACTGGTACTCACTTAGCCGACCTCAGAAGAATGACAGGCTGAGTCAACCCGCTGGTGTCATTCAGCGGCTAACAGGGCTTGATTCAGGATCCGAGGATCCCAAGCCACACCCTAACCTCAAAGCAACAAGTTATCATGGTGTCATTGACTACAAGCAGACACAATATGACAGAATGAATCAAACAAACAAGTGGAAGCTCTGCAAGAAGAAACAGAAAGCACATCACCTCTATCAGGATGTAAAAGAAAAATACTCTTCTCAGAACAGCTGTACATACAAAAACACAACATGTATGCAGAATCATCCACATCTTATATCTGTAAAAAAACCTCAATGTCCCAGTCCCAGAAATTATGAAACATGACCTAGAGCAATGAGTTGAAACCAAGGACATTGGTCTCATCTTGGGACCTAACATCTCATCCAATGTGAACATAGAAATAAAGATTGCGATCATACATACACTCGGACACAAAAAGGAAACAGACAGCATTTCTCGACAAGGTGTCAGTACAAGTGAATTTGATCTAAATAACACGGAAATCAGAAAAATGACCCCATACAAACACCGCTAAAATGAAGTCAAAATAATCTACTGTCATGGCCAAAAAGATTGGCACCCTTGCACGTTTTTCAATAATGCACCATTTCTTCCAAAATTGTTGAATTAAAATCTTTCAGTATCCACATATTTATTTCTTTGGTTTGCAGTAGAACAAAACAAAAAAGCTGAAAAGTACTAAATCTCAGCTTATTCCACACAAAAATCCTAAAATGACCTGAACGATATTATCGCCACTTTTTAGAAGTTGTTATAAATAATTAGATTTCAAGCAGGTGATTCTCCTTTACTTTGAATTGAACTCACCTGCGGTGAGTTACAGGTGCCTGCAATATATAAATCACCCATTCAACCAGTTTGAATCGAGAAAAGGAGCCATTCTGCTGTTTTGTGTCACTGTGTAACGAATGAGCATGGAGAAAAGAAAGAAAACCACAGAATTGTCTGTGGACGTCAGGCACAAGATTGTAGCCAAGCATGGGCAATCTGAAGACTACAAGTCCATCTCTAGAGTCCTTGATGTTCCTGTGTCCACGTTCACAATGTTATCAGGAAGTTTACGGCCATGGCACTCTAGCCAACTCCCTGTACGTGCCGCGAAGAAAACTTGATCGAAGATTGCAGTGAAGGATTGTTCGAATGGTGAGAAAGCACTCGATCAACTGCCAACTGATTCAAGCTGACCTTCAGACACAGGGTACGACAGTTTCAACTCGCACCATCCATCGCCACTCATGGAAGGAGACCAGGAGACCAGGCTGAGAGACATAAGAAATCCCGACTGGAGTTTGCCAAAACACACCTGAACAAGCCAAAATCCTTATTGGAGAATGTCCTGTGGAAGATGAGACCAAATTAGAGCTTTTTGGGAAAGCACATCATCTCTATGTTTGCAGAAAACAAACTGAAGCCTTCAATGAAAGAACACCTTCCCTGCAGTGAAACATGGAGGAGGTTCAGTGGGTTCCTGTGCTGCCTCTGGTCTAGGTGCCTTGAATATGTGCATGGCATCATTAAATCAGGAGATTACAAGCCATGGGTCTTGCAGCAGAACAACACATTCAAAACGCACCCAGGAATGGTTCAAGACAAAATGCTGAACTGTTCTGAAGTGGCCAGCAATGAGTCCAGATATAAATCCCATTGAACACTGTGGGATATCTGAAAACAGCAGTTTGGAGAAGGCACCCTTAAATCTGGGAGAACTGGAGCAGTTGCACAAGAAGAGTGGACCAAACTGCAGTCGAGTTAGAAGTAGGGAGCTCATTCATGCTATAGGAAGCGCTTGACTGCAGTTATTTGTCCAAAGGCTGTGCTACCAAATATAAGTCAAGGGTGTCAATCATTTTGTCAATGCCATTTCTTTATTTTCTGATTTAATAAGATATATTAAGTTCTGAATCAAAAACAAAGGTCTCGTAATATTAACAGTGAAATAAAGAATTGTGAAGACAAATACTTTTGTCAATTTCAACTTATTTTTCGAGAAAATTGTGAGTATTTGAAAAAAGTGCAAGGGTCGCAATATTTTGGCCACGACTGTTCCTGATGAAGAGTGCCGAAATTGTGCCAAGATTGGTTGTTGACTACCCGGACAGTAATCGAACAGGCTGTGGCACGGAGATAGCCTATCAATCTCCCAGGAGTGGCCTTGTGATCCCCACATTCAAGATGGTGTTCCCCACCTCCGTGAAGCCAAGGACTAGATAGAGACAGACAGGAGAAGAGGGAGTGGGACGTCCATGGGGACCGATCAGTGTTCTGGCAAGGTCTCGCTGCCCTCACCCCATTCAAAGCACATTTCCCCCCACCCAATTATACTCTGCATTTCCTTTAAAAAGAACCCTCAGAGAGACAACCTTCACTAAACCACCATCCTCGCAAACTGCTCATATTTGCTGGATGATTCCATAATCGGAAGTAATGGACATTTCTCGTGCCATGGCATCTTTGCCATCTTTCTATCGAGGTTAATATCTTAACTACAACATTATAACTTGTTACTTTTTTACACTAACCTTTCAGCAAAAACGTCCCTCTTCAACAACATTGCGCAATCATATATAACAAGCAATTTTCCGTATCAAATTGTAGACATAGAACAGGCACTGGTAAATAATTTCAGTTTTTTAAAACCTGGTTGTTTTGAACATATCAGACTCGAATTCAAAGAAGTTAATACGGAGGAGGCTGTAGCATCAGATATTCGGCATATTGGTTTGACTTTGAAGTAGAGTCAGGCCAGCTGTCCAGCTATGGGTGTAAAGCAGTGGGATAGAGTCAGGGCAGCTGAACACTGACACATGTCTAATATGTGATATTTTCTAAGTTTAAAAAGGGCACAAGTCTGAAAAATTGACGAAACGTCCTGAAACTTGAACTTGTTCTGTAACTTATTATAATAAACCATGTCCAAGTTTCAGTTGAATGTGTTACAGGTATGGGGGAAAAAAGTCTGAAAAACCACAAGTGGGACGGACAGACAACAAACGTAATGAAACCATTTGGTGACGAATAAAACGACACAAATGTGTTTTATAAATGTATTCAGTCAGGCACGTATTTACAAAGTTTGTACAGGGCACGTATGCATTCCCCTTATCCCTAATCGACATTCGTGCCCTCGGATCCTTATCAGTCATTTATCAACTTTACATAAACTTTTGTTTTTTTTAATGTTGAAGGCTCCAGTCACGGACTAAATAGTCTCATCGACGCCAGGCCTTAAATCAAAGAACTGCATTGATAGAACGTGAAGAAAGAGAGAATAGTCTAAGAGTTTTTGAGGAAGTCAAAAATCTGCTTTTTGAAAAGGGGAAGATCATAAGTGTTTGGGAAGACGTGAGAAGGTAAAGAGTCTTGAGTTTAGCAGTGGAGGGGGAAGAAACAAACATCGTAATGGCCCACCTTGAGTTGTCAATGGTCACACAATAACCATGCGATGTAGTGGCTTGTCGAGTATTGCGTGTCTTGCAATGAGTTCTTGGGAGCAGAAACCAATGTAATATCTGCAGAAAGAGAGAAGAGAGCCCACTTAGCGGCGTAATTAGAGCGGGTCGAGTTTTGAGGTCAGATTGGTGGAGTTGACAAGTTGGATTACTTTGGATTAAATTCTGTCCAGTAAGTATGTGGAGCTGGAATCTCCCCAGATGTGAGAGTAGTACTCCGTACAAGGAGAATCAATCCTTAATAGTTGAAGCAACCGGTCAGAGGAGAAGAATCTTCGACATCTGAACAGGCATCCTAATTTTCGAGGCAGACTGAGCTCCATGCGTAATGTGTGGATTCAGGATAAATTTGATGTTAGAGTATATGGTGTAATTGTAGAGCTTTCAAGGAGATTGGGAGTTGAGAGGAGTTTTAGAGAGAGAGAGAGAGAGAGAGGAGAGAGAGAGAGAGAGAGAGAGAGAAGAGAGGAGAGAGAGAGAGAGAGAGAGAGAGAGAAGATATATATATATGGGAAGAAATTGAGTTTTAAGAAGCATTAAACTTAAGTTGATTGCATTTGCCCACTGGGAGATGTTGTCCAATCCGAATTTCAAGAGGTGGCCGTGATGAAACGAGATGTAGATCGAGTGAGGGAAGACGGAGCAGATGGGAAAGCCGTGGATTATAACGATAAGCGAAAGCAAAGGTCAAGGTGCTTAAAATCCGTCGTGCATGAAGTAGCTCGAGTTCGATGAAGATCGACGATGAAGGAAGGGGGTAATACTCTCCCCTCACAGCTGTGGAAGAGGGATCGGGGTGTGTTCCGTTAGCAAGCGGCTTGCTTGATTCAAAGTGCTCAAGGAAGCAAGTCAATGGACAAAGCAATGTGCGGGCCCAAATGAGTCGTGCTGTGGGGTTCCCATGATGAGGTGTTGTGGCGCCATGTTGGTTGGCAACCCAAAACAAGGCCACTAATGAGAGTCGGTGCTGGGGTTCCATGATGAGGTGTGTGGGCGCCATGTTGGTTGGCAACCCAAAACAAGGCAATATGAGTGTAACCTTCCATTGAGGTAAATTAAATAACGACATCAACGTGCTGGATTGTAGAGTTACTGATGCTATCGTTGCTCGGAGGGACAACCAACATGGCGACGAGCACGGATTTGTGGGATATATCTCTGAAAACCTCCATTTGAAGGGTAAAATAAATTAATGGAGAGTCAGAAGGGGGAGCACCCCACCGAGCTTATTATAAACTTTCCACTGGTGCATTTTGTGAGGTATTTAAAAAAAAATAAAAAATTGTAGATTTTAAAAATTAGGAAGAAAAGTAACAATAAAAGTGTGAAATGAACGTTTCAACTTCGTCCTTTGTGAGTAGAATTTAACATCGCCACCAATCGTTTTGAATCGGACGACGACGGCCATTTTGCTCGCATAACTAGGGGACGTTCCGTTAGCGAGCAGCTTGCTTCATCGCTTGCTCGCTTGACAAGCAGCTTCAAAGCGGTTGCTACGGAACGGATAATCGTCCGTTGCTCGATTTTTAAAACCGCAGTATGTTATTCCAGCCTCCTCTGAATTCCCTCCTGCGGTCTCCCCTTTCACACCGTCGACGTCGGCGAGTCGCGGACTGAGGGAAAAGCGCGGGAAGCTCGGCGTGAGGGAACAAACGGCGCGCGCTGTGCACGACCAGGCGCTGCGACGTCATTTCCTCCCTTTCTGCTTTGCTCTGCTTGTCTCGTCCTCACGTGGAGATGTCCTCCGACCTTTCAGACAACATGTGAGACACTCGACTTGTAGAAAGGAGTCGTACAAAACGGGTGATTTATTAAATTATTTTTTAATCTTGGCGCGGGTTTCGTGACGGAGGATGGACGAGACGAGAGATCGTGGTGGACCCGGTCCGTCCGACGTGGCTGGAGATCAGGGTCTATCGGAGGAGTCTCTCCGAGCCGCCGTTACGGGTCTCGGGATCGAGATCTCGGAGCTCTTGTGCTCGGGCCGAGCCCCCGACCGTGAGGGATCGACTGTGTTCTTT
>CM068952.1:193780210-193807554 GCA_035128595.1 Eptatretus atami
AGGTCTCTTCCGCAGCCGCCGTTAACGGTCTCGGGATCGAGATCTTCGGAGCTCTCTGTGCCTCGGCCGAGCCCCGCCGTGAGGGTCTGACCTGTGTTTCTTTGTCCGCACGAACGTTCACCTACACCATGTAACGCTGCAGCAGCTCTAGTCGGGTACATGAGTGTGCCGTGCGGGCGACAGGATCGGAACTGGACCGGCTGCCCGGACGTTCAGCTGGCACGGAAGACCGATGGACCCGCGGTGGAGTCGTGCGCCATTCAAGTCGGTAAGTCGAAGTATTTGGGATCAGATGAAGGAGCATGAAGAGACCCGACGGATGCGCATTGTGCAGTGAGAACTAGACCTTAAAATTACCTTTATTATATCCACACAACGTCGGCTGGACAATATTCTTTTGCTATACGACGAGGGGCGGAAACAGAATGGTATAGCGTACTCGCACCTGATAACACCTTTACAGGTGAAGGAAGAAGGGAAAGTTTGAGAACATTGTTTGAAGAGCACACACAAACCTGACAATAACAACCCAGCCGTCTGCTTCTGTCTCTCGTCTGTGTCTGCTTTGTTGTATGACAATGACAGAACTCTTCTTTCCCCCCCTTTCTTGCTTTTGTGCATTTGACTGTACCAGATCCACGTCGGACAGAAATCACACAACTGCACATCAAATGTCGTCATCTAAATTCAAAAGAATCTGTACTGCTGTGTTACCGTGTGTTGTTTTGTGTACGTGTGTGTTACGTCGTGCGTACAGTGCTAGCGTCACCCTGGCCAATGCTCGCTTGCGATGTACGCTGTGCGTTGTTAAGATACGGACTTGTGTGACGTTGTGTGTACGTGTGTGTGTACGTGTGTGTGTACGTGCTTGCGCTTGTACTGTGGCGTGTACGTGTGCGTGTACGTTCTCAAATCAAAAACCACTTGGCTGATCTCGAAATTTTGTAACATGTTGCCTGGGGTACCCTGCGGTCAGGGGTGAGTTTCATTGAGCAAGCAGCCTTGTCATCTGTCTTTCCAAGCCCAGACCGTTTCCGTATCGGACGATTTGCAAGATTATACATACTGTAGTCATATTATAAACTGGAGACCGACGTGTAAGCTGTAGCGAGAACTCCCGCTTCGTTTGGAGTGCTTGCTTAGCACTTTTAATCAAACAGTTCTTCGCCAGCTGCTTGCTAACAGAACACACCCCAGGTCATGGTCATGGGCATTAAATAACCTCTTTTTCAAGGGGGGGAAACGGCTAGTGATTTAGTCTGTGCCCGTGGTTCACCAGTCTGGGGTCGGCAACCTGCAGACCTGGAGCCGCATCGGTGCTTTTAGGACGTATGTGTGGCCTCCCAACCCTTATCGATCGAGTCCCCTTTTTTCATGATAAATTGTTGGAAAAAAATCCATGCGAGTGTTGTGAAAGAATAAAATAATACTAGAAAACTTTGACAATGATAGAAAGGAAAATATCCAATTACTGGCGAATTCTGCAAGCATGACTTGCACGTGGTGCTCGCGTATTGTCCTCTGCGATCTCAACCTGTTGTGCAAGGCTCAACCGACAGTCTCAGTTTAGAGTTTGAACCCCCTTTCTAAAAAGCTAGTGATGCCTGATCCTCCTCGGCAAGTAAGCGAGAATCCAATAATTAATGAACGACTTGTATCTAATAACAAATGAGATGTTTAATAACTCCTCTTTCAATAGAGAGTGTACCTGGTGTTAGCTCAACCGTGAAGGCCACAAAAAATAATTATTAGTTTCTCGTCCACACTTTGCAAAAAAATGGAGGCTTACTATTTGATGGTTTCTAGATTTTTGATATTTTTTCCAAGGTGGCCACCATATTGTGAAGTCTGCCAGACAAAGACGAGCATGACCACCAAATATATCCCATATCATAAAATGAGCTGGTTGTACACCCGACATGTCTACATCTACTACAGCATTGGCACTGTCTGCTGTACTGTGCGCTTGACGTACTGAACCAGTACTAGATATATGCGGACTTGCATACTGACCTGGTAGTTGTCGTCGATGGGCGATCCTGGTCGAACTCCCCATTTGCAATTTTGTTGGAAATATCCCCAAAGCCTGCGTTCTGTTGGCCTTCTGGATGCATCACAAATGAAGACCATTTTCTAGACCAAAGTCGACTGAGAAAATAGTAATATCAAAATAGAGGCAGGTAGGAATAAAGTCGAATTTATGTTTACTCAACTGAAGTTGGTTGGCTTAAGGTCTTGAGTCTGATCCTCTGTCACACGTTAAATAACACCAGGAATGGTTGACTCAGACTGTCATCCTTCTGAGGTCAGCAAAATGAGTACCAACTTACTGGTAACAGGGGCCACTGCATCAGCGGCACAGCCATGCTCACAGAATGATGAAACGAGCAGCCAAAGACTGCATCGAAAAAATAATAATGGAGGTGCGCATGTGACATCAAAACATTTCTGATCCGCCATCTTGGAGTACAAGCAAACAAGCAAAACTACACATGGACGACACCATTGTGTTCATTTGTTAATACAGGAGCTAAAATGGTGAATTTTGTGCCATATTTTATTGTAGTAATTGTGCGAGGGGAGCATTCATTGGTTGTCATTTCACAGACTGACTACAAACAACAATATAACATTTAATATTGGAGGTTTGACTTTGATTTTGAGTTGTGATTGAGGGGACGTTCAAAAGGGATTGGAATGAGACTCAACGGAGTCTTCCTTGGTCTTGAAGCATCCATCTTCACCCCTGCAAAGAACCCTGACTCAGGGACCAAGCCATCCCCTTATCTGTGCTGCCTTTGGCCTCCACCTCTGGAGGTTCGACGATACCATCTCCATACACACGGTCCCACCGAAACTCAGGCCAATACGTCCACCGCGTTGAGGAGTACTTCTTCAGAGTCATCCTCAGCGGGAGAGACATAGCACACCAAGCTGAGGGAGTTGACAAAGTGCACTAAGCTGCACGGCTATGCTGCGTCCCAAATGCTCGCCTCACCGCAAGCTGTTATACTTCAGCGTGGTCCTCGACCCCACCAAAGCTCGGACCACCCCTCATCGAGATGGCAGATGATAATGCCCTCCAACCTGCACAGTCAGGCCACATCTCCAATGCATGTGGATCAGCGTGACACCGGGAGCCATGTGCGCGGCCTCACCGAAGCTGCCACAGCTGCAGGAATCGGCCGTATCGCAAACGCCATGTCGAACGGCGCGACACGTGAGCGGTCTCTTTCTCACCAAAGATGCTGCCCTCGGTCAAGGTCTTTGCTCCCATCGAAGATGTTATTAAATGGGGTCCTTGGTCTCATCAGTCCCGGTGAGAGGGAGGCTCTTTGAGATTTCCTGCCCACAAAACAAACAAAAAAACAGACCAATAAACTGACAGAAAGGGTGAAAACATAACCTCCTTCACCTTCGTGGTGGAGGTAACTAGAACTGTATTTGGTAGAGCGCATACCTCCACACAGGCTGAACAGTTTTACGGTTTGTATCTCACTGATAGGCCGGATCTGCATCCGGACCATAGAAAATCGAATTGGCTTGTCATTATCACCTACCCAACTAATTCACCAGGATTTCTCAAAAATCCTTCCACAACTTTTAGAAATACCATGTTATGGTATCGTTTTTCTGCAAATGGTTGATGATCGGTCTGGCGTTCTGCCCACTCAGTGCTCGCTCCACCTACTTTGCTCCTCCTTCCTCCTCGGGCCGCCGATAAGGCCAGGACTCTCCCTTCTTATCCACACCCTGACCTCAGCAAGTACCTCAGCTTCTCAACCAACCTCTCGCTGCTCAACTACTTTTCCACTCTCTTTCTCAGAGACTTTGCAGGGTGCTTTATGGACATCTGGTTCGGGAGGAGCCCTAAGTTAGATCAAGATGATTGGTAGGCATTTTCCGGCAGCTCCCATTGGTGCACGGATACTTTCCCAAGAAGTAGCTCCTCCCATGCGAGGATCCGAAGCCGAAATGGCCACATGCACCCCGACTCCGCCACGTGATGGAGCTCCAGAATTAACATGAGTGCGGTTTCTTAGCAGCGCTTTCCGACCATGAACGTGTCCTGGGTATCGATGGAGGTCATAATGGAGCATAGCGCCAGGGCTTTCAGATGACGTTGAACGGATTTCAGCGCATCCTTGCGCTTAGAGCTGCCATGCCAATATGTTTCTGAACACAAGCATCTCCGCCGTGGTAGGTAGCGTCCAGGGTTCCCCGACCTCAACGGATAGTGGTGTGAACATCCGGGGTGCTGACTGTGCTTGCGGTTTTAGTGACGTGGTTGGAGGCGTTGTTGAGTAATTGTGGTGAGGAGATTGAAGTGTTTGTAGTGGTTGTGATGAGGAGGGTGAGCATGGTTATTGTGCGATTTTAGAAAGGCGTTATGGTGGTTGTATGAAGGTTGTATCGTTGCGGTTCGAGTATGGAGAAGGTTGAAATGAAGTGGCCGCTGGGGAACGGCGCACGTTTGAACAGGGTTTTGGCGGCTATGTTAATGAGGCTGTCCCTGTTGTCTGGCGTCTGTGGCGTGCATGCTGGATGAAGAGAGGATCGTGTGGTTGCAGCAAAGTAAATGAAAATAGATAAAGGGATAGAGAATGCAATTAAAGAATGAACTAAAAGCCCTCGCAATGTATTTTGTCCCATATACCACTAGACATGAGGGAAGGGCTATCTAAAAGGATGCTGATTAAATATCTGCCTGGTGACGCTGTATGTTGAATGCACTTGCGTGGGGAGTGCCGGCTTCGCAGAACGCAACAATATGTTTAGCTGCGCCTGATGACCCCCTTTGCCAGGGGGTTTCTGTACGTGAGTGCCGAGCATTCTGGGGAGGATACCTCATTTCAAAAGTCAAGTTTGTCAAAAATCATTGTGGCTGTTGGCTTCATTTTGTTTCCATTGGCATTATTAACCTCGCCTCGAAGCATCGGAGGTTACTTTTTCACCTTTCTGTTTGGTTTTGTTGTTTTGTTTGTGACAGTATTTACGGAAAAAACCTCCTCGACAGATTTCGACGAAACTTGGTGGGGATAGGTAGGACCAAAGCGATCATGCCATTAGATTTTGGACTTCGTCCAAAATCAATATGCGCCGCTTATGGCGGCCATTTGAAAAAACTATTTGAATTTTTTTTTTTTGCATTATATACCACGTTTTAAGCGTAATTTCCAACCCCCCCCCCCAAAAAAAAAAAAATGTTTAGAGGATTAAAATATTTTTTGCAAACTTTTTTCAACAAAATTTCGATTTTTTTTTTTGCATTTCTACATGTTATAAGTGCATTTCCAACAAAAAACATGCCAAAATTATTAATTGCGGCTGATTTTGGAACTTCAGGTGGATATTAAACCCACATAAAATCCAATTTCTGTCTCAAGGACTCTAGTTATGACGATATGAATGAGTATGTAAAAGGGAAAGTTGCAAACTATAACTCTGTGAAGCACTGTTGACGTCAAATTGAATGGAATGGAATCAGGTTCACTTGATGACCTTAGCAGTATTCGGCGGCGGAGGTTTGGCAACTCTACGAGTGCTCCCCCTCTAGTGGTGTATTTGTTAATGATTAGTTTTGATTGTACTGATTGACATTGTGATGAGCAATTAAGAAGAAAAAATCACTTCACTAACTGGGAACCTGCAACTTAAAATCTGCACTGCTGTCGTACGGCACTCACACGCCCCGTTGGAGAACAATCACACGTAGAGTTCCAAATCATTTAAGATAATTTTTGTCATACAAATTCAGCTCAACATAGTCACTTCGTACATGAACATTGCCCTCAAAGCCAAACGATAGATTATTCCGATGTCCCGACTTTCTGAGAACCGACTTTTTTTGTTTTTTCTGTGAATCATCTTCGCAGGAAACAAGAGAATTCATCGTGAATTTTCCTGCACCACATGCTCTCACGTCTTCAAACACAAAGGCTGCATTGATGAGACACAGGGAGAAGCACCATCCAGCTTCCAGTGGTAAAATGTACAAATGCACCGATTATTCCTCCAGTACATGTCACAAGAGCATATCAGTGAACTCCTCTCAGATTCACACAAAAAAGAGCCAATATTCCTGCAGTGTATTGTGATAAGGTATTCGATTACTCTTGGGATTTGAAGACATGCAGATTCACACGTGGGAGCACCCGTACTCTTGCAAGGTTTGTGGAAAGATATTCGCCTCTTCTTCATTTTGGAAAGAGCATTCTTGTCCTACCCACATAAGTATGGAGCCATATACCTGCAGTGCAGGGAAGAAGCTATACACCTGCAATGTGTGTTGATAAAAAGTCAGTTACTCATCAAAATTCCAGATATCACATCGCGGATTCACATCAGGAGAGACGTCCATTTCCCTTGCAATTTTTTGTGCGAAGGACAGTTTCAGTCAAATTTCGCATGCTTGAGAAAGCACACGCGCACCCACACAGGAGACGCGCCCATACCCTTGCATTTTTTGTGGAAAACGATGTTCTTCTTCATTCACTTTGAAATGTCACACACGTATCCACACAGAGAGAGCGCCCGTACACTTGCCAGTTTGTGAAAAGGACTTTCACATTTCATCGACATTGAAAGCTCACAGTCGTATTCATACGTGTGAGCGTCCCTATACTTGTACATTTTGTGAAAGGCATTCTCATTTTCATCAGCTTTGAAAAGACACGAAGGTTTCATCTACGGAAGAATAAAAAACCACACCTGGAGAGAAGTCTCACAAGTGTTCAGTGTGCAGTTAAGAGTATTTGCTCGTTGTAGCAGGTTTAAATCAACATAAAAAAATACCACACCGGAGAGAGGCCCCTACACGTGTTCTGTGTGCAACAAGGCCTTATCGGTGTTCAAATTTACATAAACATGAAATGAATTACATACGGGAAGAAGCCCTACACGTGTTCTGTGTGCAACAAGGCTTTTTATCAGTCTTCAAATTTACATCAACATCAAATGATACATACGGGGGAAGAAAGCCCCACAAGTGTTCTGTGTGCAACAAGGCTTTTTATCAGTCTTCAAATTTACATCAAACATCAAATGATTACATACGGGGGAGAAAGCCCCCACATAGGTTCTGTGTGCAACAAGACATTTTCTTATTCATCAAAGCTTATGTCGCCACCAGAGAATTCACTCAAGAGAGAAGTGCTACAAGGTTCTGTGTGGCAGCAAGGACTTTTCACAGTCATCTGCTTTATCTAGCATCAATAATCGATGCATTCATTACATGTAAACCAACAAAAACAGACAACGTGAATATTGACTGAAGAACAACCGCACACGAAAACGAAGCAACATACAAGTACCTCTAAGCGCACAAAATATGTCACAAACAAGTCTGCAAAACAATTGCCAAGGAATATCTTCACAGGAGGGAGAACATCCCTGAAAAACAAATCTCTTCTTTCCCTCGTTCCCTTCCCCCCCCCCCCCCCCCCCCCGATCTCCCTTTCTGTTTAGTAGGAAGCCTCTCAACACCTCCTCCTCTTCAGGCGTTCACGCCGAACAATCCTCCGCCTCCGGGTGTGGCCTGCTCGCACGAAACCCGGGAAGGCGGGGCTTTCTGGCCCTTGTCATGGTTTAGGAACGTGTTCCCCACCTTATTGCCGATCTTGAAATATAAAAACATAGGAAAAAAATCACAGAGGGGTGATTACACCTGGAGAGCTTATTCTTAAACCCCAGCCTAATTAACACGACACCACCCCCTCGTGTGATGACACATAACACTTAAGCTCACAGGTTCCCTACTTAGTTACATCGAGATGCCTCCTTACACGTCCACGGGACCAGCAACTCTACACAATGCAATATTCCCGATTAATTCTTCCACTCTACCCACACAACCTAACAATATCGTTTTTGGCCCCATCTCTGAATGGTGGAAGAATCACTGAGAAATTCTAGTATCTGGATTCAAATCCTCCACCAAATCTAATCAATTCGTCATTGTTTAATCCAATAGACACCCACCTGTCCACCAAGTTTTGTCCAATCCGTCCATAGCTTTTTGAGATACAGTATTCTTCTCACAGAAAAATAAACAACCAGGAGGGGTCAACATATGCCTAAGACCAATGACAATCAGACAAGTGTAGGTTCTGCAATGTGGAAACAGAAAAGCACCATCACCTCTCATTGATGAAAAAAAAACTCATGTTCAAAACATGCTGTTACACACAAACGCACAACAAATGTATGCAGCGTCAGTCCACTGCGCACACCTGCAAAAATGTAAATATCCCAGTCTCAAAAAAATCCGGGAGCCTGAACCAAAAGTGATCTTTTGAAACGGATGGACAAGGTGCTCACGTCGGACTTGACAATCCCATAAAGCGTGAACATGGAAAAACAATCATTGTGAGCAGACCTGGTACTTTGGCCAATATTACGCAGGAATTAGAAAAATGGCTTAGTACCAGGATTTGGAAAGTTCAGACAAAAATTGTTAAAAAAATTAAGTCAAAAAGAGATGTTATATTGCAGAGGCCATGCTGATCATGGACCGGAAACTATCAAAATTGCAGCCTTAGTAAATTTTTGGAAAATCACAAAGTTCCTTCAAAAATCTTCTTCTCCAGACTCACCAGTCAGGATGCCACCAAATTTGTTAAAACATGAGAACAGTGCGGAGATGAGCTCCAGGTCCAGCGAGTCCTTTTTATGCCTCGCACCAAGGTGCCGGAGAGGCATATATTTCCGGGTTGTCCGTTCGTCCTCGTCCGGATTTTCGTTTACACGATAAATCAAGAAGCAAATTGTTAGAATTTCATCAACTTGCTGTAAAAAGTAAAGGTAAGAACAGGGCAATTAAGTGATTAGATTTTGGCCAGATGTGATTACGGTCAAAGGTCAAGGTCAAACTCTGAAATTTTACTGTTTACACCCTAACTCAAGAAATATTGGACAGAATTTCATCAAACTTGGTACAAAGTAAGTTAGACAGGCAATTAACTGATTAGATTTTGGGCCAGATATTATAAGGTCAAGGGTCAAATATGTCAATACTCAAGTGTTTGTGCGGGAGAGCGGAGGCATACCCGTCGACTGCGCGCAGTCGAATTACTCTAGTTTTTATATTCATTTTAGTTCAAAAAAAAAAACGACGATAAAAGTGCAAGATATTAAAAATTGTCCGCAGTTTCATAATGCTGTTCTCGATGACAAAAATCTGTTTGGGACAGATTCCATACTCATCACGATGATGGCAGCAGGTTCGTTCACTTCCTGTTGCAAATACAGTTCAGAATTCCATTTACGCAACTGAGATCATTTTTGTGACAAAAGATCCCAAAGTTCTTTGCTTGATCGATCACACCCAGCAAGCGAGTATACTCTAAACTCGAAGGAACACCAATAACCCAAAACTCTGAAGCGGCACACAATATATGAAAGCAACCCCTGCCCCCAAACTCCCATCACTCTGCTGTCACAATTTCCTGTTTTGATATCTCCGGAGAGAGAAACTTCATGAAAGCAAGTGCCGCTCCAAACTACTGGTATTTTATGACTATTCCCAATCCCGATGTAACGGAAATCTCTCGCACCTCCCCATCTTTCGATACAGGTTTCGTCTTTCGTGTAACAGAATAGCTTGTACATTTTTACACGATTTCACCTTTTAGCAAAACCCTCCTACCTCAACAAACATTAATATGGTATATATTGGGAGCTGAGTGAGCTTGAGTCTCATGGAAAAGCAAGAACACAGAAAGACATGATGAACAAGTAAAAAGCAGCGGATTATACAAAAGCAGGGAACAAATAGAGGAACACTTGAAGAAGAATTTGCGATAGGATGAATGAGATGGAGGAGAGGAAGACACAGGGCATGAACAAGCTCAAGAAACAGAGGGAAACTGGGGAGTATGGGGGCAGTGAGTGGAACGTCATTCAAATGAAAGATGGGTGGAGGAACAGGGCGAAAACAAATAACCTTGAAAGCATAGTGATGAGCTTTTTGAAGAAAGTTTAACAAGGATAGAAAAAGATGATGATTATGATGGGGAGTGACCTGAGGAGATGAACATCATTTGAGCCAACATGTGTGCGTTGCATCTCTTCCTCTCCTGCTTTGAGGCTGTAAATGTTTTCACTTTTTATTGTCTCAGCCTTTTCTTGCCCCCAATTATCACCAATAGACATAATTTGAGGCTCGAAGGAGCTCCTGCTTCCAGGTGAGCTCGATATTTCCTTCATTCACTTTTTATTCTGGATGCACATTAAATGTCATCGTTGGCAGTTCTGGAGGGCTGGATAACCGAGAGTTGCCAGAAAGTCGCCTCAAAGTTGCGGAATCGGTGTACATCACAAAAGCAAAAAAAAAATTTGCAAGGAGAGCAACTTCTGGCTTTCACGAACACAAATTGTTCTGTGTCGTTGACGTAGAAGTATTAACGTCTCACTACACCATTATCTTCCTGCTTACTGGCATGGTAACAGGAAGTGAACCTTTGAGACATTTTTAAAATAATTCTTAATATTGAGTCCACGTGGACTCCAGTTGCATAATTCAATCAACGTGGAATACAGAGGAGGCTGTAACAACTGGAATTTGTTGCTGATTGTTTTGAGCTGCTATCAAATCGCGCCTTAAAAATCAATCCATTTTGTTTGCCTGCATAGAATGTGGCCATCTGTAAAATCTATCGAGAAACATTTTCAGATACATTTTGTCCTTGGAGTCAATCCGAACATCGAAATGTGCAGGTTTGTTCAGGCATTATACATAGGTTCGCGTTCCAATTAGCATAATGTTCAAAAATAGGTTTGTGTCCCAACTGAATAATTCCCTCCTGATTATTTTTGCATCAAATTGTAAAACTGATTTTTCATCTACATTCAATGTTTTGTATTTGATTTTGTTTTTTCTGATTTGATTTTCGGCATTGTATTAATAAATCCAACATTATCTTTTGGTACCACAGGAGTAGGGAATATACTTGATTCGGCTCACTTTTCCGCCATGTAATATGAAATGGCGGATTTCAGCGATCATATTTTTTTCCCTAAAAAGTAAACCCCTTTTATCCAAGATATATTGTTGGTCTCCCCTTTACCTAGGGGCCATCTCGTATTCAAATAACCAATGCGACAAGATAAAGATTTGCTCAAGTAGTAATTGCGTTTGTTTTAAAGGTGATTCGAAGAAATATCTGAAACATTAAGCCTAGGACACTCTTTTCAAATATACCAAATTTTGTGCCCATTTTTTTTCTTTGCAATATTGTTGTTAAAATAATAAATAATTTTAATTATATATAGTTATATTTATATGCCTGATAATACAAATTGATTGTGGGGTATATATTTATTATGTAGTAGGAGGTATTGAATTTAAATGAGTATATTTTATTAGAGAAAATTATTTGCTCCAAATTTATTTGCATATTGTTTAGAGCTCACCTATGAACCTATAAGATTTGTTCATTACTCCAAATGTCTTTCAATAGTTTAATTTCTTTGCACAATAATCCCCATCTAAAATATTTAAAAACCAAACATATTGAAATCTATCTATAATTTTTAAAGATAACCCCTTTTGTTGCCATTATAAAATGATAAACACTTCATCTTAATGCTCTATGATTTGACCACCTCACAATGAAGCCACAATCATTTAGAGATTATAGTAAAATATGATTTCCAATGATCAATTGATAACATACGAAGTTATTCAGTCCATGTGGATATTATAATTTGTTACATTACATCTCAAACTTACTAGTTTTAATTAGAATAACGCTCATTGATTTTATTTACCTTTGTTTCGTTATTTATTTCATTAAGACTTATATTGATATTTTTACACATTCATAATGTTTTCCATTATATACCAAGACTGAGATTTCTCCACTCTTTAGTTGATTAATACTTAAGGTTTAACCATATTATAATTGTGAAAAAAACGCGGGCGGTTAGCCCTTAAAAACCCTAACCCATCTTCCCATGGTTAAAACACAATCTATTCTATACACTTTTCAACAAATCATAGAACACATCTATTGCCATTATCTAAATGATCTCTCTCTTTGTCCGCACGAACGTTCACCTACACCATGTACGTGGAGCTCTGTCGGTACATGGAGTCGTGCCGTGCGGGGCGAGGATCTGAACGGACCGTGGTGCCCGGACGTGGCACGGAGACCCGAGGACCCGGTGGAGTCGTGCGGATCAAGGTCGAGAACGAGTATTTGGATGTTGAAGGAGATGAAAGAGACCTCGAGGATGGTGAGTTGAGAACTAGACCTTCAATTACCTTTATTTATTTAATTAATTATTAATTAATTAATTAATTAATTGATTAATTTTTCATTTTTTATTATTCTTATTTTTATTTCATTGGTCATCACAGCTTTGAAGCATACCCGCGTGCTGTCCTTGAGCATAAGTTTTCCTTTCACCAAGCCCAGATGTGTTTGTGGTCAACGCCGGAATTACATGTTCGTTATTATTATAGCCATATGATACTACTATTCTTGTTATTGTTGTAAATATTATTGGTGTTAATTAATGTATGCTTTGTTGCAATGTTATCATTGTTTTTGTGATATATTTTGTAAATTAGAATGCCATGCTGTGGTAGAAGGACATGTTCAGCTGCTTTTATATACCTTAACATGGTGTGCGTTTAACACATGGGAATTCTGATGGATTTTTTTTTGTCGTTTTGTTGAGTCTGAAAGGGTCTACAGGATCTACAGTCTTCGGGGTCTTTTGGGTCCTCTGGGACTTTTGGGACTTTTGGGTCGCCGGGGTAATTTTGAAGGGGTCTCAGCAGTCTTAAAGGTCAAAAGGTACATTCCCATAATGCGTAATTAATATAAGAAAGTATGCCTCACGCATGGACACACAAACACAACCCTCCGTTTATAGTGGATGAGATCACGTGACGGAATGCCACAACTGGATATCAAATCGTCGTCGTCCTAAAATTCAAAAAACACTCCCGAGGTTGTGTGTGTACGTGCGTGTACGTTCTCAAATCAAAAACTACTTGGCTGGTCTCGAAATTTTGTACACGTGCCTGGGGTACCCTGGGTCAGGGGTGAGTTCCATGAGCAAACAGCTTGTCATCGCTTTCCAAGCCAGACGTTCCATATCGACCAATTTGCAAGCTTCTCGGCAAACAGAGCAAGCGATGAGGAGAGATGATTCAGCCTGGTGTTGGCTCAGTGGTTAGGGTGGTGGCTTGGGATCCGAGGGTCCTGAGTTCAAGCCCCGTCAGCCGCTGAATTAATACACCAAGGGGTTGACTCAGGCTGTCATCCTTCCGAGGTCGGCGAAATGAGTACCAGTTCCAGTGTGTGTGCACTGGTAGAGGGGCACTGCATCAGCGACACAGTCGCGCTTCAAGAAATGATGGCTACCCCGGCAGCTAAGCTGCCATACGACCACCACCAGAAATGATTCGTTATGTGAGCAAAAATGGTTGCATACTCGGATTCAAAATGATACCACTAAAATGTTCGGAGGCATGGCCCTATTATGTATACATACTCGTCATATTATTCAAACTGGAGACCACTAGGTGAAGCTGTAGCGAAAACTCCGTTTCGTTGGAGTGCTTGCTTGAGCACTTTTAATCAAACAAGCTTCTTCGCCAGCTGCTTGCTAACAGAACACACCCCAGGTCATGGTCATGGGCATTAAATAAACCTCTTTTTCAAGGGGGGGAAACGGCT
Organism: Eptatretus atami; assembly: GCA_035128595.1. Taxonomy (NCBI): domain Eukaryota; kingdom Metazoa; phylum Chordata; class Myxini; order Myxiniformes; family Myxinidae; genus Eptatretus; species Eptatretus atami. The sequence goes on from CM068952.1 coordinate 193,793,902, forward strand.
AGTGATTGTAGTCTGTGCCCGTGGTTCACCCAGTCTGGGTGTCGGCAACCTGCAGACCTGGAGCCGCATTCGGTGCTTTTAGGACGTATGTGTGGCTCCCAACCCCTTATCGATCGAGTCCCCTTTTTTCATGATAAATTGTTGGAAAAAAATCCATGCGAGTGTTGTGAAAGAATAAAATAATACTAGAAAACTTTGACAATGATAGAAAGGAAAATAATCCAATTACTGGCGAATTCTGCAAGCATGACTTGCACGTGGTGCTCCGCGTATTGTCCTCTGCGATCTCAACCTGTTGTGCAGGCTCAACCGACAGTCTCAGTTTAGAGTTTGAACCCCCTTTCTAAAAAGCTAGTGATGCCCTGATCCTCGCTCGGCAAGTAAGCGAGAATCCAAATAATTAATGAACGACTTGTATCTAAATAACAAATGAGATGTTTTAATAACTCCTCTTTCAATAGAGAGTGTACCCTGGTGTTAGCTCAACCGTGAAGGCCACAAAAAATAAATTATTAGTTTCTCGTCCACACTTTGCAAAAAAATGGAGGCCTTACTATTTGATGGTTTCTAGATTTTTGATATTTTTTCCAAGGTGGCCACCCATATTGTGAAGTCTGCCAGACCAAAGACGAGCATGACCACCAACATATATCCCATATCATAAAAATGATGCTGGTTGTACACCCGACATGTCTACATCGACTACAGCATTTGGCACTGTCTGCTGTACTGTGCGCTTGTACGTACTGAACCAGTACTAGATATATGCGGACTTGCACTACTGACCTGGTAGTTGTCGTCGATGGCGATCCCTGGTCGAACTCCCATTTGCAATTTTGTTGGAAATATCCCCCAAAGCCTGCGTTCTGTTGCCTTCTGGATGCATCCACAAATGAAGACCATTTTTAGACCAAAGTCGACTGAGAAAATAGTAAATATCAAAATAGAGGCAGGTAGGGACAATAAAGTCGTAATTTATGTTACTCAACTGAATTTTGGTTGGCTTAAGGTCTTGAGTCTGATCCTCTGTCACACCGTTAAATAACACCAGGATGGTTGACTCAAGCTGTCATCCTTCTGAGGTCAGCAAAATGAGTACCAACTTACTGGTAACAGGGGCCACTGCATCACGGCACAGCCATGCTCACAGCAATGATGAAACGAGCAGCCAAAGACTGCATCGAAAAATAATAATATGGAGGGTGCGCATGTGACATCAAAAAATTTCTGATCCGCCATCTTGGAGTACAAGCAAACAAAGCAAAACTACACATGGACGACACCATTGTGTTCATTTGTTAATACAGGAGCTAAAATGGTGAATTTTGTGCATATTTTATTGTAGTAATTGTGCCGATGGGGAGCATTCATTGGTTGTCATTTCACGACTGACTAACAAACAAAATATAAACATTTAGATATGGAGGTTTGACTTTGATTTTGAGTTGTGATTGAGGGACGTTCAAAAGGGATTTGGAATGAGACTCAACGGAGTCTTCCTTGGTCTTGAAGCATCCATCTTCACCCCTGCAAAGAACCCTGACTCAGGGACCAAGCCATCCCCTTATCTGTGACTGCCTTTGGCACTCCATCTTGGAGGTTCGTCGATACCATCTCCATACACACGGTCCCACCGAAACTCAGGCCAATACGTCCACCGCTTGAGGAGTACTTCTTCAGAGTCATCCTCAGCGGGAGAGACATAGCACACCAAGCTGAGGGAGTTGACAAAGTGCACTAAGCTGCACGGCTATGCTGCGTCCCAAATGAAGAAGAAGAGATAGAATCTTCGACATCTGAACAGGACTCCTAATTTCTCCGAGGCAGACTGAGCTCCATGGCGTAATGTGTGGATTCCAGGATAAATTTGATGTTAGAGTATATGGTGTAATTGTAGAGCTTTCAAAGGAGATTGGAGGTTGAGAGGAGTTTAGAGAGAGAGAGAGAGAGAGAGAGAGAGAGAGAGAGAGAGAGAGAGAGAGAGAGAGAGAGAGAGAGAGAGAGAGGAGAGAGAGAGAAGAATATATATATATAGGGAAGAAATTGAGTTTTAAGAAGCATTAAACTTAAGTTGATTGCATTTGCCCACTGGGAGATGTTGTCCAAATCCGAATTTCAAGAGGTGGCCGTGATGAAACGAGATGTAGATCGAGTGAGGGAAGACGGAGCAGATGGGAAGCCGTGGATTTAATACGATAAGCGAAAGCAAAGGTCAAGGTGCTTAAAATCCGTCGTGCATGAAGTAGCTCGAGTTCGATGAAGATCGACGATGAAGGAAGGGGGTAATACTCTCCCCTCACAGCTGTGGGAAGAGGGATCGGGGTGTGTTCCGTTAGCAAGCGGCTTGCTTGATTCAAAGTGCTCAAGGAAGCAATGCAATGGAACAAAGCAATATGCGCGGCCCAAATGAGAGTCGTGCTGTGGTGGTTCCGCATGATGAGGTGTGTGGGCGCCATGTTGGTTGGCACCCAAAACAAGGCCACTAATGAGAGTCGTGCTGTGGTGTTCCATGATGAGGTGTGTGGGCGCCATGTTGGGTTGGCACAGCCAAAACAAGGCCAATAGAGTGTACCTTCCATTGAGGTAATTAAATAACGACATCAACGTGCGGATTGTAGAGTTACTGATGCTATCGTTGCTCGGAGGGACAAACCAACATGGCGACGAGCACGGATTTGTGGATATATCTCTGAAAACCTCCATTTGAAGGTAAAATAAATTAATGGAGAGTCGAAGGGGGAGCACCCCACCGAGCTTATCTATATAACTTTCCACTGGTGCATTTTGTGAGGTATTTAAAAAAAAAAATAAAAAATTGTAGATTTTAAAAATTAGGAAGAAAAGTAACAATAAAAGTGTGAAATGAACGTTTCAACTTCGTCTTTGTGAGTAGAATTTACATCGCCACAATCGTTTTGAATCGGACGACGACGGCCATTTTTGCTCGCATAACTAGGGGACGTTCCGTTAGCGAGCAGCTCTTGCTTCATCGCTTGCTCCGCTTGACAAGCAGCTTGCAAAGCGTTGCTACGGAACGGATATCGTCCGTTGCTCGATTTTAAAACCGCAGTATGTTATTCAGCCTCCTCTGAATTCCCTCCTGCGTCTCCCCTTTCACGACGTCGACGTCGGCGAGTCGCGGACTGGAGGGAAAAGCGCGGGAAGCTCCGGCGTGAGGAACAAACGGCGCGCGCTGTGCACGACCAGGCGCTGCGACGTCATTTCCTCCCTTTCTGCTTTGCTCTGCCTTGTCTCGTCCTCCAGCCGTGGAGATGTCCTCCGACCTTTCAGACAACATGTGAGACACTCGACTTGTAAAAGGAGTCCGTACAAACGGGTGATTTAATTAAATTTATTTTAATCTTGCGCGGGTTTCGTGACGGAGGATGGACGAGACGAGAGATCGTGGTGGACCCGGTCCCGTCCGCGACGTGGCTGGAGATCCAGGGTCTATCGGAAGGAGTCTCTCCGAGCCGCGTTTACGGGTCTCGGGATTCGAGATCCTCGGAGCTCTCTGTGGCTCGGGCCGAGCCCCCGACCGTGAGGGATCGACTGTGTTCTTTGTCCGCACGAACGTTCCCTACAACCATGTACGTGGAGCTCTGTCGTACATGGAGTCGTGCCGTGCGGGGCGAGGATCTGAACGGACCGTGGTGCCCGGACGTGCACGGAGACCCCGAGGACCCGGTGGAGTCGTGCGGATCAAGGTCAGAACGAGTATTTGGATGTTGAAGGAGATGAAAGAGACCTCGAGGATGGTGAGTTGAGAACTAGACCTTCAATTACCTTATTTATTTAATTAAATATTAATTAATTAATTAATTAATTGATTAATTTTTCATTTTTATTATTCTTATTTTTTATTTCATTGGTGCATCACAGCTTTGAAGCATACCGCGCCGTGCTGTCCTTGAGCATAAGTTTTCTTTCACCAAGCCCAGATGTGTTTGTGTAACGCCGGAATTACATGTTCGTTATTATTATAAGCCATATGTACATACTATTCTTGTTATTGTTGTAAATATTATTGGTGTTAATTAATGTATGCTTTGTTGCAATGTTTATCATTGTTTTTTGTGATATATTTTGTAAATTAGAATGCCATGCTGTGGTAGAAGACAATGTTCAGCTGCTTTTATATACCTTAACATGGTGTGCGTTTAACACATGGGAATTCTGATGGATTTTTTTTTTTGTCGTTTTGTTGAGTCTGAAAGGGTCTACAGGATCTACAGTCTTCGGGTCTTTTGGGTCTCTGGGACTTTTGGGACTTTTGGGTCGCCGGGGTAATTTTGAAGGGGTCCTCAGCAGTCTTAAAGGTCAAAAGGTACATTCCCATAATGCGTAATTAATATAAGAAGTATGCTCACGCATGGACACACAAACACAACCCTCCGTTTATAGTGGATGAGATCACGTGACGGAATGCCACAACTGGATATCAATCGTCGTCGTCCTAAAATTCAAAAAACACTCCGAGGTTGTGTGTGTACGTGCGTGTACGTTCTCAATCAAAAAACTACTTGGCTGGTCTCGAAATTTTGTAACACGTGCCTGGGGTACCCTGGGTCAGGGGTGAGTTCCATGAGCAAACAGCTTGTCAATCGCTTTCCAAGCCAGACGTTCCATATCGACCAATTTGCAGCTTCTCGGCAAACAGAGCAAGCGATGAGGAGAGATGATCTCAGCCTGGTGTTGGCTCAGTGGTTAGGGTGGTGGCTTGGGATCCGAGGGTCCTGAGTTTCAAGCCCCGTCAGCCGCTGATTAATACACCAAGGGTTGACTCAGGCTGTCATCCTTCCGAGGTCGGCGAAATGAGTACCAGTTCCAGTGTGTGTGGCACTGGTAGAGGGGCACTGGCATCAGCGACCAGTCGCCGCTTCAAAGAAATGATGGCTACCCCGGCAGCTAAGCTGCCATACACGACCACCACCAGAAATGATTCCGTTATGTGAGCAAAAATGGTTGCATACTCGGATTCAAAATGATACCACTAAAAGTTCGGAGGCATGGCCCTATTATGTATACATACTCGTCATAATTATTCAAACTGGAGACCACTAGGTGAAGCTGTAGCGAAACTCCCGTTTCGTTGGAGTGCTTGCTTGAGCACTTTTAATCAACAAGCTTCTTCGCCAGCTGCTTGCTAACAGAACACACCCAGGTCATGGTCATGGGGCATTAAATAAACCTCTTTTTCAAGGGGGAAAACGGCTAGTGATTGTAGTCTGTGCCCGTGGTTCACCCAGTCTGGTGTCGGCAACCTGCAGACCTGGAGCGCATTCGGTGCTTTTAGGACGTATTGTGTGGCTCCCAACCCTTATCGATCGAGTCCCCTCTTTTTCATGATAAATTGTTGGAAAAAATCCATGCGAGTGTTGTGAAAGTAAATAATACTAGAAACTTTGACATGATAGAAAGGAAAATAATCCAATTACTGGCGAATTCTGCAAGCATGACTTGCACGTGGTGCTCCGCGTATTGTCCTCTGCGATCTCAACCTGTTGTGCAGGCTCAACCGACAGTCTCAGTTTAGAGTTTGAACCCCCTTTCTAAAAAGCTAGTGATGCCCTGATCCTCCGTCGGCAGTAAGCGAGAATCCAATAATTAATGAACGACTTGTAATCTAAATAACAAATGAGATGTTTTAATAACTCCTCTTTCAATAGAGAGTGTACCCTGGTGTTAGCTCAACCGTGAAGGCCACAATAATTATTAGTTTCTCGTCCACACTTTGCAAAAAATGGAGGCCTTACTATTTGATGGTTTTCTAGATTTTTGATATTTTTTCCAAGGTGGCCACCATAATTGTGAAGTCTGCCAGACCAAAGACGAGCATGACCACCAACATATATCCATATCATAAAAATGATGCTGGTTGTACACCCGACATGTCTACATCGACTACAGCATTGGCACTGTCTGCTGTTACTGTGCGCTTGTACGTACTGAACAGTACTAGATATATGCGGACTTGCACACTGACCTGGTATTGTCGTCGATGGGCGATCCTGGTCGAACTCCCATTTGCAATTTTGTTGAAATATCCCCCAAAGCCTGCGTTCTGTTGCCTTCTGGATGCATCCACAATGAAGACCCATTTTTAGACCAAAGTCGACTGAGAAATAGTAAATATCAAAATAGAGGCAGGTAGGGACAATAAAGTCGTAATTTATGTTACTCAACTGAAGTTGGTTGGCTTAAAGGTCTGAGTCTGATCCTCTGTCACACGTTAAATAACACCAGGAGGGTTGACTCAAGACTGTCATCCTTCTGAGGTCAGCAAAATGAGTACCAACTTACTGGTAACAGGGGCAACTGCATCAGCGGCACAGCCATGCTCACAGCAATGATGAAACGAGCAGCCAAAGACTGCATCGAAAATAATAATGGAGGGTGCGCATGTGAACATCAAACCATTTCTGATCGCGCCATCTTGGAGTACAAGCAAACAAAGCAAAAACTACACATGGACGACACCATTGTGTTCATTTGTTAATACAGGAGCTAAAATGGTGATTTTGTGCATATTTTATTGTAGTAATTGTGCCGATGGGGAGCATTCATTGGTTGTCATTTCACAGACTGACTACAAACAACAATAATAAACATTTAGATATGGAGGTTTGACTTTGATTTTGAGTTGGTGATTGAGGGACGTTCAAAAAGGGATTTGGAATGAGACTCAACGGAGTCTTCCTTGGTCTTGAAGCATCCATCTTCACCCCTGCAAAGAACCCTGACTCAGGGACCAAGCCATCCCTTATCTGTGCTGCCTTTGGCCTCCACCTCTGGAGGTTCGTCGATACATCTCCATACACACGGTCCCACCGAAACTCAGGCCAATACGTCCACCGGCTTGAGGAGTACTTCTTCAGAGTCATCCTCAGCGGGAGAGACATAGCACACCAAGCTGAGGGAGTTGACAAAGTGCACTAAGCTGCACGGCTATGCTGCGTCCCAAATGCCTCGGCTCACCGAAGCTGTTATATCCAGCGTGGTCCTCGACCCCACAAAGCTCGGACCCACCCTCATCGAGATGGAGATGATAATGCCCTCCAACCTGCACAGTCAGGCCACATCTCCAATGCATGTGGATCAGCGTGACACCGGGAGCCATGTGCGCGGCCTCACCGAAGCTGCAACGCTGCAGGAATCGGCCGTATCGCAAAACGCATGTCGAACGGCGCGACACGTGAGCGGTCGCTCTTTCTCACCAAGATGCTGCCCTCGTCAAGGTCTTTGCTCCCATCGAAGATGTTATTAAATGGGGTCTTGGTCTCATCAGTCCCCGGTGAGAGGGAGGCTCTTTGAGATATCCTGCCCACAAACAAACAAATAAACAGACCAATAAACTGACAGAAAGGGTGAAAACATAACCTCCTTCACCTTCGGTGGTGGAGGTAACTAGAACTGTATTTGGTAGAGCGCATACCTCCACCAGGCTGAACAGTTTACGGTTTGTATCTCACTGATAGGCGCCGGATCTGCATCCGGACCATAACGAAAATCGAATTGGCTTGTCATTATCACCTACCCAACTAATTCACCAGGATTTCTCAAATCCTTCCACAACTTTTAGAAATACATGTTATGTTATCGTTTTTCTGCAAATGTTGAGTGATCGGTCTGGCGTTCTGCCCACCTCTAGTGCTCCGCTCCACCTACTTGCTCCTCCTTCCTCCTCGGCCGCCGATAAGGCCAGGACTCTCCTTCTTATCCAACACCCTGACCTCAGCAAGTACCTCAGCTCTCAACCAACTCTCTCGCTGCTCAACTACTTTTCCACTCTCTTTCTCAGAGACTTTGCAGGGTGCTTTATGGGACATCTGGTTCGGGAGGAGCCCTAAGTTAGATCAAGATGATTGGTAGGCATTTTCCGGCGCTCCCATTGGTGCACGGATACTTTCCCAAGAAGTAGCTCCTCCCATGCGAGGTCCGAAGCCGAAAATGGCCACATGCACCGCCGACTCGCGCCACGTGATGGAGCTCCAGAAATTAACATGAGTGCGGGTTTCTAGGCAGCGCTTTCCGACCATGGAACGTGTCCTGGGTACTTCGATGGAGGTCATAATGGAGCAATGCGCAGGGCTATTCAGATGACGTTGAACGGATTTCAGCGCATCCTTGCGCTTAGAGCTGCATGCCAATATGTTCTGAACACAAGCATCCGCCGTGGTAGGTAGCGTCCAGGGTTCCCCGACCTCAACGGATAGTGGTGAACATCCGGGTGCTGACTGTGCTTGCGTTTTAGTGACGTGGTTGGAGCGTTGGAGTAATTGTGGTGAGAGATTGAAGTGTTTGTAGTGGTTGTGATGAGGAGGGTGAGCATAGGTTATTGTGCAGATTTTTACGAAGGCGTTATGGTGGTTGTATGAAGGTTGTATCGTTGCGGTTCGAGTATGGAGAAGGTTGAGAATGAAGTGTCCGCTTGGGGAACGGCGCACGTTTGAACAGGGTTTTGGCGGCATATGTTAATGAGGTCTGTCCCTGTTGCTCTGCGGTCTGTGGCGTGCATGCATGGATGAAGAGAGGATCGTGTGTGGCAGCAAAGTAAATGAAAATAGATAAAGGGATAGAGAATGCAATTAAAGAATGAACTAAAAGCCCGCAATGTATTTTGTCCCATATATCCACTAGACATGAGGAAGGGCTATCTAAAACGGATGCTGATTAAATATCTGCCTGGTGACGCTGTATGTTGAATGCACTTGCGTGGGGGAGTGCCGGCTTCGCAAACGCGCAACAATATGTTTAGCTGCCCTGATGACCCCCTTTGCCAGGGGGTTTCTGTACGTGAGTGCCGAGCATTCTGGGGAGGATTACCTCATTTCAAAAGTCAAGTGTTGTCCAAAAATCATTGTGGCCTGTGGCTTCATTTTGTTTTCCATTGGCATTATTGTGTATTTGTTAATGAATTAAGTTTTTGAATTGTCATGATTGACATTGTGATGAGCAATTAAGAAGAAAAAAAATCACTTCACTAACTGGTAACCTGCAACTTAAAACTCTGCACTGTTGTCGTACGGCACAGCACACGCCGTGTTAAGAACAATTACACGTAGAGTTCAAAATCATTTAAAGATAATTTTTGTCATACAAATTCAGCTCAACATGTCACTTCGTACATGAAACATTGCCCTCAAAGCCAAACGATAAGATTATTCCCGATGTCCCGATTCCTGAGAACCGACTTTTTTTGTTTTTTTTTCTGTGAATCATCTTCGCAGGAAACAAGAAGAATCTCATCGTGAAGTTTTCCTGCACCACAATGCTCTCACGTCTTCAAACACAAAGGCTGCATTGATGAGACACAGAAGAGAGCAGCCATTCAGCTTCCAGTGTTAAAATGTACAAATGCACCGATTATTTCTCAGTACATGTCACAAGAGCATATCAGTGACTCCTCTCAGATTCACACAAAAAAGAGCCAATATTCCTGCAGTGTATGTGATAAGGTATTCGATTACTCCTTGGGATTTGAAGATTCACATGCAGATTCACACGTGGGAGCACCGTACTCTTGCAAGGTTTGTGGAAAGATATTCGCCTCTTCTTCATTGGAAAGAGCATTCTTGTCCTACCCACATAAGTATGGAGCATATACCTGCAGTGCAGGAAGAAGCTATACACCTGCAATGTGTGTGATAAAAAGTTCAGTTACTCATCAAAATTCCAGATCACATGCGGATTCACATAGGAGATCGTCCATTCCTTGCAATTTTTGTGCGAAGACATTCTCAAATTTCGCATGCTTGAGAAAGCACACGCGCACCACACAGGAGACCGCCCATACCCTTGCATTTTTTGTGGAAAACGATGGTCTTCTTCATTCACTTTGAAATGTCACACACGTATCACACAGGAGGCGCCCGTACACTTGCACAGTTTGTGAAAAGACTTTCACAATTTCATCGACATTGAAAGCTCACAGTCGTATTCATACTGGTGAGCGTCCCTATACTTGTACATTTTGTGGAAAGGCATTCTCATTTTCATCAGCTTTGAAAAGACACGAAGGTTTCCATCTACGGAAGAATAAAAAACCACACCTGGGAGAGAAGTCTCACAAGTGTTCAGTGTGCAGTAAGGTATTTGCTCGTGTAGCAGGTTTAAATCAACATAAAAAAATACACACCGGAGAGAGGCCCTACAGTGTTCTGTGTGCAACAAGTGTATAATGGTGTTCAAATTTACATAAACATGAAATGATACATACGGGGAAGAAGCCCTACACGTGTTCTGTGTGCAACAGGCTTTTTATCAGTCTTCAATTTACATCAACATCAAATGATACATACGGGGAAGAAGCCCACAAGTGTTCTGTGTGCAACAAGGCTTTTTATCAGTCTTCAAATTTACATCAACATCAAATGATACATACGGGGGAGAAGCCCCACAGTGTTCTGTGTGCAACAAGACATTTTCTTATTCATCAAGCTTATGTCGCCACCAGAGAATTCACTCAGAGAGAAGTGCTACAAGTGTTCTGTGTGCAGCAAGGACTTTCACCAGTCATCTGCTTTATCTCAGCATCAAATATCGATGCATTCATTACATGTAAACCAACAAAACGACAACGTGAATATTGACTGAAGAACAACCGCACACGAACGAAAGCAACCATACAAGTACCTCTAAGGCCAAAAAATATGTCACAAACAAGTCTGCAAAACAATTGCCAAGGAATATCTTCACAGGAGGAGAACATCCCTGAAAACAAATCTCTTCTTTCCCTGTTCCCTTCCCCCCCCCCCCCCCCCGCGATCTCCCTTTCTGTTTAGTAGGAAGCCTCTAACACCCTCCTCCTCTTCAGGCGTCACGCCGAACAATCTCCGCCTCCGGGGTGTGGCCTGCTCGCACGAAACCCGGGAAGGCGGGCTTTCTGGCCACTTGTCATGGTTTTAGGAACGTGTTCCCCACCTTTATTGCCGATCTTGAAATATAAAAACATAGGGAAAAATCACAGAGGGGTGATTACACCCTGGAGAAGCTTATCTCTTAAACCCCAGCTAATTAACACGACACCACCCCCTCGTGTGATGACACATAACACTTAAGCTCACAGGTTCCCTACTTAGTTACATCGAGATGCCTCCTACACGTCCACGGACCAAGCAACTCTACACAATGCAATATTCCCGATTAAATTCTTCCATCTACCCACACAACCATAACAATATCGTTTTTGGCCCCATCTCTGAATGGTGAAGAATCACTGAGAAAATTCTAGTATCTGGATTCAAATCCTCACCAAAATCTAATCAATTGTCATTGTTTAATCCAATAGACACCCAACCTGTCCACCAAGTTTTGTCCCAATCCGTCCATAGCTTTTTGAGATACAGTATTCTTCTCACAGAAAATAAACAACCAAGGAGGGGTCAACATATGCCTAAGACCAATGACAATCAGACAAGTGTAGGTTCTGCAATGTGGAAACAGAAAGCACATCACCTCTCATGATGCAAAAAAAAACTCATGTCAAAACAGCTGTACACACAAACGCACAACAAATGTATGCAGCGTCATCCACTGGCACACCTGCAAAAATGTAAATATCCCAGTCTCAAAAAATCCGGGAAGCCTGAACCAAAAGTGATCTTTGAAAACGATGACAAGGTGCTCACGTCGGACTTGACAATCCCATAAAGCGTGAACATGGAAAACAATTCATTGTGAGCAGACCTGGTACTTTGGCCAATATTACGCAGGAATTAGAAAAATGGCTTAGTACCAGGATTTGGAAAGTTCAGACAAAATGTTAAAAAAATTAAGTCAAAAAGAGATGTTATATTGCAGAGGCCATGCTGATCATGTGACCGGAACTATCAAATTGCAGCCTTAGTAAATTTTTGAAAATCACAAATTCCTTCAAAATCTTCTTCTCCAGACTCACCAGTCAGATGCCACCAAATTTGTGTTAAAACTGAGAACAGTGCGAGATGAGCTCCAGGTCCAGCGGTCCTTTTTATGCCTCCGCACAAGGGTGCCGGAGGCATTATGTTTCCGGGTTGTCCGTTCGTGTCCGTCGGATTTTCGTTTACACGATAAATCAAGAAGCAAATTGTAGAATTTATCAAACTTGGTAAAAAGGTAAAGTAAGACAGGGCAATTAAGTGATTAGATTTTGGGCCAGATTGATACGGTCAAGGTCAAGGTCAAACTCTGAAATTTTACTGTTTACACCTAACTCAAGAAATATTGGACAGAATTTCATCAAACTTGGTACAAAGGTAAAGTTAGACAGGGCAATTAACTGATTAGATTTTGGGCCAGATATGATAAAGGTCAAGGGTCAAATATGTCAATACTCAAGTGTTTGTGCGGGAGAGCGGAGGCATACCCGTCGACTGCGCGCAGTCGAATTACTCTAGTTTTATATTCATTTTAGTTCAAAAAGAAACGACGATAAAAGTGCAAGATATAAAAACTTGTCCGCAGTTTTCATAATGCTGTTCGTCGATGACAAAATCTGTTTGGACAGATTCCATACTCATCACGATGATGGCAGCAGGTTCGTTCACTTCCTGTTGCAAATACAGTTCAGAATTCATTTACGCAACTCGAGATCATTTTGTGACAAAAGATCCCAAAGTTCTTTGCTTGATCGATCACACCAGCAAGCGAGTATACTCTAAACTCGAAGGAACACCAATAACCCAAAACTCTGAAGCAGCAACAATATATGAAAGCAACCCCTGCCCCCAAACTCCCATCACTCTGCTGTCACAATTCCTGTTTTGATATCTCCGGAGAGAGAAACTTCATGAAAGCCAAGTGCCCTCCAACTACTGGTATTTTATTGACTATTCCCAATCCCGATGTAAGCGGAAATCTCTCGCACCCTCCCATCTTTCGATACAGGTTCGTCTTTCGTGTAACAGAATAGCTTGTACATTTTTTACACGATTCACCTTTTAGCAAAACCCTCCTACCTCAACAAACATTACATGGTATATATTGGGAGCTGAGTGAGCTGAGTCTCATGGAAAAGCAAGAACACAGAACAGAACATGATGAACACAGTAAAAAGCAGGGATTATACAAAAGCAGGGAACAATAGAGGAACACTTGGAAGAAGAATTTGCGATAGGATGAATGAGATGAGAGGAGGAGGAAGACACAGGGCATGACAAGCTCAAGAACAGAGGGAAAACTGGGAGTATGGGGGCAGTGAGTGGAACGTATCAAATGAAAGATGGGTGGAGGAACAGGGCAAGAAAACAAAATAACCTTGAAAGCAAGTGATGAGCTTTTGAAGAAAGTTAACAAGGATAGAAAAGATGATGAGTATGGATGGGGGATGACCTGAGGAGATGAACAGTCATCTTGAAGCCAACATTGTGTGCTTGATCCTCTCCTCTCCTGGTTTGAGGCTGTAAATGTTTTCACTTTTTATTGTCTCAGCCTTTTCTTGCCCCCAATATCACCAATAGACATAATTTGAGGCTCGAAGGAGCTCTGCTTCCAGGTGCAGCTCGATATTCCTCATTCACTTTATTCTGGATGGCACATAAAATGTTCATCGTGGCAGATTCTGGAGGCTGGATAACCGAGAGTTGCCAGAAAGTCGCCTCAAAGTTGCGGAACTCGGTGTACATCACAAAAGCAAAAAAAAATTTGGCAAGGGAGAGCAACTCTGGCGTTTCA
>CM068952.1:193939181-193950112 GCA_035128595.1 Eptatretus atami
GTGATCTGGTACAGTCAAATGCACAAGTTGTCATTAACAAACAAACAGACAGACAACAGACGGCTGGGTGTTATTGTCAGGTTTTGTTTGCTCTTCAAACAATGTTCTCACTTTCCCTCTTCCTCACCTGTAAAGGTGTTCAGGTGCGAGTAGCTTACCTGTTTTCCCTCATATTGTCCCCTTGTGTGGAATAATAAAGGTAATTTAAGGTCTAGTTCTCAACTCACCATCCTCGAGTCTCTTTCATCTCCTTCATCCAAATACTCGTCTTCGACCTTGATCCGCACGACTCCACCGGGTCCTCGGGTCTCCGTGCCACGTCCGGGCACCACGGTCCGTTCCGATCCTGCCCGCACGGCGACGATCCATGTACCGACAGAGCTCCACGTACATGGTGTAGGTGAACGTTCGTGCGGACAAAAGAACACAGTCGATCCCTCACGGTCGGGGCTCGGCCCGGGCACAGAGAGCTCCGAGGATCTCGATCCCGAGACCCGTAAGGCGGCTCGGAGAGACTCCTCCGATAGACCCTGGATCTCCAGCCAGGCCGGGACGAGCCAGGGTCCACCACAATCTGTCGTCTCGTCCATCCTCCGTCACGAAACCCGCGCCGAGATTTAAAAAATAATTAAATCACCCGTTTTGTACGACTCCTTTCTCCAAGTCGAGTGTCTCACATTTGTCTAAAGGTCGGAGACATCTCCACGTGGAGGACGAGACAAGGCAGAGCAAAGCAGAAAGGAGGAAATAGACGTCGCAGCGCCTGGTCGTGCACAGCGCGCGCCGTTTGTTCCTCACGCCGAGCTTCCCGCGCTTTCCCTCAGTCCGCGACTCGCCGACGTCGACGTGTGAAAGGGGAGACGCAGGAGGGAATTCAGAGGAGGCTGGAATAACATACTGCGGTTTTTAAAAATCGAGCAACGGACGATTATCCGTTCCGTAAGCAAACCGCTTTGCAAGCTGCTTGTCAAGCGGAGCAAGCGATGAAGCAAGCTGCTCGCTAAGGAACGTCCCCTAGTTATGCGAGAAAAATGGCCGTCGTAGTCGATTCAAAACGATTGGTGGCGATTTGTTAAATTCTCCTCACGAAGGAGGAAGTTGAAACGTTAATTTCACATTTTTATTGTTACTTTTCTTCTTAATTCTTAAAATCTACAAATATAAAAAAAAAAAAATTAACCTCACACAAAATAACAAGGAAATACCAAGGAAATCCGACACAGGTGAGCCATTCACCCTTCGTACCTGCGCGAACACCACACCAACCCATCGACACAAGATCAAGGAAAGAAATGCAAAAAAAAATTAATTAATGAAATAATGTATATTTTTTTGTTTGAAGTGTCTAGTTTTTTTTTCCTTTTGTTGCCCCCGGAAGAGGGGTCATGTGCTTGGTTAAAACACCCTCAACCACCAACCCCTCTTCACAAGACCCACCAACAGCACTCCGCACACAATCACCCATCAATACTCAAACTACTATAACTCTTATCAACATCCCCATACCCCCTCTATCTCATAACTTCCAGGTACCTATCTAATTTAAACTTATCTACTGTTTTGCTACTACTACCTTTCCAGGAGCCATTCCATGCATTAACTACTCTCTGAGTGAAAGTCCTCTGCCTTCGGGCCCTGTCACACCTTGACGTTTTAGCCAGCGTAGGCAAGTCTCAAAATGTATGTAAAACCAGGCGACGCTGAACTATTATGTTTTTTTAAAGTTTTGGGCCGTATAATAAGCGTGTTGGACGTATGCATAACGTAACAAACCGTTTCAATCACATATAGATAACTTATACCAACGAATGCTGAGCGTTTGTCAGCGTTCACAACTATGCCCAACGATAGTCCTAACTTATGCCCAAGCGTGCGGCAGCGTATCGGCCGACGATCACGTGGCGTAGGCTATTAAATAGGCTGCCGCTCAACGATTTAAATCAATAACCGCCACTAGACATCGAAGTATAACATCACCGTCGAATACGAAGAAAAAAAAAACAAAAAAAAAAACGGGAGTCTGCGAACACTGACGCTAACCATTACCTTGACGTGTTCGACTTATGATACACACAAGTAACGTGTGTCTTCGTGTGTCAACGATCGCGTAACGTGCATACAACATTATGCCAGCATATGCGGAACGTGTGTCATACCCGAGTAACGTCGAAAATTTTCAACATACTGAAAATTTCTCGAACCGTACTCGGCGTATGACGACGTACTCGGCGACACGCCCATATGCCAACGTACTACGACGTATGCCAGCTTGCTCTTAACGTATACAAAACTTACCCATAACGTATTCGACGTGCGCCAGCTTGTTCGGCAAATTTTTCATACGTCGCATACGCTGGCTAAAACGTCAAGTTGTGACACGCGCTTACTTACCATCCTTATTACTCTCAGACGATGGCCGCCTGGTTCTGTCACTGTCGACTCTGCTTGAATAATTCATCTGGCACTTATTTTATCTTACCTATCATTATCTTAAAACATCCTCTATCAATTATCTCCTCGTAACCGCCTCCCCTCTAGTGTATGAAGCCTGTCTCTTCAGCCGCTTCTTATAGCTGAGTCGAGCTAGGCCCGATCATTGAGTAGCCCTGTGCTAGACCTTCTCCATGGCATCTATGTCCTTCAGGAACTGTGTGACCAAAACTGCAAACAATATTCTAGATGTGCCCTCACTAAATTCCTGTACAATGTTAACACCACCTGTTGTGATTTTGTAATTTGATCCTGCTCAATACAACCTGAAACCCTATTTTGTTCCACCTATAGCTGCCTGCATTTGCCTGCCTGCTACTCCTCCCATATCTATTACCTCCCCCAATCCTTCTCCTGGGTGACACGCTCCCAAAATTACCCCTTACATCCTGTAATCTCTATTTCATTTTCTTTCCCATCCCCAACCACCTTACATTTGCTCAGGTTAAATTCCATCTGCCATCTTTTGCCAATCTATACAAGTATCAATGCTCCCTGAATCTGATCCACCACCCCTCTGCTATCCACCTTACCTCCAAGCATTGGTTCATCTTGCAATTTGGAAACTTACTTCTTTACCCCATTATCCAAATCGTTAATGTAAATAAATGAATAGTAATTGGTCCGAGTACTGATCCCTGAGGTATCGCCATAACTATAACCTCCCAGCAAGACATCCTCCCTCACAGGTGCTCTTGATTTTCCTACCACGAAGCCAGTTTGCATCAATTTACTGCCTGACCGGCACTTCGCACAAGCTCTCACTTTGGTCAAACCTCCGATGTGGTACCTTATCAAATGCCATCATAAAGTATAGAGTATACTTTAGTCCACTCCGTTCCCATCATCCCACATCAGATGCTGCTATCATCGAACACTCTAAAAAGTTTGTTTACAAGGAACACCTTTGGTAAACCCATGTACGACCTTTCTTCGTTATGTATTTATAAATGTTCCCATCCAGTGCCTTAATTAATGTCTCCAACCCTTCCCCACAACTAATCAAACTCACAGGTCTATTGTTTCCAATTCTTCTCTGGATCTTTCTTAATGCATGGTGTTGACATTCTACTGTCCCAATCCTCCGGTACCTGATCCTGACTTCCAGTGAGTGAGTTTAAGAACAGGGTCTTTCCTCCCAAGGAATGCATGGAATGTTCCACCTTCGAAAGTCCTGGTAGCTAAAAAGAGGAGATGGGGACATATATGCATGATGATCAGCAGGCAATTGACATTTTGCAGAATGGTTGGTCTGTTAGGATATGGATGTGTCATTTACACACATGCTGCGCAGAACAAAAGATATCTATGTTGAGTAACAAGGCTGGCTTCTCAACCTTTTACTGGGCCAGGTCAGATCCACACCATCTCTCTCCACCACTGCACACCACACATTGGAGAATGCCTTCCTGTCACACCAACAAATAATAATTGCCCCTTTCACCATCATAGCTGGTAGGACAATACAATGCAACATCAAATGTTGAATTGAGAGTGTAAAGAGACAAGGCTTTGTTGTGAATGTCACTATGGTACAAGTCAAAAAGACAGGGAAGGCATCTCCAATGCCCACGGAGAAAATCGTCAGAACAGACTGTTAAGTAATTCTATTCATGTTTGTGAATTCTCAATTTGGCAATAGCACTCAACGCAGATGAGTGATATAGTATAAAGAGGTGACTGTGCGAATGAATGTCCAAAAAAAAGTCTAGGAGAAAAAAAAATAAGAAAAGAAGTCTGACAAGATAAACTCTGATCTATTAAAACAATAGTTGAAACATGAAAAATCATAAACGTTAAAAAAAACTAACATAACGGAGCTTACCATTGAAATAATGCATTAATGTTTGTTTTTTTAAATCAGCTTTTCAACTTGATGCCAAAAAATAATCAGGTGGGAATGGTTTCGATTCCAAACAAGCCTTATACCTCTCAGTTCATATTCAATTGCTCCAGGACAAAATTTGCAAATGAATGTTCAGATATTTTCACACTGCTATCTGCTTGCAGGAAAACAAAATCATTGACCTTGAATAGGCTGGGCATATGTCTATCGCTCGAGAAGATAGAATAAAAAAAATATCGTTCACACGTGACGCAACATATTTGAAACTGATTGATTATTCGCCACATGTCGATATAATGGGAAGTGTGTGTGACGTCTCCGTGAACTGAAGATTTGGAGATTATTTCATTTGGATTTTAGTAAGAATATCTGACCATGAAGGAGCTCAGTTTACTCCAACACGACGACATAACAACAGCTAACAACACAAAAGAACATTACGCAACACCATTCTCGTCTCCTTCGCAGGTGAATGGTGAGAAGACGTTCGCCCATTAACACACTTTACCCTTAGAGGCGACATACACCACAAGCAAACACAACACCCTCCCATACACCTCCCTCCCCCATACCCCACTAGCCAATGGTGGGATTTCGGCATCTCATCCCTGCGCCATGCACCCATCATAAGCAAAGAAAAACTTTTCTAGAAATAGTAAGCACAAGACGGTTTGGAGTGCTGGACGCGCCGGCGATGACGTGCACATCATCCGTAGGGGGCCGGCCTAGCGTTAGACTAAATGCCTAATGACATCCCAGACGTCATTCCATCCCAGTGAAAAGAGGCAGGGCAGGCAGTGGGACGAAGATGGAGAATCCGGATACTTTAGTCGCGGCATTGTACAGTGTAGTGAAGTTCGACGTCTGGCCACAGCGGCTGTTTGCCTCCTGCAAAACACAATTAATGTTCAAAATACCCATGAATATGTTTGTCCCTTGACAATGACACAAACACCATTTCAATGAGAGACATGAAAGTGTTTGCATCAATTTCAGGGCGGATTAGATGATGATTAACTGCTATAATGTTGAGCTATTGGCACAGTGGGTCATCATTCGGTAATATAAACATTGATTGGTGTGAAGCCCCCAAGCGCCAGCTAAATCGGCACCCCGGTGATGCGCTACGTTAGCAGGCAAGTGATTGCGCAAATGTTGATACATCTCCTATCAATCGATAATTTGGAGGGACGATTAATCGACTAATAAAAAACTTAAACATCAGCCAGCCCTAGCCTTTGAATGATTGATACAGCTCACACCAATATGCCCGAATACTGATGTTGCAGCTCCTCCCTACCAAACTTCTTTGAATTTTGAAGTCTGAGCATGATGTGGAGTTATTTCTCCTGCTTACATTGTTTGTGTTTTGTTATGTACAAGGCTCTTCTGATAAGTGTTTTTTCTTAACATCGAAGAGAAGGTGATTGGTGCTTTCTGTTTCTTCTGCAGAGCTTCCACTTGCTTGTTTGATCAATGCCTGTGATATTCTTAGAGCCATCGTGTAGAGTCCTTGCCATAGGCATTTATTAGGACTCGTTCTCCATCATTCAGGTCTCACTATTCTTAAACTCAGTGAGCCCTTTTTTTGTCCATCTCCAGGTCTTCAATTTTATTTTTTTTTTAAATAAATTGCTGCTCTTTGTCATTCTCTCATTCCATTATTGTGTATATTTGTTGATATTTTATTTAATACTTTTCCTTTGTCTTCCTTGCATTCATTAGGGCTCTCTCAACTCGCTACTCGTTTTGATTTCAATGCAGCATCTTTCTATCATTCCTGTTCTTTGGAAATACTTTGGCAAGGTGAGTATAGAGACCTTTTCTGCTTTTGTTCGATTCAGGTATAAATTGGATTTGTTGTCTGCTGAGCTTTTTAACGTACTCGGCCAATCTAACAGTCATACCTTCTGTACACTTGGTCAAGCTCCATCAGGCATCACCTTCTCAGTGATGCACTGGCATTCCACAGTTGCACACTGGTTTTTGAGAACATTTTGTGAAAGAGTGAAGGAATTTGCATATTTTGGTATCTAAACATGTTGTTTACCGATTGTGGCCTGTTTATTATTCGCATCAATCAGTTTTGGAACACTGGCACTGCGAGTTGGTTTTTAGCGTTGATTTTGTCGCTTAGGTCAACCAATGGATATGTTGAAAATGGTTTCACTCATTTGTTTGTCAGCGGATTTGATGGACGTGTCCAACTCTGACGTAATTTATAAGATGCATTGTTTTCTCACTGCTGTATCATTGTTTTTTTTCGTCAAATTTGGTTGTCTGCTTTTGTTGGTTTACCCGCTGTGAATCGAGGACTTAGCACATTTATTCAGCGAAATTCAATTTGAATGTCCTGAGTAGCTGTTCTTTTCTGGTGTGTATTTTTTGATGTTGATACAAATTTGAGGAACGAGCAAATCCTTGCGCATATGGAACACGGTGTAAGGCTTTCTCCCAAGTGTACTCTTTGATTATCTTTCTTCTCATGTATGGAAACTTGCATGGCCTTTTCAAAGCTGATGAAACTTTGAACGTCTTGCACAAACTGTGCAACTGTACGGACGCTCCCCTGTGTGGATATTACGTGTGTGAATTTTTAAAAGATGATGAAGATGAGTATGTCTTTGCACAGACTTTTTCAAGTGTGTGGGCGCTCTCCCGTGTGAACATGTGATGAATCTGACATGAAGCCAACTGAGCGAATCCTTCCATCACACAGCACATGTGTATGGACGCTCTCACTGTGTGAACACGCTGGTGAATGCTGAGACGTGAGCCAACGAGCAAATCTTTTCCCACATACACACATGTGTATGGACGCTCTCCTGTGTGTACACGCTGGTTGAATCTGACGTGAAGCAACGCGGAGCAAATCTTTTTCCACATACAGCACATGTTGTATGGACGCTCTCGCCGTGTGATACGCTTGGTGACTCTGACATGAGCGCAACCGAGCGAATCCTTTTCCCACACACAGCACATGTGTATGGACGCTCTCGTTCCGGTGTGAATTACGGCTGGGTTGAATCTGACGTGAAGCAACTGAGGTGGAGGCGAATCCTTTCCACACACAGCCATGTGTAAGGACGCTCTCTTGGTCGTGTGGAATACGCTTGTGATCTGACATGATGAAACGACGAGCGAATCCTTTCCCACACACGGCACATGTGTATGGACGCTCTCCGTGTGATACGCTGGTGAATCTGACATGAGCTAACCGAGCGAATCCTTTCCGCACACACAGCACATGAGGTATGGAGTTACGCTCTCCTGTGGTGAACGGCGGCATGGGTGAATCTGACCACCGACGGACTGAATCCTTTCCCACATACAGGACATTTGTAATGGGCGTGCCGCCGTATGAATTCTCATTGTGTTTTTTCCCTTCCGATGAGTTCTAGAATCCCTTTTCCACACACAGTGCAGTATATGGCTTCTCCCCCTCTACTTACAGGGATGTGGCTCACCCCTGTGTGATATTATGAGCTGATTCTTTAAAATTGAAGAGGTAGGAGAACTTCTTTCCACAAACTCACAATATGTATTTGCACCCTCTATGTGGGTGCGTGCATGCTTTTGCAAGCATTGATCTATTTGAGAACGTCTTCAACACAAAGGCTGCAAGAAAATTTGGGGGGCGTCCCCCGTATGAAATCCGACGTGAATTCTGACAGTGCGATAGACTGAGTGAATCGCTTGCCGCATACTGTGGGCACGGCGTTAGGACGCTCACCGACCGTTGTGAATTCCTCCGTGTTCTTCAAATTTGATGAGAAACTAATCGCCTTACCAAGCACGCTGCGGTATATGTCTTTCTTTTTGCCTGAATCACAGTGTGTTCACCAATGGTGGCGTTATAATAGATACGAGAAGTAATAATCGGTGCATTTGTCCTCTCCGTCACTGGAAACTGGTCGCGTGCTCCTCCTGTGCTCTCGCTGGAGCCTTGTGTTGAAGACGTGAGAACGTGAGGTGCGGAAACCTTGGATGACTTCTCCCCCGTTTGTCTGCGAAGATTAATTCAGAGAAAAAAAAAGACGTCAGTTTCAGGAACTAGGTCTGAAGAAAGAATGTTAATGTGCAGCTTGAAGGCCAATGTTTTTAGTGTGGAAAGTGAAATATGAACTGAATTTGGTGTGCCAAATGATTGTGAACTTATGTGTGATATTCTTTAACACGGATCGTGTGTGTCGTTGTGACAGCAGTGCAAGTGTTCTAAAGGTTTGCAGGTTACATTACCTTTTGTGAAGTGAATTTGTGCAATCATAACATTCAAAAAATATCATTCATTTAACGAATACACGTTAACGCCAATTAAAACAAAGGGAAGCCATCACGACAGCAACTTTTTTTGTCGGCTACAATTAGCCTTTGATACCTGCATTTATCAATGAAACCTTATGACAAGGTAGTCAGTCAAAAGTAATATTAGTTCGCACATTGGAAGGATCAAATTTGGTTATAATAGGGAAGGAGTCTTGCTTCTTCCTTGCGTATGGCGGCTTGGCTGCCGGGTAGTGATCGTTTGTTGGAAGCGCGGCTATGGCGCTGATTGCTGTGCCCGCTCTAACAAATACACTGGGACTTCAATTTTTTCCAAGCTCAGAAGGATGACAGGTCAACCACACCTGGTATTAATCGCAGCAGGAAGCAGAGCTCAAACTCAGGACCCGAAAGTCCTTATAGCCAGCACCTGACGAATAGCCAACACGCAGGTCTTGTTCCGCTTTAATTATGTTCTGTAGCGAGTGACTTGTATTTTGCTATCGATAATACCGTTGCATGCCTGTTCCAACTTAAAGTCATTGTGGAGCAGGCGCCAAACAAAATGGCGATTAGATGCTCAGCAGGTGAACGGGATGGCGCCTCAAGACCCCTATCAGAGTGAGGTTCCCCAGGATACGCCTGCATAAAGGATATAATTAATAAGGCTGTTATGTATTCTTCAAAGGGGTGTTATAATGTACCAAACCTCATTTTTCACTCATGGACCTCCTTGGAGTTCCCCTTAGTGTGCAAAGCAAAGTTTCAGGCTGCTAGGTTTCAATGTTTTTGGAGTGATGGAGGAGAGCAGCACACACACACACACTTATTATTTGTCGAGCAATACAACCCGTCACTTCACTGGACAGAAGAATATTAGGGGAGGGGGGGTGGCGAAAGAGCGTGAGGAGGAGGGGGAGGATGAGAGGAGAGAGAGAAGAGACAGGCAGAGGGGTAAGGAGCAGGGGAGAGAAGGGAGGGAGTGTGAGGGAGAGGTTGGGGGTGGAGTGAGGGGGATCGGGTGAGAGTGTGTGTGTGTGTGAGAGAGAGAGAGAGAGAGAGAGAGAGAGGAAGAGAGAGAGAGAGAGAGAGAGAGAGAGAGAAGAAAGAGAGAGAGAGGTGGGAGGGAGAGAGAGTTGAGAGAGAGCCGAGGAGGGGTGGAGGCTGAGAGAGGCATTGGGAATGGGAGAGGGGAAAGAGAAGAGGGAGAGAGCGAGAGGGATAGTGAGGGGATAGGGATAGATCACGTGACAGAATACCACAACTGCACATCAAATTGTCGTCATCCTAAAATTCAAAAATCTGTGTGTGTGCGTGTGTACGTGTGCGTGCGTACGTGCGTGTACGTTCTCAAATAAACAACCACTTGGCTGATCTCGAAATTTTGTACACGTGCCTGGGGCACCCTGGGTCAGGGGTGAGTTCCATGAGCAAGCAGCTTGTCATCGCTTTCCAAGCCAGACGTTCCGTATCGACCCGATTTGCAAGAGATACATACTGATACTCGTCATGTTATTCAAACTGGAGACCGCCGTGTTAAGCTGTAGCGAGCACTCCGTTTCGTTGGAGTGCTTGCTTGAGCACTTTTTATCAAACGAGCTTCTTCGCAAGCTGTTGCTAACAGAACACACCCCAGGTCATGGTCATGGGCATTAAATAAACCTCTTTTTTCAAGGGGGGAAACGACTGGTGATTTTAGTCTGTGCCCGTGGTTCACCCAGTCTGGGGTCAGCAACCTGCAGACCTGGAGCCGCATGCGGTGCTTTTAGGACGTATGTGTGGCTCCCAACCCCTTATCGATCGAGCCCCCTTTTTTCATGATAAATTGTTGGAAAAAATCCATGCCAGTGTTGTGAAAGAATAAAATAATACTAGAAAACTTTGACAATGATAGAAAGGAAAATGATCCAATTACTGGCGAATTCTGCGAGCATGACTTGCACTTGGTGCTCCGCGCATTGTCCTCTGCGACCTAAACCTGTTGTGCAGGCTCAACCGCCAGTCTCAGTTTAGAGTTTGAACCCCCTTTCTAAAAAGCTTGTGATGCCCTGATCCTCACTCGGCAAGTAAGCAAGAATCCAAATAATGAACGACTTGTATCGAAATAACAAATGAGATGTTTTAATAACTCCTGTTTCAATGGAGCGTGTACCCTGGTCTTAGCTCAGCCGGGAAGGCCACGAAAAATAAATTATTAGTTTCTCGTCCAGGCTTTTCATAAAAATGGAGGCCTTACTATTTGATGGTTTCTAGATTTTTTGATATTTTTTCCAAGGTGGCCACCATATTGTGAAGTCTACCAGACCAAAGACGAGCATGACCACCAACATAT
>CM068952.1:193950122-193965446 GCA_035128595.1 Eptatretus atami
ATAAAAATGACGCTGGTTGTACACCCGACATGTGTACATCTACTACAGCATTGGCACTGTCTGCTGTACTGTGCGCTTGTACGTAATGAACCAGTACTAGATATATGCGGACTTGCACGACTGACCTGGTAGTTGTCGGCGATGGGCGATCCCTGGTCGAACTCCGCATTTGCAATTTTGTAGGAAATTTCCTCCAAAGTCTGCGTTCCGTTGAACACCGAACTAGCATACCATGGCTTCAAAAACTTTCTGCCAGCCTTCAGGATGCATCCACAAATGAAGACCATTTTTAGACCAAAGTCGACTGTAGTTCTTCAGTCGCTCAATGAAAGCCACTGAGAAAGTTCCTTCTTGAGATCAATAACATGAGTGCTATCACTCGGGATGGTTATCGAACTTCACTATGTACGTGACGTACATGTACATGTCTCAAAATCGCATTCACTGACTGTGCGGTGCGGCGTGAACAAGTGCACTTACAGATGAGATTGATTTAATTTGCGTGAGCGCGAGATCCATCGGGACCGCAAAATAAATTTTGGTCTGGGTTCACCACTTCTACGACAAAAATAAAATAATTATGAGTAAATTTGATAAAGGAGGGGAGAAGACGCCCCTCCAACATACGGCCTCCAACAAGGACGCGCGTGGGGATGAATGACTCAGTTTTTTTAAAGTTTTTTTTTCTAAGATCTGGAGAGAAAATATTACATATCAACAAAGGAGGCAAGTCGGGACAACAAAGTAATAACTTATTTTTCTTTGCTGAAGGTGGATGGCTTAAGATCTTCGGGTGTTGAGTTTGAGCCTCTGTTTTTACCCATTAAATAACACCAGGTGGGTTGACTCAGTCTTTCATCCTGAGGTCAGCAAAATGAGTACCAACTTACTGGTAATAGGGGCCACTGCATCAGCGGCCCAGCCGCGCTCACAGCAATGATGCAACCAGCAGCCATCGGTTACATACAAAATTAATAATAATCGCGGGTGTGCGTGTGACAAACCGTTTCCGATTGCACAGTATTTTGTTGCAGTAATTGTGCCGATGGGGAGCATTTGTTGTCATATCAAAGACTGCCTATTTGCAACAATATAAAGATTTACATATAGAGGTTTGACTTTGAGTTGTGACTGAGGTGCGTTTAAGAGGGATTTGGAATGATACTGAACAGAGCCTTTCCTGGTCTTCAAGCACCCATATTCACCCCCAGCAAGGAACCGCAACTCGTGGACAAAGCCGTCCCCTTATCTGTGCTGCGTCTCCTCATCCACCTCTGGGGGTTCGCCGATCCCATCTCCATATACACGGTCCCACCGAAGCTCAGTCCCATACATCCAAGGCGGGAGGATTCGCCCAAAACGGAGTCTACCTCAGCGGGAGGGACAAAGCGCAGCAAGCTGAGGGAGTCGACAAAGTGCACTAAGTTGCACGGCTCTGCCACCTCCCAACTGCCTCAGCCTCCCCGAAGCTGTTGTATTCAGCGCTGTCCTCGACTCCACCGAAGCTCGGTCCCACCCTCATCGAGACGGAGCCGATAATGCCCTCCAAGCGCATCCCAAAAGCATATCGATCAGTGCGACACAGGGTGCCATGTGTGTGGCCTCACCGAAGCCTCCACAGCTGCAGGGCTCTGCCGTTTCGCAAACGCATGTCGAACAGCGTAACACATGCCGTGGCCCTCTTTCCCATCAAAGTTGCTGCCCTCGTCATGGTCTTTGCTCCCATCGAAGATGTTATTCAGTTAGGTCCTTGGTCCCACCAATACCCAATGAGAGGGAGACCAAGTTAGCCTTTTCAAAAATAAAATTAAAACATTGAAAAACAAAATCAAAAAGAACCCAGATTTAAAAAATGAAATAAATCTGGCTGCCAGACCATGTGTCCGATCAAGTTGAAATTTAAAACATGTATTCCCCATCACTACTAGATCATAATATTGTGAAGTGCCACATTGATTGATTAAGTGGTTCCAGAGAAAACATTATTTAATATTTCTCTTCAATCCAATATGGCTGCTAAACCATGTGATCTCTCAATTATTCCTTAACAAACTTGTACACCCTAGGTTTGGGGAACATTTGTGTGAAGTTTCCCCTCGATCTGTCCAGCCGTTCTGGAGAAGGGTTTTTATAGCTTTTAGGGTAAATCCAATATGCCTGCCACATCATGTGACCTATGACATCATATGTGTGTCTTTTGTTCCACATGGATAGGTGGTTATACATGTAAAGTTTCGCCTCGATCTGTTCAGCCACTTCAGAGAAAAAGATTTTTGAAGGTTTTTTCTTTTTCAACAATATGTCTGCCGAATCAGGTGATCAGTGACATCAACAATTCTTTTCCTATGGACCATTTTATCCCGATGACCCTGAAAAAAATTTCATACTGATCAGATGTAGCATTCTACATATACAACTAGAGGGGGAGCACTCGGTAGAGTGCAAAACCTCCGCCGCCAATACTGCTGCGGTCCACTTAAGTGACCTGATATCCTATTAATTGTAGGTCAAAACGGATCAGACTCTACTGAACCACGATTGAATAAACTAAACTAGATCGACGCGCATGTAGAAATGCCAAAAAATAAAAATCGAAATTTTTTTGAAAAAAAAGGTGCAAAATTTCTGGGTTTTTTTCTCTAACAATTTTTTTGGGGGTTGGAAATCACTTAAAACATGTAGAAATGCAAAAAAAAAAAATATTCAAATATTTTTCAAATAAATCGAAATTTTTTTAAAAAAAACTTGCAAAATTTTTTTTTTTTCTCTAACAAATTTTTTTTTTTTGGTTGGAAATCACTTAAAAACATGTAGAAATGCAAAAACAAAATTCAAATATTTTTTCAAAATGGCCGCCGTAGCGGCCATATTGGACTTTGGACAAAGTCCAAAATCTAATGGCATGATCCTTGGACCATACCTAATCCCCCACCAAGTTTCGCTCGAAATCTGTCCAGGAGTTTTTCCGTAATACTGTTCACAAACAAACAAACAGACAGGGGTGAAAACAGTATCCTCCGTCCATCTTCGATGGCGGAGGTTAATTATGACGTCATAACGAAGGCACCTGTGACGTCATTAAAAAAATCACACTCATTCCCAATGAGGAGCATTTGCTGCGTGCCAAGTTTCAATTTTTTCTTTGGTGCAGTTTCAGAGATTCATAATAGGGAGTAGGTCCAAAGTTTTTTCCATTTTTTCCAACATGGCTACCGCACCACGTGATCTCTGACTTAATAATTATGATTAAAAAATTCTGCACGAGTCGTCACACATCTGGTGAAAATTTCATCTCAATCCAACAAGCGGTTGCGGAGAAAAACACGGAAGTTCTGTGCTGACAAACAAACAAACAAACAAGCAGTCATAGACTGGTACTTACGAAATCGTCAACTTGACCTCTGACCTTGTCTAATAAAAGCTGTCTCTAGAGAAGGTAGCGACGCAAACCAGAAGTTTCTACGATGTTTCTGTACCAAACCATCATAAATCGAATGTTTGACCTCACTGTGGCCTTGACCTTTGACCAATTTTGACCAAAATCTAATCAGCGCTAGCCATCACCCTCCTGAATCACGTGGTGTAATTTGACATTGGTAGCTTCTCCGTTCGCGAGTTATAATTTTTTTTTGATGTTTGACCTCACTGTGACCTTGACCTTTGACAGATTTTGACCAAAATCTAATCAGCGCTAGCATCACCCTCCTGAATCACGTGGTCTAATTTGACATTGGTAGCTTCTTCCGTTCTCGAGTTATAACTTTTTTTTGGATGTTTGACCTCACTGTGACCTTGACCTTTGACCGATTTTGACCAAAATCTAATCAGCACTAGCCATCACCCTCCTGAATCACGTGGTGTAATTTGACATTGGTAGCTTCTCCGTTCTTGAGTTATCGTGCCTACAAACAAACAAACAAACACAAAAAACCAATGTCACCCTTAGGGTGACCCGTATCTTGCCAAAAGGTGACCACGTGTGACTTCTTTAAGGTCACACTGAGGTGAACAGAGCTGCTATCCACCAGGAGCGACTCCTTGAGGAATATCTGCCTACGAGAGATTCCGATGAGAATCGTTCTACAGAGTAACCATGAAAAATATGCGTTTGCCTCATAACGTCACCAAATGACGTCATAATGTCTCAACCTTGACATATCTAGAAAGCACTCATCGAGGTGTTCAATTTGAGGTACTACACGATATGGTTCCTAAAACTTGAAAATTTGACCTTGGGTCAAATATGTTTGACCTCAGGCACTAACCATGAAGGTCAAGGCCAATCGCCACCAAAAACTAATCAGCTGAGCGCCAGACCATATACTACATTCCCATAAAGTTTGGAGATGATTCGATTAAAATTACTCAAAAAATAAGGGTTTCGTCGACCTCCATGATTTACCGCAAAGTGACCTTGACCTTTGACCTTGACCTTGACCTTTATGTGTGCTGAAGGGTATTGTAATAATACTATGATATGTGTACCCACAAGAGTTTCCGATGAGAATTGTGCTCTACAGAGTGATATAAAGGTGAAAAATCCAATGATTACAGACAAACAAACAAAAAAAACTTACCAAGTAACAGATCTTGCAAAAACTTCGTTTTGGCAAGATAACAAACACACAACAAACAAACAGAAACGGAACTGATCAATATACTTACGAAATCTTAGATTTCGTAGTAACAACACACAAACAGAGACGAAGTCATCAATATACTTACGAAATCTAAAGATTTCGTAAGTAACAAACAAAACAAATGAAAAACTAGAGGGGGAGCACTCGGTAGAGTGCAAAACCTCCGCCGCCAATACTGCTAGGTCACTCAAGTGAACCTGATATCCTATTCATTCAATTTGACGTCAACAGTGCTCACAGAGTTATAGTTTGCAAATTTCCCTTTTACTTTTAACTTTTACAAACTCAATTCATTCGTCATAACGAGATTCCTTGAGACAGAAATTGATTTTAGTGGGTATATCCACCTGAAGTTCCAAAATCAGCCGCAATTATAGTTTTGGCATGTTTTTTTTGGAAATCACTTATAACATGTAGAAATGCAAAAAAAAAAAATCGAAATTTTGTTGAAAAAAAATTTGCAAAATTTTTTTTTTCTCTAACTTTTTTTTTTGGGGGGGGGGGGGGGTTGGAAATCACTTAAAACATGTAGAAATGCAAAAAAAAAAACAATTAAAATATTTTTTCAAAATAGCTGCGATAGCGGCCATTTGGATTTTGGACCGAGTCCAAAATCTAATGGCATGATCCTTGGACCATACCTAACCCCCCACCAAGTTTCCTCGAAATCCGTCGAGGATTTTTTCGCTAATACTGTCACAATACAAACAAACAAACAAACAGAAAGGGGTGAAAACAGTAACCTCCGATCTTCGATGGCGGAGGTTAATAACTCGTCGAGTGACACTTGGCGAAACGGAACGGCCCTCGATAGAGCACACCTCCGCCAGGCTAAGCAGTTAACGCTTTGTATCCCACAGATAGGCCGGATCTGTATCTACCTGAACCAAAATTGAATCTTCTTGTTATTGGCACTTACCCAACTCGTCCACCAAGTTTTGTCATAATCTGACCTCAACTTTTTAAGATATCGTGCTGGATATAGTTTTTGGCCCAATCTCTCAACGGTGAAGAATCGCTTTCAAATTTAAAAAAAAATTATCGTATCTGGATGTGGATCTTCACAAAAATTGAATCAATTTGTCCTTGTCGCACACCAAACCTTCCATTCATCTTGGCGAAGGAAATCAATGTGTCTGTCTCTTTCCTGTTTTGTTTTTATTTTTTCATCCAAAGTCCAGGCTTGTGGAAGATTTGGATCACTGAATGGACCAGTATGCAACAGAACAAAAGGAACAGCAGAAAGAGGGGGTGAAACACCAACAGCAGGGTTGAAAGACAAAATAGAGGGAGACTTGGACAAATAATGGAAGAGGGGGCAGTGGAAGATGCGCGTGGTAGACAAGATTGATACAGAAGCAAACTCTCGGAAGGGAAAAACTGGAAGTTTGAAGGAAATGGGCTTGAGGGCAGGGGTGTTGGGGAGGGTTATCGGGCAGTTAAGGTCGTAGAAAAGATCATGGTTTTGGACGGGGGATTATCTGAGATTGTGAAGGGGGTACAAAAGTTAATGGTTTGGGATTATCTGACATTGTGGTGAACAGCTGTCTTAGACTTGGATTGAAGAGAATGTGAAAGTTAATTCCACAAGTAAACAGGAACAAATGAGTGGAGATGAGCAGTGATTTGAGATTTTTTTTTTAATGGAGGTTAATTGCATTGCAGCTCTTATGACGTTGCGTTTTTGACCGAATTTGAAAAAAATGGCTCTTGTTATTTGAGTTGCTCAGTCCGAGCCACTGACTCGGAGAGAGAGGTGGTATTCACGTCTTGTATCACCAAAAGGAAGCCGGTTCGACAAGTACAAGTAAATGTGGACATGAGGCCTTTTTGCCCATCTTACCTGCACCTTATGCATGAATGCAATCTTGCAGTTTATATATTGAAAGGTACTGGGAGGGGATGAGAGAAGGATTGGAGAGTAGGAAGTGTTAGGCAGAAAGGACATCACCAGGGCTTTTTTGTGTAAGATTCTGGCGGATGCTGTTGTCGGATATGGCACGAACAGACCCTTTTTACTTTCTTTTCATCTTTTTTTTTTTTAGACAACACATTGACTTTTTGAAAGACCATCTCACAGAACAAGCTACACATTTATACAATCACCTGTCCATGTGAGTCCTGCCAATATCCATGTATCCTCCACCCTCAATGCTGCTTGATCCAAAACGTTTAACTATCAAATTCCAGTGACTTTGAATGTGTTTGATGAGAAGAGTCATCGTCAAAATGCCAATCTTCAAGGCAATCTTCATGGGCAAGTTTCTGAAAGCACCAAATTCAACAGCTGATTATTCATATATGTGCAACACACACACACACACACACACACACACACCACACACACACACACCAACACAGGACCCGACATTCGCGGGGATACGTTCCAGGAAACCCCGCGAATGTGGGGCATTGTTTCAATGGGAAATGGGGGAATAGGTTCCGGAATTTCCTGACCCAGAAAAGTCGCGAGTTTCGGGGTAAAATCCGTGAATGTTTTGTCATTGTTACAGGAGACAAGGGGATAAGTTATCGGTTTGAGGGGTTCTTGGTTCAAAGGGGAAAGTTTTTATAGTTTAAAATGTTTTCGACCTGGATGCACGATTACAGTTTCATCAAGATGCTAACAAAAAAATAAAATGACAACACCAGGTACCGTTTCCAATTTATTAAAAATGTGTTTTAAAATCCCTTAACCGTACCGTACGTGAACGAAAACAACAACAACAAACAACATGTACGTTTCAATTTTTTATTAAACAAACACTGCACACGTAACTTGCAAAATATGAAGATGATGAGGATGAAGATGCACCTTTCAGGTCTGTGGGGTGGCCAGGAGCGTTGTCAAGCAGCAGGAGTACCTTGAACAAAAGTTCTTTCCTGCCAGAACCTCTTGACCTGAAGAACAAAACGGGTATGGATCTCTGTCCATGAAAGGTTCAGAGTCATCCCGCCTTCCTGTTTACCCTCCAGCATACGGGAGCGTCTGCTTGTTTTTGTTCTGCAGCGCACATGGTTCAGGGAATGGTAGAGCATCATAGGCTTTACCATGAAATCCCCTTGAGCATTTGCGTCGAAGAGAAGCAGGTTTTATTTATAACTAACAAATACCACAGTTAGGGAATTTTGTTAGTTCTGGGACTATCCCATTTCCCCATTGTCTTTAATGTTAACTCAGGGTAAAACATTTGACCCTGTCAGAAAAAGGAGTAAAAAAATTCTCACAAACCGATCTCAGGTCAGGTCAGGTAGGGGGAGCATGTGCCGGAGCAGCGCGTCGCTGCGTCCACTTTCGTCGTACTCCAGGGCCTCCATCTGGCCATCCTCTAGGCAGATGCCTGGCCCATCCCCATCTCCTTGAGATGCTGACCAACCTGCTGCAACCATGAGGCACGTGGTCGGCCCATTGGCCTCCTTCACTCATGAGGCTCCCTCGCTGAGAGAATCTGGTGAGCAGGATCAGCGTCAGGAAACGAGCCACATGTCCATACAGCCGCAGCTGACGCTCACGGATTATGCAGGTAACAAATCTCTTTGTGTCTTTCTCAGCACCGCTCATTGGACACAAAGTCTGAACAGCGATAGCGAAGGATTCTCCGAAGAGACCTGGTTCCAAAGGAATTAAGTCTCTGTCTCGGATCCCTGGTCAGAGTCCATGTTTCACATCCGTAGAGCAAGACTGGAAGCACCAAGGACCTGAAGACTTGGACTTTCATCCTCCTGCACAGGTACTGACACCACCACACCCCATGATCCAGTGAATCCATGACTCCAGGCCCGACCCAAACGTCATTGATCTCTGGCTCAAAGCCAGCAGAGACATGAATATCACTGCTAAAGGGCTGTCACACCTTGACGTTTTAGCAGCGTATCCGACGTATGAAAATTTGCAATACGCTGGCACACGTCTAATACGTTATGGTAAGTTTTGTATACGTAAAGAGCACGCTGAAGCACGCTGGCATACTTCGTAGTACGCCGAGCTCGTCGCAAATTTTGTGCATGCTCAAAATTTTCGACGTATGCCAGCGTATGACTCACAGTTCCGCATACGCTGGCCATAAGTTGTAGGCACGTTAGCGATCGTTGACACACGTCGACACACGTTACTTGTAAGTTACTATAAGTCGAAATACGTCGAGGTAATGTCTAGCGTACCCGAAACTTATTTCTAACCTATGAGTAACGTGCTTTGAACCTATGTGTAACGTATCTCCAACGCATATTGAGTATGTAGACGTATTTGACGTCTTCCGGACGACCACAGAACTTACTGAACGTGTTCTAACTTACAGCTACCATATAATGGCGTATTGGCAGCGTTTAGGGGAATTGGTATATAAAAATGGGCTTCACAGGAGGAACCTGTCAGTGTTCAGACACCATGGTTTTTTTTTTTTTTTTTTCTTCGGCATGACGTGATGTTGACACTTCGATGTCTAGTGTGGTTATGATTTGAATCGTCGAGCGCAGCCTTTTATAGGCTACGCCACGTGATTGTCGGCGATACTCTGCCGCGCTATGCATAAGTTAGACTATCGTTGGGCATAAGTTGTGAACGCCGACAACACGCTAAGCATTCGTTGGTATAAGTTATCTATAAGTTATCGAAACGTTTTGTGTACGTTACTATACGTTATGTCCAACTCGTTAATATACCGCCAAAACTGAAAAAAACATCAATAGTTCAGCGTACCAGCGTTTTAGATCAATTTTGATACGTTGCCATACGCTGGCTAAATCGTCAAGGTGTGACAGGGGCTTAAGGTAAGTGAATCTCTTCGTGACCTCAACATCCCACCACAAACGGTACAGAATAAGATAGCAGCATCCAAGATGTCTTCGACCCAGGAAACCCATAATCCCAGCGACTCCGACTCCTCATTCAGCACCTCGAGGGCCCCCCAAAAGGATGTACAGAGTCTCCGCAAAGAGGACTGCATTATCTGCGAAATCAAGATCAGAGATCTTGACATTCCCAAATGATGCACCGCAGCTTGACCTTGCTGTCATCCTCCCCAGAATCCAGTCCATATAAGCGCTGAAAAGTGTGGGGGCCAGTACACACCCATGATGAACTCCAGTAACAACTGGAAATAAGAGACATGTTCAATCGCACAAACACAAAAAAAACTCAGAAGATACAGCTGGGTTTATTATTGAAAAAACTGATCGGGCATTTACGAATCAAAGAGAAATAAGAATTTTTTTGGTTTAAAGAGCCAGAACCAAATTCGGTAGCTGAAGCAATTGTGAAAGTTAATTTGGCTGTTAAAACTTTAATTTACAAGAGCCTGAAGGAATTTAATACCATTAAATTCTATACGGGAGTAAAATTACATTTGACAAAAGAAGACTATGAAAGAAATGAGTTGAAAGAAGAAAGACCTTACATGAGAACAAACCCCTATTTAATTTCTTCATTTCAAGGTTTCCAAGATTGTAATGGTTGTGATAAACTTCAGAGTTATGAAATAGATGTTGATGATAACAGAGAAGGAAGTGCGTTTAACATTGGGAAAATCATTTTCTTAGATGTACACATCTCAAAATCAGATCCTCTTAAAGCTTCTTCCTATATTTATTTGCCAAGAATAGCAAAACTTTAAAAAGTAGTTGTTAATGTTCAAAACAATGACAACAAATGCTTCCTCTGGGCTGTTCTTGCTCACTTACACCCCCACAATGGCAACCGGAACGAATATGGCATTACAAAAAAATATAAAAATACTTTAAATGTTAAAGGATTAGAATTTCTAATGAAGTTAAAGGATATCTCTAACTTTGAGAAAATGAATCCATTAATGTGTATGGATGAACAGATACAAGCAAAGTTCAAATATTAAAACTTTCAAATAACTATAAAAACGATGAAACACACATTGACCTTATGCACGAAAGTTCAGAGGAAAATTCACATTATGCCAACATCAAAAATTTTTCAAGATTGACTACTTCTCAAGCATACAATCGAGCTAATAAGACATACTTCCCTGTAAGCGATGTCGCAATCCCTTCTTTCACACAAAACAAGAAAGATTTAGAACAACGTGCAAATATATCTGCATCCAAACCACCAAATCACACTGTACATCAATATGCCAGAAGTGGGTTCAAGGATGGGAGATTTCAAGTGATACAAGTAAATCCAATATAAGCACTTCCATTCCGTTGATTATCATGCTGAACTTATGAAGCCATTCTCAAAACAGATAGCACTTACTCTCTCTCCAAAATCCAAGTCAGATTCCTGCACCAAGCTATATCAAAAGCATACTCATTGTGTTTTCTCTTATTATCGCAAATCATCTGTTGGAGACCAATATAAATTAGAAATGTACAGAGGAGAAGATACCCCTCAAGACTTTGGAAAACGATTAGAAAAAGATTGTATTCAACTTACTGAAGTAATGTAAAAAACTTATAAACCAATGAAATTAGCACTAGATGAGGAAGAAGAGTTTAAGAACTCCAACATGTTATCTTTGTCAAGATGTCATCAGGAAAGAACCAAAAGTTAGAGACCATTGTCATCTTATTGGTAAATAGAGAGGACCTACTCGTCAAAGTTGTAATCTCAATTTTAAACTCCCTCCTTTCATTCCAGTCTTTCTTCACAACAACGCCAACGATGACACATTTATTCATAAGCAAACTTTCAAAGACACCGTCCTGAGGACATAGCTGTAATTCCTCCCATCGACCAGAAGTACATCTCATTTACAAAATCAATCCCAACAACTCACAAAACGAATATTAGATTTCTAGATTCATGCAAATTTATTCCAAATAATTTATCCACATTGGTATCGAGTCTTTAAAGCATATCCAAATCTCCAAAATCATTTCCTAAATGAAGAGGAAACAAACTTAGTGTCAGCTGAAGCAAGCACAGTTGAGCTCATCACGAAAGGGTGTTTACCCAAATGACTCTGTGAACAACTTTGGAAGATTTGACGAAATGCAACTCCCTTCAAAGGAAAGCTTCTACAATAAGCTGAATAAAAGTCATATTAGTGATGAAGACTATTAACATGCACAAAATATCTGTGGAAAATTTAACTTAAAAAATATCGGTGAATATCATGACTTGTATCTTAAGACTAATGTTTTGTTATTAGCCGATGTATTTGAAGCATTCAGAAATGTCTGTCAGAATACAAATTTATATGGATTATACCCTGTTCATTATTATACAGCTCCGAGTCTAGCTTGGAGTGCTATGCTAAAGAGATGACTAAACAACCTATTAAATTAATTTTTCATGTAGATATGCTGTTGATAGAGAAAGCTGAAATTG
The DNA here is from genome assembly GCA_035128595.1 of Eptatretus atami. Classification (NCBI taxonomy): domain Eukaryota; kingdom Metazoa; phylum Chordata; class Myxini; order Myxiniformes; family Myxinidae; genus Eptatretus; species Eptatretus atami. The sequence goes on from CM068952.1 coordinate 193,962,066, forward strand.
GAGGAATATCACAAATCTGTTCAAAAGGATGTGCTAAAGCAAACAACAAATATCTCTCTGATTTTGATGCTTCGAAAGATGGTTCTTACTTGATGCTAACAATCTCTATGGATGGGCGATGTCTCAAGCTCTATTATATGGAGGCTTCAAATGGTTACAGGAGAAGAATTATGAACGAATATTAAAAACTAGCAAATACAACCTGTCGCTTCGCTGACGGGGGTATTGAGAGAGAGAGTGAGAGAGAGAGAGAGAGGAGGAGGGGAAGCTAGAAAGGGGAATAAGTGAGGAAGGGGGAGGGGGGAGAGCTATGCTTCACCAATGTCGTTATACACTCTAGGAAAGGGGGGTGGCGAGCGAGGAGGAGGGGGAAAATACACTGTGGGAAGGAGCGTGTGTGTGTGTGTTGTGTGGTGTGTGTGTGTGTGTGTGTGTGTGTGTGTGTGTGTGTGTGTGTGTTGGTGAAAAGAAAAAAAGAGAGAGAGAGAGAGAAAGGTAAGGGGTGGAGGTGGGGTTAGCAAATGAGAATGTTATGCTCAATGACCGAACACATAAACCCAAAAAATTCATGTCAGAACAGCTGTACACACGACACAACAGAGTTTGTAAAGTAATCTGCAAAAACTTTGATATCCCAGTTTGAGAAAATTTGTGCGAACATGAACCAAAAGCAATCCCTGAAAACGTGGAAGAACCTTCCACTCACGTACTGTTGTGGGCCGGGGTTCGGTGGCAATAAACAACCACTAGGTGGAGTAGTGGAGTCGTCTCCCACCGAACACCCGGAATTTAGCTCGTGACTCTCAGATAAGTCCGAGAGTTCACGGGTCCCCCAGCGGACCATGGTCGCCAATATTTTGACGGCGTGAGGTAACCACCACGGTGGGACTCGAACCCACGACCCGAAGTCCACGGCCCACGACCCTGGCTGCTCGGTCACCAGACTTTCCCTCCAAAGGACCGCAGACCGCTCCACGCATGACCGTCTGCAGAGCTCGTCGACAACCACTCAGCCACGACGACGAGCCGCTCGGCAATCGCCACGATCTCCTCTCTCTCGAACCTGGTCTCACACCACTCTGCACGACGACAAACCGCTCGGTAATCGCCACGATCTCCCTCTGCCGAACCCTGGTCCTGACAACCACTCTGCCACGCGACAGACCGCTCGGCAATCACACGATCTCTTCTCTGCGAACCTGGTCCTCACAACCACTCTGCCACGACGACAGACCACTCGGCAATCGCCACGATCTCCTCTCTGCCGAACCCTGGTCCTGACAACCACTCTGCCATGACGACAGACGCTCGGCAATCACACGATCTCTCTGCCGACCCTGGTCTGACAACCACTCTGCCACGACGACAGACCGCTCGGCAATCACCTCGATCTCCTCTCTGCCGAACCCTGGTCCTCACAACCACTCTGCCACGACGACAGACCGCTCGGCAATCGCCACATCTCCTCTCTGCCGAACCCTGGTCCTCACAAACCACTCTACTCTTCGAGGTGGGAGGGTCTCTTCTCCTCGCCACCTCCTCCTGATGGATGGTCGGTTGTCAGGCGACTCGTGCGGCCCTTCATTGGTCGGGCCGAACATCCATCTGGCTAAGGCGGAGCCACCCGAGGTGACGAAACCTCCGCTCACGTCCGTGGTCCCGAACACGTGCGTAATGGCGACCGGGTCGAGTACGGGACGGTGGCGTTGTCGTAGTTGTAATTGTAGTTGTAGTTGTTGTTGGTGAGGATGTAATAAACCTGACTATAAAATAACTCGTAGCGCACACATGTAATTCCCATTAGACAAAGGGGATGGATTCCAACTATAAACACATACTTATCGAAATAACTGAACTACGGGGACTCTGGCTGCTTGTGTGCACAAGGTTTCCAAATCCGTAACAGTACGACCTAATGATCCCATTGAGCGTGAACATCGAAAACAAAGCGTTGCGACCAGATATCATACTTAGGCACAAAAAAGAGAAGAAAGCATTGCTTGTTGAGGTGTTAATAACAATGATTTCAGACTCAACGATGCAGAAATCAAGAAAATGACTAAACACCAAGACCTCAAGAATGAAACGAAAAGATCCTGGAAGATCAAGAATACCAAAGTTGTACCAGTGATAGCTGGAGCTACAGGAATGATGACAAAGAACCTCACAGAGGTATTAAACATAGGAGCAATACCCCTCGGCTCTCACCTGGTAGCGGCTGGATCAGATAACAGGGCAACCACTGGTAGGCATGGATGACCCACAAAATATATAACGGAGAAGAAAGTAAATACCTATGGTTGTTTCTTTTAATGCCATGAACAAACTTTGGCGCATCAAGGGTGATAAAGGTTGTGGTCAAGTTTCATTGAAATTGTATGTGTGGTTTCAGAAAAGAAAGCAAATACATATTTTGGGGGTCAACCCCCCCTCCCCTGTAGAACCGCTTAGACCCCAATTTTTTTAACGTCATGAACAAACTTTAGTACATCACGGGTGGTGAAGATGGAGGTCAACTTTTATCGGAATTGCGTGTGTAGTTTTGAGAAGAAAGCAAATGCATATTTTGGGGGGCAATCCCCCTTCAACTCCCTTAGAGCCTGTTTTTTCTAATGTCATGAACAAACTTTGGTACGTCATGGGTGATAAAGGTTGTGGTGAAGTTTTTCATCGGAATTGTATCATTTCTGAGAAGAAAGCAGATACCTCTTTTTTGGGGGGGGGCTGGCCCCTGCCCATAAACTCCCTCTGTAGACCCCTTCAGACCCCCTTTTTTTTATGGCATCACGCGTGATGAAGGTTGTGGTCAAATTACATTGATATCGTATGTGTAGTTTCTGAGAAGAAGGTTGCAAGTATTTGTGGATGGACGGACTGACGACGTGCCATCCCATAAGCTCCCTGAAGTACTTTCCAGGTGAGCTAAAAAACCATCCCTGGGAATATTATTACAAACGAACTACAGTTGGAAGCCGTCTGGAGCTCAGCGATGATGCTGAAGAGAGCCGTCGGTACAAAACTTTGAGAACAGAAAACTTCACAGCTTGGTCTGTGAATCGTGACCCCTTACCAAAATGAAGTTGGATACGTTGCGCCCGCCCTGGGAAGACTCCATTCCACATTCTGAAGCCCCATATGTAGATACACACACACTTTGAGACCTGGCAGGTCTGTGTTTCACCTCCTGAAACCCACCCACATATGGAGATGGCAGGCAACAACAGCAACTTGCGCGTACATACATACACACACACATTGAGACCTGGGAGGGCTCCATTCCACTTTATATGGAGATACCAACCAACACACACACACGTGCCAAGTTCCGTTATAGTAATGCAGTTTATATACACACACACACATGCGCAAATGTATACATGC
>CM068952.1:193965456-193984610 GCA_035128595.1 Eptatretus atami
TAAAAGCGACAAACACAAAGATTTACCTTAAAACAGAGTTCTTTGAAAAAGGAATTCAAGTGGGAAATTAGCAAAATTTAATTGAAAAATATATCAAGCCACAGAACACAAAATGGCGATCTATGCTCTCTGCCTTCACAGCCAGATCCTGGAAAACACCTGGTCGGATGGACCTTATTGTTTTATATATGTATCGATGTCGAAGTGAGGGGTGGATTATATTAAAAGGAGAGAGCAAAACAAGGTAAAACAAAACGATGTCCTGTAAAAAGAAATTGCAAATTTACAGCGGATGCGACACCTCCTGAGGCACAAACCGCACAGCACCGCAGGGCCCAACACAGGCGGAAATGTACGTCTGTCTAATATAATCGATGTTCCATTGAGAGCACGAGTACTTTTACTGAAACGAACTACCAAGCAGCTTGGAGAGCACTCGCTAAGTGGCTTAAGCACTCAAGCAAGCACTCAAACGAAACGGTCTATAAGAAATGGCTCGTTTAGCACGCGATTAGCAACACATTAAACATACACCTCCCCGAGATGCCTGAAATGTCAAATATGTCTGAATTAGACAAATTAACACTTCTTGGAGTCGCAACTACTTGTAAGTTCGATTCTGGAGCTTAAATTTTGTAATTATCCTTGGTTTAAGAGGTACTCGTGGTGATTGCATGTGCGGAAATGAAATAAATCAACGAACGCTGATGTCTCCTGGTTATATGCATTGCAATGTACCCAGTGATTGTAGCTATGATGAACAGGATTCGAAATGTTAGTGAGGAAAGTGAAAAATAAACTTTATCGTGAAGAAATCGTTGCGGCTGTTCCAAGTGAAGGCATGGTTGAGCAGCCAAAAAACATGGTGGCTTCAGACCCATGAGGTTACCCAGAAACGCCTCAAGACCCAGAGAGATGAGGTGGCCAAGGTTCGCCTGATGAAGGATTATTAAATAAGACCATTAATTATTTCAAAAGGGATGTTTTAATTAACCCAAACACCCAATTTCACTCTTGACCTTCTTGGAGTTTTCGTGATATGCATGCAAAGTTTCAGGCTGCGAGTGTTTATGGTTTTGGAGTTATGGAGGAGACCACTGACACCATACACACACACACACACACACACACACCACACACACACACACACCGCCTTTATTAGTATTGATACATATATTTAGTGCTGGTTGATATTGGCAATTTTCAGAATCTGCGGATTAAAATCAGTGTGATTACCGACTACAGTACGTACTGTATTCAACCCAAACTTGAGTAGCTTTCATCCTTGTTTTGGGAGAATTTAAATGAACAAATGAAAAAAAACACAACATTGCATTATGGAGCTTTCAAGGAGATGTGCATAAACATTATATTTATAAACAGCTGGCAATCGTCATGTGACCGGTGAAAACTTTGGCTCGGTATTCTAGAAAACATGTTGATATGGCAAACAGCTTGGAAATCAGGTGTTATCAAATGTATTTTACTTTGAAACTCACAAGAGAAAAATATAACCTTTGTAAGCACACCCGATTCATATAAAACAATATCAATCGCTTTGAAACAATCACAAGACAAAGGAAAACGTGATAGCTCGTATGCTGCTGAGGTTAAAAGTTAAAACCTCCACCACCCATCATCATCATCATAAGAACGGGATGAAACTTTGTCACACGGTGCCCATAACAAGTTGCACGCATGCACACACACCCCCCCCCATGCCAGGAGACACTTACAATCCAAATTTACCCACATATACCTTATAGCAACTGCCGACTATATCCCGATCAGGACACGAACTGTAGCACTATCGACTGTCGGGTGCTCAGCAAGTGGCTTAAGCACTCCAATTAAATGGTTGATAAGGAACGGCTGGCGCCGGCAAGTGAAAGCAAGCCGATTGGTAATGGCACATACTCGCAAAAAATGAAACATCGCCGATTTCTTAACATTTTCAGATTTAATTCCAGATTTTGAGTTATTTAGTCCACGTGATTGGATCCTCCAAACTCAAATTATATTTCTATTATATACTTAAATTATTCCGTGAGTGTAGATCGTGGAAAATAGCATCATATAATGCGTGAAATCGCTCCAAGTTCCTACTTTGATAACTAAAGCATTTACAAAAGCAATGCATACAGCGATTTGTAGGTATGAAGATCAGGCATTCAATTATATCAGTGAGGAAAGTGGCAAAAAAAAACATTTTGAGCATTTTATCGTTTATAAACCATTGCGTCCTGTTCCAACTCAAGCATTGTTGAGCAGGTCGAACAAAATGGCGAATTAAGACCCCAATGAGGTAACCGAGGATGCGCCTCATAAAGGATATAACAAGTAGCAGTACATTCAAAGTACACCGCTCCCCGCCATGCCAAATAAATAAACAAGCAGTCATAGACTGGTACTTACGAAATCGTCAACTTGACCTTGCTAATAAAGCTGTCTCTAGAGAAGTAGACGCCAACCAGAAGTTTCTACGTGATTCTGTACCAAACCATCAAAACGTAACGTCGACCGAAGCAAAAATCTCCATTTCTCCCGCAATTATTTAATATTTTTTATCAAAGTCACAAAACCGTAATATTCGGCATCCACCAACAATCTTTACATAATCCGACGGCTTAGCGAGTCAGGCATGCGACGATAACCTTTATTGGGATAAAAAATGACTTTAAACACCATCTTTATCGAAAACACGTCAGCGCAGCACACGCAAACCTACGTGACTCAACGACGCGTCTGCTCGAGCGCGCTGCACCACGTGACGACCCGTGACGCGTCGAGTGAAATATTTTTAATACAATCTTAAAACGTCTCCAAAACATCCAATTTTTACCAGAATTTCGACACGAGTTTTAAGCGTCCTAAGCGATCGCAAAAAACCGAAGACAAAATTAAAATCGAAGTTAAACGAACTCGTAACGTCGAGCGAAGCAAAATACTCCATTTCTCGCACATGAATTTACGGAATTGCGCACTGCATCACGTGACGACCCGTGACCGGCGAGTGAAATATTTTTTATACAATCTTAAAGTCTCCAAAACATCCGATTTTACCAGAATTTCGACAACGAGTTTTAAGCATCCTAAGCGATCGCAAAAACCGAAGACAAAATTAAAATGAAGTAAAACGAACTCGTAACGTTGCGAGCGAGCAAGCAAAATACTCCATTTCTCCACATGAATATCTAGGAATTATGTTTGACCTCACTGTGACCTTGACTTTGACAGTTTTGACCAAATCTAATCAGCGCTAGCCATCACCCTCGTGAATCACGTGGGTGTAATTTGACATTGGTAGCTCTTCTCGTTCTCGAGTTATCGTGCCTACAAACAACACACAAAACACAACAACACACACCAACAAACAAACAAGCAGTCATAGACTGGTACTTACGAATCGTCAACTTGACCTCTGACCTTGTCTAATAAAAGCTGTCTCTAGAAGGTAGCGACGCAAACCAGAAGTTTCTACGATGATTCTGTACCAAACCATCAAAATCGAATGTTTGACTCACCGTGACCTTGACCTCGTTGACCGATTTTGACCAAACTCTAATCAGCACTAGCCATCACCCTCCTGAATCACGTAGTGTAATTTGACATTGGTAGCTTCTTCCGTTCTCGAGTTATCATTTTTTGGATGTTTGACCTCACTGTGACCTTGACCTTTGACCGATTTTGACCAAAATCATATCAGCACGAGCATAAACCTCCTGAATCACGTGTGTAATTTGACATTGGTAGCTTCTTCCGTCTCGAGTTATCTGTACAAACCATCAAAAATCGAATATTTACCTCACTGTGACCTTGACCTTTGACCGATTTCGACCCAAATCTAATCAGCACTTGCCATCACCCTCCTGAATCACGTGGTGTTATTTAGCATTGGTAGTTCTTCCGTTCTCGATTATCGTGCCTACAAACAAAACAAACATACAACAAACAAACAAGCAGTCATAGACTGGTACTTACGAAATCGTCAACTTGACCTCTGACCTTGTCTAATAAAAGCTGTCTCTGAGAAGGTAGTGACGCAAACCAGAAGTTTCTACGATGATTCTGTCCAAACCATCAAAAATCGAATGTTTTTGGATGTTTGACCTCACTGTGACCTTGACCTTTGACCGATTTTGACCAAAATCTAATCAGCGCTAGCCACCACCCTCCTGAATCACGTGGTGTAATTTGACATTGGTAGCTTCTTCCGTTCTCGAGTTATCTGTACCAAACCATCAAAAATAACGAATATTTGACCTCACTGTGACCTTGACCTTTGACCGATTTCGACAAAATCTAATCAGCACTTGCCATCACCCTCCTGAATCACGTGGTGTAATTTGACATTGGTAGCTTCTTCGTTCTCGAGTTATCGTGCCTACAAACAAACAAACAAACAAACAGAAACGGAAGTCATCAATATACTTACGAAATCAACAAACAAAAACAGAAACGGAAGTCATCAATATACTTACGAAATCTGTAGATTTCGATAGTAACAAGCAGTCATAGACTGGTACTTACGAAATGGTCAACGTGACCTCTGACCTTGTCTAATAAAAGCTGTCTCTAGAGAAGGTAGCGACGCAAACCAGAAGTTTCTACGATGATTCTGTACCAAACCATCAAAAATCGAATGTTTGACCTCACCGTGACCTTGACCGTTGACCGATTTTGACCAAAATCTAATCAGCTCTAGCCACACCCTCCTGAATCACGTGGTGTAATTTGACATTGGTAGCTTCTTCCGTTCTCGAGTATCTGTACCAAACCATCAAAAATCGAATATTGACCTCACTGTGACCTTGACCTTTGACCGATTTTGACCAAAATCTAATCAGCACTAGCCATCACCCTCCTGAATCACGTTGATGTAATTTGACATTGGTAGCTTCATCCGTTCTCGAGTTATCGTGCCTACAAACAAACAAACATACAAACAAACAAACAAACAGAAACGGTAGTCATCAATATACTTACGAAATCTTTAGATTTCGTAAGTAACAAGCAGTCATAGACTGGTACTTACGAAATCATCAACTGACCTCTGACCTTGTCTAATAAAAGCTGTCTCTAGAGAAGGTAGCGACGCAAACCAGAAGTTTCTACGATGATTCTGTTACCAAACCATCAAAAATCGAATGTTTGACCTCACTGTGACCTTGACCTTTGACCGATTTTGACCAAAATCTAATCAGCGCTAGCCATCACCCTCCTGAATCACATGGTGTAATTTGACATTGGGAGCTTCTTCCGTTCTCGAGTTATCGTGCCTACAACAAACAAACACACACACACACACCACACACACACACAAACAACACACAAACAGATGATGGAAGTCATCAATATACTTACGAAATCTTTAGATTTCGTAAGTAATAACACTCCTCCAGAGGGCGATGCCGCCGTGCAGCACAAGGAGTCAGAATTGGAAGGGAGCGGTGTACAATAATTGATTGATTAATAGATTAATTGCAGAATTAAAATACATAAATCGTAGTCGTAAATTAATTTCTTAAGCAATTGGCTAATAGCATACCTAAACCACCGAATCTGTAACTTTTTTTGAAAATGAAGTAGTTGATCGAAAAATTAAATAATTAATCGATTAATCAATAAATCGAAAATACCCTTTACAGCCAAATCACTTGTTCAGTGTCGTGTGCAAATATCAGCTTCCCAACTCAAAAGGTGCCTGAGATATTGGCAGGATGAGAAATAAAAGAAATAAGTAATTGATAAATCGATAATAATGAAGTAATCAATCAATAAATTGATTAATCAAAAAAAATAAAAACCAATGTCACCCGTAGGGTGATCCGTATCTTGCCAAAAGGTGACCACGTGTGACTTCTTTAAGGTCACACTGAGGTGAACAGAGCTGCTATCCACCAGGAGCGACTCCTTGAGGAATATCTGCCTACGAGAGATTCCGATGGAATCGTTCTACAAAGTAACCATGAAAAATATGCGTTTGCCTCATAACGTACCAAATCACGTCATAATGTCTCAAGCTTGATATATCTAGAAAGCACTCATCGAGGTGTTCAATTTGAGGTACTACACGATATGGTTCCTAAAACTTGAAAATTTGACCTTGGGGTCAAATATCTTTAACCTTACGCGTTAACCATGAAGGTCAAGGCCAATCGCCACCAAAATTAATCAGCTGAATGCCAGCCCATGAACTATATTCCCATGAAGTTTGAAGACGATCCGATCAAAATTACTCCAAAAATAAGGGTTTCGTCGACTCCCCTGATTTGCGACAAAGTGACCTTGACCTTTGACCTTGACCTTCAAAATTTTATGCGCTGAAAGGGACTCTATAGGCCTCTGATATGCGAAGTTAAAAATTTCCAATGAAAACTGGTGCTCTGCAGAGTGATTTATACATGATTACAGATAAAAAAAAAAAAACAACAAAAAAAAACACATGAAGGTCAAGGCCAATCGCCACCAAAATTAATCAGCTGAGCACCAGACCATGAACTATCTTCCCATGAAGTTTGAAGACGATCCGATCAAATTACTCAAAAAAATAAGGGTTTTGTCGATTCCCCTGATTTGCGACAGTGACCTTGACCTTGACCTTGACCTTCAAAATTTTATGGCCTGAAAGGGACCTCCATAGGCCTCTGATATGCGAAGTTACAAAAATTTCCAATGAAAACTGTGGTCTGCAGAATTTTTTTTCGTGATTACAGACAAACAAAAAAAAAAAAAAAAAAAAAAAACATCAGACTGACTAACATATCTTGCAAAAACTTCGTTTTGGCAAGATAACAAGGGAAACGGAGTGAAAACTGAGTAATGCCTTCCTTTGGCGCCCGGCGATAGCATCGTGCATCACCTGGATATGGAATTGGGAAGGAGTGGTGTACAATATTTACAAGACAGACACAGTACAGAGCTATTCCGATCTAAACTTCTACAATCTGAATTATGCTGTCATGACAGGCGCCATCACACACACACACGAGGAAATTAGAGAGCAAAGAGAAATGGAGAAAGTATGAGGTGTTGACGACCTCTATGGTACCTGGCGCGGCCGATGGGCCTATGCTTCTCAGTCACTTAGGAGAGGGGAGGAGGGAGGAAAACTGGGGGTGTCTAAGGTGTGTGAGTGGGGAGGTGCAAATGAGGTGCAATGAAATGCAGGTGGGGTGCAGAGAAGAGGTGCTTATCTGTAGGTTGCTTTTTTAACTCTTGTGCATCTACAGCTGATGAAACAAGATAAGAGACAGAACATGTGAGAGGAAAGCTTACAATGGCATGTGAGAAAGTCTGTAAATGTAAATGCTAATGGTCGATGATTGATCTCGCGTTCCACTCACTCAGCGCTCTGCTTCACCTACTTTGTTCTGCCCTCTTCCTCGCGCCGCCGATCAGGCCAGGACTCTCCCTTCTTCACCCAGCACCCAGACCTCAGCAACTACCTCTGCCTCTCAACCAACCTCTCGCTGTCAACAACCTCTCAACTCTTTTTTTTCTCAGCGACTTTGCAGGGTGTTTTATAGACATCTGGTTCGGGAGGACCCCAAAGTCGGATCAGGATGATCGATAGGTATTTCCCAGTGCTCCCATTGGTGCACGGACGCTTTCCCAAGAAGTAGCCCCACTCCTGCGAGGCTCCGAAGCCGAAAATGGCCACATTCACCAAACTCGGCCACATGATGGAGCTCCAGAATTAACATGGCATGTGGGTTTCTGGGAGCGCTTTTCAGCCATGAACGTGTGCTGGGTTCCCAATGGAGGTCATAATTGACCGGAACACCAGGGCTATTCAGAGGATGTTGAACGGATTTCAGCACATACTGAACTTGCGCTTATAGCTGCATGCCAATATATTCTGAACACAAGCAGCCGCCATGGTAGGTAGCATCCAGGGTTCCTCGATGTCTTCAAAGGACAGTGGTGAGCTTCCAGGGTGCTGACTGAGGTTGTGCCATTTGGAGCAGGTGTGGTAAGGTGGTTGAAGCGTTTGTAGTGGTTGTGATGAGGAGGGTGAGCATAGGTTATTGTGCGGATTTTTAGGAAGGCGTTATGGTGGTTGTATGTAGGTTGTATCGTTGCAGTTCGAGTATGGAGAAGGTTGAAATGAAGTGTCCGTTGGGGAATGGCACACAGTTTGAACAGGGTTTTGGCGGCATATGCTAATGAGGCTGTCCCTGTTGCTATGCGGTCTGTGGCGTGCATGCATGGATGAAGAGAGGATCGTGGGTGCAGCAAAGTAAATGAAAATAGATAAAGGGATAGAGAATGCAATTAAAGACCGAACTAAAAGCCCTCGCAATGCATTTTGTCCCATATACCCACTAGACATGAGGGAAGGGCTATCTAAAATGGATACGAATTAAATATCTGCCTAGGGACCGCTGTATGTTGTATGCACTTGCGTGGGGGAGTGCCGGCTTCACAGAACCGCAACAATATGTTTAGCTGCCCTGATGACCCCCTTTGCCAGGGGGTTTCTGTACGTGAGTGCCGAGCATTCTGGGGAGGCTTACCTCATTTCAAAAGTCGTGTTGTCCAAAAATTGTGGCCTGTGGCTTCATTTTGCTTCAATTGGCATTATTGTGTATTTGTAAATGAATTAAGTTTTTGAGTTATCATGATTGAGAATGTGATCAGAAATTAAGAAAAAGAAATCACTTCACTAACTGGTAACCTGCAACTTAAAATTCTGCACTGCTGTCGTACGGCACATGCGGCCCCGTGTTGAGAACAGTCACACGTAGATAATTTTTGTCATACAAATTCAGCTCAACATGTCACTTCGTACATGAAACATTGCCCTCAAAGCCATACAATAAGATTATTCCCGATGTCCCGATTCCTGAGAACCGACTTTTTTTGTTTTTTTTTTTTTTTCTGTGAATCATCTTCGCAGGAAAACAAGACAATCTCATCGTGAAGTTTTCCTGCACCACATGCTCTCACGTCTTACACAAAAGCTGCATTGATGAGACACAGAGAAGAGCCATTCCAGTGGTAAAACGATAGCACCGATTATTCCTCCAGTACATGTCACAAGCAGTATCAGTGAACTCCTCCCAGATTCACACAAAAAGAGCCAATATTCCTGCAGTGTATGTGATAAGGTATTCGATTACTCTTGGATTTGAAGATTCACATGCAGATTCAATGAGGCACCCGTACTCTTGCAAGGTTTGTGGAAAGATATTCTCCTCTTCTTCATTTTTGAAAGAGCATTCTTGTCCTACCCACATAAGTATGGAGCCATATACCTGCAGTGCAGGGAAGAAACTATACACCTGCAATGTGTGTGATAAAAGTTCAGTTACTCATCAAAATTCCAGAATCACATGCGGATTCACACAGGGAGAGTCCATTCCCTTGCAATTTTTGTGCGAAGAATTCTCAAATTTCGCATGCTTGCGAAAGCACACGCGCACCCACACAGGAGAGCGCCCATACCCTTGCCTTTTTTGTGGAAAACGATTACTTCACTTCATCCACTTTGAAACACACACGTATCCACACAGGGATCGCCCGTACACTTGCACAGTTTGTAGAAAAAGACTTTCATAATTTCATCGACATTGAAAGCTCACAGTCGTATTCATACTGGCGAACGTCCATATACTTGTACATTTTGTGGAAAGGCATTCTCACTTGCATCAGCTTTGAAAACTCACGAACTTATTCACACTGGAGAGAGCCCATACACTTGCACAGTTTGTGGGAAGGCATTCTCATTTTCATCAGCTTTGAAAAGACACGTAGGTTTCCATCTGCGGAAGAATAAAAAAAGAGAGCTGGGAGAGAAGTCTCGCAAGTGTTCAGTGTGCGATAAGGTATTTGCTCGTGCAGCAGGTTTAAATCAACATAAAAAAATACACACCGGAGAGAGGCCCTACACGTGTTCGGTGTGCAACAAGGCCTTTAATCAGTGTTCAAATTTACATCAACATGAAATGATACATTCGGGGAAGAAGCCCCACAAGTGTTCTGTGTGCAACAAAGCTTTTAATCAGTCTTCAAATTTATATCAACATCAAATTATACATACGGGGGAGAAGCCCCACATGTGTTCTGTGTGCAACAAGACATTTTCTCATTCATCAAGCTTATGTCGCCACCAGAGAATTCACTCAAGAGAGAAGTGCTACAAGTGTTCTGTTGTGCAGCAAGGACTTTCACCAGTCATCTGCTTTATATAAGCATCGAATATCGATGCATTCGTAACATGTAAACCAACAAAAACAGACAACATGAATATTGACCGAAGAACAACTGCACACGAAAATGAAGCATCATACAAGTACCTCCGAAGGCCACAAAATATGTCACAAACAAGTCTGCAAAACAATTGCCAAGGAATATCTTCATAGGGGGAGATCAAACCTGAAAACAAATCTCTTCTTTCCCCGTTCCCTCCCCCCCCCCCCCTCTCCCCCTCAATAAATAAAGTAATTCTATATGAATCAATTTGTGAGAGTAGCAGTGTCCAAACACAAGTTAGGCAATAGACATTTACCACAATTAGAAACCAGAACAGAACTTGGTGGAATGCACACCTCCACCAGCAACTCAGTTTTGTCATTATCAATCCACAACTTTTTTTTAAATACCATGTTACATGTTACCAAAATCTAATAAATTTGTCCTTGTTTAATCTAATAAACACCCAACCTGTCCGCCAAGTTTTGTCCGAATCCGTCCATAGCTTTTTGAGATATTCTTCTTACAGAAAATAAACAACCAAGGAGGGGTCAACATATGCCTAAGACCAATGACAATCGGACAAGTGTAGGTTCTGCAATGTGGAAACAGAAAGCACCATCACCTCTCATGATGCAAAAAAAACCTCATGTCAAAACAGCTGTACACATAAACGCACAACAATGTATGCACCGTCATCCACTGGCACACCTGCAAAAATGTAAATATCCCAGTCTAAGAAAAATCAGGGAAGCCTAAACGAAAAGTGATCTTTGAAAACGACAACATGGTGCTCACGTCGGAGTTGACAATCCCATCAAGCGTGAACATGGAAAACAAAGCATTGCGACCAGACATGGTACTTGTCAGGACCCATCGACTTTGGCCAATATAACGCAGGAATTAGAAAAATAGCCAAGCACCAGGATTTGGAAAGTTAAGACAAAATGTTAAAAAAAATTAAGTCAAAAAGGAATGTGAAATTGCGGAGGCCATGCCGATCACGTGACCGGAAGTGTCAAAATGGCGGCCTTTGTAAATTTTTGGGAAAATCGCATAAATTCCTTCGAAAATCTTCTTCTCCATACCCACCAGTCAGAATGCCACCAATTTTGTGTTAAAACATTAGAACAAGGTGCAGATAAGCTCCAGGTCCGGTGGTCCTTTGTTTTTATTTTTTTATATTAATTTTAGTTCATAAAGAAACGATGATAAAAATGCAAGATATTAAAACTTGTTCGCAATTTTCATCATGCTGTTTGTAGATGACAAAATCTGTCTGGGTCAGATTCCATTCTCATCATTATGATGGCAGCAGGTTCACTTCCTGTTGCAAATACAGTTCAGAATTCCATTTCCGCAACTGAGATCGTTTTGTGAAATAAAAATCGTTTTTCGTGTTTTTTGTGAAAGTCTTTTTTTTGTTCCCCACTGTTTTGTCCTTCCCACTCCCACCCCTCTCGTCTCATCCCCCCCTTGCTGTGCGTTGTGTGTTAGCTCTCATACAGCCTCGATAAGGTATACAAGAAAAATAAATCCCAAAGTTCTTTGCTTGATCGATCACACCGGCAAGCGAGTGTACTCTAGACTCGAAGGAACACCAATAACCCAAAACTCTGAAGTGGCACTCAATGTATGAATGCACCCCCTGCCCCCAAACTCCCATCACTCCACTTTCACAATTTCCTGTTTGGTATCCTCGGAGAGAGAACCTTTATGAAAGCCTAGTGCTCTACAAACTACTGCTATTTTCTTGATTATTCTCGATCCCAATGTAACTGAATCTCTCGCACCCTCCCCATCTTTCGATACAGGTTCGTCTTGAGTATAACAGAATAACGCACATTTTTACACTATTCACTTTTTAGCAAAACCCTCATACTTCAACAAACATTACACAGAATATATGGAGAGCCGAATCTCATGGAAGAGCAAGAACACAGAACAGAAAATAAGGAACAGTAAAAAGCAGGGATTATATACCAACAGCAGGGTAGAGGGGAACAATAGAGAAACACTTGAAGGAAGAAAGGGTGATGTTAAGAATAAGAAGGGAGGAGGAGGAGGAAGACACAGGGCCTGAACAAACTAATACACAGCCTCAAGAACAGAAGGGAAAACTGGGGAGTAAGGGGCTGTCCATCCATCCACCATCCATTGGGAACTACTCTGTGCAGAGCATTGGTGCTGCCTAAGCAGTCTCCTTGGCTATTGGACACAGTCCTGGACGGGTCGCCACTCCGACACAGTATACCAGCATGCTGGCACTCATTTTGCCGACCACGGAAGGATGACAGGCCGAGTTAACCCCACCTGGTATTAATTCAACAGCCAAGTGGGATTTGAACTCAGGATCTGAGGATCCCAAGCCCACCACTCTAACCATTAAGCCAACACCAGGCATTCAGTGAGTGGAATGTATCAAATGAAAGATGGGTGGAGGGAGAGGGGAGAAAACTCAATAGCCTTGAAAGTTAGTGATGAGCTTTTGAAGAAGGTTAACAAGGATAGAAAAGATGATGAGTGTAGATGGGGGATGACCTGAGGAGATGAACAGTCATCTTGAAGCCCACATTGTGTGGTTGATCTCTCCTATTCTCGTTGTAGGCTGTAAATGTTTTCAATTTTGATCATCTCAGCCTTTTCTTGCCCCCCAGTGTCACCAGTAGACATAATTGGAGGCTCGAAGGAGCTCTGCTTCCAGGTGCAGCTCGATAATCCTCATTCACTTTATTCAGCATGGCACATAAAATGTCCATCGTGGCAGCTTCTGGAGGCGGGACAACCGAGAGCTGCCAGAAAGTCTCCACAAAGTTGCGGAACTCGGCGTACATCACAAAAGTAAAAAAAAATTGGAAAGGGAGAGCAACTCTGGCTTTCACGGAAACACAGATTGTCCCGTATCGTAGACGTAGAAGCGTTAACGTCTTACTGCACCATTATCTTCCTGCCTAACCGGCACTGGTAAAGACTGGAGCAGTTTTGAATGAATTTTTGACATTGAAAAGAAAATCCGAATATTGAGTCACACTCGGGACTCAGCACAAAATTCAAAGAAGTTGAATGTCACATCAGGTATTTGGGCCTATTGTTTTGAGCCATATCAATCAACTAAAAGATCAATCATTTTGTTTGCCTGCAAGACATGTGGCATCTTTAAATTATCTAAACATTTCATATACATTTTGTCCTGGAGTCAATCCGAGCATTGAAATGTGCAGATTTGTTCAGATTACGCGGTTGGCATTCCAATTGAATAATATAATGTTCAAATTATAAGGTTCGTGTTCCAATTGAATAATGTTTAAATTATAAGGTTTGTGGCCCAAGTGAATAATTCCCTCCTGATTATTTTTGCATCAAATTGAAAACTGATTTTTCATCTACATTTCAATGGTGTTGTATTTGATTTTGTTTTTGTTTCTGATTTTGATGTTTCGGCATTGTTTTAATAAATCCAGACATTATCTTTTGGTCAACCGGTTTTCCTAGTTTTTTTTTGACCTCGTTCATTCTTGTTCATTGACCTTTTTATAGCTGATCACCTCAATGAAGTTTTCAATGCTTATGCCAAATTGAGAAGTCATAATCATGAGGGGCATTACCATGGTCCTGTTCTTTTGACGGCATCGTGAAAAGGTGGTACTTTGCACTCTTGTGACAGGACACACAAGGGTTGTCCGTTTCCACTCCCAATTTCAACATTTGATGGTGCGTTGTGTTGTCCTGCCAGGCAGTATGATGCTGTAATGAACAAAGACATTTGGTGGTGTGAAAGGAAGGCATTGTGGTGTGGGGGTGGAGAGAGAGGTGTGGATCTGGCCTGGAAGGCCTTTTTATATGTGCCTTTTTATACAGGGTGACCATTATTTCATGAACACATTTGTCTTGTTCATAAATTGTTTTATTTAAACCGTATAACTTAGGGATAGCAGATATTTAAAGGAACACTGTATGGAAATATTGGTGGCATTCACACTTCTTCTTTTCTTGAAAATGACTGATGTCAGCTAACCTCCGTTGAAACATATGCAATCACGGCAGCAGAAAATATAGTTTTCCATTCCATGCTGAATTGTTTCAGAAGAATTGTGACTCATTACATTGTGGATTGTCTGTTGGTTTCAACTGCTGTGACACTTAGATTTTGGAGGGATATAGACGAATATCCTTCACAATTTTATGCATACTTTTCCTTTTAATGCCTAGCTCTTGAGACTTCCTCCTTACTGACTTCCTTGGACTATATCAGACTACTTCTCTCACTCTTTCAATAGTTTTTTCAGTTCTTGCAGAATTCCTTCACCCTGACCTTTTTTCATCTGATACACTGCTAATTGTCCTATGTGCTTTCACATAGCGCAATATTGAATACCGTGTGGGACATGTTCGCAAACCAAACTTTGCCTGAAATTGTCTTTGAGCATTTGTAATGGAGTAGTGATTGGCAAAATTAAGCTCCACAATGGCAGCTCTGTGTTCTACAGTCTACACTCCATTTGTCCGTTTTTGGTTTTGATGACTGGGTTCAATTTTCCAAAGCTTCGTCCTTCACTTCACCTGAAAAAAAACAAAACCAGATATTTATTATGAAGAGTTGTTGATGATGAAAAGGTGTTGATGAATTAATTGTCACCCTGGTATATCAACGTATGTCTTTGTTCATATGTGTAATCACACATCCATATCTAACTGATCAACCATTCCAGCCAATGTCCGTGTACCCTTCCATTCTAAATGCATATTCAGGTAGTGGACAAAAATAAAGGAAACACCAACATAATTTCACTTGGTAGGGTGTTGGGCCACCATGTGCATCCAGGTTGACATGGTATGGCATCAACAAGGGTCTGGAATTGTTCTGGACGATTGTCTCACAAATCTTCGACAAGAAAGTTTTCTAATTCACGTCTATTGGATGGAGGTGGAAACCGCTATCTCGGGCGCCTCTCTGGACAGTCCCACAAATGTTCTATGGAATTGAGGTCCGGTGATTGGGAGGGCCATGGAAGATGAGTTACTTCATCCTCGTGCTCCTCAAACCACCTGATGACATGTGACCTGTGGACTGGAGCATTGTCGTCCTGAAAGATTCCTCTCCGAGCAGAGAAGAAATGTGGCATCATGGGATGCAGATGATCACTCAGGATGGTAATATAGCAGGCTACATCAGCCCAGCCTTCTAATGGAATCAGTGGACCCAGGCCATGCCAGGAAGATGCGCCCCACACCATTATAGAACCCCCAGAATATTTTCCTGTTGGTACAAAACACTTGGGGCTGCAGAGCTCCCTGGGTTTGACTCCCCAAGTCCATTTGTCGAAAACATGTTGAAGGTCGACTCATCAGCCCATTTAACATTCCTCCATTGCTCAGCAGTCCAGTGCCCACGCTCCTTGCACCACTGGATCCTCAAGCAGGCGCAGCCAGGTGTTATGACCGGTTTGACAATACCAGATGCTCACGACCCACGTTGAACTCTGCACACATTATTTATTTATTTTGTATACAGTCGAGGCTCGTGCAAGAGCTAGAACACAGAACAGATCAGGACGCAACATAACAAAAGGAACAGCAGAAAGAGAATGGAGAAATTCTAACAGCAGGGTTGGAGAAAATAGGCGGAGACTGATAAAGAAGAGACGTGG
This sequence comes from Eptatretus atami, assembly GCA_035128595.1. Classification (NCBI taxonomy): domain Eukaryota; kingdom Metazoa; phylum Chordata; class Myxini; order Myxiniformes; family Myxinidae; genus Eptatretus; species Eptatretus atami. Next base: position 193,981,302 of record CM068952.1, read on the forward strand.
GTAATGAGATACGGGAGAATACATGGACACAGAAGCAAAATTGACGGCAAAAAAAAGTCTTCAGGACAGCTGTTGACCACCAGATTTAATTTTGGGTTCAAAGGATCTGTGGTGGAAATTTACGCGAAAGAGAAGACCCTTTATAATTTAACAGATCGTTTATTATATAAAAAAAACACCTATATGTGGAAAGAAAAGCTCGTCTCAAGAGTACGAGCAGATCTCTGACTCTGAGACAGAATACATCGTCTTTTATATGGTTGGAAGATAGGGAGGGGTCAGAGCATCAAAGAGTACTGGTTAATCAATACCAGATTACAAGAAAGCCTTGTTTACACACGAGGTCCTTCAAGCAAAGAAAAAAAAAATCAATTTTGTGCATAATATAACAAGATAGCTTATATTAGTGAAAGAATGTGCGTCTTGCTTCAGGGTGTGCATGCACAGAAAACCTTCATTTACATAGGCAATGATAAGCATTTATCGCAGCACGTCGGTGGAGCATCTGGTTTGCACAGCTTTGCAGAACAATGAGAGAGAGGTCCATGACTTCAGCAGTTTGATGAGACTCCTGCTTTACAGCCAAAATAGGAGACAATGGGAAGGCAGAGTTAATGAGCTTCGTTTTAGTACAACTTTACAATTGAATGGGAAGCCAGAGTTAATGAGACTGCAATGCTTTTGGTGCACGACTCACTGGCACCACCCGAAGCAGCTTAACTTGCCAACCAAATGAAATAAAATAAAATAAAGAAAAGATTATATTGTTACACAGTTAACTGAAACACTAGATCTATTTTTTGGCTTTGAATATTAGGAGAGCACTTTCTCAACGTTGAGAAAGGCAAACAATGTATTAGTGGACTTTTAAATGATACTAGACGACCCGTGAACCCGTTGGGTTCCCGTTTTGACAGCAGTTGATAAAAAAACATTTCAAAAAAAACCAAAAGTTAGCTCCAGCGAGCTATTGCGCTGAGGTTGTTTGTATTGATCAAATAATCCTGAAGAGTCCTTGACTGAATTGGGAATTGATTTTTTAATAATTTTTTCGTTGCCAGATTTTAACGAAACTTGATATTGCACACCGCAAGCGAATGGTGAGTAAGATGTGCCAAAAATGTTTGCGCTATCGTGTACCGTTTTGGCTGTATTTTGGGAACATACATACAAACATACATACATGATGAGAGTTTTAGTAATATATAGATAGATGTTAGTTATCTGGAATTAACAAGACCATAGTACATTTCAACAGAGAGTCTACTCACTCATGACCTGTCATCATAGTGAGTTCTGAGCAAACAAAAAATACTCATTACCATGAGTGACCCTTATTTGAAAATGCAATGAGCTCTGGTTGCCATTGTAATAGACGTGATAACCCATTTAAAACTTTATCTCAACTCTACCTCAGCGCACGTGACCCATTCTTTACAGAGTGATTTTAGCCTATACTTTACAACAGATTTCATACTTCCATATTCTTTCAAAGCATGTGAAAGCAAATACAGAGAAATGAGTACATAATTTGTGGACAAAGAACACTTATCTCAATCTGAAAAAATATTTCTTTCAGCATGATCAATACAGAAACACCAGTGCTTTGCAATAGTCATGTGATCCATTGGGCTTTCTATCACCATATATGTCCATGCTCACATTTCACAAGATGGAAATAATTATTTCACTTCCACAATTCCCCTTTTGGTTCTTTCAGAGCAGCTCAAATGTTTGTTCTGCAAGAACAAACTCCGAAAAAGATTTAAATTTGTCTGGCTAGCAACAAGACCTTCCCCAGCACCACCCCGACTTGCGCTTCATGTTGGGGTCATCATTCTAGTGAGTGAATGTAACCACCATTTTCTTGGGGTGCCGCCACCTCCCTTTGTCTTGTTTCCATGGAGTTGGGGCACCCATGTACACTGTCGGGAGGGAGTTCTGCACACACCAAATATACCCAACAGGCAATCACCTTGTCTAATGCTTATTATTCACAATCGATTTAAGCAAGCCATCCCAATTCCCCTTCCATGTCCATATTTGTCGTATCCCTCTCATTGTTCCAAATCCCCTTACCAAAGTCATTCAATTGTTTCTCATTCAATTGTACCAACTGTTGAATCCTTTTAAAAAGATTTTCATCAATCTTTGGGGCACGTGTGTTTGACGATCCTTGTTCCTCATAAAGTTCCACCAACACGGTGTCTCGACGAGATTTTACACTATGTTCTTGATTTTCTGGGTTTTCTGGATCTTCGTCGTTGCTCAGGGATGAAGTGTCTGGAGCGGCTTCATGTGCCACCATTGCTGTAACTGTGGAAAACAGTCTCATACACACTCCAATTACTGCTTTGATACGTGCAATAATAACGATAGCAGCTATCAATATCATGAGTCCAAAAACAACACATGGAGTATCCACGCTCCCCAACCACCAAATATCTTTTCCAACCATGACCCGAAGTTCCATCCCTTTTTTATAATCATGATATTTGGCACCTTCTGCTTTAATTTTGCCAGCCAGATCGTCAATCTCCTCTGAGTTATCCGGGATGTAAGTGCAACGTTCCGACCCTACAACTGCACACGTGCCTCCCTGTGCAGCCAATAAAATATCGAGGGCAATATGATTCTGCATAGCTACTGTCCGTATGGCAGCCATTTCAGCACTTCAGTAAAACCCTCAGCAGTTTCATTCGCAAGCTTCTCTAAAGAGGCCGCCATGTTAATGATTTCTCTAGCAGCTTTCCCCATGCCATAAAAGGGAAAGGCAATCATGAAGAATCTTTCAGTTTCTGAAATAGATCTTTTATTTTTATTCTGTGGCATGAAAGGTGATTGGTCAAGAATACGGATTTGGGGTATTACATACCCGAAATAACAAGACCCCATCCATCCGACTGGTAACTACGAATATGCCTGATGCCCACATAATAAGTATGTACCGTTTAATGGTACCTGGGGTTCCATGAGGGTATTCATTCGTATCCTTATATCTGTCCATGTTCCGATAATTCGTCCCTCAATGGTTACTTTTTCTTCCCCATGTTTGGCATAATATTGGCACATTGAGTTACTCAAGTAAGGTCCATTTCCCTTCCTACACACGAGACAAACTATTCCTATTTCTCTATTTATCACCTTAAAATGCGGTGGGCATTTCTCCAATCCTTCCCCCTTTCATAGTGAGGCTAAATTTGTCCTATCCCAAGGAGAGTGGTCATCTCCTTCCCCTGCATTTAGGAATTTATGTTTCTCCCAATACTTAGGATAGTACCAGTGCCAATAGTCAGTACATTGGTACCC
>CM068952.1:193984626-193995776 GCA_035128595.1 Eptatretus atami
CCATTTTTTTCCCCCAGTTACTTGTTATCTCTTGTACTTTTGCACTCACTACTTTGTTTGTCTTTTCTATTCTGGATTTGACTGGGTTACTCTATATATGAACCAGGTACCCACATATATCTTCTCCTGAGAATGGGACTGCCGAGAGGGGCAGTGCATGCTTGGATGAGTGGGGGAGCTGCAAACAAACCCAACACTTGCTCCTGTTAATACTTTTAGCATGTTGCAAAAGTATTGCAAAGAAAGTGTTCACTGGATGTCCAGTTATCCCTTAATGTAACACTATGCCTCATTTCAAGTGTGATCGTGTGTGTACAGTGCTTAGGTCCCCTCCATTCCGTGTCGCACAGGGTGCATAATTATATGGAAGGGTCAAATAAGTGTTTAACCTATCTATTCTCTGCCAGTGCAAATGTTTCAAAGGTTTACTTCCTTTTGTCCTTCTAGCTCTCCCATGGGCTATTCCTTGTCTCTGTCTTGGCTTGCCCGTGTGGTTGCCGGTTGTCGTCAAGCATGTCATGACCTTCCCCGATTCCTCAAGGCTCATCCTGTCCATTACCACAAATGTCATGAAGATTATGAATGCAGTAGCCATTAGCAATACTAAGCACATCATGAAGTGTTGGTAATATCTTTCCCATCCACGGTCTCTTTTGAAACTCTAAGCTTTCTTGCAATGAGATGCGTGTGTCCATGATGGCTTACCCTCGCACTTGACCACTGTGTGGGTGACCAAGAGTACCTGGTGAGGTCCTGTCCAATGTGGTCGTAAAGCGTTTTTCCACTTGAACACCTTGACAAACACAGTCGCCAGGCTGAAAGTCGTGGAGCTTCTCCGCTGCTGGCTCCGGCAAGGCTTGTTTCACCTGCGAGTGAAATTCCCTGACGACCTTTGTTGATACAACACAGAAATTAGTCATTGTGTCATCCATCATGTGTATATCCATTTGCTTTAGAGTCAGCAGAGCTGTTACTGGTCTCGCATTGGCCTCCCCATCAGTATTTCATGGGGGGACAATCCGCTGCTTCTATTTACCGTTGACCTCATTGACATGAGCACCAATGGTGTGGCTTCTTGCCATTTCAAACTTGTTTCATCACATATTTTTGCAATTTTGTTCTTAAGTATTTCATTCTGCCACTCTACCTGCCCTGCCGACTCGGGGTGGTATGGACAGTGGAAGTATTGTGTTATTTGTAAAGCTTTGCAAAGTTTCTTAGTGATGTCCGATGTAAAGTGTGATCCCTTATCACTAGATATTTTATATGGTATTCCATACCTGCAGATGTATTCTTTGAGCAATAATCTCGCAAATGTCCTCGCGTCGCATTTCCTACACGGGTATGCTTCAGTCCATTTTGTGAACATATCTGTTACCACAAGTATGTGATTGTAATTACAACACGATGGCATTTGTACAAAATCCATCTGTATGTGCACAAACAGTCCCCACGGCAGGGGGGTGCGCCCCGACAAGCCGTTTATTTACCTTACCATTGTTATGGTGTTGGCAATATGTACAGTTCCTGCAAAAAAAAATTCTGCCACTACCATGAATCCTGGAGCATACTATGTTCGAAAGGCCTGACCTCCTCTTGCATTCCTCCTTTGCTCATATGGCCACTACCGTGCACCAGACGAGCAAGCCATGGTAACAATTCCCAAGGCACGACTACCTTCCTTCCTGCCGAAAGCCAGAGTTTGCTATTTGCATCATAGTGGCATTCCGCTCTTCTCCATTTGCCCTTTTCCTTGGCTTTGGGTGCCTCCTGTAATGCTGCAATGTCATCAGTAGTCGGTGCTCGTTCCTCACTTTCCTCTTTTGAGAGCATGTTTGTTACCTGTGGTGATTTTGCCGCTTGCTTCGTCGCCGCAACAGGAAAAGTATTTCCCTCAAAAGCCAAATCCTTCATTTTTGTATGCACTCTGCATTTTACTACCGCTATCCACTTTGGTAAGTGAATTGCTTCTAATAGTTCAGCGATTAGCTTATCATTTTTGATGGGGGTACCGGATGATGTTATGTATCCTCTTATTTTCCAGAGTGCTGCTACATCATGTGTTACCCCATACGCGTATTGAGAGTCTATGTAAATAGTCGCACTTTTATCCTTTGCCAATGTACAGACTACGATACGCGCATTTAATTGTGCTTGCTGTGCTGAATAGTGTTGAGGCAGTTTGCTGCTTTCTAGTGCATATGTCTTGGAACATACTGAGTATCTTGATAAGAGTGACCCATCCATTGCTCTCATCGATGACCCATCTACAAAAAGGATAATTTCAGGATTTTGTGATGGGGTCTCCTTTAGATCAGTTCAGGAAGTAGCAGTCTGCATCATTACCTCCTCATAGTTATGTTCCTCTCCGTCCTCCTCCATTGGCATTAGGGACGCTGGATTCAATGCAGGACATCGTTCAATGACTGTTTGTAGCTTGAATCAACTCCAAGTCACATGTCATAACTCTTACTGCCGACAAGTGCTGTGTTTTTGCCTGTAGTATGATAGAGCTAACACAATGTGGAACAACACATGCCCAAGACTAAAGGTGACGCCATCACAATCTGACCAGTAGCCTGTACTGCATATGATGCTGCCACCACCGTCCGCAAGCAGGGGGAAACCGCTTGTGCCACTGCATCTAGCTTGGTACTCTAGTAAGCCAACGGACGCATCTTATCCCCATGCTGCTGCATTAAGATGGCTTGAGTGATCCCGTCCCTTTCATGGGTGTACAGGTAAAATGTTTTATCATAGTCTGGCAGGCCCAAGACCAGCACTGTTGATCGGGCTTTCTTAACTTTGGCAAAGTTCTCCCCTGCCTGTTCTGTCCACTCCATCGGCTCAGGTGCTTTGTCTCACATCAAGTCTGACAATGGTCTGGCCAGCACTGCATAATCTGGTACCCATTGCCTCCAGTATCTGGCCATCCCCAAGAAGTGCCTCATTGCCTTTTTCGTCTTAGGTTTTGGGACATTAAGTATCACTCACATTATCTCACCTGACAGTCTTCTTGAACTCCCATCCAACACATGCCCTAAATAGGTGACTTTAGGCTCACACAGCTGCAGCTTATCCTAAGATACTTTGTGGCCATTTTCAGCTGACGCTTTCAGTAAGGTTAATGTATCTTTCCAGCATTTTTACTCTGACGTCGAGAAAACCAACAACTCATCTACGTACTGTATCAGAGAAGACCCTTCTGTTCGTTTTATATCATGCAAATCCCTTTCAAGTGCTCGCAAAAATAACGTGGGGCTATCTGTGAACCCTTATAGCAATACAGTCCATGTATACTGTACTCCCTCGTAAGTAAAGGCAAACAAATACTTAGAGTCCTCATGGATTGGGACATGAATATAAATGTTATATAAATCATGAATATAAATGTTATAAAAAACACCTTCAAACCAACAAACACATTCAATCTTTTCAGACAAATATCTCCATTTGAACGTGAAACAAAACATTGTGATGTCTGTTCTAACGATGTCTTAAAGAGAGTTATAAAAAAACAACTTCAATCACAAAAAACATGTAAACCACATTAAGAGAAACTTGAAGAGAAATAAGAAGGAAAATTGGATTAGAGGAGATGTCATTGAGACAAAACCTTTGAAATAACAACTCTTCAAAGATGTTTTATAGATCGGATCGAGGTAAAACTTATAAGATTTAATATTCGTGTCAGATCCATTTGGAAGCGATTCATATCTCAAAGGATTCAATTATCAAGGTTGTTAGTAGTATGTTGAAAAAGCATAAATCATTCAAAATATATCTTGGAGCCTCCTTTACCTTCTCAAGAGAAGATAATTATTGAAGAAAATATATGAGAACGAATCCACCACACCTTATTCCATGAATTGATAGCTTCCTTAAATCTCCTGTATTGAAGAGCTTATTCGATTTGAATTTGAAGAAAAACACAAGGTAGTGGTTCAACATTGAGAATGTTTCATACATCGATCTTAATATTCTTAAATCACTCCGCTAAAGGCTTCTTCTTATATTGATTTACCTAAGGATATAAATAATAAATCGGCAATAACTAATATTAAAAATACTGATAATAAATGCTTTCTCTGGAGTATCTTAGCACATATTTATCCACAGGAAAGGGACTGTGAAAGAGTTTCAAAGTATAAGAAATATGAGAAATTAGAAAGTGGGGCTCTAGGCATCTCTGGAGGAGAACTCATGAGCTTAAAAGATATAACAAAGTTTGAGAATATGAATAACCTATCAATAAATGTTTATGGTTTAACTGATAAAAATAAAGTCCAAATTCTAAGAGTTAGTAACACTATATCCAATGAAAATTGGTCAAATGACTGGCATATAGATCTCCTTTATTTCACAAATAAAGAAACCGCTCATTATGCTAAAATCAAAAACTTTTCTAGATTGGTAAGTAGTCAAGTTTATAGATCAAAGCATAAATCATATCCTTGTAAGAGATGTCTAAATATCTTTCGATCTTAACAAAGACTTTATAAACATTTAAAGTATTGTTCTAATCATAGAGCAGCAGTTGTTGAGATGCCAGGACCAGGAGAGAAAGTTGTATTTAATGAAACAAATAAATGTATAAAACACCCATTTGTAATGTATGCTGATTTTGAGAGCATCTTGGAAAAGACTGATAATATTTTTAAAATATCAAAAAAAATATATATATCCCTTGTGGGTTTGTTTATTTCATTAAATCATCTGTAGGAAGTAAATATGATAAGTTGGAGTTGTAAAGAGGACCTGATGCTGCTGATGAATTGTTAAAAGGATTAAGCTAACTGAAATTACATCAAGAACAAATAAACGCCTTGACTTATCTCCAAGTGAAGAGAAAAGAATTTGAAGAAGCAAGGATTTGGCTATATACTCAGAAGCTTTGGTAAAAACTAATAAAAGGTTAGAGATCATTGCTATTTTACGGAGAAATATAGAGGAACAGCTCATAATAATTGTAATCTTAATTATGGAATCCCCACATTCATTCCAATATTTCATCATAATAATTGTCATTATGATACAGATCTCTTTAAAAAAGATATGAAGTAAGACTCCTGGAAAGATAATAGCAATTCCTAATGCAGATCAAAATGACATCTCATTTACAAAACAGATTTATACTCGTGAAATTGGTGTAAATACAAATATTAGATTTCTTGAATATTTTAAATTTATGACAAGTCCTCAAAATTCTTTGGTTTCAAACATCTCCTCTTTTCCTGTACTTTCTTGTCAATTTAGGACTGAAGCCGACTTGGGGTAAAGACATTTCTCGTCATATGAAAAAAGGCATTTACCCATACGATTACGTGGATTCCTTTGAAGATTTAAAGAAACAACACTTCCTCCTCAAAAGTGTTTTTATAACAACTTAGGAAGATGTATATTACGGGTGAAGAATATGAAAGAGCAAACAAGTTTGGAAAGAGTTTGAGATAAAGAATATGGGTGAATATCATGACCTTCATTGAATAACTGATGTTTTATTACTTGCTGATGTGTTTGAGAAATTTAGAGAAGTTTATTATTATAAGGATTCCTATGGACTTGATCCTGTCCATTATTATACATCTCCTGGACTAGCCTGGAGCGCCTATGTTAAAAATGACGAAACAAACCCCTTGATCTTCTAAGTGATGTAGATATGCTCTTGATGATTGAAAAAGGCTAAAAGTGGAGGAATTTCACAAGTTTATTCAAAGAGATATGCTCAGGCAAATAATAAATATCTTCCAGACTTCTCACCTGATAAGCCCACATTTTACTTTATGTACTTTGATGCTAATAACTTGTATGGCTGGGCAATGTCTGAATCTCAACCCTATGATAATTTTAAATGGGTGAAAGAATACGAGTACAAATCTATCTTCGATGATATAATCTCCACAAGTCAAGAAGATTTAGATAAACGGGATTATGGGTATTATTTTGAAGTAGATTTAAACTATCCGAGAAACTTCATAACAAACATAAAGACCTTCCTTATGGAGCTGAAAAGAGATCCCCAATCAAGAGCTATTCGGTGGTTATCAACATTTATTTTGTTCTTCAAATGAGTTTAAATATATTCTACAACTAAATTACCAACAACATTGTTTGATAAGAGAAGTATGTTTTACATCAAAGAAATCTAAAGCAATATATAGAAGCAAGACTGCAAGTTTAAAAAGTACATAGAGCACTAAAGTTTAATCAAAGTCATTGGTTTCGGTAAATATATTGATTATAATACGGGATGAGAAAGAATAAAGGCGAATAATGATTTTGAGAAGGACCTTTACAAGTTGATGAATAATTCTGTATTTGGTAAAACAATGGAAAATATAAGGAGTAGACAAAATGTAAGAACTTCCTACAACTTGGAGCAGGTGGAGATATAAATAAACAAGTTTTAAAAGAGTAGAATATTACATATAAGCTTTTGTGCTGTTTATTTGAATAAAGAAAGTATAAAGATGGGATAAACCGATTTTTGTGGAACATCTGTTTTAGATCTTTCAAAGTATTTAATGTATGGTTACTTTTGTAATAACTAAAGAAAAATATGGTGAGAATATTGTGTTGCTCTTTATAGATATGGAATAGGCTTCATACTTAGAGATAACTACAGATGATGCTAATAAGGAATTGAAAGAAGATGAAGATATTTATGATACAAGTAATTATGATCCGAATAACCTGCTCTTTCGAATAAGAATAAAAAGGTTATTGGTAATTTTAAGATGAATTAGGTGAAAAGATACGAACTGAATTTGTGGTGTTAGATCAAAGGCATATGCTTATAAATACTTAACGAGAGGGTTAAATGAATTCAAATGTGAAAGGAAACTTAAAGTCTGAAGAAGAGTGTATTAAAGAGACCATGAACTTTCAACATTACCTTGAATGTATATGAAGAGAAAGGATGTTTTTGAGAGATGAATCTTATTAGAAATTATAAACACGAAATATTCTCAGAGACTGTTTGTCAGAAAGCTCTAATAGCATTTGATGATAAAATATATATAATGAGTGATGGAATAAATACATTACCTTATGGGTTAAAGGTATAAGTATTAATATAAATGGGGTTGGGGTTTTAACGGCTACCGCTGCATATATTTTTAAATGATGAATAAATTAAGTTATTTCTGAAAATAAAACACAAATATTTATAGGATCTCTATTTGACTACTCAGTTTGATTAAAGAAATGATCATGTGAAAGGGAGGCAAACCCAGCCCCCGGCAGGGGAGTAGTATCAAAAGGGAGGGGTGTTGACGAAGTAATGCGTTCCAGTTTGAAAAGGAGAAATATGAGTGAATATTGCGACTTTGAGAAATGGGACACATTACTGCCTCAAACCCTCCTTTTGATACTACTCACCTATTTGGGGGGGCCACCCCCCCCCTTATTCCCATTTTTTTGTTTTTAATTTATGTGAACAAACTTTGTTACCTAAACCTTCATCACTGAAGATGAAGGTTTGGTCAAGTTTCATTGTAATTGGGTGTGTAGTTTCAGAGGAGAAAGCAAATACAAATTTTTTTGGGTGGGTGGGAGGGGGTAACCCCCTTACACCATCTTAAAGCCAGATTTTTCTAATGTCATGAGCAAACTTTGGTACACCATGGGTTATGAAGAATTGCAGTCAAGTTTCATTGGAATTGTGTGTATCATTTCTGAGAAGAAAGCGAACAACCCTCTTTAGGGGGCCAACCCCCCATAAACTCCCTCTGTAGACCGCCTCAGACCACAGTTTTTTTTAATGCCATGAACAAACTTTGTATGCATCACGTGTGATGAAACTGTTTCGTCAAGTTTCATCAGAATTGCATGTGTAGTGTCTGAGAAGAAAGCAAATACCTATTTTGGCGGGGCAATCCCCGAAGACCCCATTCGGGCCGATATAGAAATATATCTATTTTTTTTTTTTTTTTTTTTTTTAATTGCCATGAACAAACTTTGGTACATGGCACGGTGTTGACCTTGTGGTAAAGTTTCATTGAAATTGTATGTGTAGTTTCAGAGAAGAAGTTGCAAAGTATTGTGGTGGACGGACGACACAGCATCCCATAAGCTCCCCGAAAAATATGTTGCATGTGACCTAAAAACATTGAGGCAATACCCCTGGGCGCTTACCTGGTAGTGGCTCGATAAGATAATTAGGAACCACAGGTAGGCATGGTTGACCCACAAAATATGTAACAGAGAAGAAAGTAAATACCTATGGATGTTTTTTTTACCCCCATAAACCCCTCTGTAGTACCCCCTCAGACCCAGATTTTTTTAAAATGCCATGAACAAACTTTGTGGTACATCACGGGATAAAGGTTGTGGTCACGTTTCATCAAAATTGTGTGTGGTTTCAGAAAAGAAAGAAAAATATATTTTGCGGGCAACTCCACCTTACACCCTCTCAACCCTTTGAAACCCTTCAACGCTAATCTTTTTTTAATGGTGTGAACAATCTTTGGTACATCACGGGTGATGAAGGTTGTGGCTCAAGTTTCATGCGAAATGTGTGTGTAGTTGTCCAGAGAAGAAAGCAATACATATTTTAAGGTGTTCCCCCCCCCCCCCCCTTGCACCCACTCAACCCTTTGAACCCTGAGATCCTTGGACTTTCTTCTCCACAAACACTGGTCTCCCTGGAAAAAATCCAGCCACTCAGGTATATGGAGGTTTGGATAGCGGCCAGTAAACGCGCTCAGACATATGGCGGGCTTGAATAGCGGCTGGTTAAAACGGGCCATGAGGGTTCAAAGGGTAGAACACCCAATTTTTCAAATGTCATGAACAAATTTTGGATTAACCATTGGTGATGAAGGTTTCATCAAGTTTCATCAAGTATAGTCAATTTCATCGAATTGTGTGTGTCGTTTTCGAGAAGAAAGCAACTTTAGGGAAGGGCAACCCCTCCCCACCCCCCCCATGTAAATCCCCCATAGACCCCTCAGACCCTGATTTATTCTTTTTTTTTTGTTGTTGTTGTTAATGCCATGAACAAACTTTGGTACATACACGGTGATGAACGTTGCGGTAAAGTTCATCAAATCTTATTTGTAGTTTCAGAGAAGAAGTTGGAAGTATTTGTGGACGGACGGACGGACGGACTTACGGACAGACAACGCGCCATTCCATAAGCTCCCCAGAACTACATTCCAGGTGAGCAAATAATTCTTATTCATACTTGCTTTTATCTGGAACTATAAGTTGTCCACTGGTAACATTTGTGTAATGGGATACAGAGCATTGGGTGGCTGTGAAGCGAGTCCTTCCTGCCTAAACTGATGCGATCTCGTGTCGCAGCCAAATATGGTTATACGGTATGCACCTTTTTGGAGAAAAGAAGTTATTACATTTCTTCGGAAATACATTTTGCATGTCTTAATATTCCTACATTATTATTTCTTAGGCGCACAAGGCCACCAGGGCATTTTCATTGGGTAGGTGGCTGGGGTTAACATCATGGCCAGGGGTGTGTTCAGTTACCAAGCAGCTCGCTAGTGCTTGCCAAGACAGCCGTCCTTATCAACGTTTCCAATGGAGTGATTTCTCGAGTGCTTTAGCCACTTGGTGAGCGCTCTACAAGAAACTCTGGTAAATGAACACACCCGGTCACTTTCTACGACTCAGGATACTCGACTGCAAGGGCAGGGATTTGTAATTTTTTCATGCTGCCCTGCATTAGCTCGCCTACTCTTCACGAAGGATACCGTGGCATATTAAAGTCCACCACCTAATATTGGCAGATGGGACGCTCAGCTTAACGTCCATCTGAAGAACCTCATACACATTGATGAATCTCCCTGCATGCGAAACACTGGGATGACATTTATTGGTGGTGGGTTGAGATTCAAACCCAGGCTAGACAGCTCAGAGGCTACTCTGCAATCTGCTTACACCTCCACGTTATTCTGCCAGTCCTTACTACATAACAACTACACAAAATACTGACGAAAATATCACCAGGTGGCTAGATCAAGACAGTCAGGGCCGTCGTTCTGGCGTGCCCGTATCTGCCCGTGCGCCGTATCTGGGCCCGTGCGCCGTATCTTCGCGCCCGTGCACCGTATCTGGCTTGTGCACCATATTGCCGTGTCCCCATCTTCCCCTGCCTACTTAGAAGCAGGGTTAAGGGCACGGGATGTTCCTTTTAGCAAGCAACCCACTTACCCGCTTGCCAAGTGACTCCCTTTATTCAAAGCACTTAAGCAAATACTCCAACAGAACAGAGTGCTCCATGCTGCTGAAAAACTGGCGGCCTCCATGGAAACAATGCTGTTGTGGTACTCGAGCAAATGTCCCGGCCGTCATTTCAGTTTTACTTGATCTTCTTGTGACAGTTCCCCAAATGAATTGATTGTATTCACAGCGACGTGCAGAGGAGTACCAACAAGAGTAAAGGAAGGAGAAATCAATGTGGAGTCAGAAAGTGGAGCCTGCTGCCTAGTGTATTTATGGACATTCCATGAATTTTGGGGATGGAGGTGCGAAGGGATTTTGAATGTTTGCAGAAGTGGAAGAATTAGGATGAAAGTAAAAGTAACAAAAAAAAGTATGAACTGCACGTTTAATAATGTCCTCTCAGAGCAAAATCAAAGAATTTAACCACCAATCGTTTTGAATTTGACTATTTGGTTGGTGTTGAAGAAATCTCAATTCCTTCTGTACATTTGAGTCATTTATTAAACAACATAAACAAATACAACAATCACCAACATATCAATATGGAGAATTTTGAAGTAAGCAATACAGTCTTCCTCCAATTCTGCAGTACATAATATAAACTTTGATTCTTATATAGTGTTCAGTGAGATGAAGTATGTTTCCTTCCCCATAGCTGTGCCACCGTTTGTCAGTTGAAGGTTTCCAGGTGGAGATCACTTTCAAGCTTTTGTGCAGCAGTCAGCTTAATTTTGAGGGGCTAAGTGTATAATTTTCAGGAAACAGATGTGAGTTCTCTCCCGGCACAGAATGATGTTCAAGACGGCAGCCCTTTTGGGTACGTTGATGGATTACACATAGTTCTATCGAGGTCAGGTGGTCAGCCTGCTTTGAACAGGCTAGGGATGATATATAATCTGTCGCTGTTCAAAAGCGTGGAAACACATCTGGATATCTCTTCGACAAACATTCCGAATCTCTCCTTC
>CM068952.1:194008369-194029065 GCA_035128595.1 Eptatretus atami
TCGTGATGAAAATGAGATGGCAGGCTTATAACCAGGTATTTTCTTCAACTTCTAACACAAGAAACAGTCAGGAGAATTGCCAAATAGCTGAGAGTATCTATCGAGGAGGTGAGGAAGGGCTTTTACAGAAGATCCAGGTTGGAGTGGAGGAAGAATAAATGAACAGCAAGGTATATAAGAGTAAATAAGGCTCCGGGTCCAGATAATATGCACCCGAGAGTCTTGATGGAGGTGGCTGAGCAGGTAAGTGAGATGTTAACGGATATTTTCAATAGCTCACTGGAGTCAGGACAGGTACCGGAGGATTGGAGAGTAACAAATGTAACACCACTATTTAATAAGGATCCAGAGAAGAATTGGGAAACTATAGACCTGTTAGTTTGGCTTCAGTTGTGGAGAAGGTGTTGGAGACATTAATTAAGGACCAGATGAGGAACCATTTTAACCAAATACAAAACTAATTAAAGGTAGTCAGCATGGGTTACCAAGGAAGTTGCCTGTTAACAAATATATTTAGAGTTCAATGAAGCAGTGCTTAAGAACACAGACATTTTGGTATTGATGAAGCAGTTGAGTTTAAGAAGGCATTTGATAAGGTACCACATTGGAGGTTGTTAGCCAAAGTGAGGGTTTGTGGAGTGGCTGGTCAGGTAGCTAATTGGATTGCAAACTGGCTTTGTGGTTGGAAGCAAAGAGTGGCTGTGAGTTGGAGGATGTCTTGCTGGGAGGATGTAAGTAGCAGGGTACACCAAGGATCAGTCTCGGACCATTACTATTCATTATTTACATCAAGGTTTTGGATAATGGGGTAAAGAGTAAGCTTTCCAAATTTGCGGATGACACAAAGCTTGGAGGTAAAGATGGATAGCAGAAGGGGTGGTGATCAGATTCAGAAAAGTATTGATACTTGTATAGATTGGGCAAAATATTGGCAGATGGAATTTAACCTGAGCAAGTGTAAGGTGTTGGGGATGGGGAAGAACAATGAAAATGGAGATTACAGGATGTAAGGGTAATTTTGGAGCGTGTCACAAGTGCACAGGAGAAGGATCTGGAGGTGGTAATAGATATGGGAGGTAGGCAGGCAGCACAGTTCCAGGTAGCTATAGGTAAAGCGAATCGGGTTTTAGGTTGTATTCGGAGGGGGATCATTTATCACTCAAAAGAGGTGGTGTTAACATTGTGTAGGAGTTTAGTGAGGGCCACATTTAGAATGTTGTGTGCAGTTTTGGTCACCACAACTCAGGAAGGACATAGATGCCAAAGAGAGGGTTCAGCGCAGGGTTACTAGATTTATTCCGGGCCGAGCTAGACTCAGCTGTGAGGAGCGGTTGTAGGAGACAGGGCTTTATACACTAGAAAGGAGGCGGTTATCAGGAGATATGATGGAGATGTTTAAGATAATGAAAGGTATAGACATAATAAGTGCAGAATAATTATTCAGCAAAGTAGACAGTGATAGGACCAGGGCCACAGCCTGAGAGTAAAGAAGAGGAGAATTAAGATAGTAGTAAAGTGGGGGTCTTTTTCTCAGAAAGTAGTTGATGCATGGAATAGTCTCTGACCATTTTAGTGGCAGCAGAAAAAGTAGATAGTTTAAATTAGAATTAGATAGGTACCTGGAAGTTATGGAGATAGAGGGGTATTGGGACGTTGACAGGACTTTAGGTAGTTTGAGCATTGATGGGTGATTGTGTCCGGAGTGCGTTGGTGGGGGTCTTTTTAAGGGGGTTGGGTGGCTGAGTGTGTTTTTTACCCAAGCCCATGCCCCTCTCCTGGGAGGAAAAGAAAATCCAAATACTACAAGAACTCCAAAAAAAACCACAAAAAAACATTTACTTTTTTAAAAAAGAAAACATTTTGCATTTTCTTCTTTGGATCTTGTGTTGATAAATTCGTGTGGTGTTGATGTGGCACAGGCATGATGGGCTGAATGGCCTCCACCTGTGTCTGATTTCCTTGTGTACATTTCCTTGTGTGTATTCTTCTTTTTTTTCTTTTTCCTTGTTGTCGCACATCCTTCATGGTTGAATGAAATTCGATTTTATTTGAGTTATGCAGGAACTAGAAAAGAAGTCCGACAAGCTTCATCCCCAAGTATGACCTTCAGTGAAGGCGTTCCAAATGAAGATGTTGCTCATGAGGACAACACCAGAAAGAGTATGTATATATGGATGGTCACTAAATGATCTTCCTTTTCATGATGATAATCATCTCAACGCATTTTCAATATTAAAACCGGAGGCTAGTGCAATTGGCACTGTCTCTCTGTCCGTCAGTCATGCTATCTCCTCCTAAACGTTTGTGCAGAAATTCACCAAACTTAGTCGATATGATCACCACATGGCAAGAAGGTGCGAGAGCAGTATACTTTTGGCTCGGCCCCCTTGAACCCCGGGGCGGGGTCAAAATGTAAAATACCAAAAAATACAATTACGGGCACATTTTAAAACTTTTTTTTTTAATGAGGCCTTGTAAGTGCAATCAACATTGGGGGACGCACAAAATATGTAACGATTTTTTGGGGATTTGACCCCCAGTTCATGTCTTCGGGGGACGTCGAGTCAGGGGTCAAAACAGAAGATTTTTTTTAAAACTCAAACTTTGATATTGGGTCATTCCTGGTGGAACATTTTGCCTTCTTTCAACTTTCTTATAGGTGGGAAACGTGGGAATTTGCGATGGCGCACCATCGACTTCACTCTAGTTTTCATCATACCCCGCACACACAAAGTGAAGAGTGGGGTTAAACAATCGGTCCAGGTCTGTCGGTCTGTCTTATTTATGATCGTCAGTTTTTTGTCGAGGAATAACTTTTTTAAATTGAGTGTTATATTTTGAACACGAATCGGAACATGAAGAGTAGGACAAGTTTGCCGATTTACCGTACCTTGGCTTTGAATTTGTCATGCTCGCTCATGCGCAGAGATGAGCGAGAAAATTTATTTACTCTGTCTGCCTGCCTGACAGTCAAACAAAATTGAAAATCATTCCAAACAGGAAACGTACTGTTTTTAAGGACATTGTGAAGGACACAAACAACAGGCGCAAAGAACGAATGTAACGTGTTGGATAGGGTGATGTAATAGACACTGGAGAAAATGGTGGTAAAACCCAGAATTAATTTATTTGTCTGCCTTTAAACCTCTTTAAACCTTTATTTAAAATTAATCATGTACTGTACTTGAAGATTGTAGAACACAAATTGCCTACATAATACTTCCAAGAACCATGCTATATATCAATATATAGCATGAGGGGGCGCGGCACGTGAGAGCGTGCAGTATCGGGGCGAATAAGAGGCCACTGATGTGGATGGCTATGTATGATGTCGATTCACGCTGCCTTCCACGGTGATCAATAAAGCCTCCATCTCCTAAACTGTGACTCAACGTTGTCTTATCACAGTGTATAAGTAACACTGTCTCAGTCACGCTAAACAGGTCTTTTTTTCAATGATCTTTAAAATAATTATTTTATTAAAATTGACATATATATATACATATGTATACTTGAAAAATGCTTGGGGTATCATGTTCCATAAACTCTCTCGTTTCAATTTGTATATTTTCTTGTTTTGTTGCTCAGATTGGAGTCACACGAAGGTGAACACCCTCATTCACCTGTACAAAGAGAACAAGGCCTCCTTTGAAAACAACTTCACGAGGAGGAAGGATGTTTGGCAGAAAATCGCCAAGAAACTCAACAAGGAGGCTGGCACAACCTTCAGTCTTGAGGAGGTGGACAAGAAATGGAGAAATTTAAAGGATCGGTAATTTTTTTCCAGACTTTTATAATCTGGGGATGACAATACAAGGGAAGTACTACTACTACTACTACTACTACTACTACTAATAATAATAATAATCCGCATGCCCAGCTAAGGGGCATAGCGACCTCCTTGGGGGTTGACCCTTTTGCACTTCGTTCCCTTGGGACGAGGAAACGTGACCTTAGAGCAGGAATTTTGGAAAGAAATTTTGACCACGGTACCGGCGATTGCTCGCATACTCTTCATGAATGACACCGTGGGATCCAACAACTAATGCCGGCAGACGGGATGCCTGCTTGACGTCTATCCGAGGGACGGCACGCACATTGATGAATATACCTGCCCGAGAAGCATCGGGGCTACAGTTTATAGCTGGGTCGGGATTCAAACCGAGGCTCGACAGCTTAGAAGTGTGTGTGCGTGCATGCAAGGAAGCATAAGAAATCGTTTCTTTTTTCTTTTTCTTTACAGGCCTTGGCTTTTTCTGAATTTTTGCTTCCAAGAAACATTGCACCCCAAATACGCACAACAATGCTGGCCTTTCGCAGTTTTGTTTCTCAAGCTTGGAATTTGAGGATGTACGAGTGTGTGTATGTATTGGGTCGCCGAAATAGGTGACCCTTATTGTCAGTAATTCTGTCTGTTTGTTTGGATGTTTGTTTTGGATGTTTGTTCATTTGTCATCAGCATAATTGGTAGTAAACGTGGGCGGATTTTGACCAAACTGGGTGGTAGGTCGTAACAAATCTTATGACCTAGTGCTTTGGAAATTGTGATGGTTGCTAGGGACGCTTTGGTTCCCTAGCAACAACCGAAAAACCTCAAAATCGTACCGTTCATGCGAAATCAATTCCGAAAGCCATTATCCCATGTAGGGTTATGAAATTTGGCACGAATGATCTACAGGTGAGCTCTATCAAATATATTCCGGTTTTTGTGAATATGGAATACTTTACCGCAGCGCCCCTACAATTAGGGTATGCGTGAAAATTGAAGCCCCTAGTGACCAGGTGAGTGCATCGATACGAATTAAACTTTGCAAGTTCATGGTACTCAATGAGTACTAAACTTGCCTCAGGACATATTGACCGATTTCGCTTAGGTCAGGGGTCAAAGGTCAATTAGTGCAAAAATCGATTAGTCAATTAGTGCGAGAGCTGGAGGTGCCTTCGCGTCAAATGCTACTCCTCCTAGGGTTATGGTCGGATGGTCATGAAAATTCACACTAATCGTCTGGAATACATTGTGCACAAACGATCGAGCCGGATTTTCGATTTAGATCTTTGTTCACCCACAGCACCCCCTCAAACTTTGGGATTTCCGATTTCAAACCGCATTTTTGGTACTTTTCATTCAAATGGATACCGAGTAGTTATCAGTAGATGGAACTGGATGAGATTTGATATGCATAATCTTAAGGTGATCCCTATCCACTATATGACATCCATTTTGCTCTATATCTTATAGTTTCCATGCTCGGCGACCCATCGCCGCCTACCGGCTTGTATGTGTATAAGTCTGTCAATGCCTTGGATGCCTGAGTAATTTTGTGACACATGATTTATTTTTGACACTATAAGTCACAATTCTATGTTTATGTCCTCCAGTTTGATCAGATTACAGAAGATGACAAAAGCTGGATAAAGTTAATTACGTTGATGAAATGTACAGAGATGAGAAGTCACAAAGCAACCATTGTTTTGTGTCCTTATTCCGTATAGTAAAACTATGACAGCACATGGTAGAGCGCATACCTCCACCACGATGAACAGTTTATGTTTTGTATCCCACTGAAAGACTGGATCTGCATCCGGACCTGAACCAAAATCTCATTGGCTTGTTCTTGTCATGTACCCAACTCATCCACAAAGTTTTGACAAAAACCCTCCACAACTTCTTGATATATCATGCTATATATTGTTTTTGGCCCTATCTCTCAATTATAATAGCTTTATAAATTAAAAAAAATCATCGTATCCGGATCCGATCTTCACCAAATTCAAATCAATTCGTCCTTGTCACACACCCAACCTGTCCACCAAGTTTTGTCTGAATCAGTCCACAACTTTGAAATATCGTGCTACAGTGGCTTGCAAAAGTATTTATCCCCTTCCAAAGGATGGTCACCCATCCAAATTCAGCAGCTGGCCAAGCAGGAAACTGGTTCGGGATGTCACTGTCAATCCAACAGTGACTTTGAAAAGTCGGCAAGGCTCTATGTCCGATAAGGGGGTTAGTGTTCATCAATCAACAATATCCAGTTCCTTTCACAAAGTTGGCCTCCATGGACAGGGGGCAAGAAAGAAACCATTACTGAAAAAGACGCATCTAAAAACTCGTATGGAGTTTGCGAAAAAGCATCTTGATGATACTGCAGACATGTGGAGAAACGTTTTGTGGTCAGACGAAACAAAAATTCAACTTTTTGGTCTAAATTAAAAGTGACACATCTGGCGCAAGCCAAACACTGTACATCACCCGGTCAACACCATCCCAACTGCCAATCATGGTGGTGGCAGCATTACTTTATGGGGCTGCTTTTCATCAACATGGACTGGCAAGCTTGTCAGGATAGAAGGGACAATGGATGGTGCAAAGTACAGGAGAATCCTTGATGAAAACCTGCTTGAGTCAGCCATGAATCTGAAATTGGGTAGGAAATTGACAATGATCTGAAGCATAAAGATAAAACCACACTGGAATTGCTGACGAAGAAGAAAATATATGTTCTTGAGAGGCCCAGTCAAAGTCCTGACTTGAACCCAATTGAACATTTAAGGAGAGACTTGAAGATTGCATTCCATCGACGATCCCCATCAAACTTGGTAGAAATAGAGCAATTTTCACGTGAAGAATGGACAAAGATTTCACCATCTCACTGTGCAAAGCTGTTCGACACTTACCCAAAAAGACTCATCACAGTCATTGCTGCAAAAAGGTTATTCCACCAAATACTGACCTTTGGGTCTGAATACTTTTGCAACCAGTGAATTTCGATTTGTACGTGTTTTTTTGTAGGTATTCCTGACACGTAACCTCCTTCAACTACAAGTGTTTAGTTTGATCTCTTCAGTCGTGAATAAAGAAGTTCATTTGGAAGAAAAAAAATTCTACATATTTAGTCATTCATCTAAATGTGGCATTGGTTGGGGGTGAATACTTTTGCACGGCACTGTGTATTTCGTTTTTGGCTCTATCTCTCAATGGTGAAGAATCACTTAAAAATTGTAGTCTCTGGATCCGGATCTTCACAAATATCTAGTCAATTCGTCCTGATCACACACTCAACCTGTGCACCATATTTTGTCCGAATCCGTCCATAACCTTTTAGGATATCCTGCTTACTGACACGACAGACAGATAGACAAACATGGGTGAAAACTTAACCTCCGTTCACCTTCGGTGGCACGTTCACTGAAAGTATGTTGTACAAAAACAGTACAATCAGAAACCTGTGCTTAACCACCCATAACTTCAGTTTCATTATTCTCCAGATACAAGAGGATTGTTGTCAAGAAGAGGCAAACAGGCAGGGAGAAGAGTAAATGGCAATACTTTGATCTCATGGATCAGATGCTGCAAAAGGACCCTGCCATTAACCCTCCACACATCGCACAAGCAAGGTGCTCTGACGCGATGGAGACCGCAGTAGCCACGACACTGACCGAAGTTTCACAGGAGCAGATGGTTTTCCCTGTCCCATCGACCTCACCTCCACCTGCACCACCAGCCTCTTCGAAAAAAAGGTCGAGATCAAATGATGATGCACCCCAATGGGTCACCTGTTTCATGGAAGGGGCCGAAGCACGACACAAGAAAGCCAGAAAGTTGTTAAAGAAGGTTTATAAAGAAGAAAAGAGAAGAAACGAATTATTTGAGAGATTTCTCAACATGAAATGTTCTTCTTTTAACAATGACAATATTACTTGAAGTGTATTTGTTTTATTTATTGTTTTTTTAGAACGTGCTTTTCCTATAATGTGATAATAAAATGTTGATGTAACACAAATCTATATTTGGAATGTCATGGTTTCCCACAAATAGCTTGCTGGCGATGATTTTTTTTTCTCTGGTTTATATTTTTAACTAGCAAAGGTACCCTGGGCAACACCGTGTCCCTCCTCCCGCTCCTTCCCCTCCCTCCTCCTCCCACACCATCCCTCCGGACTCCACCTCCACCACTTCCCCTCCCTCATCCCACCCCTTGGTCTGCCTCCTCCTACCCCACCCCCAATCTCCTCCCACCTCCCCGTACCCCACCCCTATTCCTTCCCTCTCCAACCCCACTCCTTTCCTCCTCCCACGGCTTCCTCTGTCTCCCTCCAGACTCCCACCCACCCCCTCCTTCCGGACTCCCACCACTTATTTACAACAGGTGGTGGCTCGTGTCTTTATAAGTAATGAATTGTGAGAAAATGACCTTCTAAAACCCCTGGTAAGGTGTATTGTGGTACAAAATGTGATCCAATAAAGTTTTGTGGCGATTAACCTTGGGAGCTCTGATGATTAGCATCATGAACAAAGAAACGACATCTCATTCGCTTTTATATTGAAGATAACATCGCTCCAAGCTCCTCATGGAATGAAATAGCATCCTAATTGAAAGCAGATCATACAAAAAGGTGAAACAATTTGAACCCGAGCGAGACAGTTTCGAGTGATTGTGCGTACCTATCGGCCATCCTGCTGTGGTGTGGGGGATTCATTGCTTCGTAGCCACTGAAACATTTTTCAATTTTCTCCTGAAGTCGTAGTTCACTTGTCCCGTTGCTTTACTCATTTTAATCCTCTAATTTATTTTGCCTTCCTAACTCCGGGGATGTCCCCACAGAAAACTGAGCCACGGTCGCCACGCCCACTGCTCACGCCGCGGGAGCCTTCACCTGCTTAGTTTTGTTGCAATCAATGAAGTTACACTTTGGGGGGGGGGGAAAAAAACAACAGAAAAACAGAACGGTCGAAAAGATTAAGTTTAATGTTTTGGCAATTTCACATTTTCTTGTGCAAATATGGAGAAGGATGGTGCACGGCCTTGTTTAAAACTTACAAGACATACGCTTAGTTATCAGCATCGCTAATTTCCTTAAATTTTCAGATTTCACTCCAGATGTTGACCTTTAATTAGTCCGTCAGAGTATATCTTGTTCCCAAGGCAAGGCATTTTTTTATTAGGCCGAATCAAAATGGCGGCTAAGACCTCTGCGACGTGAAGTTGGGCTGACCAAGGATAAGCCTTCCATGATGGTAAGTCATTAATTGTCTTCAAAAGGGGGGTGTTTTAATTAACCCAAACACCCAATTTTCACTCTTGCACTTCCTTGGAGTTCCCTTAGTATTCATGCAAAGTTTTGGCCCGCTAAGTTTCATAGTTTCGGAGTTATGGAGGACACACACACACACTGACTGACACATAATGACATTTATTACTCTAGATAACATTATGCAATTAAAATACACTTGTGAGACAAAGCATGTTTTCAACCAAATAGGTCAGAGAATAAGTTTGACAGAATCTGATTAGTTTCCTGGATGTTATCACGTGTTTTTTTTTTACTTGCTCAAGAATTTGCTGCAGCTGAATATACAGGGTGTGTCAATAAAAGGTTAACCGCTTCAAATGACCTTTGTACTTTTAGTCATTACCTTAATTTTTTTTGTTTTTGTTTTGCAGGAGTGATCAATGATCTTTGAAGAAGTCATTCAAGCATAACCAAAGTAATCTATGGAAAAATGACGTTTTCTACGGAGCAAGGAGTAAATTGTCACATGGTAGTTTGAGACCAAATCAAGTGCTTCCGTCCAGACGAGGTTCTGAACTGAATATGGAGTGCATCCCAGAAACAAGCCAAGCAAGCCAGCCAGCCATTTGGAAACTTGTGAAAAACTTCAAAAGTGAAGGGACGATTCTCAACATTAACAAGGAAAAGTCCCGTCGTCCAAGAAGTGTACGGTGTGAAGGAAACATGGAACGAGTTTGTGAATCAGTCGTGCAAAGTCCGAAGAAATCGCATCGACAAGGATCGGCTGAACTGGGTCTCAATCCCAGCAGTATCAGAAGAATAATGAAACAAGATTTAAACCTCTTTCCTCACCACATCACAACAGCCCATAAATTGACCGATGGGGATAAAGCAGCACGAGTCACTACGTGTGAGATGCTGCAGCGGAAAATGGAGGCAAACCCAAACTGGATTCACGATGTGTGGTTTTGTGACGAGGCACACTTTCACATCAATGATGCTGTCAATTCACACAACAACATTTTCTGGGGAAGTCAACGCCCAGATGAGGTTGAAGAGAAGTCGCTTAAGGGTCGGAAAATCACTGCGTTTGTGGCCGTCAGCCACATCGGTGTGTTGGGGCCGTATTGGTTTGAAGACAAAAACGGAAGAACGGTTACCATCAATCAGGAACGATACCGGTCGATTGTCAACACATTTTAGGAAGACTTGAAGCAATCGATGAGCACTGCAGCCCTCCGGCGACAGTGGTTCATGCAAGACGGCGCTACCTCGCATCCAGCCAACGAAACAATTGCCTTTCTGCTTCAAAAATTCGGACGAGTTCTCAGTTTGCGTGTGGAAAATGAATGGTCTCCGCACAGCCCCGACCTCAATCCCTGGATTTTTTCCCCTGGGAAGCTTGTAAGGATAACGTCTACAAGGAACACTCCAGATCTGAACCTGACCTGAAGGCAGCAGTTGAGGCTCATATGCAGACAGTAACCATGAAAACTTGCAGAAACGTCGTTGAAAACTTCGCAACTCGTGTGAATGCATGCTGTGTGTGTGTGTGTGTGTGTGTGTTGTGTGTGTGTGTGTGTGTGTGTGTGTGTGTGCGCTCACATCGAACACCTCAACTATAAGCGCATTAATGCATAATGAGTCTCATTTCTCCATGGTTGTTTTTCATTTTTTGTTAATTTTTGTTTTAGTACTCAGTGTTTTGGTTCATAAAGTTTTGAAGTGGTTAACCTTTTATTGACACACTCTGTATGTGAGAAAAAAAAATCAAAATTTTCACTTTGCACGTCCGAAAGATCAATGTTGACGTCAATTTGCTCTCTCTTCAAAAATGAATTGTGATGAGTATCACATCCAATGATCCTTTTGCGCATCAGCTGATCCCCTCTGCCTTTGGAGTTCTTTAAAAATCCAAATTTCACATTTAAAGAGTCCAGTGCATCCTTCAACACAACAACGGATAGAGGAATGCATCAATTTTTTTGGGGGGGGGGGGTATCGCTCCTATTGTCTTTGTATGGTTTCATCAATAATGTTTCAGGGTGTAGGCAGAGTCTCAAGGCACATGATATTGTATTTGAAGGGTCTAGTGTAAAGCACTGTTTTGAATACTCTTGCATCATTTAATGTATAAGGTCTGGATATCTTGTGACAACATCAAAATTTTGTCAAAAGGCCAATTCCATGTAACTTATGGATGTGGAGCTAAAATTTCAAACATTACCGAGAGATCATTTGAGGTTGGAATCATTAAGTTAACACATAAAGAATAACATATCAATTCATTTCACTTTGATAGCTGTAGAATGTGAGGAACGGTACTATTTTACACGACCGAATGAAACTAGTTCATTCCGAGTAAAACAAGCACCTCTTTTCCCCTTATTAATTAAATTCAGCCGGTAAATGTATAATATTCATTCATTGTATAGTTATTGATATTTTAAAATCAAAGGTTTACTTCTCTGTAGTTGGTACCATACACACTCACTGTGGTCAGAGGCCATACTCGTCTTGAGTGACCCACGTGTAACATGAGTAACGATGGCATTAATTTTCTTTTTGCTCTTGAATCCTAGTTGAGAAAACTAAGATGCTGCTATTCCTCCTTCTACCTGTCGTGTATAATCGAGTGAGAAAAATAATTGTATCCATGTAGTCCCGACGCTATTATAACGTGAGTAACATTGTAACATGAGTAACAGGATGCATACGCATCAGTTACAAGAAGTTAAATGAAGCCTGGTGCCATCCGGTGCTATTTGAATATACATTAGCACATGCTACATTCTGCTCAGCATCTTATATTTTAATCCAGTATCAACCATTTCAAAGAACTTTATCCACCATCTCGAAGGATAAATGTCATTTCTATATGAATTTGTTTCTCTGTTGAAGCTGAAATGTCTTGAGAAATTTTCCCCAAAGAAAATCCATAAAAATAGTTCACCACATCAATATCAGTAAATATGCCACAGAGCACAGAAAACGATGCTGTTTAACCGATGTTAAAATATGGTTCTTAAATTACCCTTTCCACATTAACTGAAGTATATTTTATTCGTTGATCATTTATTTACACATCTGTGTATAAACACTCATAAATTTAATCGTGTCAATGTTCAGTGATATAATGTGCTTTAAATTTGTCAAATTGTTTTTCAGAATGCCACTTACGGGGGCCGAAAGGCAGAAACGGTTCAGAGAAAGAAAGAAAGCCAAGGGAAATTATGACCAGTATAAGGCGAAACATGCTGAAGAAGTTAGAAGGAGTCTGGCCAAACAGAAAGAAAGTGAAAAACTGTCTTCACCATCGACTCAAAGTAGACTTGAAGAAAAGAGAAGGCAGGCAGTCAAGAAAAGGGTAGCCGAACATCGTTGTCGTCTTAAAGAAAAGCAACAGCAAGAAATGCAGAATACTTCTTTCCAGAGTGCTGTGGCTTTTGCAAAGCCCACTGCTGTGGCCAAACAAACGATTGATGCAGCTTTACCAAGCACACCACGGCGGAGAAAGGCGATTTGCCGTAAACTGTATGCTGAGTGCACTGAGGAACGGCCTTCCACATCTAGAAAACGCCCCAAAAGGTCTATGACTGATGAAATCTCTTCATTGTTGTTACTGATATTTTAAGATCAAAGGTTTACTTCTCTATAGCGGTTACAACACTCACTCACTGTGGCCAGAGGCCATACTGATCTTGGTTGTGTAACATGAGTAACGATAACATATTTTGGGGTTTTTTTTTTCTTTCTCTTGAATCCTACTTCATGAAACTAAGATGCCGCTATTCCTCCTTCAACTTGCTGTGTAAAATGTGAAAAAATAATTGTACCCATACAGTCCCTACACTATACAGCAGGAGGGGCTATATTTGGTAACTTGAGTAACGTCGTAACATGAGTAACAGTATGCATACACATCAGTTCTAAGACGTTAAATGAAGCCTGGTGACATCCAGAGATATTTGATAGAGTCTTTAGCTGCTTCGTTAAATTCTCAACATGTAGATGGCAGCACAAGACATTTCCGGGAAGATCAGCACGTGCTACATTTTACTCAGCATCATGTATTTTAATCCAGTATCGTCCATTTCAAAGAACCGTATCCACCATCTTAAAGGATAAATGGCATTTATATGTGAATTTGTTTCTCTGTTGAAGCTGAAATGTCTTGAGAAATATTTCTCAAAGAAAAACCAAAACAATAGTTCACCACGTCAATGTCAGTGAATATGCCACAGAGCAGAGAAAACTATGCTATTTAACCGAGGTTAAAAGATGGTTCTTAATTTACCCCTTGCACATTTCCTGAAGTATATTTTATTCTTTGTGCCTGGTGTTAGCTTCATGGTTAAGGTGGTGGGCTTGGGATCCTAGGGTCCCGAGTTCAAATCCTGCTTGGCCGTTGAATTAATACCAGGCGGGGTTGTGCCATTTGAGTATCCTGTGTCGGAGTGGCGACCCGTCCAGGATTGTGCCCAATAGCCCTGGAGACTGCTTCGGTAGCACCAACGCTTTGTACAGAGTATGGTTTACTTATTTTAAGACAAAGTATGGTTTAATGGATGGATTTTATTCTTTGGTCATTCATTTACACCTGTATATAAACACTGATTAATTTAATAGTATCAATGTTGACTGATATAATGTGCTTTAAATTTGTCAAAATGTTTTTCAGAATGCCACTTACGGGGGCTGAAAGGCAGAAACGCTTCAGAGAAAGAAAGAAAGCCAAGGAAAACTACGACCAGGATAAGGCGAAACACACTGAAGAAGTTAGGAGTCTGGCCAAACAGAAAGAAAGTGAAAAACTGTCTTCACCATCCACTCAAAGTAGACTTGAAGAAAAGAGAAGGCATGCAGTCAAGAAAAGGGTGGCTGAATATCGCCGTCGTCTAAAAGAAAAGCAACAGCAAGAAAAGAAGAATGCGTGTACTCCTTTCCAAAGTGCTATTGCTTTTGCCATGGCCACTGCCATGGCCAAACGAATGATTGATGCAGCTTTACCAAGTACACCAAGGCGGAGGAAGGTGATTTGCCGTCAACTGTATGCTGAGTGCACTGACGAAAGGCCTTTCACATCCAGAGAAATCCCCAAAAGGTCTACTACTATGACTGATGAAACCGTGAAGAAAGTCAAGGATTTCTATGAACAAGACGGTATAAGCAGACAGGCTCCTGCGAGGAAAGATGTTACCACTATTCACCAGGATGATGGAAGCAAAGCAAAGGTGCAAACCAGACATCTGATATCTTCAGTTATGGAGACCTATGCAATGTTCCATGAGGAATATCCAGATGTCAAAGTGGGCAAGAGCAAGTTTGCCGAGTTGCGCCCAAAGCAAGTCATGTTGAGCAGCAAGCTTCCACATAATGTTTGCCTTTGCAAATACCACGAAAATTTCATCACAGTTATTGATGCTCTCCACAAGGCTATCCCAGAATTCCCTGCTTACTCCCGTGCTCTACCAGAAACTTTCCTGTGTGATCCTGCCCTCCGAAGCTGTTGGATGAACATGTGCGACAATTGTAAAAATGGTGTATGCTTTGCTTCCAAGTACCACGGTATTTTACAAAATACAAGTGCTGTATCTTGGTGCGTATGGAAGAACGACGGAGAGAATAAACTCATGAAAGTACTGGAGGAAGGCACCACTGATGAACTGGAAGAGTACATCATTTCTATTCTCCCCCAGTTCCTTCAGCACTGCTTTATCAAGAGAGAGCAGGCTGCATCCTACAATGAGCAGAGGGAAGTTGCTGTGCTTGGGTCAAATGTTTTTGATGCATCCAAAGCTCTGCTTCAAATCGGCTTTTCAGAAAATTTCACTTGTGTGGCACAAGAAGAAATTCAGAGCGCTCATTGGAAGCAAAACCAAGTGAGCCTTTTCACTGCGACCCTCTGGTCCTCTGGTACACTGCATTCAGAAGTCATTGCTTCTGACAATGGAGAACACTCCAAAGAAACCTTGATTGCTTATGTCGACAGGCTGCTTCAAGATTTGCCGGACACAGTTGAAGCTTTATCAATTTGGTCCGATGGTCGAAGCTCTCAGATTAAAAACCACTTTGTGATGGCCTTACTCCCATGGCTTGAAAAGAAGCACAACATACAGATTACATGGAACTTTTTTGCAACGTCACATGGCAAAGGACCGGTAGACGGAATAGGTGGTGCTGCAAAACGTCATGTATGGGGAAAAGTCAAGACCCAAAAACATCATGTGGACAATGCTAAAACATTTGTGTCAGCTGCAAAGGACATGGCAAATGTTAAGGTGTTTGAGATGACACAGGAAGACATTCAAGAGAGAAATGACAATCTGGATCTCTTGCACATATTTGAAAATGCACCTCCCATCCATGGCATCTCTGATGTTCACCATGCAAGAGTAGTTGATGATTATGTAGTGACATTTAGCCTGACAAAAGATGGCAAAATTGGTAATTCCAACGATGAAGGGATACGCAGCGTCAGATAAATCCTGATTCTGTAATTCAGGTGAAGGATTGATGTCTTGTTGAATATGATCAGATCTTCTATCCCGGTGAAGTAGTAGCAATAGAAGCAGGGGAATACAAAGTGTCCATTTTGATTCCAGCTGGCAACGAGTGGAAGTGGCCAAAACCACGTGTCACAGTACTTTACAGAAAAGAACAAATAGTCCAAAAACTGAATAAACCAACACCTGCAAATAGCCGGGGCCGCTTCATTTTCTCAGACATCCTGCCTGGTCACTGAACAATTGATATAATGGGGCAGCTTGTTACATCCTGGTGTTGTTATACCTGGTGTTGGCTTAATGGTTTGGGTGGCGGGCTTTGGATCCTCGGATCCTGAGTTAAAATCCCGCTCAGCTGTTGAATTAATACCAGGTGGGGTTAACTCGACCTGTCATCCTTCCGAGGTCGGCAAAATGAGTGCCAGCATGCTGGTATACTGTGTCGGAGTGGCAACCCGTCCAGGATTGTGCCCAACAGCCAAGGAGACTGCTTTGGCAGCACCGATGCTCTGCACAGAGTATGGTCCCAATCTCCTCCTCTCCTTGTTACATCTGACATTATGAATGTTATACGCCTGTCACCGAACTGTGGGATTTTGGACACATTCAGGGGAATGTTTTACAAATTTCAATTCTATCCATGGACAAGCATCAATGTGAAAATTTATTTAGTTGTTACCACTATGAGCATGAATGAACAGTACTGTGTGTTGTTCATCACATAAATAAATGCATCAGAGAAAATATGTTCAGTAATACAACATAGTAGTTAAGGAGTTTTGAAATTTAACTGTTATTGGCAATTTAATGAATGTTATTTTGTTTCTCCGTAGTACCTGTTTGTTCACTGAATACTCTGAAAAATATGTCTTCTGAAAAAAAGTTAGATTTATGGTTTTCAGCTGAGAAAGTCTGCAGGATGTAGTAGTAATGGAGTAATCATGAGCAATGTAGTCTTAAAATTAGCTTAATAACAAAAGTAAACCAAAAAAAAATTGATGCGACACGACTGCATAGATAATAAAAATGATACGACTGCATAGAAAGGCAAAAAAATATGAAATAAGTTCTATTTAACAGATGAAGTTACATTGTAACGTGAGTAACGCACCCTTTGATACGTAATGTGTGTTCCCTAGCGAACATATTGTATGATTAGAACTTGTTCTTTTACCGATGTTTTGTTGAAGATATCGGCTAAATAAAATACGGCACATGATAATTTTGTGGTGTGATGAATAAGTTGGGGAGAATTTGCAAATAAAGTTGAAGATAAAATATCCATGTCCTTTTTTTCGTAACGTGAGTAACAGCCATTCAAAGACGTGCTACAGAAAAGAAAATTAATATTTCCCTTCATTATCTGTTTGATCATATAGACTATGGCCAAAGCCTGTCATATAACAAGAATGTCCAGGTTCAAATAATAACTTACACGTAAAGGAGAGGTTGCAAAACTCGAAATGGCTAAAAATGTAATGCGAGTAACACTGGAATTGCCCAAATTAATGTTGCACTACCTGGGCATGAATAGCAGGGCAGCCTTTCCTACAAATGTATGAATCCCCTTTTGCACCAGATTTTTTAGTCATTGATATGTACTGTAGCATCAACGGCTCAACTCACGTTGAGCTTATTGCGGTGGGAGGTTAAAAATCCCGCGATGTACCGAACAGTTTTAACTCCTGTGGAGATGTTGCAATTTATGGCGGACTATGCACACGCGGTAACTGAGGAGAGACAGGAGAACCTTAGCTCTTGTAGAACCAGCGGGTTTATTCCCCCAAACCACAAACAAATACAAAGAACCAGGGAATGGAGGAATCACGACGGAGGAGACGACGACGACGGTGCGTTGGGAGGGAAGGAAGGGAATGCAATTGATAAAGAATTAATTGTATACCATGAGAATAAAACAAATCTAAAGACACAAAGGCGTTTCACTCCGGACTCGATCACAGACAGGAAAGGGACAAAACTGGGGGACTCAGCTACTGGTGGACAAGCGGGCAATTATAAGGCGAGCAGACGATGGGAAGATGAACAGGCAGTGATAGCACACGGCAGGATCCAGGGACGAGGCATGGCAAAAACAGGCAGATGATCTCCTTTGAGAAAGCTCTCCTCACAATTCATTATCCTCAGAACCTCACGAAACTCTCAAACACACCCTAACTAGATTTGGTACTCCCCCCCTCTTCTCCACGAGCAACGCTCCGCCCCTTGAAGACGTTTATAGCTCCGCCCCTCCTCTCTTGCACTGTCTCCCGGTGCCGCCAGTAAAAGTTTACAAAGGGGTTATCCACACAATTTCCTTAACAATAATCCCGAATTGATCATTACCCTGCACCACCCCCTGTATGGTGCACATTCAAACAAGACAATCCTTAAGCTGATGTGTCCCTACTTACTACATCGAGATTTGTTAACCACTCATACACGAACCTTGCTACTCAAAACATTCCTATCTGTTCTAAGGTGATATCTAACCCCCCCCCCCCCATCACCCCCACAAATATAACTATGTATCATCGACACTTTCCATTGGAATGAGGGGACCCAGGCCATGCCAAGTAAATGTGCCCCACACCATTATGCCCCAGAATATTTTGCTGCTGGAATAAGTCATTGGGACCATAGAACTCCATGGGCTGTCTCCATATGTGTACATGTCCATTTGTTCAGAACATAGCGAAGGACAACTCATCAGTAGATAGCACATTCCTCCACTGCTCGGCAGTCCATTGCCTATGCTCCTTGCACCACTGGATCCGCAAATGGGTGTTGCCAGTTGTTATGAGCAGTTTGTGCACAGCATCCCGGCGGCTGTGGTATCCCGCTCTGTGAAGTTCCCTTCCAACCGTTTTTGACAATTCAGGATGCTCACAACACACGTTGAACTATGCACACAGTTTGTCTGCCATCGCTCTCCTGTTTCGCCTCACAGTCCAGACTGATGCCCATGCATCACGTTTATCGACTGTGAGCTTCCGCCCACTGTTGCCCTTCGATGATGACGTCTTTCCTTCTTTTTTCCCAGGCTGATATATCACCTTCGAGACAGTTCCTGGTGACGCGTGAGCAATTTCCGCAGTCTTTTACACTGAGGCACCTGCCAAACATGCATCAACAATTACACCCCATTCAAAGTCACCGAGATCTCCCTTTGCAGGCATGCTGGCTCTGAATACCAGACTCGAGTGACAGCCCACTTGTATACGCATGATGAGAAGACTACCGGGAAGAGGTTTGCATGTTTCACGCGCAGGTCAGTTACGTGTGCCAGCCCCATACTCGGCATATATGTTGCACGGCCTGTGTAACCTGGTGTTCCCATTTTTGTCCACTATCTATCGGTCCTCATCTAATAATTGAAAGCAGACAGCACAGTGCCATGCAGTTGGAGGTAACGCTCGTACGATTTAGGTGGTATTTGTTCGGGGGATAAATTGCAAAGCAAGAGGAAGTGTGAACACGAGAATAATTTAATGAGTCTTCTTTTCGAATATTGTGTACAATTTTGGTCACCACATCTGAGAGAAAAAACGCAGCTCCCATTGAGAGGATTCAGCATAGATCAGTGACTGGATTGATTGCAGGCACAGTTGACGAGGCTATGAGGAGCTGTGAACGACAAAGTAGACGGGACTTTTTACATGAGAAAGGTGCCAATCATGAGAATATCTGATAGAGATGCTTAAGATAATGAAAGGTGCAGCCAAATAAAGTGCAGAATAATTTTTTCATGAGAAAGCACGGTGACGGGATCATGGGCCAGTTTCAGAGTAAAGAAGAGGAGAGTTCGGAGGGTCGAAAGGAAGGGGCTGTTCAATAAGAGAGTAGTAAATGCTTGGAATGCTCTCGCTGGAACGGTGATGGCAGTAGAAACAGAGATCGGTTTATGCTTCAGTTAGAGAGGCACCGAGAAACATTGTGGCTAGAGGGATAATACATGGGACATTGTCAGGAATGGAAGGTAGCTAAGTGTGGATGAGTAATTGATACCTGTGTCAAGAATGCGATGTCTGTGATGTCTCGTTAAAAGGTGATTATGCCGTCTGTGGTTGTTCATTCCTCAACTTTTAACCGTGTTGGCCCACCACCACCACCCCCCCCCCTTTTCCCCTTCCCCTCCCAATAAAACTCCCCAAACAAACACAAAAAATGAAAATAAACAGTCTTAGAACTTTAAATAAAAATAGGACCACTGGAACTGCAGCTTTTCAGGGCCTTGGGCTAATGTTGTAACCCGAATTTGGTAGCATTCTGACAGGTGGGTCTGGAGAAGAAGATTTTTGAAGGAATTTATGTGGTTTTCCCAAAAAATGATCAAGTCGGCCATTTTCACACAATTCTGGTCAGGTGATCGGCCTGACCTCTGCAATTTTACATCCCTACCCTGGCCTAATGCTGCAGCCCAAATTTGGCCACATTCTGACTGGTGGGTCTGGAGACGAAGATTTTTGAAGGAATTTACTCAACCGCCATTTTGACATCCTTCAAGTCATGTGACCGGAACGAGCTTTGCAATCCTCGTTAACAGTCAGGAGAGGAAACGTTGCTGTCGAATTTCAGCCATTCCTTGATGATAGGAGGAAATGCATGGGGAAAACTTCCTGGGTCAGATTGCGGTGGTGTATGGCAGAGTGGTGCTAAGGTGTCGTCCACCAGATGGAGGTCTCCTTGGGTTAACCCGAGGCAGTCCCTTCGGGTGGGTGCCTGGAATGTCCGATCCCTAAGAGGACAGTCACCTGTCTCTGTTATCATCTGAGCTCAAGCGTTTGAACATCGGTATTGCAGCATCTCTGAGGTTTGGAGACCGGATAGTGGTGAGATCATGGTGGGTGGTGACACTAACTGTTGGTCGGGTTGCTCTGATGGTTACCATGCCCAAGGAGTTTCTGTAGCTGTGTCCAATAAGCTGATTCCAACAATAATTGAAGTAACACTGGTCAACAAGCGTATTATGAGACCAAGGATTCTTTACTCCTTGGGTGCCGTTTCCCAGGTCTCTCTTTACGCTCCGACAGAAGCAAGTGATCTCACCGTGAAGGACGCATTCTATGCCATGCTCGAGCCTGTGGTTGATCAGTGCACCAGGCGAGATACTCTTCTCGTCTTGGGGGATTTTAATGCATTGACTGGCGCTGATAGGGATGGTTATGAGACATGTGTTGG
>CM068952.1:194038204-194052712 GCA_035128595.1 Eptatretus atami
AAAAGAGAGAGATGTTAATCGAGTGAGAAAAATAATGTATCCATGGTAGTCCCGACCGCTGATTATAACGTGAGTAACATTGTAACATGAGTACAGTGATGCATACGCATCAGTTACAAGAAGTAAATGAGCCTGGTTGCCATCCGGGGTGCTATTTGAATATACATTAGCACATGCTACAAAACAGAATTTTGCACTGTCTTTCAGCGGACTTATAGTTCGCGACGTCTTGGCTGTATCTCAGTATCAAACCATTGTCAAAGAACATTATCCAGCGCCCTGATCCACCGATTCGAAAAAGGATTTAAAAATTTGTTCAATTTTCCCTTTCTAAATCATGAATTTGTTTCTCTGTTTGAAGCTGAAATGTCTTGAGAAATTTTCCCCACAGAAAATCCAATAAAAAAGTTCACCACTCAATATCAAGGGTAATATGCACCAGGAGCACAGAACGATGCTGTTTAAAACCGATGTTAAAATTATGTTCTTAATTACCCTTTCCACATTACTGAAGTATATTTTATTCGTTGATTATTTATTTTACACATCTGGTGTATACACTCATAAATTTAATCGTGTCAATGTTCAGTGATATAATTGCTTTAAATTTGTCAATGTTTTTCAGAATGCCACTTACGGGGGCGAAAGGGCAGAAACGGTTCAGAGAAAGAAAGAAAGCCAAGGGAAATTATGACAGTATAGCGAAACATGCTGAAGAAGTTAGAAGGAGTCTGGCCAACAGAAAGAAAGTGAAAAACTGTCTTCACCATCGACTTTCAAAGTAGACTTGAAGAAAGAGGAAGGCAGGCAGTCAGAAAGGGTAGCCGAACATCGTTGTCGCTTAAAGAAAGTCAACAAGCAAGAAATGCAGAATACTTCTTTCCAGAAGTGCCTGTTGGCTTTTGCAAAGGCCCACTGCTGTGCCAAATACAATACGATTGATGCAGCTTTACCAGCACATCCACGGCGGAAGAAAGCGATTTGCCGTAAACTGTATGCTGAGTGCACTGAGGAACGGCCTTCCACATCTAGAAACGCCCCAAAAGTCTATGACTGATGAAATCTCTTCATTGTTGTTATGATATTTTTAAAGATCAAAGGTTTAACTTCTCTATAGCGGTTACAACACTCACTCACTGTGGCCAGATGCGGCGCCATACTGATCTTGGTGTGTAAAGCATGAGTAATAACGATAACATATTTGGGGTTTTTTTTTCTTTCTCTTGAATCCTACTTCAATGAAACTAAGATGGCCGCTATTCCTACCTTCAACTTGCTGTGTAAAAATGTGAAAATAAATTGTCCCATACGTCCCTACACTATACAGCAAGGAGGGGGCTATATTTGGTAACTTGAGTACGTCGTAACATGAGTAACAGTATGCATACACAATCAGTTTAAGACGTTAAATGAAGCCTGGTGACAATCCAAGTAGATATTTGATAGAGTCTTTAGCTGCTTCGTTAATTCTCACATGTAGATGGCAGCACAAGACATTTCCGGGAAGATGCAATCACGTGCTACATTTTTAACTCAGCTATCATGTATTTTAATCCAGTATCGTCCATTTCAAAGAACCCGTAATCCACCATCTTAAAGATAAATGGCATTTTATAATGTGAATTTGTTTCTCTGTTGAAGCTGAAATGTCTTGAGAAATATTTTCTCAGAAAAACCAAAACAATAGTTCACGACGTCAATGTCAGTGAATATGCCACAGAGCAGAGAAAACTATGCTATTTAACCGGGTTAAAAAGATGGTTTTAATTTACCGCCTTGCACATTTCTGAAGTATATTTATTCTTTGTGCCTGGTGTTAGCTTTCATGGTTAAGGTGGTGGGCTTTGGGATCCTACGGTCCTGAGTTCAAATCCTGCTTGGCCGTTGAATTAATACCAAAGGTGGGGTTGGTGTCATTTGAGTATCCTGTGTCGAGTGGCGACAGCCGTCCAGGATTGTGCCCAATAGCCCCGGAGACTGCTTTCGGTAGCACAACGCTTTGTACAGAGTATGGTTTACTTATTTAGAGACAAAGTATGGTTAAATGGATGGATTTTATTCTTTGGTCATTCATTTACACTGTATATAAACACTGATTATTTAATAGTATCAATTGAAACTGATATAATGTGCTTTAAAATTTGTCCAAAATGTTTTTTGCAGATGCCACTTACGGGGGCTGAAAGGCAGAAACGCTTCAGAGAAAAGAAGAAAGCCAAGGAAAACTACGAACAGGATAGGCGAAACACACTGAAGAATGTTAGGAGTCTGGCCAAAACAGAAAGAAAGTGAAAACTGTCTTCAACCATCCACTCAAAGTAGACTGTGAAGAAAAGAAGAAGGCATGCAGTTCAAGAAAAGGGTGGCTGAAATATCGCCGTCGTCTAAAAGAAAAAGCAACAGCAAGAAAAGAAGAATGCGTGTACTCCTTTCCATAAGTGCTATTGCTTTTGCCATGGCCACTGCCATGGCCAACGAATGAATTGATGCAGCTTTACCGAAGTACACCAAGGCGGAGGAAGGTGATTTGCCGTCAACTGTATGCTGAGTGCACTGACGAAAGGCCTTTTTCACATCCAGTAGAAATCCCCAAAAGTTTCTACTACTATGACTGATGAAACCGTGAAGAAAAGTCAAGGATTTCTATGGAACAAGACGGTATAAGCAAGACCAGGCTCCTGCGAGGAAAGAATGTTACCACTATTCACCAGGATGAATGGAAGCAAGCAAAGGTGCAAACCAGACATCTGATATCTTCAGTTATGAGACCTAATGCAATGTTCCATGAGGAATATCCAGATGTCAAAGTGGGGCAAAGCAGTTTGCCGGAGTTGCGCCCAAAGCAAGTCATGTTGGCAGCAAGATTCCACATAATGTTTGCCTTTGGCAAATACCACGAAAAATTTCATCACAGTTTATATGAGTGCTCTCCACAAGCTATCCCAGAATTCCTGCTTTACTCCCGTGCTCTTAACCAGAAACTTTCCCTGTGTGAGTCCTGCCCTCCGAAGCTGTGATGAACATGGTGCGACAAATTGTAAAAATGGTGTATGCTTTGCTTCCAAGTAACCACGGTATTTTACAAAATACAAGTGCTGTATTTGGTGCGTATGGAAGAAAGACGGAGAGAAATAAACTCATGAAAGTACTGGGAAGGAAGGCACCACTGATGAACTGGAAGAGTACATCATTTATATTCTCCCCCAGTTCACTTTCAGCACTGCTTTATCAAGAGAAG
This sequence comes from Eptatretus atami, assembly GCA_035128595.1. NCBI lineage: Eukaryota > Metazoa > Chordata > Myxini > Myxiniformes > Myxinidae > Eptatretus > Eptatretus atami. The sequence continues at coordinate 194,041,443 of CM068952.1, forward strand.
AGCAGGCTGCAATCCTACATATTGAGCCAGAGGGAGTTGCTGTGCCTTGGGTCAAATGTTTTTTGATGCATCCAAAGCTCTGCTTCAAATCGGCTTTTCAGAAAATTTCACTTGTGTGGCACAAAGAAGAAATTCAGAGCGCTCATTGGAAGCAAAACCAAGTGAGCCTTTTCACTGCGACCCTGCTGGTCGCTCTGGTCACTGGCATTCAGAAGTCATTGCTTCTGACAATGGGAGAAACACTCAAAGAAACCGTTGATGCTTATGTCGACAGCTGCTTCAAGATTTGCCGGACACAGTTGGAAGCTTTATCAATTGGTCCGATGGTAGAAGCTCTCAGATTAAAAACCACTTTGTGATGGCCTTACTCCATGGCTTTTGAAAAAGCACAACATACAGATTACATGGAACTTTTTTGCAACGTCAACATTGGCAAAGGGACCGGTAGACGGAATAGGTGTGCTGCAAAACGTCATGTTGGGGAAAAGTCAAGGACCCAAAAACATCATGTGGACAATTGTCTAAAACATTTGTGTCAGCTGCAAAGGACATGGCAATGTTAAGGTGTTGAGATGACACAGGAGACATTCAAGAAGAGAAATGACAATCTGGATCTCTTGCACAGTATTTGAAAATGCCACCTCCTCATCCATGGCATCTCTGATGTCACCATGCAAGAGTAGTGATGATAGTAGTGACATTTAAGCCTGACAAAAAGATTGGCAAAATTGGAATTCCACGATGAAGGGATACCGGCAGCGTCAGATAAATGCCTGATTCTGTAATTCAGGTGAAGGATTGATGGTCTTGTTGAATATGATCAAGATTCTTCTATCCCGGTGAAGTAGTAGCAATAGAAGCAGGGGATTACAAAGTGTCCATTTTGATTCAGCTGGCAACGAGTGGAAGTGGCCAAAACGCACGTGTCACAGTAACTTTACAGAAAAGAACAAATAGTCCAAAAACTGAATAAACCAACGACCTGCAAATAGCCCGGGGCCGCTTCATTTTCTCCAGACATCCTGCTGGTCACTGAACAATTGATAATAAGGGGCAGCTTGGTTACATCCTGTTTGTTGTTATACTGGTGTTGGCTTAATGGTTAGGGTGGCGGGCTTTTGGGATTGCCTCGGATCCTGAGTTGCAAATCCGCTCAGCTGTTGAATATACTAGGTGGGGTTAACTCGACCTGTCATCCTTCCGAGGTCGGCAAAAAATGAGTGGCCAGCATGCTGGTATAAACTTGTGCGAGTGGCAACCCGTCCAGATTGTGCCCAACAGCAGAGACTGCCTTTGAGCAGCAGCCGATGCTCTGCACAGCAGTATGGTCCCAAATCTCCTCCTCTTCCTTGTTTTACATCTGACATTATGAATAACTATTTATACGCCTGTCAACCGACTGTGGGATTTTGACACATTCAGTTCAAGGATGTTTCAAATTTCAATTATATCCATGGACAAGCATCGATGTGAAAATTTATTTAGTTGTTTACCACTATGAGCGTGAAATGAACACGCTACCACTATGAAGCGTGTGTTGTTGAGGCCGTGAAACCACTATGAGCGTGTGTTGTTCATCACATAAATAAATGCATCAGTATGAAAATATGTTCAGTAAATACAACATAGTAGTTAAGGAGTTTTGAAAAATTTACTGTTATTGGCAATTTAATGATGTTATTTTGTTTCTCCGTAGTAACCTGGTTTGTTCACTGAATACTCTGAAAAATATGTCTTCTGAAAAAAAGTTAGATTTATGGTTTTCAGCTGAGAAATCCTGCAGGGATGTAGTAGTAATGGAGTAATCAATGAGCATGGTAGTCTTAAAATTAGCTTAATAACAAAAGTAAACCAAAAAAAATTGAATGCCGACACGACTGCAATGATAATAAAAATATACGATTGCATAGAAAGGCAAAAAAATATGAAATAAGTTCTATTTAAACAAGATGAAGTTCATGTAACGTGAGTAACGCACCCTTTGATAGCGTAATGTGTGTTTCCCTAGCGAACATATTGTATGATTAGAACTTGTTCCTTTTACGCGAGTTTTTGTTGAAAGAAATCGGCCTAAATAAAATACGGCACATGATAATTTTTGTGGTGTGATGATAAGTTGGGGAGAAGTTTGCAAATAAAGTTGAAGATAAAATATCCATGTCCTTTTTTTCGTACGTGAGTAAACAGCCATTCAAAGACGTGCTACAGAAAAGAAAATTAATATTCGCCTTCATTATCTGTTTGATCATATAGACTAATGGCCAAAGCCTGGTCATATAACAAGAATGTCCAGGTTCAAATAATAACTTACACGTAAAGGAGAGGTTGCAAAACTCGAAATGGCTAAAAATGTAATGCGAGTAACACTGGAATTGACCAAATTAATGTTGGCACTACGGCATGAATAGCAGGGCAGCCTTTCCTACAAATGTATGATCCCCTTTTGCACCAGATTTTTTAGTCATTGATATGTACTGGGTAGCATGCAACGGGCTCAACTCACGTGAGCTTATTGCGGTGGGAGGTTTAAAAATCCCGCGATGGGTACCGACAGTTTTAAACTCTGTGGAGATGTTGCAATTTAGGCGGACTATGCCACAACGCGGTAACTGAGGAGAGACAGGAGAACGTTAAGCTCTTGTAGAACGCAGCGGGTTTATTCCCCAAACCACAAACAAAACAAGAACGCAGGGAATGGAGGAATCAAACGACGGCAGGAGACGAGACGACGGTGCGTTGGAGGGAAGGAAGGGAATGGCAATTGATACAGAATTAATGTATACCATGAGAATAAAACAAATCTAAAGACAAACAAAGGCGTTCAACTCCGGACTCGATCACAGACAGGAAAGGGACAAAACTGGGGACTCAACTACTGGTGGACAAGCGGGAATTATAAGGCGAAGCAGACCGATGGGAAGATGAACAGGCCAGTGATAGCACATACGGCAGGATCCAGGGGAACGACGCATGGCAAAAACAGGCAGATGATCTCCTTTGAGAAAGCTCTCCTCAGCAATTCATTATCCAGAACCTCACGAACTTCTCAAACACACCACTACTAGATTTGGTACTTCCCCCCTCTTCTCCCACGAGCAACGCTCCCGCCCCCTTTGAAGACGGGGCGGGGTTTTTTTTTAAAATAGCTTTCCCCGCCCCCCTCCCTCTCTGCACTGTCTCCCGGTGCCGCCAGTAAAAGTTTACAAAGGGGTTATCCACACAATTTCTTAACAATAATCCCGAATTGATCAATTAGCCTGCACCACCCCGTGTAAGGTGGCACATTAAAACAAGACAATCTTAAGCTGATGTGTCCCCTACTTACTACATCGAGATTTGTTAACACACTCATACACGAACCTTGCTACTCAACATCCTATCTGTTCTAAGGTGATATCTAACCCCCCCCACCCCCATCACCCCCACAAATTAACTATGTATCATCGACACTTTACAATTGGAATGAGGGGACCCAGGCCATGCCAAGTAAATGTGCCCCAACCATTATGCCCCAGAAATTTTGGCTGCTGGAATAAGTCATCTGGACCATAGAACTCCATGGGCTGTCTACCAATATGTCGGTACATGTCATTTTGTTCAGAACATAGGCGAAGGACAACTCCATCAGTAGGATAGCACATTCCTCCAACTGCTCGGCAGTCCATTGCCTATTGCTCCTTGCACCACTGGATCCGCAAAATGGGTTGTTGCCCAGTTGTTATGAGCAGTTTGTGCACAGATCCCGGCGGCTGTGGTAATCCGCTCTGTGAAGTTCCCTTCCAACCGTTTTTGACAATTCAGGATGCTCACAACACACGTTGACTTATGCACACATTGTTTGTCTGGCCATCGCTCTCCTGGTTTCGCCTCACAGTTCCAGACTGATGCCCATTGCATCACGTTATCGACTGTGAGCTTCCGGCCCACTGTTGCCCCTTCGATGATGACGTCTTTCCTTCTTTTTTCCCAGGCTGATATATCACGCTGAGACAGTTCCTGGTGACGCGTGAGCAAATTTCCGCGCAAGTCTTTTACACTGAGGCACCTGCCAAACATGCAATACAACAATTACACCCCGCATTCAAAGTCACCGAGATCTCCCTTTTGCGAGGCATGCTGGCTCTGAATACCAGACTCGAGTGACAGCCGCACTTGTATAATCGCATGAATGAGAAAGATAACCGGGAGAGGTTTGCATGTTTCACGCGCAGGTCAGTTTTACGTGTGCCAGCCCGCATACCTCGGCATATATGTGCACGGCCTGTGTACCTGGTGTTCCAAATTTTTGTCCACTATCTATCGGTCCTCATCTATAATTGAAAGCAAAGACAGCACAGTGCCATGCAGTTGGAGGTAAACGCTCGTACATTTAGGTGGTAATTTGTTCCCGGGGGATAATTGCAAAAGCAGAGGGAAGTGTGAACACGCAGAATAATTTAATGAGTCTTCTTTTCGAATATTGTGTACAAATTTTTGGTCAGCACATCTGAGAGAAAAACGCAGGCTCCCATTGAGAGGATTCAGCAGTAGATCAGTGACTGGATTGATTGCAGGCACAGTTGACGAGGCTATGAGGAGCTTGAACCGACAAAGTAGAGGGACTTTTTACATGAGAAAGGCGAATCATGAGAATAATCTGATAGAGATGCTTAAGATAATGAGGTGGCAGCCAAATAAAGTGCAGAATAATTTTTTTACATGAGAAGCAACGGTGACGGGATCAGTGGGCCAGTTTCGAGTAAAGAGAGGAGAGTCGGAGGGTCGAAAGGAAAGGGGCTGTTTTCAATAAAGAGAGTAGTAAATGCTTGGAATGCTCTCGCTGGAACGGTGATGGCAGTAAAGAAACAGAGATCGGTTTATGCTTCATTAGAGAGGCAACCAGAAACATTGTGGCTAGAGGGATAAATCATGGGACATTGTCAGGAATGGAAGGTAGCTTAAGTGGTGGATGAGTAATTAGAATACACCTGTGGTCAAGAATGCGATGTCTGTGATGTCTCGTTAAAAGGTGAATTATGCCGGTCTGTTTGGTTGTTCATTCCTCAACTTTTTAAACCGTGTTGGCCCACCACCACCACCCCCCCCACCCTTTTCCCCTTCCCCTCCCATAAAACTCCCCAAACAACACAAAAAATGAAAATAAACAGTCCTTAGAACTTTAATAAAAATAGGACCACTGGACTGCAGCTTTTCAGGGCCTTGGGCTAATGTTGTAACCCGAATTTGTAGCATCTGACAGGTGGGTCTGGAGAGAAGATTTTTTGAAGGAATTTATGTGGTTTTTCCCCACAAAAAATGATCAAGTCAGGCCATTTTCACACACAATTCTGGTCAGGTGATCGACTGACCTCTGCAATTTTTACATCCCTACCCTGGCCTAATGCTGCAGCCACAAATTTGGCGCAATTCTGGAACTGGTGGTCTGGAGACGAAAGATTTTTGAAGGATTTAACTCAACCGCGCATTTTGCATCCTTCAAGTCCAATGTGACCGGAACGAGCTTTTGCATCCCGTCGTTGAACAGTCAGAGAGGAAACGTTGCTGTCGAATTTAGCCATTCCTTGATGATAGGAGGTAAATGCATGGGAAAACTTCCTGGGTCAGATTGCGGTGGTGTATGCAGAGTGGTGCTAAGGTGTCGTCCACCAGAATGGAGGTTCTTGGGTTAACCCGAGGCAGTCCCTTCGGGTGGGTGCCTGAAATGTCGATCCCTAGAGGAACAGTCACCCTGTCTCTGTTATCAATCTGAGCTCAAGCGTATTGAACATCGGTATTGCAGCATCTCTGAGGTTTGAGACCGGATAGTGGTGAGATCATGGTGGGTGGTGACACTACTGTTGGTTCGGGTTGCTCTGCATGGTTACCATGCCAGGAGTTTCTGTAGCTGTGGTCCAATAAGCTGATATCCAACAATAATTGAAGTAACACTGTCAAACAAGGTATTATGGAAAGACCCAGGATTCTTTTACTCTTGGTTGCCGTTTCCGCAGGTTTTCTCTCTTTTACGCTCAGACAGAAGGCAAGTGATCTACCGTGAATGGACGCATTCTATGCCATGCTCGAGCCTGTGGTTGATTCAGTGCAACCAGGCGAAGATACTCTTTCTCGTCTTGGGGATTTATGCATGACTGGCGCTGTATAGGGAATGGTTAATGAAGACTGTGTTGGTCCCACATGGGTCTTGGAAATGTGAACGCAGAATAGCACTAAAGTTTCTTGACTTTGCAAGAAGTTCATTGGACTGGAGGTGCTTGTTCATGCTTTCAAGTGCCCACAGGCTTCATCGCTGGACTTGGTATTCCAAACTGCTGGTGTGACAAAGGAAGATTGAGAATGTCTCGTTGATGGTCGTTGGGAAAATGAAATCCAGAAACTGCAGGTCTACAGAAGTGGCTCAGTCCTCAATACCGACCACAGGCCTTGTTGAGAACTCGAAGTTGCAGCTTTAATCTGGGAGAATGGTAAGTATCCAGCCATGGCTGGATGTTGGCAAGCCAAGGGCGAGAGGGTAGCTGAGGAAGTTTGTGAACAGGCTGAGGGGATTTGGGGGTCTGGTTTTGAAGTCAATTAGCTGAAAATGACAATTTCAGAAACTTGGCTTCAAGATGACGCTTTGACATTTGACCTCAACAATAGGCTTCTCCAGTTCAGACTACCTCAACAACCTTGGTAAAAGTTATTCATGATGATCAGTTTAGAATTGTGACCTGCAGGATAAACAGACAGACAGAAACAGACAGACATAATAACAAGAAGATGATGTCATGCAGATCACGATACTTTGCAAAATCCATAAAATAAATTTGACCTCAAAAATAATTGGCTGGGTTTAATTCAGTGACCTGAAAATATAAATCCTCTTCAAATTTCAAAGTCAATCGGATGAAAATTGAGGTTTTAGAATCTCATCGAAGTTGTTGGTTGACCTTTGTCCTGTGCTGACCTTTTTATTGTCTGTGTCGTTTAAAATTGTCTGTTTGTCCTGTCGCCCACAGGTCCCGGACAGACAGAATAACAATCGATTGACAATATACTTTGAAAATCTTCGATTTTTGCAAGTAACAAGAAAAAAGACGTCGTGCACATACTTGCAAAAATCCACCCCCTCTCCAAAGGTTGCCAGGATACATCTATTGTCCATTTTCATTAAGATTAAATTGACAATCTTAATCAAAGCTCAGGTCAAATCGGATGAAGAAATTGATTATTTTTCACATTGAAAATTGATGATTTGGAAGTTTGACCTTGAGTTTGACCTTAAAAAATCGTTGCTTTTCAATTCAGTGGGATGCATCATGGCAAATCCGTGCTCAACTTTCAAGTTAATAAATGATGAAAGATTGACGAATTTTTCAGTATAAAAATGGATGATTTTTATGAGTTTGACCTTTTTGACGCTCAATATTGGTTTTCCCAAGTCCAACTGACGGCGTTATTCAAATCTTTGGTTTAAAAATTTCAAGTCAATCGGATGAAAAATGACGGTTTTTAGAAATTTAACCTCAAGTTAACCTTTGACCTCAAAATCAACAGGCTTCTCAGTTGAGACTACCCTCTACATTGTTGTGGAGTCTACAGCTTGATATCGTTTTATTGATGATCGGTTTAGAATTGTGACCGTGAAGGCTAGTAAACAGACAGACAGACCAGAAACAAAGAAACAGACAAACAAACAAAAGACAGACAGACGAACCAAACAGACAGACAGACAAACAAAACCAGACAAACAACAGACAGACAAACGGACCCAACACAATAACCTCTCTTTCGGCGAGGGTAATAATGTCTTCATTCGAAGTTTAAAAAGAAAACTGATCTGAAATCCGCTTCTAACCACGAAACAACAACAACAACAACACAACCTTCTTTTGCTGATGTGATAAAAAGCCCGACGTGTAACGTAATAAATAGATTGGGTCCACCATGATGGTTCAGCAGGAAAGGGAAGTCGAAAAAAGCAACTTGTGTACGTCAATATTGTTTAAGATTAGATAAAGGAAAGGTCAAGTTGCTTTTAATTTCATCCATTGTCAATGTCCCAGGAACTCGGTTTCATTCTTTGAAGTTCACGAGTTTGTTGAAACAGAGGCACGCCCCTAGCGGCGTGACGCGTTGGTTGAAAGGCAGAGCCACGCCCCTCAGCGCGTGACGCGTATTGGTTTAACGCAGAGCACGCCCCGCTCAGCGCGTGACGCGTTGGTTGAAGGCAGAGCCACGCCCCTCAGCGAGCGTGAAGCGCTTGTTGTCGTAGAACCACGCCCCCTCAGCGCGTGACGCGCGTGTCGCACGCTCCGCCCTTCCGGATCCCGGATGTTTACTCGTTAAAGCTTCAAATGTCGCAAGAAAACGGATACACGCAACTGGCCGATGACGAGAAACACTAAAACATTAACTTATCAACAATATCTCACATCTATGAAGCACCTCGAGAGGTAAATAAACATCGCGACGGATTAAGGGAGGAGGAACCAAAACTCACACTCACCTGCACGGCTTGTGGGAAGAGGAAACTGGTGCAGTTGTTCGTCCGAGCCAGACGTCCTTTAAATCAAAACCGCTTTGGCGAGTTACTTGGCGCCAGAACAAGCGATTAAGGAGAGTCGCTTAGCGAGCCGGTAAACCGAGGTCTTTGGTATAAGATGGCCCGCCGTCGGAGGTAAAACGATTGATGGTTTCTTCCTTCAATTTTAACAATCACAGAAACAACGATTCGGAATATTTGGATGGACGTAAGTATTAGATCTGGTCTGAGTTTGATATTTAAAATTGTCTTTAAGTGCGGTAACTAACACTGTATATACCCTTAAGTACTGTCAGCTACACTGTAATATACCCTTTAGTACGGTAACTACACTGTAACTATACCCTTCAGTAGCGGTACTTCACGTATAATACCCTTTAGTACAGTACTACACCTGTATATACCATTATCGTCGTATACTAACTATATAACCCTTTAGTACGGTTACTCACACTGTATATACCTTTAGTGCGGGTAACACTGTATAATACGTCCTTTAGTAAGTGGACGCTACACTGTAATATACCCTTTATGGCGAGTAATTCAACTATATACGCCTTTAGTACGTAGGTACTACACTTACCTTAGTATATACCCTTTAGTACCGTACTACACTGTATATACCATTTCAGTATGTACTATCACTGTATATACCTTTAGTAACGGTAACACAACTTATATACCCCTTTAGTGCGTACTACAACTGTAATACCCTTTAGTACGGTAATCACTGTATATACCCTTTAGTCGGTAATTCACTATATCCGTTCAGTACGTACTACACTGTATATACCCTTTGTGCGGTACTACACTGTAATAATACCCTTTAGTGCGGTACACACTGATATACCCTTAGTGCGGTAATTCACATAATACCCTTTAGTAGGGTACTACACTATAATACCTTTAGTAGGCTAATTCACTATATACCTCGTTTAGTACGGTACTACATTTATATACCCTTAGTACTGGTACTACACTGTATATACCTTTAGTAACGGTACTAATACACTGTATATACCTTAGTGCGGTAATTCACTATATATCTTAGTACGGTACTACACTGTATATACCCTTTAGATGCACTACACTGTATATACCTTTAGTGCGATAATTCATATATACCCTTTAGTACTGTACTACACTGTATATACCCTTCAGTACGGTACTACCTGTAATATACCCTTTAGTACTGTACTACACTGTATATACCCTTTAGTACGGTACTACACTGTATATACCCTTCAGTACGGTACTACACTGTATATACCATTTGTACGTAGACCACACTGTATATACCCTTTAGTTAGCGTACTACACTGTATATACCCTTCAGTACGGTACTACACTGTATATACCCTTTAGTAGGTACTTCACTGTATATACCTTTAGTACCATACTACACTGTATATACCCTTTAGTGCGGTAATTCACTTATACCCGCTTTAGCGGTACTAATCTGTATATCCTTTTGCGGTAATTCTATATACCTTTAGTACTGTACTACACGTAAATATACCCTTTAGTACCGCGTACTACACTGTATAATACCCTTCAGTACGGTACTAACTGTATATACCCTTCAGTAACGGTACTTCACTGTATATACCCTTTAGTACCGTACTACACTGTATATACCTTTAGTACCGTACACACTGTATATACCCTTCAGTACGGTACTACACTGTATATACCCTTCAGTACGGTACTTCACTGTATTATACCCATTTAGTACCATACACACTGTAATAGCCCTTTAGTGCGGTAATCACTATTACCCCTTAGTAGCCCGTACTACACTGTATATACCCTTAGTGCGGTAATTCACTATATACCCTTTAAGTACTGCTACTAACACTGTATATACCCTTTAGTACTGTACTATACTGTAATATGCCCTTTTCAGTGCGTAAGTTCACTATATACCCTTTTAGCTCGCGGTACCACACTGTAATATACCCTTTAGTGCGGTAATCACTATAATTACCCTTTAGACAGACTACACTGCTAATATACCCTTTAGTGCGCGTAATTCACTATATACCCTTCAGCTACGTACTACACTGCAAATATACCCTTTAGGACTGCACTACACCTGTATATACCTTCGTGGCGATAATTCACTATATACCCTTTCGTACTGGTACTACACACTGATATACCCTTCAGTCACTGGTACTACACACTGTATATACCATTAAGTACGCGCTACTACACTGTTATATTCCTTAGTACGGTACTACACTGATATATACCTTTAGCTGCGTATCTTCACTATATACCCTTTAGTGCGTACTACACCTGTATATACCCTTAGTCGCGGTAATTCACTATAATACCTTAGTAACGGTAACTACACTGTATATACCCTTTAGTGCGCGTAATTCACTATATAACCTTTAGTGCACGGCTACTACACTGTATAATACCCTTTTAGTGCGGTAATTCACTATATACCTTTAGTTACCGGTAACTACACAGTATAATACCCTTTAGTGCAGGTATTCACTATATAACCCTTTGTGCGGTACTACACTGTATATACCCCTTTAGTGCGGTAATTCACTATATACCCTTTAGTACGGTACTACACTGTATATACCCTTTAGTACTGTACCACACTGTACATACCCTTTAGTACTGTACTAAACTGTATATACCCTTCAGTACGGTACTACACTGTATATACCATTTCGTACTGTACCACACTGTATATAGCCTTTAGTACGGTACTACACTGTATATACCC
>CM068952.1:194054089-194069937 GCA_035128595.1 Eptatretus atami
TCAGTGTATAATGCCCCGGACACGTTTACGAACTACGGGATACTCGCGAGCAGAACGGGCAGCTCTTAATGAGAAGTATTCAGAACCTAAAAGAGGCTTCAATAGGTCGCGGTCAGTCACACCCTGTCACTATACCTCCTTTAGCTAACGGGTACTGCGTTGTCGACTAGCCCGATCGACGCCGGTTCACCTGGCTGCACGATACGTACTGGGCCCGAGCCGCCGTTTATAGTAGGGTACTTGCAGCGCGGTGTGGACCGGAACGCGAGACACGAGCCCAGCTGATGATCAACTACCAACTGTAATGATGATCACGTAAGTACCCAGCCCGGTCTCTCGAGTTCTCTTCAGCTGTTGCTACACAGCTCCGGAACTATAAAGTACCCCACCGAGGTCAAGTACCTTACAAGTACTACATGCTTTCCTGGGTTTCTTTGATGAAGCATGTGGACCTCGAGTCTGTTAGTAAAACTGTTAAAAGTATCGGTTAGCTAATAATAAAATAGTAACCCAATCGCTTTGAAATCGTTTTCTTTCTAGTCTGAGTCTTGTTCTCCTACCCCCACAGTTATATAAAGCAACTGCTTGATAGACTGATTGCATACTGACTCCATGACTAGCATGGACTGCATGACTGCAGTAGTTCTATGTGTTAAAAAATGATCCTGTGGAATGTACACCGCTCGTCCCCTCTCCCTAAATTAGTAGAGTGTACATTAGTTAAGTTCGGAAATATATTTGAGTTGTTAAATAAACGATAAGAGAACGGGTCCACGACGGGCTTTTGGCGATAATCCTGTATATACGCCTCAGCAGATCTTGCTAGTACCGGAGCGAGCTGCTTTACGGGTACTACTCGTTCCAGTCACGGAGTTATCCTAGCCTCGAGTTACTAGTATCTCAGTCGGGTACGTTCTGCCGCACACGTAGTATAATTGCGATAAATCGACCTTTTAGCAATCGGACGCATCAGACCAACCCTGTAGCGCGCGTTTAGCTACACTTGTATTAAGTTAGAACCGAGAAGCTGTGTGTTGCTTAAAACAACACACCCGTAGCGGATTTCGGTCATTGTTCCGGAAGTGCGACTAGTTTGCACGTTCGGTGGACGAGAGCGCCGCCATCTGTGAGCTAAAAAAGCGAGTCGCCCGCCATAGCCGAATCTTGGGCGTAGTACGGTAGACTAACCAACAAACAATATACTGTAAAGAGTCAGTTATAACTATGCTTATCATTCAGTAAAGATACTACTGCTATCAGTGTGATTAATAAATCACACTGAACATAGGTTCAACGTTCACCACACATTATATTAAAATGCGTTTAAGATAATCTTCAATTTTCGAGCGAGAGCTAAGTATATCCTATCCCAATTCTCCCTATGACCCTCTCATAGCATGTTTATCGTGTAGAGATACATCAAAAACGATATAATTAATGCCTGAATATTTAGGGTTAGCAGTGCCTCCCGCTATTCCTGATACGGACTGGCGCAGTTTTAGTGCGACAATCGACCTGAGATATACCTTGTATGAGGACTTACGCCCTGTTTAACTATCGTTGGTACACTGCTTACCCAGAAAACCTGCTTCCTCTCTCTCGCACCTGTTTAAGTGCGGTAAATTCACTACCTACTAGTCTTCAGATATAACCTAGTCTTCCTGACCGTACTCATACAGGAAGCTGTATAGACTCGAATATGACCGGATTGCATGCGGATGAGTTAGCTCTAAAACATTCTTGTCTTCTTTCTAGAAAGCAACTCAGAGCGTACTGGCTAACAGAATCATTCAATGATATGAATCATACAAAGTGTCGTGTCCAGCTCATCGAAATCAGACTATAACACATTATCCAGACGGCTAATCAGACTAACTTTAAGCTCGTCTCCTCGTCACTGATTAAACTGGTCTGTTCTCGGTGTGTTAGATTACCGGTTATCTCTGGTGTATGTCCACTTGTCAATCCTTAACTTACCCTCTCACTTAAAATAGGACAACGGTAGAAAAAGCCTCCGTCCACTCGTGAGTAATGTAGTACTGACCACTATCTCACCTCTGTGTTCTTTCATAAGTACTTGGTTACACAACCCTTCTCTCGTAACCTCACTGCTAGTCATATCGTCACCTGCACAGGAGTTCTTTCTCACGTACAAGGCTCTCTTTACACTCTTATACTGTCTCATACACATTGTAATAGTAACGTACTCTTCAGTGCTATTTAACACAGAACGACTGTACCCAAGTCATATCATGATATAAGAAGTAAATCAACCTCTTGATCACAAACTTTAAGTTATGGTGAATTTCACTGTATATACTCCTTCTAGTACGGTAAACTGACACTGTATATACCTTAGTTTTAGTACGGTACTACACTGTATATACCCTTTAGTACGGTACTTCACTGTATATACCCTTTAGTACGGTATTTCACTCTATATACCCTTTAGTACGGTACTTCACTGTATATACCCTTTAGTACGGTACTACACTGTATACACCCTTTAGTACGGCACTACACTGTATATACCCTTTAGTACGGTACTACACTGTACATACCCTTTAGTACGGTACTACACTGTATATACCCTTATATCCCTTTAGTCGGTCATACTGATTGCAAATACAAACCTCATGGTCTGTATAGGATACTCTTCGAATATGTTGGCTATTTATCGATAGCTTTAGCGTACAAATCACTGTCTCTATACCATCAATGATTGTCAGGTGCCTAATACTCGAAAGTAACGCGCTGACTTTACAATATATGACGCTTTGCTGCCACATACATTTCTGGAGAGACAATTTCCATGCATAAACAACTCTTGTCTACTTCACTCCATGTATATAAACTTCCCTTATTTGCTCTCAGACTGTGGCAACTGGTCTCTTAGCAAGCGATTTTGATCTGAAAACTCTTCTGACTCGTATTTTTTCTTGTCAACTCTCTGTCATATTATATCTAATCTCTCTACAATTCCCTCTCGTCTTCATGTCTAGTGTTTCAGGTTCTAAATCAGAACGGAGGACATTCTGACAGATTGATTGTATATACCTTAGTACGGTACTACATGTATATCCCATCATTAATGAGAAACCTTGAGGTGTTGCTATCCGAGTGCATAGCTGTAGGAGCCTGGTAGAGGTATCCTAGGTCCTGAGTTCAAGCTTCTCCGTTAGTTACCCGGCGTGCACTTCACTATGACAACAGTAGTGGGTTACCCTGAAGCTAGACTCGACTCATCCTTCTGAGGTCGGCGGAGTACCACTTCCATGTGTGTTATCGGTAGAGGGGCACTGCAATCAACGACACTCGAGTAGTCTCTTCTGTATACAAAGCAAAGATAGTCACCTTTACGGATCATACAACGGAGACATTTACACTAGTTATCCTGATCACCTATAACGGCTAACACCACACTCAATATTATACAATAATTTCAAAAATTCTTCCTTAGTATGCCTGTACATCATACTTAAGTCTTGTTAAATCTAACTACTGCCTCCGCTTCTGAAGAATCACTAATATATCGTTGCTTACTTCTCGAAAGCAATTACTGTTGAGTACTTGCTGTACCAGAAACTATTAGTTACTTACCTTAACTAGTTACGGAAACGACTAAATCCTGTATGTATTATGTCGCCTCTCTATAACGATGATACCCTATCACACAAAAGATCTTTGATACTATGTATATATAAGCATAAATCGCATCAACCGACTTAGTACGAGTAGCAATGAGCTACGTTATAAAATTTCACCTTTTGTACGACTCTAACTTTTAGCTGATATGTGAACGTACTTAGGTCGCCAACATATCGTTTATCACTTAACTGCATACTAGAGTGTCCAGGAGATTCTATCTAGTATCCCGCGTACCACACTGTATACTACCGAGCCTCTTTTCTAACTGATTCGGTGGTATAGTAACACTCTTGTGACTGCGATTAGCGGAGACGATGCAGGTTATGGCTTACGACTGTAATAGATTATTAGCTGCTTCGAACCCTGGCTCGTTTGATGGTCTAGGGTGCGCTGCTCGTCACTGTGTATGGTCCTCTAGATTTCGAGCACGATACTCGCCTCGCGCTCGAGCATGCGCTTATGCCTTTGATATTTACAACCCGAATTATGCGTTGTTGACTTCCATCATATGCTTCTAACGACATCCTCGTCTTGTGTTACATCACATCGAGTCAATGTTTGTGTGCCGCCTCTGAAGTGCAAAGAGGACTGTTTGTTGGCCCTGCCTTGTCTCAATGCTCCAAAGGCAAGCTATATGACAAAAGCACCATTTACCTCCAACAACAACTTCACATAACCTGGGCACCATCCTCGATCTCACAGTCATAAATTGATCTTTTATGAACCTAATATGTCTCGTTTAGCTCTGCTGTCTCTCTGTATTACCGTGGCCACACACAAATGTCGCAAGGTCTGGTTAGACTCGCGATTCGCCCTATCACCTAGCATCTTGGGAAGCATTCAACTTGGGCAAAACCAGGTGAAGGGACACATTACTTGTATAGCAACATACCTTTGAGTTATAGTAACGTAACTCTCAGCAAGTCACTTCACTGATTCTGATAGAACATGAACAAGGAGTTTCGAGGCTGCCCAAAAACCTACAACGCATTTTATTTATGGAGTTTCGCTTGTCCAGAACTGCAACTCAGGGATGCACGCGGCACCAGCCTCGGTCCTCACGTCTTGGATACTTCATATTGCTCCTCTCATGGCTACGAACAGTGTGTCATTTAACAGTTAATAGTTAATTTGGTTTTGTTTAACTATTCTATTCCAATTTCTTTGTGACATTAATTACATACCTTGAATGCCTCTACCACCATTGCTTAGGCCCTTTTCCTTTTGTTTTTTTTTTAATCGATTTTTCTTTTTGCCATTCATCTTTATTACAGTGTGAGCAGGATGTGTCACGTGTTCGGGTGCCGAGGCTGAAACGTCAGCATGTATTGTGATGAAATCCTGCATGACCGACCTCAAAGGCCACAGATCGGTTTGTGTGCCACTCAGCAATAATACAACAGACAGGACCGGCCATCCTTGATGAAGAAGTTCAATAAGATTTGACTCTCGAGCTCAGGCTCAGTGCCTTTTAGTACCGTAAGCAGATCAACCTGTTTCTTGATAATATGACTAATAACCGCTTCCACTGACCAATAAGCCAGAATTAGTCTAACAGCAATTGGCTTGCGCGTGTGATGCATCTGCAGCGTTGTTTTCGAAGCGAAGAACACGCTTGCTTGCGCAATGTCAGAGATTAATTGTGCGGGCTTGTTGCGAATGGAATCTTGTTTGCCGTTCTGTGGCTGCCGTGGGTTTGCTGTTGCCAGCAGAACGGAACTACTATAAGTTGGTTTTTTTGGTTTTTTTTTAAACTGGCGTGATTGAAAGCTACAAAAAGTTTTCCAAACTATGCTAAACGACTCGCCAGTTAGGAGGAACAATCCAGCTCGTGTGTGTGCGCTCACATGTTTTTGTTGATTTCGGTAATTGCTGCAAAAATTCTTGCTCTAATCAGTCTTTGACCAAGGAATGTGCTTGTTATTTGAACAAGCAAATCCCGCTCACAAGTTAACAGTCACCAAGCAAAGCCGTGCTGAAGAGTATTGGTTTAGTGTCAGCACACTCTCAACGTTATTTTTTTTACAGTAATGTATTCTTTTAAAACATTGTTTATCTCACAGCATTACACGTTCCTATTCATGTCTGCGTTGTTGAAGGATTGTCCTTGAGTTGTATTTGAACTGTTGTAAGTGGGAAGAACGATGTCATTGCCGATTCAAAGGCAATGTTTTTCCGGTTTTCCACCATTTAATCCCCCTCTAGGCACGGCTGCTACTTGAAAACGCAATGAGCGACAAAGCACTCGCTCAATTGAGGAGTGAAAGCGCGGGTTGTAACTTGTTTCGCATTTTCTTTGTGGCTTGAGTGGTTGCTTACAGTATCCAATAGTGGTACTGCATCAGCGTCAATGCTTTGCGCTTTTCTGAAAAGATATGAGATTCCTTATGAAAACCTTTTTGGCTTGTAAAACTATATTCCCATCGAGCCACCCACAGTGATAATAGCTCCGAAGCTTGTTACATTTGTGCCATTTTCATTCTTGTACGAACCCTCTGCAGCTCGCCACTCTGACTTTAAACGCTAGAATCACTGTGGCTTTGTGGGGTTGCACCTACAAATTTGCTCAAGCGTTGAAGAAGCATTGTTTGGTTCGTTGTGGTGGACCATGATGTCTTCGAAAGACGAAGCACTGTGTTCTGCAAAGAGGATATGTAACATTGTATCGCTGCTGGGAGAATAGATGTTAACGATATTGCAACAAACAAAAAGTATTCAACAAACAAATTAAAAGCTTTTTGATTAATGAGGATGGCGATAGCGAGGGGCATTATTCCTCGAGGGTTTGTTCATTATTTATTTTTAAATCTCCATTTGAATGCTCTATGAAATGATTACGGGAGTACCAAAAACCAGAGGACAATCTGAAACGAGCTTTGACCAACTCTTTGGGTGAGGACAGAACATATCTTGGCTGTATTCTATATTATCCATTGCATCCTCTGCTTCTTTTCATCTGAATTTCTGTCCTCGTTCTGACTTTCTTTGTCTTTTCTGATTTCTGTCATTATTCATATTTTCCTTTCTATTCCAATTGTCGGAAGGAGAAGTTGATGTTGATTTGCACGCGGTTACATTGCCTTTGGTTCCATTGCTCTCTGCCAGACTGGTGCTTAATATCCGAGAGATCTCTGTGTTTCTAATATGCATTTGCCAAGTCTCATGGACAGGCTTTAAAATAGCAATACATGAAGTTACATAATCGTGCAATGATTCATCACACAAGCCAGAGGAAACAAACACAACTTGTGTAATATTCTCATTGATTCAAGTAGCTTGATTGCTGTGATACCACTTCAATGGATTGTCTCTTTGAGTCAATGTGCAGTTAGCAAGTTTGTTGTTCAATATTTTTGGAATATCTTGAAGTGTTTTTTCGAATTGCAAAAGCATGATTTTATTTGATAGCATTTACAAACCAAACTTTGAGGTTTCAAGATAATTGTAATTTGTTTAGGTAATCTGGCAAGTGCAGTGCAATGCAATTGAAAGAAAGCTAATAAGATACATGAAAAGAGAAATAATATTGAGATCATTAAAAATTTAAAATAACACAGCTTCACAATGTTGTGTTTTATTTTTTTTATTTTTTTTTTGTCAAGGGGTTCTCTAACCTCTTTGACGTACGTCCATTCTGTCCGGTGGAATCTGATTCGCCATCCGGGAAACAGGTCAGTCGGTCCCAACTTGCGTTGGCCTCCCTCACTTCACCTTTCCTCCGATGTTTACAGGAATGGGGCCATCGCGCAGACTGATGCAAGTACCGGATGCGCCAATTTATAACCCTTGCACGTGAATATTAAATATATTATTTCAAGGCGATAATGGGTAAATGAATATGTCCCCACTCTTGCTGATTAATGGCTTGTTTATGAGTGAAATGACATGAGAATTTCTTTATTTACATGAATGTTAGTTGCTTTTCATGTTGGAATTCTCCCATTTTAGGATCATTTCAAAGAGGAGTAACGTGTTGACGTATTTAAATGTCAACTAAGCCAAGGATAAGTCATTCACTCCTCCTAGTGAGGCATCCCAAGTAGCATCCAGCAGGCATTGATTTGATTGTGCACGCTGAGGTGGGTTGAATTTTGCACTCGTGACGTCGGATAACAGGAAAGTCGCTAACTTTGTTCGTACGTATATTCTTCCTCTCAATGTATTCTGGAGTTAGGATTATCAATAATTCAGGTTTGAGGACTACATCAGGTGGCTCAGGCTGCACACTGTAACAGACTCTCAAATCAAGTGTACTTATTGTGAAAGTATATTTGTATGGTGGTTATACACCACATGAACATTACATTATTGCTTGTTTGTGTGCTAAACTTTGGCTGCAATGACTAAAAAAGAATAGAGCAGTCTTTACTAGTTTGATTTTATCAAACAATCGGCATCAAAATGCTCAGAGCATAACGTTGTGCCAAAAGTCTCCATTTTTCACCTTGTACAGGTTTGTTATTGGAGATGTTCAATGTATTTGATTTGACCTGGCTCCTTTTGTTGTTTGCATTGTGGGGTATAGAGAGACTGTTCTTGGATGGATTATTTATTAAAGTTCTCCCCCACCAAAGCAAACTTTTGAGACGTTGGCGATGCATAGAAGGTACTATAGCCATTAATGTCCATTCACTGTGTAATTGCTTAATGTTTTTTTAATAGCATATACAGTGGGCCTGCAAGTATTCACCCATTCAATAAGCCAACTTTCGGTGAATACGAAGGATCGTAGAACAATTTTCACAATATTTTCTTTATAACTGAAGAGAACAAACTAAATATGTTACAGTTGGAGGTTACATGTTGGGAAATACCTGTAAAAAACATGTACAATCAAAAATCTCACTGGTTTTCAAAAGCATTCACCCCCTGAGGCAGTACTTGTGGAAGACTTCTTACACAATGATGCCATGAGACTTTTTGTAGATCTCACAAGCCTTTGCCAGTCAGATGGTGAAATAAAGACCCTTCTTCAAGTGAAAATGCTCTAAGTTTTCGCAATTGCATGGGGAGTCATGATGGACTGCACATCTTAAAGTCTCGGCCAAAATGTTCAGTTGGTTTGAGTCAGGACTATGACTGGTACTCAAGAACATTTTTTTTCTATTCAGCACTCCAGTGTGGTTTTATTTTGTGCTCGCATCATTGTCCTGTTGGAAGTAAATCTCCCAACCCAGTTAGATCATGGCTGACTCAAACAGTTTGACATCAAGGATTCTCCTGTACTCTTGATTGCCCGGTCCAGTGTCCGCTTCTTCCTGACAACTGTTCGCTTCCTGCTGATGAAAGCAGTCCATAACGACTGCTGCCACCGACCCAGCTTGAACCAGTAGGGATGAGGTTCACTGGGTATATCAGTGATTAGCCTTGCACCAAAGCGTAACGATGAATTTAGACAAAGTTAATTTTTGTCTCGTTTAATCACAAATTTTCTCTACATCCCGCGTACATTAAGAATACTTTTCAACAACTCCATATGAAGCTTTAAGATGTGCTTTTCAGTTATAGGCTTCTTTCCTGCACTGTCGAGCCAGCTTTGTGAGTGAACGGGAATATGTGATTGATAAACCGACCCCATCTGGACATGAGCTTGAAAATCCTTCAAAGCAATCGTTGGATTTACATGGACATCCAAAACTGTTTTCTGCTTGCCAGGTGCTGTGGATGGGACCTAATCTGGTCGGGTCTGGTGGTATGATACGCTTCACTTCTTACGATGGATCACCGTCACGCAAAGGGATAACTGAGTGACTTTGATATTTTCTTATAACCCTCTCTGAACGATGCTTTCTCCACGCATTATGTTGACCTCCGTGGAACTCTACTTGGTCTTCAGCGTTTGCCTTATTGGTGACCATTGAGTTGCACCTTAAATCGTAGATAAGTGGGGCTTAATTTTTTTTATTTTAAACACTGATTACTTCAGGGAAACCAGTCACTCTTGTTTGTAGCCTTTCAAACACATAATTTGCTCCTGAAGTGATTTGGTTGTTCTTAGGGAAGCTTGAATACTTTTGCCCATGAGAACTTCTCATTTTCTCTGTAAAAACTATTCACATCTTAGTTGCATTTTGAAAATGAATAACTCAGTGGCATCAAAATGTGAAACTTGAAGTTGGTAAATACTTTTTCAGGCCATGTAGACATGATTTATTTGAGGATATGTAAAAAAACTGTTCTCGTATAAGATACATTCAACAAATGGGCAAAGAATGAAAAGTGAGTTTTCGATTTTTACTTATTTATTAACATTATTTGGGGATATGTGTACAATGAACAAGTCAATTGGTGAGAATTCGTTGAAACAATTTTTGCTGAGTGTTACATAAAGCTAATATGGGCAATGCAAGCTGACATGAGGGTGTGGTGGAGGGTCGCTGATATTACTCATTGTTCCAAGTCTTAGCAGCTAAGGAATACTTGAAACACAGCAGCTCTCGATCTCATGATGTCCCCGTTTCCACAAGTAGTCGTTGAATAAGTAAATTATTTCTGTTTTTTTTTTTTAGAAAGGTTCATGAAGTGCAGTCATGCTTAACTCACAGAGAATCTTGAGCCAATGCTTCATGATAAAACTTACGTCGTGAAGAGCACACCACCTCTAAATACAAAAATGTTGACAAATCTATACGTACAGTGGGTCGACTGTTTCTGTGCATTGAATACGGCCAGCTTTAGGGCCAATAATAATAACCAAGGGCAGAACAGGAATGAAAACGATTTCGCCTTGGCTTTCGCATGAGCACAGATGCTTATATCGAATGCGATTCATTGACCGAACTTGTGTAGTAATTTAGAAACTTCAAATATATTAACGCATAGAAACCTATTTTGCACTTTTATTCTATTTTAAAGAGCAATAACGGCGACGGCGCAAAGGCGGCCAAGGAGATGTTTTTATCTTATGATATTAGATTCTGCATTGCCGTATATTCTAACATTAATTTGTATGTTAATGTAGATATTTGGTCTACATTGTTTCTCTGAGAAACTATTAAAAGGGAAGAGAGACGACATCAACAGATGTAACAATAACCACCAATGTAAGATCCAAAACTCACTGCTATTATTTGGATGGCGGCCCTGCTCATTCTTTAAGCTCAATTGGGCTTTTACTCCAAAATTTTAAACGTTTTACGGTGTGATCGATGGCCAAGAGTCTTAAAGTTGGATTTGAACAATCGAAAACTTTAAAAAAAAAGATTCTGATCTCTTTTTCATGAATGTTATGGATGTTCACCCATTCCCAGGAAAAAGTTTGGAAGAGCAACCAAGTTCATCCTCTGGCAGAAATGTCCGTAGTTGCTTGTATTTCACGTCCCTACCTTTTGCACGCTCGCAAAACTCTTGTTCACAAGGGCTATTGTCTAGCTTCTCTGTCCATCATGTTTTTTGAAGCTTGCTCTTTATTTTCTCATTGCCTCAGGTCTGGAGATGTGCATTGGAGGATCTTATTGCAGAATCTGTTGCTGAGTTGTATTCATTTCTGGCAGCATGCTTTCTGCTGATGTAGTGCCCAGTGGATTGATCATTATTGAGATTGTCAGCATACTGGAAAAAATGAAAGTTACTTGCATCTTCTGTCGCATAAATAAGAGTGACAGACTGGAAGTGGGTTTGTGAGTGGTCGGGAAGTTACATGTGGCATTGAGAGATTTGTACCTTGTCGAAGGAAGGTAAAAGTGGTGAATGTTAGCTCAGCTCTCAATCTTGTGGGTGATGTAGTGAAAGCTTTGTTTATTCAAAGTACAAGAATGTTACCTCTAGTTCACTTTTGTAGTTTATTACCCAAATTTGTTTTTAATTTTATTTTGTTGGTGTTGGAAGAGGAGCTCGATTGGGATACAGACATAGTACGTGTCAAGTGTGAAACTCCCCTTGCAAACTTTGAGCAAAACTGCTCGCTTGTGAGTGCGTGCACCCATAAAGTGAGTGGAACGAGTTGGGGCTCCTATCAGTTTACGTGCTCAATTTGCAAAGAATGCCCGTCTTGCGTCATATACCTGTGCTACTCCAACTCCTTTATTAACCTCCGCCATCTCGAAGATGGATGGAGTTACTGTTTTTTCACCCCTTCTGTTGTTGTTTTGTTTGTTGTTTGGACAGTATACGCGAAAAACTCTTGACGGATTTCGACGAAAACTGGTGGGGGGGTTAGGTATGGTCCAAGGATCATGCATATAAATTTGGACTGTCCCCCCCCCCTCGCCAAAAAAAAAATGTTAGAGAATGTTTTTTTTTTTTTGCATTTACTTTTTAAGTGATTCACACCCCCCCCAAACAAAATTGGTTACCCCCCAAAAAAAAATATGAGAAAATGTTTTTTTTTTGCATTCTACATGTTTTAAGTGATTTCAACCCCCTCCAAGAAAAAATTGTTACCCCCACCAAAAAATGTTCGAGAAATTTTTCTTTGCATTTCTACATGGTTGTAAGTGATTTCCAACCCCCCCCCCAAAAAATTAAGAAAAAAAATTTTTTTTTTTTGCATTTCTACAGGTTTTTAAGTGATTCCAACCGCCCCCCCCAAAAAAAATTTGTTAGAGAAAAAAATTTTTTGCAACTTTTTCAACAAATTTCGATTGTTTTTTGCATTTCTACATGTTTAAGTGATTTCCAACCCCCCCCTCCCCCCCAAAAAAAAATGTGGAGAAAAGAACTATAACTGTCAGCACGTGACATCATATTAATGAAATAAGATATAGCAGGTTCAACTTGAAGTGACCAGCAGTATGGCGGCGGAGGTTTGCCACGCTCCGAGCTCCCCCTTAGTTTCTTTGGGCTTATACCCATGCTGGCAGTAGTGATCTGCTGCGTTTGTCGATGTCATGGATGCATTGACGCTCATTGGCTTCGGATTGTTTTTCATGCACCTCTTTTTGTTTTATTTTTTTTTCAATGTTGGTTTGTGACGTTCAGTCATGACTTGTTAACAATATGAACTTTCATGATCATTAAAGTTTTACTGAGTCCACAATGTCTTCATAATATTTTTTCTCTCATCCATTTTGTAGGTACCCACTGTTCGTGACAGGAAGGATGAATATAATCCGCATTAATGCCTCAAGTATGTGGAAATTATTGAGTGACATGATTTATGAAGTAAAATGTATGGTCCTGGTAAGTAATAGTAAGGGACAATTTATTATTAGCAATACCACCTGTCGCTTTGCGAACTACTTAACTACTAAGAAGGGGATAGAGAAAGACATGAAGGGAAGAGAGAAGTAGGAGGGTAGTGCAGCAAGGAAGAGAGGGCCTTAGGAGGGGGGGGATGAAAGTGATGCCTTTTCTGCAGCTGGACGTTCTATACACTCTGAGAGGGAGGGGTTATGAGGGTAGGTTGGAACAAAGAGGATAGGACAAGGGAGAGGAGGGGGTGTTCTAGACTTGTGTTCATAAGTGTCACCATGAAAGAAGGTGGTGGGTAGGGAGCTTTTAACCTGTAATCTGGAGAGCGGGAGGGATGGTCCGTCTCTTGTGTTAAGTACATGATGAACAAAGTGGAGTATATTAAAACGAGCATGTTTCAAACAGGATCGCAAAAGCACTGTCCTTCAAACAGCACGTTACCACTTTAAAAAGACATTCTAACAATGGCTTCCTTAAGTATGCGACTCAACTGTGGCTGCCCCTTTTTACCTGCTCTGGAATGGAAATCTCGAGGGTCGCACACACCACCCGGAGTGCCAAGAGGTGCGACCAACAACGCCAACAACCCTCCACAGACGGTACCACGCCAAAGCCCAACCCCAGAGCTGCAAACCCAAAACCTTGGCTCAGGCCCAAGAGTACGCTGGAGCCATCGCACCGCTAGCTGCAAATTCTCATAAAACACCCAGAGACGCCAGTGTTTCGTGCCTTTATTTAATTTCAGCACAACGTTGTTACAACCTAATGTGAAAAGCTCCAGAATCTCTTCAACCCGAGCCAAATCCAAATTTCAAAACCGCTGGAATCGAACCCGAGTAGCAGCTCCGAACTGCAAAAAAGAGTGCCCTCGCCACCCACCTCCGATACTCCCAGCTCAAAGACACACAAGCATATGTAACACTCCAAACCACAACACAACAACACAGGTGGAGAACTTTAATCCACCAACATTGTTTGTCACCCATGCAAGTTGGAGTGGAGAAGAGACGGAGGGCGAGAGAGAAAAAGGAGGGGTGTGGGAGAGTGGTACCATGAAGAGATTTGGGGGGGGGGGGGGAGGTATGGCTGGCATGGAATGGAAAGTGGATTCACAGTAAGTCCCACAGTTGTTAATGAAAACTGATACTGCAATATCAGAGTGAACCTGAGAGGTAAGAAAGTGAGTGAATGAGCTCCATCGCTGTTACCTTCGTCCTCCTTACATTCACGCTGCAGCATCTGCAATGATCGTGGGTTTTGGAAAAAAGCTCTCCTCTCATACTCCTAAGGCTCCCAAGGGCTGCGTCTCCAGGCGGTGTTCAGCATGACCAGCTCTGAGGTGAAGGTTGCATTTTTAAACTTTTGTCAGATTTAACTAGACAACAGAAACACACGTTTATATATGTTTCATTTAACATTATCACCTACATTGTTTTGAATGTCGATCTTGTAATTTTATTTCAAAACAGCTGTGATTAGGAAAGTAATTTCACTGCTGTATACTGTCTTTGCGCATGGCTTATAAACATTGTAATTGGGTCTAACCATCATTTTCCTCCATTCTTCCTCCCTCAGACACAATCCTTTCCTCCTCCTTCCGTTGATAAAGGATATGGCAGGGCTGGCAAGCATTAGCGATAGCCTATTGGTGATATTAGATACCACCCAGGCATCCGGAGAGTCAAACATGTCGAATCTGGACAAATGAACACTTTTTTTTTGGAGTTGGAACTGCAACTAAGTAAATCTGGAGCCTAAATTTAAATTAGCTTGATTGAATCCAAGGTATGCAATGTGCGCAAATGCAAAAAACAAATGCTGTGTTTATAGGCAATGCAATGTGCAACGATTCGTAGTTGATGATCAGGCATTCGATAATATGAGTAGGTAAAGTGAAAAAACTTTGTTCAGAATTGTTGTGGCCTGTTACACAATGAAAGGCATTGTGAGCAGGCGAACAAAACAGCAAATTAAGACCCAAGCGAGGGTAACGAGGATGCCCGCCTCGAGGGAGTGCAACGTAGCGAGGACGTCGACTGATAAAGGATACAATTCAATAAGGCCATTAATTATTTCAAAAGAGGTGTTTTAATTAACCAGACCCGTCAATTTTCGTATCACTTACTTCCTTGAAGTTTTATTAGAAAGATTGCAAAGCTTCAGAGTAGTTTCAATGTTTGGATTATGGGAGAGGACTGACTGACGGAGGCACTACTGCATTATAGTATGGAGGTTCATGGGTGGCGCTGATGCCGGACTCCGTTCCACCCTTTCCCCTGCCTCCCCTGATTAGTGGAGGTTGGCTTTGGGGCTCGCCATCCTCTGGGGAAGTGTACAGTGCAAAAATGCAAGTTATCTCCACAGCTGACATTGTAAATATCTCTTCTACCACAACCGGTGGCGCTACACAAAGTACTATTTACATAGACGGAATTTGTCAACTTTCCCTCCGAGCCCCACGAGGACCAGATGAAACAAGTCACCATTGTTACTCCGAGGTTGTACTTGGTCCATGTCCAGTTTGGTGCAGATCTAGCCAGGAGTTTTTGTGTGATTGGTGGTTTGCACACAACCCCAACTACCCACAGACAGAAAAGACATTTATTTCTTATACACTTAAAAGTAACTGATATTAATTGACTTAAAATAACAGAATTTGACAAGTAGTGGTTATAATTCAATAGTGCAACACCCAATGCCAAATAAATAATTAATCCTCCAGTGCGCGACATCGCTGGGCGCCTTCGGCACTGCGGCGAGCCGCTTGCCAACACAGAGTCGTAATTGGGGAAGGAGCAAGTGCACAATAATTGATTGATGATGCATAATTGAAATTAAATAAATAAAATTGGCTAAATAATAAATTTCTAATCAATTGGCTAATAGATAGCCAAAACCACCAGTTATCTGAACTGTAATTTTTGAAAATTAAGTCATTAACTGAAAAATAATAATTAATCAAGTATTGATAATCAATAATCAAAATACTCTTTTATAGCCAAATTAACTTGGTACTTGTCATGTCAACTAATCAGCTTCCGACCATCTTAAAGGTGCCCGAAGATTTG
>CM068952.1:194071125-194085804 GCA_035128595.1 Eptatretus atami
ATATTCTTCCTTTTGTACGGTTATCTTTCACTGTGTTCCCTATTGTACGGTATTTCATTGTGTATGTCCTTTTGTACCGGTATTTCACTGTGTATGTCCTTTTTTTGTACGTATTCACTGTGTATGTCCTTTTGTACTTGGTATTTTCACTGTGTATGCCCTTTTGTACGTATTCACTGTCGTTTGCCCTTATTGTACGGATATTTCTTGTTGTATGTCCTTTTGTACGTATTTCACTGTGGTATTCCTTTTGTACAGGTATTTCACTGTTAGTTTATGTCCTTTTGTACGGTTATTTCACTGTGTTTATGCCCTTTCATACTCGCGTATTTCACTGTGTATGCCCCTTTTTGTACGGTATTTCTGTGTATGTCCTTTCGTACGGTAATTTCCTTGTATATGCCCTTTCTTGTACGGTATTTCACTTGTATATGCCCTTCGTACTGGATATTTCACTGTGTATGCTCCTTTATGTACGGTGATTCCCTGTATTTGGCCCTTTTGTACGGATATTTCCCTGTATTTGCCTTTGTACCGGTATTTCCCTGTGTTGCCCTTTTGTCGGTTATTTTTCACTGGTGTATGCCCTTTTTGTACGTTTT
Source organism: Eptatretus atami (assembly GCA_035128595.1). NCBI lineage: Eukaryota > Metazoa > Chordata > Myxini > Myxiniformes > Myxinidae > Eptatretus > Eptatretus atami. Next base: position 194,071,728 of record CM068952.1, read on the forward strand.
TCCACTGTGTATGATCCTTTTGTACGGTATTTCTTTGTATGCCTTTTCTGTACGGTATTTCCCTGTGTGGTATGCCCTTTTTGTACGGTGTATTTCCGTGTGTTATAGCCCTTTTTTACGGTATTTCACTGTGTATGTCCTTTTGTAATCGGTAAGTTTCCCTGTGTTATGCCCTTTTGTACGCGTATTTCACTCGTGTATGCCCTTTGTAACGGTATTTCACTGTGTATGCTCTTTTGGTACGTATTTTCACTCTGTATGCCCTTATATGTACGGTATTTCACTGTTTGTATGCCTCATTTTGTCCGGTATTTCACTGTGTATGCCCTTTGTACTGGTATTTCACTGTGTATGTTTCCATTTTGTACGAGTTATTTCACGTGTATGTCCTTTTGTACGGCTCATTGTCCTGTGTAATTGTCCTTTTGTACTAGGTATTTTCTACTGTGTATGTCCTTTTGTACGGTATTTCCCTGTGTATGCCCTTTTTGTACGGTATTTCCACTGTGTATGCCCCTTTTACGGTTTTTCATGTGTATGCCTTTTGTACGGTTATTTCACATTAACATATAAATTAAGCCAATATGTTTTGCCTTTTGTACGGTATTTCATGTGTAGTCTTTTGTACGCGATATTTCCCTGTGTTATGTCCCTTTTTACTTGGTATTTCATCTGTGTATGCCCTTTGACGGTATTATCCCTGTTTGTGACCTTTGTACGGTATTTCACTGTGTATGCCCTTCTGTACGGTATTCTCCGATGTATGCCTTTTGTACGATTCTGTTATCTTCTCACTATTTTATTTGCCCTTTTGTTACAGGTATTCCCTAGTGTATCCTTATTGTACTGGTATTTCTCGTGTGTATGTCCCTTTGTTACGTATTTCACTGTGTATGTCCTTTTGTAGGTATCGTGTGCTTTGTAGATTTCACTGTGTATGCTCTCTTTGTACGGTATTTCATCTGCTGTATCCCTTTTGTCGGTTATTCTCCGAGCTTGTGTTAGCTTCATGTGATCATGCTGCCTTTTGTACGGTTATTTCCACTGTGTATTCCTTTTGTCGAAGTTATTTCACTGTGTATGTCCTTTGTACGTATTTCTCCTGTGTATGCCCTTTCATTACGTATTATCTTCACGTGTATTTTCCTTTATGTACGTATTCTGTGTATGCTCCTTTCGTTTACCTCTGTATATCTCCTTGCTACGGTCCTAGTTGTACGGATCTTCGTCGTATCACTGTGTACCTTTAGTTCCCTATTTCCTTGTACGGTATTTCCACCTTTTGTAGTTTCCTTGCCCTTTTGTACGTTATTCACTGTGTATGTCTTTGTTGTACGTTTATTCACTTGTATCGCTTTTGTACGGTATTTCCTTTGTTATGCCTTTTTACCGGTATTCCACTGTGATGCTTTTGTACTATTCCTTTGTCTTTGTTACCGGTATTTCACTGTGTATGCCCTTTGTACGTATTTCCTGTTCCCTTGTCGTTCACTTGTTTGCTTTGACGTATTTCACTGTGTATCCCTTTTGTATCGTATTTCTCTTATCCCTTGTGTTGTTACTGTTGCCCTTTGTACGGTATTTCACTGTGTATCCTTGTACGTTTTTCATTGATACCTTTTACATCATGTGTATGTCTCTTTGTCTGTATTTTCACGGTGTATGTCCTTTTTACTGTGATTCACTGTGTATTCCTTTTGGATCCTGGTAGCCTTGTCATTTATGATCCCTTTTGTACGGTTTTCACCTGTGTATGTCCTTTTTGTACGTAATTTCACTGGGTGCCTTTTGTACGAGTATTTTCATGTGTATGTCCTTTTGTACGTATTTCCCGGATGCCCGTTACGGTATTTCAGTGTATGTCCCTTTTGTACGGTTTTTCCCTGTGATTGTCCTTTTGTACGGTTTTCTACTGTGTATATCCTTTTGTACGTTATTTTCCCTGTCTGGTATCCTTATTTGCCCTTTTGTACTTATTCACTGTGTATGCCCTTTTGACGGTTTTTCACTGTGTATGCCTACTTTGTACAGGATATTTCACTGTATTTGCCTTTTGTCACGTTGCTTTAGCTTTTACGATATCATGTGTATGCTCCTTTTGTACGTAGTTCACTGTGTATGCCCTTGTACGGTATGTTCACTGCTGTATGCCCTTTGTCACGGTATTTCACTGTGTAGCCCTTTTGTCGTATTTCACTGTGTATTGCCTTTTGGTCGGATACGTATTCCTTTGACGTATTCCCTTTTATGTACTTGGATTTCACTGTGTATGTCCTTTTGTATCGGCTATTTCCCTGTGTATGCCTTATTAGTATTTAACTTGTTGCCTTGTATGTTTCACTGTGTATCCTTTGTGATTCAACTGTTTTCCTTTACGGTATTTTCATTGTTATTGTCCTTTTGTACGGTATTTCACTTGTGTATGTCCTTTTGTACGGTATTTCACTCTGATGTCCTTTTGTACTGGTAGTTTCACTTGTATGTTCCTTTTGTCACGTATTTCCTGTGTATGCTCCTTTGTACGTAGTTTCACTGTGTATGCCTATTTGTACGTTATTTCATGCGTGTATGTCTTTTTGTACGAATATTTCCCTGTGTATGCCTTGTGGTTTCACGTGATTCTTTTTCTACATGTGTGTATGTCCTTTTGTACGGTATTTCATGTATTCCTTTGTCGTTATTTCACTTTATGTACGTTATTTCACTGTGTTATTGTCCTTGTTGTACGGTATTTCCACTGTGTTATGTCCTTTTGTACGGTATTTCATTTGGCTTTTGTACGTTTTTTTGTATGTCCTTGGCGTATTTCCCTGTGTATGCTCCTTTTGTACTTGGTATTTCCTGTTGTATGCCCTTTTGTACGTTTTTCCCTGTGTATGTCCTTTGTAACGTTATTTCACTGATGCGACATCCTTGTCCTTTGTACGCGTATTTCACGATTGTATGCCTTTTGTACTTTTTCACTGTGTATGCCCTTTTGTACGGTATTCCCTGTGTATGCCCTTTTGTACGGTATTTCATTCTGTGATGCTCTCTTTTTGTACGATATTTCACTATGCTCTTGTACGTATTTCACTCTGTATTGCCCTTTGAACCGTATATTCACGTGATTAGCCCTTTTTTCCGAGCTATTTCACCTGTGTGTGTATGCCCTTTTGTACGGTATTTCTGACCCTGTTCAGGAAATTCGTGTGTTTGCTTTTGTACAGTATTTCACGGATGTCCTTTTGTACGGTTATTTCCCTGTGTATTCCCTATTGTTACGGTATTTTTCACTTGTATGCCCTTTTGTTTACGGTATTCCTCTGTATGTCCTTTTGTACGGTATTTCACTGGGTATGTCCCTTTTGTACGGTTATTTCACTGTGTTATGTTTGCCGTTGTTTACTGGTTATTTCACCTTGTTAATGTCCTTTGTACGTATTTCCCTTGTGTATGCCTTTTGTACGGTTATTTCACTGTGGGCCTTTTATGTACTTTTGTACTGGTTATTTCTGAGGTATTTCCTGCCCTTGTGTCGTATTACTTGTATATGCCTTGTACGGTATTTCCCTGTGTATGCCCTTTGTACGGTATTTCACATGTGTATGCCCCTTTTGTACGTATTTCACTGTGTATGTCCTTTTGTAACTGGTATTTCCGCTGTGTATGCCCTTTTGTACGCTATTCCCTGTGTTTATATTGCCCTTTTGTACGGTATTTCCCTGTGTATGTCCCTTTTGTACGGTATTTCACTGTGTATGTCCCTTATTGTACGTATTTCACTGTTGTTTTTACTTTGTACGGTATTTCCCTGTGTATGATTCCTTTTGTACGGTATTTCACTGGTATGTCTCCTTTGTACGGATTTCACTGTTGTACTGTGCCCTTTTGTACGGTATTTCACTGTGTATGTCCTTTTGTACGTTATTTCCCTGTTGTAATGTCCTTTTTGTACGTGATTTCACTGTGGATGCCCTTTGTACGGTATTTCACTGTGTATGTCCTTTTTTGTACGGTATTTCCCTGTGTATGCCCTTTTGTACGGTGATTTCACTGTGTATGCCCTTTTGTACGGTATTTCCCTTGTGTATGCCCTTTTGTACGTATTTCACTGTGTATGTTGCCTTGTTTCGATTTCTACTGTGTATTTTCTTTACGGTATTTCACTGTGTATGTCCTTTTGTACAGGTATTTCACTTGTGTATGTCCTTTTGTACGGTATTTCACTGTGTATGTCCTTTTTGTTACGGTATTTCCTTAACTGTGTATCCTTTTGTACGGTATTTCCTTGTACCTGTGTATTTTCACTGTTGGTATGCCCTTTTGTACGTATTTCACTGTGTATGTCCTTTTGTACGGTATTCCCTGTGTATGCCTTTTGTACGTATTTCCCTGTGTAATGCCCTTTTGTACGATATTTCACTGTGTATGTCCTTTGTACGGTATTTTCACTGTGTATAGTCCTTTGTACGGTATTTTCACTGTGTATTGCCCTTTTGTACGTATTTCACTGTGTATGCCCTTTTGTTACGGTATTTCACTGTGTATGTCCTTTTGTACGGTATTTTTCACTGTGTATGCCCTTTTGTACCGGTATTATTCACTGTGTATGCCCTTTTGTACGGGTATTTCCCTGTGTATGCCCTTTTTGTACCGGTATTTCTACTGTGTATGCCCTTTTGTACGTTATTTCACTTGTGTATGTCCTTTTGTATCGGTATTTCACTGTATGTTGTCCTTTTGTTACGTGTTATTCCCTGTGTATGCCCTTTGTACGGTATTTCACTGGTATGCCCTTTTGTACGGTATTCATGTGTATGTCCTTTTGTACGGTATTTCACTGTGTATGCCCTTTTGTACGGTATTTCCCTTGTTATGCCCTTTTCTACGGTATTTCCTGTGTATGCCCTTTGTACGGTATTCCTGTGTATGCCCTTTTACGGTATTTCATGCTGTATTGTTTATACTGGTTCCTTTACGTATTTCACTGTGCTTATGTCCTTTTGTACGGTAATTTCCTGTGTTATGTCTTTTGTACGGTATTTCACTGTGTATCTCCTTTTGTACACTGTATTTCCTGTGTATGCCCTTTTTTACGGTATTTCACTGTGTATCCCCTTTTGTACGGCTATTTCACTTGTAGTAGTCCTTTTGTACGGTATTTCCCTGTGTATGCCCTTTTGTACAGCGTATTTCACTGTGTATGTCCTTTGTACGGTATTTCCCTGTGTATGCCCTTTTTTGTACGGTATTTCACGTGTATTTTCCTTTTGTACGGTATTTCTCCTGTTGTATGTCTTTGTACTGTATTTCACTGTGTATGTCCTTTTGTACGGTATTTCCCTGTGTATGTCTTTTGATACGGTATTTTCCCTGTGTATGCCCTTTGTACGGTATTTCACTGTGTATCCCCTTTTGTACGGTATTTCACTGTGTATGTCCTTCTTGTTACGTATTTCCCTGTGTATGCCCTTTTGTACGTATTTCACTGTGTATGTCCTTCTTGTACGGTATTTCCTGTGTATCCCCTTTGTACGGTATTTCACTGTGTATGTCCTTTTGTACTATTTCACTATGTGTATCCCCTTTTTGTACGGTATTTCACTGTGATCCCTTGTACGGTATTTCACTGTGTATGTGTTTTGTACGGTATTTTCCCTTGTGTATGCCCTTTTGTACGGTATTTCACTGTGTATCCCCTTTGTATACGGTATTTCACTGTGTATGTCCTTTTGTACGGTATTCCCTGTGTATGCCCTTTGTACGGTATTTCACTGTGATATCCCCTTTTGTACGTATTCCCTGTGTATGTCCTTTTGTACGGTATTTCCCTGGTGATATCCCCTTTTGTACAGGTATTTGACTGTGTATCCTCTACCTTGTACGGTATTTATTCCACTGTGTATGTCCTTTTGACGGTATTTCCCTTGTGTATGCCCTTTTGTACGTATTTCACTGTGTATCCCCTTTTGTACGGTATTTCACTGTGTATGTCCTTTTGTTACGGTATTTCACTGTGTATGTCCTTTTGTACGGTATTTCACCTGTGTATGCCCTTTTGTACGGTATTTCACTGTGTATGCCTTTTTTACGGGTACGGTATTTCACTGTAAATTGACTTACAAATGGGGAAAACGAGTTCATTTTATTTTCGTTTTCTCCATTCAATATGAATCGACCAGGAATGAGATGCAGACATGGGGTTTGGATAACTTGTGGTCCGGAGATGAGAGGTTGGGAACCTTTCCTTGTCCGAGAGGCATATTAAACATTGTACGGGCCAGATATATGTTTTCCGAGTGATTTTTTGCTTCATCAAGATAATGATTCATCATACTCGCTTTTATCTGGAACGATAAGGTTGTCTACTGGTGACAATGTTCTGGGATACAGAGCATGTGGGTGGTGGCGAAGTGAGTCCTTCCAGTCTTCCTTTTGACTTCCTGCCAAGACTGATGTTATCTCTTGTCGCGACGAATATGGTAAAACGGTATACACCTTGTGTGGATGAAAGAACTTATTACATATCTTGGGAAATACATTTTGCTTGTCTTAAAATTCTTTGCCACACAAGGCCACCGGGGGCAGTTTCATTGTCTAGGCGGATGGGGGTTGCAACATGGCTGGGGGAGAAGGGGAGGTGTGTTCAGTTACCAAGCCAGCCGTTCCTTATTCCTAACGTTCCTAACAGCTTGAGTGCTTAAGCCGCTTTGTGAGCGCTCTACAAAAAACTTGGTAAATGAACACACCCCGGGTTACGTTCTGTGACTCAGGAAACTCGACTGCAAGGGCAAGGATTTGCAATTTGTTTATGGTGCCTGCGATAGCTCGCCTACTCTTTCGCGAAGGACAGCGTGGGGTCTTTACTGTCCACCAACTCGTGCCGGCAGACGGGACACTCAGCTGAACGTCCATCCGAAGGACGTCACACATTGATGGATCACCCTGCATGTGAAACATTGGGACGATAGTTTATCGGTGGGTCGAGATTCAAACCCAGGCTGGACAGCTCAGACAAGCCTGCAATATGTGTACACCTCCACGTTATCCTGGCAGCCCTCACGACATAACTACACAAAATGATGAAGAAACTTCTCGAGAGTTCACAGAACACCTTACTTCTCGAGAGTTCACAGAACACCTTACTTCTCGAGAGCTCTTGCTTCTTGCGCTTCCGAGCATGATCCATATTTCCCACGAAGCGACACTTTGTCTGAATCTCGATATTCCCCAACGCTGAGAGAACGAGCGGCAAATATGATGTTTGTGTTTTAATGTTCTGTACAAAAACAAACAACAAACAAATCAAAAATTTACCGCCATCGATGCACCGTCTTTTTACACCACATTATCGAAAACGATACATTTGTTCTTCGTGCCTGTTGTTTGTGTCCTTTATAACATCCTTTAAAACAGTAAGTGTCTTGTTTGGAATGATTTTCAATTTTGTTTGAGTGCCAGAGAGGCAGAGAGAGAGAGTAAAAATATAACCGCTCGTTTTGAGGTGAGACGCCCATGACCTCGTCGGCGACTGGTACCCTGCTCGTTCCATTTAATATCGTGTCGTCACAACGACAGAGTTTGAGGTTGTCTTTTTTTTAGGACCTCCTTATCGGTAGTCGCCACCAAACGACCATCTCCGAATTCTGGTGTGTTTTGAGTCGTTGACGATCTCTCGAAAAGCGTCTTCACCACGTTTGATTAAAAATCAAAAAATAAAATAAAACCCGTTTTTTGTTGCCTCCATTTTGCCACGTCGGTTTATTTACTTTTACGTGTTATGTGAACAACATGTTCATGCACATGTGAAATAGTTTGGTAAAGCATCTTGTATATTTGCACACTCTTCGGCCTTGAACCGGGGTGAAAACCAAAATTGCACACGGCGACGTTCAAATAATTTATTTATTTATTTATTTATTTTCCTTCGCTGGTGTTTTACTTACAAAACCAGAGGTTGGAGTTTTTTTATTTATTAAAGACTTGAAATATTAATCATAATTATTTTCTTTCCTCTGCATGAGTTGTAATCAAAAGGTACCTTTCTTTCATGATGGAAGACATTTTTCAGTCTTCAAATGTACACCAGATGCCTGAATCGGAAAGGCTTTAGGCTTTATAAGTGGTGACCAAAATTATGGACGTATGATTTCCTTTTTAAAAATTTTTTTTTTTGAGGTTCATTGGAACAGACGGTGAAATGCAGTTACTTTAATATATAGATGATGAAGTTTCAACCACCACCCTTCACCTCCTCGGCCATAAATGTAAACATTGATTATACATTCTGGAATGTTTCAACACATTGTTTTGTAATTATTTAACTTTTTGACCTTTACCCTTTGAAACCCAGAGTTGCCGGTTTACCACGCGATTCAAACCTCTATATACCCGAGTGCCCGGTTTACCAGCCCTATTCAAACCTCCATAATACCCAAGTGGCCGGTTTAACCAGCCGCTATTACAAACTCCATATTACCACAAGTGGCCGGTTTACCAGCCGCTATTCAAACCTCTAAATACCCGAGTGGCCGGTTTACCAGCCGCTATTCAAACCTCCATATACCCAAGTGGCCAGTTTACCAGCCGCTATTCAAACCTCCATATACCCAAGTGGCCAGTTTACCAGCCGCTATTCAACCTCATATACCCAAGTGCCAGTTTAACCAGCCGCTATTACAAACCTCCATATACCCAAAGTGGCAGTTTACCAGCCGCATATCAAACTCCATGTACCTCGTGGCCGGTTTACCAGCCACGATTCAAACTTCCACATACCTAACTGGCCGGTTTACCAGCCGCTATTCAAACCTCCATAACACCCAAGTGGCCGGTTTACCAACGCTATTCAAACTCCATATACCCAAGCGACCGTTTACCAGCTGCTATTCAAACCTCATAATACCCGAGCGGCCGGCTTACCAGCCGCTATTCAAACCTCCATATACCCAAGCGGCCGGATTTTTCTCAAGGTTCAAGGTTCAAAGGGTTAATAGGTGTTACACTTGCATACAGCATCATGGTTATGGTGATCATTCATGTGAAATGTATGTTGATGTTTTTTCTTTTAATCACAGGATTGTGCATATGCGATTCGATCATGGTGTTTGAAGAACAAACGCGAGAACACCACCTCCAAGTCCTCATTGACGATGCCATGACGAAGGTCATTTTGGGGGGGCACCCAGTTTGTCCTGGGATGTACAAACCTTCTCCCGAAATCAATGGCAAGTCAACACGAATTTGCTTATGCATTTGTCGTATACCTGCGACTTTGTTTTATTTTATTATTTTTCATTTTTTTAACACCTCTTTCTTCTGAAACTCTCTGATTGTTGAAGGAAATTTGATTTTTATTTGAGTTATGCAGGAACTATGAGAGTCCGACCAGCTTTATCCCCAAGTACGACCTTAAGTGAAGGCATTCCAAATGAAGATGTTCTTCAGGAGGACGATACCAAAAAGAGTATGTTTATATGGATGGCTCCTAAATGATCTTCCTTTGCATGATATTACTTTGATCTGAAATAATCTTCTTTATTGTGTTCAGCACATTATCCGTAGCTGTGTTGTTAGGTAACACCTTTAAGAATAACATTATTTTGATGATAAACTTGGTTTTGGCTTAACTGTTAAGGTGGCTGTGTTATGATGTTAGGGTCTTTAGTTTGAGCCGGTTTTTTCCCGTTAAATAACACCATGTGGGTTGATTCAGCCTGTCTTTCCGATGTCGGCAAAATGAGTACCATCTTGCTGGAATCCTGGGGGACTGCATCAGTGGCACAGCCACGCTCCCGGTGATGACGTAACCCGTAGCCACAGGCTGCATGAAAAATAACAATAATTTAGATGATTTGCTCTGATAATGCATCATCTTCAGGAGCAATTCGACCTGCCAAATTTACCCCCACACTTTTTTTGAAAAAAAAAACAATGGGGGATATTTTAATCAGCTCAGTCTGTCTATCTGTCCATCCGTCACATTATCTCCTCCTATACGGTTGGGCAGAAATTCTCCAAACTTGGTAGTTATGATCATCACATGGCACGAAGGTGTGAGAGTAGCATCATTTTTGGCCACGCCCCCTGTGGCCTGAGGGTGAGGTCAAATGTCAAAAAATGCAATTGCGGGCACATTTAGAAAGGGTTTTAATGAAACTTTGCAAATGCAATCAATATTGGGGGACGGACAAAATATTGTCGTGCCCACGCCGGTCAAGGCCCTGTCACACACACCTTGACGATTTAGCCAGCGTATGCCTGACGTATGCAAAATTTGGCTAAAACGCTGGCACACGTCCCGGTCGACCATTTCGCCGCAGGCTACTAGGTACGGTCGGAATTTGGCCCGAAGCACACCCTATCCCGCGCGTCAGTTTGGGCAAGTGGCACGAATCGTGGTGAGGTTAACATCCCCCACGCGTGACTAGCTCCCGGCTTTGTCCGAGACGTCACGATCTGAATTGTACCGTCCGGGGGCCAACCTCCGCCATCGAGTTGCGTGCCGTCCGCACCCGGCCTGGGCTCGAATTCGCAACCAATATCAAATAATTCTCGCTGCCAAATTCTGTCATGCCGACCAATGACGTCATCGATTCCACCCCCCCCCCCCCCATCAATTTAGCCCAGGACCCTCAAAAATTTTCACTCATCGGATAACAGCATCTTGACTCGACTGCAATTATGACGCTCAAAACAAAGCCACCTACGACATCAATTTTTTTTTATTTAAATCAACTCGTTTCCAAGGATTCTACGCACGCTCCCCAAGTTTCAATACGTTTCCTTGCTGCTTCTTCGGAAATACCAGAGTCCAAAGTTTTTTCCCTTTTTCCAACATGGCTACCACAACATGCGACCTGCTGCATCGTCAAATTATCATTCAAAACATTCTATATGATTCATTCACACCTCTGGTGACAAATTGCCTCGTCAATCGCATAAGCGCAAAAAAAAACAAAATTGTTCACTATTATTGACCCACTAATGCCCAGACCCCTCATACCCTTTTGCCATATGTGATCTATAACCTTTGGTCGCAAAGATCCATAATCTCGTAATATCACACCTGCACAATTCTGTTGTGAACATATTCCTTAGAGCTAGCGTGCATGACAGACATGACTTAACTGCTAAAATATCCCCGCTTTTCTGTTAAAGCCATCGGAGAACTGCATGCTTCACAATATGTTCTCCCTGCATGATAGATTGAGTGATAACAAGAAACCTCCATGCCCCTCTCAATGACTAAACAACTCTCGCGGACAGCTCGTCACAACGCTCCCATGCAAAAGAACGAAAGTAAACTCGAGGAAGTCGATGGCACTCCATCGCAACTCCCACGCTTCTCAACCGAAACGCAAAGTTGAAAATTGGCAAAATCGTTCGACCAAGAAGGACCCAACTCAAATTTTGATTTTTCCCATGTTTGCACCTCTGTGCACCCGAAGTTTCAAGTTCTCTGCGTCCCTGAATGAACTGACGGTCAATCAAAAAAAATTTAAAAATCTAACAAAAAAAATCGCTTACATATTGTATGTTTGTGGGCGTAGCAGGAAGTAGATTTGCATAGCAAAGGAGGACTATGGAGTAGCTGATCCCTGACAAGCAGGAGACATCTCAATACAGTTTAAGTTTGGAAATGTCAACTCAAGTTTAGTTATGTGGTGTGGTTACTCTGTTAATTAGGTGCGCATTAAGGCCAATTCCCCAAGTATGTGATTGTCCCTTGATGACCTTTTTCCTACATTTTGCATTTACAAGCAGCCGGCGATAAACAAGGAATTACGTCCTTAAAAACAAAACAACTCTATCCAAAGTTCCAACGCAGGCAAAAAACCCCGCCTCCAAGAATGACAACGAGCAACACCACGACCCTGCGTGGATGATGGACGGGTGAGGTCAGAAGCTTCGGCGGGAGAGCGAGAGTTGTGTAGATACGCAATTGGAGGCAAAAGCGATCTACGCTCGCCGCTTCCCCTCGACACCGGTGAGAAGGCCGACGATTCTCGTGTCGTTGCCGAACGAATTTATTCGCTGCTGGAGCAAAACAAACGCGAAGCACATTTACTGTTCGTTGAGTCGCGAAGCATGTACGTTTCTGAGCGAGCGGAAGAAGAGGCCCCTCCGGCCTTTCGTAATTGTCGAGGAGCATGATGTGGATCGTGGCTACACGGAACCTCGTGCAACGAGGGAGCGTCGGCCTATTCACTCTGTGAAAAAGCTTCACGGCGTCTTTCTGAGCCGCATGAATACCGGCCGCTCGAATATCCTCACCTACTTCCCACCCAGCAGCGGCTGCGCGCATTTTCCGGGTGCTGTTTCCCAACGCATGTACTACGTCGTTTCTAGACGCGCCACGTCCTAAAAAGATCACTTTCGGACCTCAAACCAATGCAGAAAAAAAGAGCATTTTTACTTTTGTTTTTACCTTTTCGCCCTTGTCCGTTTTGTAAACTGCGTGATCAGAGCCCACCTCAACTTTAGGCTGTAAAATTAACTCAATGCTCTTGATTAATGACTCTTATGAATACTTTATTATGTTCACTAACCCCATTAATTTAAGATTCCTTTGTCGTCTGTCTGTTCGTGTTGGGTTCGAGCATTATAAACCCTTGTCCTCCGTCCCGTGGCGCCTCCTACGCTCCCGCCGCCTTCCTCGTCCCGGCGCGCACAAAATTCCTAGGAAACTCGCTGTATCGCCTCCAAAGGAAATCGTCCTCGCATCCCGTCCAGGTCCGTCTTAAAGCGGCTTGTCACACCACTCTGCGTTTTAGCCAGCGAGTATGCAAGTATCAATAAATGTATGTCAATCGCTGATCGTAACGCTGAACTTATTGTTTTTTTTAATCTTGCGCGATAATAACGTTCTGTGCACTAAGCATAACGTATACGTAACCTACACAGGACGTCCTCATATCAAGAATATAAATAACTTATAGCCACGATGCTGAGTCGTGTTTTCCGGCGTTCACCCAACCTATGCCAACGAATATCAGTCAACTTAGCATAGGCCGCAGCGTATCGCCAACGATCACTTCGCTAGGCTCATATAGCTCGGCTCGCACATTCAAATCATAACCGCACTCGAACACACAGTGTAACCGCTGCACACCTGACCGTTTTAGCCCAGCGTATGCCGACGATTATGAAAAATTTGACCACCAGAACAAGCTGCACATGCGAATACGTATATGGTAAGTTTTGTCTACGCTTAGAGCACGCTGGCGAACCGATCGTATACGCTGCAACTCTAGGTACCGCTGGCATACGTCGACATACTCCGCGTTTATTGACACTACGTCTCCGCATACGCGCGCATAAGGTCGCACGTAACGCATCGTAGACACACGTCGAACATACGTTACTCTATAAGTGAGAAACACGTCGACGCTAGTGCGTCTAGCGTCAGTGTTCCAGACTCCCCGGTTTTTTTGGTGTTTTTTTTTTTCTCGCTATGACGCTGATGTTGACACTCGATTTCGCTAGCTTGGTTATGATCTAAACTCGTTGGCGCAGCCTATTAATTATTAGTATATATTATAACCGCAACTAAAAATTGAAGCGTGTACAAACATCACCCATACGATAGGAAAAAAAAAACCCCCAAAAACCAGGCGAGTCTGGTAACACTTGCAAAACTACCACTAAACCATTAGTCGACTGTTTCCTTATGATAAACTACAAGTAACGTTTGTCACGTGTTTGCAACGATCGTCGTAACGGCCGACAACACGCTTACTCATAGGTTTAGAAATAAGTTTCGGGTACGCCTAAACATTACCTGACGCTGTTGACTTATGCTAACTTTCACAGTAACGTGTTTCACGTGTCGTTCAACTTCGATCGCGTAACTGCCTACAACTTATGGCCAGCGTCATGCGAACGTCAGAGTCATACTGCTGGCATACGTCGAAAAATTCAGCATGGAAAAGTTGTTCCAACACCTCGTCTACTACGACGTAGCCACGCGCTACAAAACGTATGCCTAAGCGTACTACGAAAAAAGCCAGCCGTACTACGACGTATCCAGCGTACTACGACGTCTATCCAGCCGTGCTGCTTAACGCTATACCAAACTACCCATAACGTATTC
>CM068952.1:194090593-194108720 GCA_035128595.1 Eptatretus atami
AGTGAAGAAATCACCCATGTTTCTTTTTTAAAATCAACAATGTAATAATTAGACCAATATTTCGAACATTTGTAGTGCTTTTCACAACTTGCTATGCCCCGCCCCTTAAAGTGGAGTTCAGCAAACCGCAGGTCACGTGACCCTTGACGTCATCTCCAGAACGCGACTCGCTCAGAGTCGATTGATTAGACGTCGTGCGCCGTATAAAGTACGTACAAATGCATTGTGCACATTTGTTTGCTATCGTCACGTGATCGTCTTAATTCCTGTGATGTTTCGCGGAAACAAATTCTGCTTCTGAGCCGTGTAATGCACAACAATCAGAGGCAATTATTTTATCTTTACTACCTTGTCGTTAGTCGTGTACAAATCCAATACATAATGCACAATAAAGGGCTAACCATGTCCACAAAATATTAATGTGACTGTTTGAACCTTTCCATTAAAAAAAGAACTTACAGGACATACAAGTAAAATACTAAAGATTAATATGCATCATTTCCAGGCGCAAGGAGGTAAATTTTAAAATGAACAATGTGAAAAAACCTGCACCACATTTTGCAGCTTATTGATTGTTCGTTGAAACCAGCCTGCTGGGATAGTACGGATTCCACATACATGCGAAGCAGGTATGGCTGCACTCGACATACGTGGTTTATTCTAAAGTGAAGTACTGCTTCCATTGGCTTGCTATTCATTAACATTTAGCCAAAATGCTGTAATAAATTAACAGGGAAAAATATGTTGGTCAACACTATAAAGACAAATTTATCTGTCCTATTACACGCTCATAGCCTCTCGGACTTTTTACGCATTGACTTGTATTAATTGTGTGCATGCTAATACAGTTAATTGTCAACTCTTAGAGTCTCGACTAGTCCGATAAATCGTCGTCCGTCCGACTAGTCGATAAATCTGACTGCTGTAGCTTTCTTTTATTATTCTCTTTCTTCGTTGTTTTCTACTGGCGCGACATGACGACAGTAGGAATAAAATAAATAAAAATGCAACAGGAACGTCAGATTTTTGACTACTCTCAAGACAATTGTGTCGCAAGGTGTGTTCTGCATACAAGTTTTCATCGTATCCGGACAGCGAGATTGCTTCGTTTTATGCGCGGGAGATTACGGCCGATGAACATGCGCTGGTCTCCTTGTTTGTGATTAATTCGCCATGGAGCAACATGTCCGCTGCGCTGTCACGTCACGTCACGTCACTAAAATATTTCTGATATCGAGCAGTATGCAAGTAGAATTTACATTATGAATTACGAATAGGATTTAGTCTAACCAGTTGTTATTGCAAGTCTTCCTTTGATGTCCTCTCGATCATCATGAACGCCGGGAATTTCATCGCCAGTTTCCTCTGCTGTTCCTGCTTGGGGCTCGAACTGGTAAGGCCGTATTCCATTTCCAGCTGCCTGAACTTCACCTCCCGCGACTACGTTATCCGACAATTCTCCATGTGATTCAGACCAAAATCCTTCATTTCATCTCACACTCACTGTCGCTACCAGACAAATCAAAGTCCATGTCATCCATTTTCAAAACCAAATGTTTGATTTTTTTTAAAGCAGAAATGAACGAAGCGATTGAGTCGACCAATCAGAATGTGGAAACACACAGGAAGCAATACAACCACGTAGACAACCAACCCGAGTAATTTACGTGCAGCCTTTGTTGTTCTGGAATGACATCATGTGGGTTACGCGTCGTCAGTAGATTTTGGCAGAATTTTTAGGGGCGTTCCCTAAGAGGTTTGTTTTTTTTTAATATTACATTTTACAGAACGAGTATTGTGAAAAAACATTGTCAGATCAGAAACACGATGAAAAACTATAGGACATATGAGGCCCCGCGAGGAGTGAGTGTAGGGACACATCGGCCATTTTGGAGTTAATGCCATATAGCACTATTTTAACCCTTCCCTATCATCCGAGCCGATCACTCATCGTATCATTAAAAATGTCGCTTACATCACTCCTCCTCGCGGGGCCTCATATATATATAATATATATATATATATATATAATATATATAATATATATATATTATATGCAAATTTCAGTACTTTTGAGTGTCATGGGACCTTTAATCAAAATTTGATTTTTGGTCATTCCGGTGGAGTGTTTTGCCATCTTTCAACTTTGCTTTCGGTGGGAAGTGTGAGGATTTGCAATGGCGAGCCATCGACTCCGCTCTCGTTTTAACCATTACAATTTGTGTCTTTTTCTTCTTTCGATGCTCAGATTGGAGTCACGCAAAGGCGAAAGCTCTCATTCGCCTGTACGCAGAGAACAAGGCCTTCTTTGAAAACAACCTAATTAGGAGAAAGGATGTATGGCATAAAATCACCGAGGAGCTCAACAAGGAGGGTGGCAAAACCTTCAGTCTTGAGGAGGTGGACAAGAAATGGAGAAATTTGAAGGATCGGTAATTTTTCTGGAATTTTCTAAGTTGGGGATGACAATACAAGGGAACTACTACTAATCCGCATGCCCAGCTAAGGGGTGTAGCGACGCCTTTGGGGGTTGACCCTTCTGCACTTTGTTCCCTTGGGACAGGGGGAATGTGAGCTTGGGGCTGGAATTTTTTTATTTTTTTTTTACCATGGTGCCGGCGATAGCTCGCCTACTCTTCATGAAGGACATCATGGGACCTTTAACATCCACAAACTAATACCAGCAGACGAGACGCCCGCTTGGTGTCCATCAGAAGGACTGCGCACACATGGGTGAATCACCCTGCCTGTGAAGCACCAGGATGACAGTTTATAGCTGGGTTGGGATTCAAACCCAAGCTAGACAGCTCAGAGGTGAGAGTGCACAAATGCAAGGGAACATAAGAAATCGTTTTTGTTTACCCTCGCTGAAGGAGAGGTTATTGCATTTGGGTCAATTTGTCTGTTTGTTTGTATGTCCGCACAGAACTGTCGTGTTTTTCTCCGCGACCGCTTGTCGGATCGAGAGGAAATTTTCACCGAAGGTGCGACTACTCATGGAGAATGTTTTAATGATAACTAGAAGGGCACTCGGTAGAGCGCATGCTTCCGCCCTGTAATGCCTGATCCACGAGAACATATCTGGCCCAATACATTTTTGAGATATCGTGCTATATATCGTTTTTGAGCCCGATCTCTCAATGGTAAAGGATCACTTAAAAAATTATTGGAGTCCAATCCGGATTTTGATCTTCACCAAAATCGAATCAATTCGTCATGGTCACACACCGAACCTGTCCACAAAATTTCATCCGGATCCATCCACAACTTTTTGAGATATCCTGTACATAAACAAACAGAGAAACAAACACAGCCAGAAAGGGGTGAAAACATAACCACCTCCACCTTCAGTGGCAGGGGTAATTATGACGTCATAGGCCACGTGGTGTGGCAGCCATATTGAAAAAATGGAAAAACTTTGGACCTCTGCATCTCTGAAACCACACCAAGGGAAAAATTGAAACTTGGCACAAAGCAAGTACTCCTCATGGGGAATGAGTGTGATGTTTGTTTGTTTTTTGACGTCATAGGTGCCTTCATTATGACATCATAATTGCACATGTAGAACGCTACATCCGATCTGTATGAACATTTTTGAGGGTCATCTTGGGATAAAATGGTCCATAAAAAAACATTTTGATGATGTCATCGGTCACGTGATTCGGCAGCCATGTTTTTTGTTTGTTTGTTTTTTTTAATCTCTTAAAAACCTTCAAAAATCTTCTCTGAAATGGCTGAACAGATTGAGGCAAAACGTTATACATATGACCATGTAAACAATGGGGCCTTTTCTTGCCCCAGACATATTCCCCAAGAATTTCATGGGTGATGAAGGTTGTGGTCAATTTCATCAAAATTGTGTGTGTGGTTTTGGAGAAGAAAGCAAATACCTATTTATTATTTTTTTTTTTGGGGGGGGGGGGGTTATTTTTTGATAGCATCATATGGGAAATTACTATTTCGGGAGCTGCTATCTTGTGTGCCATTGCCTTGGGGGATGACTGTTTCATGGAACTGTTGATATAATATATTATATTTTTTTTTAATATATATTGTTACGAATCTACGCCGCCCAGCGTGCGAACGACCGCTTTAGCCAATGGCAGCCGCACGCCCACCGGACGAGCAATTCAGTCATGACTTCCCGGAACAACGCCGAGAACCAGTCGCGGGTGCCTTCAACGCACACACGCCCAGTCGTATTCTACCCGCGCGCGACAGGGTCAATCGCCGAATATCGATATACCTAAGTATTCGCGCGCGTAACCTACCGAGGAACCGTACCTCGGCGAAGGCCTGTTTGGACACGAACCGCTTAAGCGGTTCGTTCCGTTCTGGGATAACCGAGCGTGTATTATCGCCGACCTCGCCGGACCCGATTCTATTATCGGTTTTCAAAACCCAACTAGTATTCCGAGAGCAAATAGCAGTTCAATTTGGGGAAAAAGGACACGACGAACGGGTTAACATTCACATGAGCACATTTATTATTTACACAGCACGTATGCAGGATGCACGTATGCAATCGATAAAAGCAAAAGCAATGCAAAAAGAACTGCAACCGTTCTACACAATCACTTAACAACAGTTCTACTTGACAGATACGGCGCCACAACATGCATTCAAAGAAAAGCCCCAGAAAAAAGACCACCCTCATAGACAAGGAGTCAGACTGGGCCCGTGGGCTTTTATAACGTGGCTCGCGCTCTCTCTCTCTCTCTCTCTCCTCTCCTCTCTCTCTCTTCTCTCTCTCTCTCTCTCTCTCTCTCTCTCTCTCTCTCTCTCTCTCTCTCTCTCTCTCTCTCTCTCTCTCCTCTCTCTCTCTCTCTCTATCCTTCAAATGCTCAGTCACAGTTTTGATAGCATCATATGGGCAAAATCAAACGTTTTTACAAAAAATCCATAACACTCATCACCATTCACCATCACAGTACAATCAGAAACCTGTGTTTACCCACTCATAACTTCAGTCTCATTATTCTCCAGATACAAGCGGAATGTCGAAATGAAAAATCAGACCGGCGGGGGGAAGAGTAAGTGGCCTTACTTCGATCTTATGGATCAGATCCTGCAAAAGGACCCCGCCGTTAACCCTCCACGCATCGCACGAGCAAGGTGCTGTCACACGGTGGAGACCCCAGAAGCAGCAACACTGACCGAAGGTTCACAGGAGCAGACGGTGTCCCCGCCTGTCCCGTCGACCTCACCTCCTCCACCTGCAATGCCAGCCTCTTCAAAAAAAAGGTCGAGATCAAATGATGATCATGATGCACCACAGTGGGTCATCCGTTTCGTGGAAGGGGTCGAAGCACAAGACAAGAAAGCCAGAAAGTTGTTAAAGAAGGTTTATAAAGAAGAAAAGAGAAGAAACGATTTATTTGAAAGATTTCTCGACATGAAATAATCTTCTTCTAACAATGACAATAATACTTAAAATGTATTTGTTTTATTTATTGGTTTTTTTAGAACATGCTTTTCCTGTAATGGTATGATGTGACACACAAATTTATATTTGGAATGTCATGGCTTGCTGGCAATGATGTTTTTTTTCTAAACAATATGCAATCACAATACACTGAGACAAAGCGTGTTTTCAACCAAATCGGTCAGAATAAGATTGACAGAATCCCATCGGTTTCCTGGATAAATCATCACGTTTTTTGTTTTTTTTACTTGCTCGATAATTTGATGCGGCTGAACAGATGAGATGTATCAAAATTGTCACTTTGTGGGGGGTCTGACCCGTCAATTTGCTCCCTCTCTCTTCAAAATGAAATTGTGATGGGCAGCACAACCAATGATCGCTTTGCACATAAGCAGGTCCCTTCTGCCATTGGAATTCTTTAAAAATCTGAATATCCCCTTTAAGAGCCCAATACACCTTTCAACGCAACAACGGACAGATATATCATTTGCTTGTTGCTCAAGCTCCCATTGTCTTTCTGCAGTGTCATCAGCAAATGTTCTTGGGTGGAGGCAGAGTGTCCAAGCAGATGATCTTGCATTGGAAGGGATTGAAGGGCTTTGTGTGAAGCACTGTTTCGGAATCCTTTTGCATCGTCTTATGTACAGAGCCTGGATGGATATCCTGTGATAATATAGAGAATTATCCAACTTACCATCACATACTACCTGGGCAATGCATAGCCGGGAAGCTTATACAATGAATGTACGAATCCCTTTTCGCACTAGATTTGCCAGTCATTTGTATGTGCCTTGGGTGAGCAGGATGACCTGGAGGTGTGCGCACACACCTCCAAACTGTCTTGCCTGGGTTTGAATCCCGGCCCAGCTATAAACCTCCATCCTGGTGTTTCACGGGCAGAGTGATTCATCAATGTGTTTGCCGTCCCGTCCCCTCGATTGGACGCTTAACTGGGAGTCCCGTCTGCCGATATTAATTGGTGGATGTTAAAGATCCCACGGTGTCCTTCGTGAAGAGTAGGTTGAGCAATCGCCGGCACCATGACCAAAAATTTCCAAAATCCCTGCCCGAACCTTGTGTCCCCCCCCCCCGTCCCAAGGGAATGAAGTGCAAAAAGGGTGAACCCCCAGGGGGGTCGTTCCCTCTAGCTGATATGCGGGTTTGTCATAGCAGTAGGTATGCACGTTCCATCGACACATCCGCGACTCCAGGCAGTGTTTCAAAACCTTTTGGAACCGCTTTCTTTTCCAAAGTCTCCTCGGGCCACAGGATCTCCTGCTTTGACTATCTGCAGGCGATTAGCAACACAAGTGAGATTGCGATGAAATTAACTTTTGCTAATTCGAAATTGATCGGCAACACTCCTAAAACTCTTGTGTATTTCACATTCGCCAGAGAAAGAATAAAATATTTTTTCAGCCTGTATGTTGCAACTTAAAGTTGGCTCCAACTTGCACAGTCGATCTGAGATGGAAGGCAAAATTTTCATACTACTCGTGTTAATGAATTATACAGGGTGGGGCATTTACAGTGGGGAGAACAAGTATTTGATACACTGCCGATTTTGCAGGTTTTCCCACTTACAAAGCATAGAGGTCTGTAATTTTTATCATGGTACACTTCAACTGTGAAAGACGGAATCTAAAACAAAAATCCTGAAAATCACATTGTATGATTTTAAAATAATTAATTTGCTTTTTATTGCATGAAATAAGTATTTGATACATCAGAAAAACAGAACTTAATATTGGTACAGAAACCTTTGTTTGCAATTACAGAGATCAGACGTTTCCTGTAGTTCTTAACCAGGTTTGCACAGACTAGAGCAGGGATTTTGCCCACTCCTCCATACAGATCTTCTCCAGATCCTTCAGGTTTCGGGGCTGTCGCTGGGCAACACAGACTTTCAACTCCCTCCAAAGATTTTTATTGGGTTCAGGTCTGGAGACTGGCTAGGCCACTCCAGGCCTTGAGATGCTTCTTACGGAGCCACTCCTTAGTTGCCCTGGCTGTGTGTTTCGGGTCGTTGTCATGCTGGAAGACCCAGCCACGCCCCATCTTCAATGCTCTTGTTGAGGGAAGGAGGTTGTTGGCCAAGATCTCGCGATACATGGCCCCATCATCTCCCTCAATACGGTTCAGTCGTCCTTCCCTTTGCAGAAAATCATCCCCAAAGAATGATGTTTCCACCTCCATGCTTCACGGTTGGATGGTGTTCTTGGGTTGTACTCATCCTTCTTCTTCCTCCAACACGGCGAGTGGAGTTTAAACCAAAAAGCTCTATTTGGTCTCATCAGACCACATGACCTTTCCCATTCCTCCTCTGGATCATCCAGATGGTCATTGGCAAACTTCAGACGGGCCTGGACATGCGCTGCTTGAGCAGAGGGACCTTGCGTGCGCTGCAGGATTTTAATCCATGACGGCGTAGTGTGTTACTTATGGTTTTCTTTGATACTGTGGTCCCAGCTTCTTCAGGTCATTGACCAGGTCCTGCCGTGTAGTTCTGGGCTGATCCCTCACTTTCTCGTGATCTAAGGCTCCATGAGGTGAGATCTTGCATGGAGCCCCAGACCGAGGGAGATTGACTGTTATCTTGAACTTCTTCCATTTTCTAATAATTGCGCCAACAGTTGTTGCCTTCTCACCAAGCTGCTTGCCTATTGTCCTGTAGCCCATCCCAGCCTTGTGCAAGTCTACAATTTTGTCCCTGATGTCCTTAGACAGCTCTCTGGTCTTGCCCATTGTGGAGAGGTTGGAGTCTGATTGATTGAGTGTGGACAGCTGTCTTTTATGCAGATAACAAGTTCAAACAGGTGCAGTTAATACAGGTAATGATGGAGAATGGAAGGGCTTCTTAAAGACAAACTAACAGGTCTGTGAGAGCCGGAATTTCTACTGGTTGGTAGGTGATCAAATACTTATTTCATGCAATAAAATGCAAATTAATTATTTAAAATCATACAATGTGATTTTCAGGATTTTTGTTTAGATTCCGTCTTTCACAGTTGAAGTGTACCTATGATAAAAATTACAGACCTCTACGTGCTTTGTAAGTGGGAAAACCTGCAAAATCGGCAGTGTATCAAATACTTGTTCTCCCCACTGTATATCTGACGGTTTTATTATCCTTAAAGTTTTTTGTTTCTAAACAAATAAAATAAATTTCTGCACAAACATAGGCACATACTTCAAGTTTTTAAAATCAATTTTGATTCTTTATTTCTTAAAAATTACATCAGACAAGTGGGCCCCTTTCGAATTTGTGCATTCACGACAGCAGATCATCGTATTGTTCATTACCGCAAGCAATGTCTCTTGATCAAGAGAGCGGATGGTTGGTTGCAGTGATGTTTGCCTTCAATTCATCGATCGATGCTGGATGTTGTTTATAAACTTTGCCCTTCAGAAATCCCCATCGGAAGAAATCTGGTGGAGTTAAATCTGACAAATCAAAGTGTGCCTCCTCTGTCATGATGAGCTTGTTTGTGAAATTGGCATGCTCATTGCATTAAAAAAAATAAAAAAACAAATGCTCATTGCATTTAAAGTGCTCAATCATTAAAAACGTTCAAGTATTATCTGTAAAACAAAGAAAACAATACTGTAATTAGTTTTTTTTTTAATGCATGGGATGAGACGATATCACAGTACACCACCAGGGATATAATTCTTTTAAAAACAACCCTTTTTCAGCCTTTTTTATATTTAAGACTCGTTTTTCATTTTAGAGACTTTTGTAACCCACTTTTTCTGTGGCATCACATCCAATACTACAACCAATGAAATGTCCAGAAGCATAACCACAACTCAGAGCCCCTTGCGTGCCACCATACACACTCGCACTTGTGTATCGTACTCCTTGCAGAGCATCGGTTCCGCCGAAGTAGTTTCTTGGTAAGGATCATGCTGGGCGGTTTGCCATCCCACTCCTAGCAGTAGTTAAGGCGGGAATTTGTCATTTGTTTAGGGTGCTGGCGATAGCTCGCATACTGTTCATGAAGGACACCGTCGGATCTTTAACACCCACCAACTAGTGTGGGCAGACGGGACGCCAATTTAACGTCCATTCAAGGGACGGCACACACATTGACGAATCGCCTTGCCTGTTTATAACTGGGCAGAGATTCAAACCCAGGCTCGACAGCTTAGAGGTGAGTGTGCGTACCTCCTTGGCCATCCACATACACCTACGCACGTGTATATCTGAAACGAGTTGAAAACCCTTGTTCTCCATGTTATGTGCACTCATGTTATTGAAATGTGCATTTCATACTTCTGTTGTTTCTACTTTTCATCCTAATTCTCTAAGATCTATAAACGTGCAAAACCCATCCACCCCCTCCCCAAAATGCACAGTGGCAGGTTCATAGATAAGCTTGGTGGGGGGGCTCCTCCTTCTGACTCCCCACTTGTTTCTCTTTCTCTTTTTCATTGGTCCTTTGCCAAAGAGGAAGCGATTATCGCCTCCATCCTCTCTCCTCTGGATCCACCACTGCAACTGTAACTACAATTTCCACTAATAAATGACATGAACAATGATGAGAACAACTGTCTGTGTAGCTCGATTTGGAAATTTAATAACAGTTAAATTACACTTCACACCATCCATGATAACCGACTCAGAGCAGCTATCAGGGATGCCTCTTCGTGGTGGTTGTATCTCCCCCCCTACTTAAGTTGGGGGGAGGGGGGGGCATACCGTTCAGTATACCGAAGAAGAAGTCTGAATACAAAGCGGAAGGGCTTTGCATTTTCAGATGCTTTCTCGTTACTACCTCCGCTACCGAAGGTGAAGGAGGTTATGTTTTCACCCCTTTCTGTCTGTTTGTGTACAGGATATCTCAAAAAGTTGGGGACGCATTCGGACGAAACTTAGTGGACAGGTTGGGTGTGTGACCAAGGAAGAATTTATTCGATTTTGGTGAAGATCTGAATGCGGATCTGGAGACGAGAATTATTTAATTATTTTAAAGTGATTCTTCACTATTGAGAGATAGGACCAAAAATGATGTCGTACTGTATAGCATGATATTTCAAAAAATGTATTGGGCCCGATATGTTCTCGTGGATCAGGTATTAAGTGGCAGAGGTATCTGCTCTCGCGAGTGCCCTTCAAGTTATTATGATAAAACACCATTAATTGTTTGAAACCCCCCTCCTCCCCCTACAGAAATTACCTCAAAGGTTGATAAGTTCCCTTCGTTTACAGCCTTTTGGCTGCTGGTGGCATCACTGGTTAAGGGCGTGGCTATGCTGCTGATGCAGCGCCCCTATTACCAGTACGCTGGTACTCATTTTGCTGACCTCGGAAGGATGACAGGCCGAGTTAACCACACCTGGTATCAATTCAACAGCTGAGCGGGATTTGAACTTAGGACCCGAGGATCCAAAGCCCGCCACCCTAACCATTAAGCCAACACCAGGATCAGTTGATAAGTGAACATTAGTAAATGAGACTTAAACGTCGGATCTGGGTGGTGGGCCACTACGCTCTCAAAGCAATCTCTCAAAGCATCCTGACCGGTGGTGGTGAGCATGTCCTCTTCCTTGTCCTCTCTGTAGCCACTGCTAACACCAGAAACTCGCTCGGGGAAGTTGTTGTCACAACATGTGAAGATGACATTTGCTCGAGTCCCACATGGCACTGTTTACATTGGATACCACCATGTCGTTAAGCAATGTGGAGCACTCCGTTCCGTTGGAGTGCTCACTTGAGTGCTTTTAAACAAGCAAGCCACTCAGCAAGCAACTCATTTAACGCTCGCCAACGGAACGCCCCTGGTCTTGTCCCCAGTTTCAATCACCCACTGCTCTGATAAAAACTGCCAATGCTTAATATTCCAGCCACTTCTTGATTTCCCTGTTCAGTCCGAGTTTCCGCTGCCTCTGTCTCCCCCTCTCAGCTCTCGCACCAAGGACGCCCGTGAGTCGCAGGGTGAGAAAAAGGCGTGGAAATCGTGGGGTGAGAGAACAAACAGCGTGCGGTGAACAATCAGGCGGTGACGTCACTTCCTCCCTTTCAGCTCCGCTGCTTGCTGCTCAACTGAGTTGTCAGGCGTGGATATATCTTTTTTACATAAGAAATGAGGAACTCTACTTGCAGAAAGAAATCGTACAAAACGTGTGATTTATTTACTTTTGAATCTTGGCGCGGGATTCTGACTGAGAATGCACTCAACGAGAACTCGTCGTGGCCTCGGTCCCGTCCCGGCATGGCTGGAGATCCAGGGTTTGTCGGAGGAGTCTCTCCGAGTCGCGGTTACGGGTCTCGGGATCGAGATCCTCGGAGCTCTCTGTGCCCGGGCTGAGCCCCCGACGGTGAGGGTTCAACTCTGTTCTTTGGCTGCACGAAAGTTCACCTACACCATGTACGCCGAGCTCTGTCAGTACATGGAGTCGTGCCGTGTGGGCCGAGGATCGGAAGGGACCTTCGTGCCTAGATGTGGAGGAAAGGACGCCGAGGAGACGGGAGGACCTGGTGGAGTCGTGCGGATCAAGGTTGAAGTACCCACACCTTGCACAGGTATGCTGTGACGACACAAAAGCCACAGAGGAGGGGAAACAAAGCCGTACTCATACCTATGCACACCTTTTCAGGTGAAGACAGTGGCGTGTTGAGGAAAAATGATCTCAAATTTCTGCCTTTCTAGATGGTTATTGGACTACGAAGAGAGCCTTCAGTCAGGCAAACTCGTCTATCACAGCTTCTAAGTCAACTGTCTCGGCTACTTCATACTCATTGGAGAGGATGGCATGATTACTGAGCCAAGAGTGGATCTGAGGTACGAAGGTCTTGATCAGTCACCTCAAAGTCGACCGACTCGGCTACTTCACGCCCACTGGAGAGGATGGCACGATTACTGAGCCAAGAGTGGCTCATCGTGGATCTGAGGTATGAAGGTCTTAATCAGTTTCTATTTGGAGAAGCTCCTCTCACATACATGGTGAGAAATGACCTCGGTATGATGAGAAGATTCGGGTAAGATTCCTCGAATTCCCACTTCGCAACATATTTAAGGATTTAATGCGTCTTTTGAGTCCGTAGTTTCCTTCCCAGTGCTTTCTTCGTGCATTTTGATGTTTCCACGAAGACGATGAGTCTCCCTCAGTCATTCGCTCGCGATGACATCTTCATACGTCTCTGTGAGATGATGGATTTTCATGGCAATGTTGCTGTCATTGGATCTGAGTGACGTGGGAACCCAAACTCTAAATGTTCATGTCACTAATCAGATGGGTGTCTCGGGTCGTTTCCACATGTAGCCCATCCAAGATTCCATACTGCTCCCGTTTGAGCTCTTATTTTTTTTTTTTCCAAGAAAGATTTTGTATTTTTTACATATTGTCGAGGTTCATGGAAGAGTTAGGACTCAACAGGACAAAAGGAACAGCAGAGAGAGAGAGGGGGGAAATACCAACAGCAGAGTTGAAGGCCAAGATAGAGGGAGACAGACAAACAGTGGGTGTAGGGAGTAATGGGGGGGGGACAGGATGCGTGGGGTGGACAAGATGGATGTAGAGGGAAACTCTCAGGAGTGAAAACTGGAAGTTTGGAAGGAGGAGGAATTGGGTTGGGGTTAACGAGGGTAGAAAAATCATGGTTTTGCGGGTGATCTGAGATGGTGCTGAGCAGCTGTCTTGTCTGTGAGCATGATATCTCAAAAAGGTCGTTGACAGATTCAGACAAAATTTGGTGGACAGGTTGGGTGTGTGAATAAGGACGAATTTATTAGGTTTTGGTGAAGATCCGGTCCCGGATCCTTAAATTTTTTTTCAAGTATTCTTCACCTTTTGAGAGATTATGCCAAAATGATGTGTCGCTTGATATCACAAAAACTTATGGACGGATTACGACACAACTTGGTGGATGATTTGGAGAAGGAGACAAAAACGACTTTGTTGTACCTTGTCGAATTGAAAACTGCTTGGCCAATTTGCAAATTTTGCGTACGTGCTCGGTGGCCAGGTCATGGGCATTAAATAGACTCTCCCCCTTCCACACTCCCCAAGCAAAGGTGGGGAGACGACTTGCGATCTTCACCTGTGCACGTGGTTTAGGCAGAGGAAGTTTAGCCATCTCTCCCAGAGGAAGCCGGTATGACGAGTACAAGTAAACTTGGACACGGGAGGAGGCCTTCCGGCCCGACTTGCCTGCACCTTATCAACACATGAATGCAATCTCTCAGTTTACGTGTCGAAAGGATCTGGGAAGGTTTGGGGGGAGGGGGGGGGGAATGACTGAGTAGGAGGGAGGAAGTGTGGTGGAAAGGACATCACCAGGGTGTTTCTTTTTACCCTCGCCAGAGGAGAGGGTATTGCATTTGGGTCCGTTTGTTTGTTTATGTTGTCTGTCTGTCTGTCTGTCTTTGTCCGCACAGAACTTTAAGTGTTTTTCTCCGAAACCCATTGTATTGAGATGAAATTTTCACCACAGGAGAGACTACTCGTGTGGAATGTTTTATTGATAATGATGATGTAGTAGGTCACGTGGTTTGGCAGCCATATTGTATTTACCCAAAAACCTATAAAAAATATTCTTCTGCAGAACAGCTCGACAGATCGAGGGGAAACTTCACACAAATGTTCCCCAAGCCTTGGGGACACCGTGTTAATCATGAATAACTGATACGTCACATGCTCTGGCAGCCATATTGGATTGAGCGAAAATCTTAAAAAAAAAATTATTTCTCTTGAACGACTTAATCAATTTAAGTGAAACTTCACAATTATGATCTTGTAGTGATTTGGAATATATGTTTTAAATTTCAACCTCATCGGACGCATGGTATGGCAGCCAGAATTATTTAATTTTTTTGATCTGGGTTCTTTTTGATTTTTTTTTTTAATTTATTTTTTTTTGAATAAGGATCACTTGGCTGTGCCTGGATGAGTTTGAGGGTGGAGGAGTAACAGCTGAAATGCAAATCTTATCCAGGTTCCTCCTGATGACTTCATCTTTGCTTTTTGCTGGTTTGGATTCCTTTTGATTTCTCCATTGCAGGACTTGGTCTTCGACTTGATTTGAAATGAATTTATTTTAATCTCATCCTGAATTCAATTGAAGGTTGTTGTCAAGTTTCATCCAAATTGTATGTGTGGTTTTGGAGAAGAAAGCAAATGCATGTTTTGGGGAGCAACCTGGTGTTGGCTTAGCGGTTTGGGTGATGGCTTGGGATCCTAGGGTCCTGAGTTCAAGCCCTGTTTTCCACTGAATTAACACCAGGGGGTTGACTCAGCCTGTCATCCTTCCGAGGTCGGCGAAATGAGTACCAGTGTAGCAGCCAAAAGGCTGCACACGAAGGGAAGGGGTATCAATGGATTTATTAAATCTGGTATTGGTGTGGCGCAAGCATGATGGGCCCAATGAGCAGCAAGGTAAAGCGGACAGCACCACTTTGGGCAGGCTTCTTATTCTTCGCACAGTCCAACCAAAACACGAGTCAAAACTCTGAAGGATCAAATTTTAATCGTTGCACGTGAGATACAACAACCCAGACAAGTTGCCGGTTCAGACATAAGTAACCCTGGGTGCGCAGGTAACTGCCGTCAGCCCCTTATCAATGGTCTTGTGTTGATTCACGACCAATTGACTAAACTATCCTGGCGTGACATCCCTTTTTGAAATTTTTTTCCTTTTGCACTTCATTTGAAATGGTACGAGGAAAAAGACTATCAATAGTTGGTTTAAGGAAGTGACAACATACACTAGATGTTTCAAACAAGCCATTGACACGAGAAATAAGCAATTTGGATTTAATTTTTCAAAATGTCCACTCAACAATGCTGTGATAGGATATAGCTTTCCATCTCACTTTCATGCGTTGAACATCATGAACCAATGTTGTCATCGCATTTTCTGAACGATGAATTGGTCAATTTGAACATGTTGAACTGCAGTCTGAATCGCATTCATGATCTGGTTAAATAGTCTCACGGATGTGAAACTCGAGAACCTTTTCGCATTTTATTTAGACCTGGGAAGACCATCTTGAACGCTCAAAGACCATATATTTAGAAAAGGCTCAACAGTATCTTGATTGCTGAAAAATGTCGTCGATTGATAGGGAGAACGTGGATTCTGCTGTTCACAAAGAAATTAAGAAAATACGTCGTGATGAAAAGCTGCATAATGAATACAAAGAGAATGACTGAAAGAGAAGAAACATTTAGCAAGGTGAGCCACTTCAGGAAACAACCGCAAACTCAAATGGGGACAGGGCCAAAATGACTCCCCTCCTGGGTAACGCTCATATTGGTCCATTTTCACCGAAACAATCAATGTATCAATCTCTGGAGAAAGTTCAAAATCAACTTCCCCGACACTTGGACCAACGCACTGAGATTAAAAAAAAAAAAATAGAAGGGCACTCTTCGACGTCGCGACGTCACCAGATCTGCCTCCACCCACATTATCACATCATTATACATAATTGCACCAAGTTTGATTTGTATCCCTGAACCCAGATTCAAAATATTAAATAATTCTGGCTGCCAGACCACATGTCAGATCAGGTTGAAATTTAAAACATACATTCTCCATGATGACTATATCATAATTGTGAGGTTTCACGTCGATTGATGAAGCGGTTCAAGATAAATTTTGAAAATTAAATTTTTTTTGTCCAATCCAATATGGCTGCCAGGCCATGTGACCTATTAATTATTCATGAACACCCTGGTATCCCCAAGGCTTGGGGAACATGTAGGTGAAGTTTCCCCTCTTTTATTTGTCCAGCCGTTCTGGAGAAAGGGATTTTTAAAGATTTATTCTTCAAAAAAAATCATAGCTGCCAAACCATGTGACCTATGACATCATAGGTGGAGAACTTTTTGTTTCTCATGGATAGTCAATCGGATAAGAAAACATAATGCCACCGGCGACTTCGTCATCTGAGGCATAAAAATTGTTTCTGAACCAAAGCCTTACCAAGAAGCAGAAAGTCCTTCTGGGATTGCGTTGGCAGCCAAGTCCCTGTCGGTGAGGTTACCTAATTATAATTCGGCACTTTAAAAATGACGTAATCCGCCCCAGATTGCTTGATGCGCACACACAGAAACGCGAGTGACGAAGTCAATCGGAGAGGCCTGGACATATTTCTTGCCTACCACATAAGGATTGTCGAATGAAACAACTAGTGTTGCCAAACGTGTGCGGTTCACCGATGTGGACACGGTATGTTCACACGGAATTTGTGGGGGTTTCACACACAGACATGCCATGTACATACGGAATGTATGGCGACAATGGGCTAGGTCAGGTCACATTAGATCTGTGGCTTGCTACAGGTACCATGTAAATCTGTACTCACCTGTTCCTTGGTCGGGTTGTCGGTGACGAAACCATCTCCCCCACCAAGTTTCTTGGTGAGAAGGGTGTATGGATATGGACACCCAGCAGGATGAAGAACAAAACCTGTCAAATGGCCGAGGAGCTCCTTGTGAGACAACGGCCATCCATATCTGGTGCCCAACTGTGTCTGAGGACGTCCTCCTGCAGTTGAGTTACTCTTTATGAAGAGGTTGGTGGCAGGATTTGCACTCCCGCCACCGTAAAACCCTTCATTCCGCAAAACATTCCAAAAGCATTTAAAAATCTGAAAACCCACTCCGTGGGAGTACCTCCTGTGCAGCTTCCCTTCGCCCTTGACCACCATCCTTGATGTTGTCGGTAGATGTCTTGGAACTCACCGGAGGGCGAAGAAGAATTTTGTCTCAAGGGACACTGGATACCATTGCCCAGAGTCACAGGGCCAGGCTGAATGGCAGAGCTGAGCTGTTCAGGGAGCTGACGCATAAAACTGTACGTGCACTCAGGGTGGACAAGGAGGCCTATGTGTGAAGAATCTGTGAGGGGGTAGAGCATCAACTGTGGTAAAGTGATTCTCGTCCTGCTTTCAGGGGAATTTGCGCATTGCGTTCGTCCAACCCAGTCCTTCGGTGTACTGCAGTGAGAGCAGAGGGTGATGGGTTCTTGACAGAGAAGTCCGAAGTGAAGGCCCGATGGGCCGGTTACTTTGAGCGGTTGTAACAGGCTGATCCACCAGCTGTTGAGATAGATGTCAGTGCTGTTACAATCCCTATTTCTGACCCTCCAATCAGCTGTGGTCCACCTTCGTTCAGGCTGCGGTGACCGGTTGAAATGGGGTGAAGCTCCTGAGATCTGTGGCATTCATGTTGAACTTCTCAAGGCTGGTGGAAATGCTGCACTCGTGTCATTGCATGCAGTTCTGTGCTCTGCCTGGAACACAGGCATCATCCCAACTGACTGGAAGAGGGGTCTTGTTGTCCTCTGGAAAGCGAAGGGTGATCGTGAAGACTGCAACAACTACTGAGGTTTGACGCTGCTCTCAGTGGAAAGGGTTCGCCACCATCTGCTTGAGCACCAGCGTCCAGAGCAGTCAGGCTTTACACCAAAGAGGTCAAACAATTGACCGTTTTCTTGCTCTTCTGGTCCTCACGAACGCAGACGAGAGTTCGGCAGGGGCTGCTTGCAGCCTATGTTGATCTCTGTAAAGCGTTTGATTCAGTGAATCGGGATGCCCTCTGGAGGATTCTTGGCCTTTGTGGGGTGCCACCAAAACTGACCAATGTGAGGTCTGAACTATACTCTGGTACTGAGAGTGCTGTGAGATGTCGTGGTACCATCTCTGACTTACTTTTCAGCACTTGTATGGACTGGATTCTAGGGAGGATGTTGGA
>CM068952.1:194132017-194145572 GCA_035128595.1 Eptatretus atami
GGAAGCGAGGGCGATGCCGGTGAGCGGGTGTATAGTCGGTGGTGGAAAAAATAAACGAAAAGCAAACCTGACTATTGAAATAACTTCACAGCGCAGGGAACATTTAATTACCCATTAGACTAGGGGAGGAGCTATCTATAAAACACATACTTGCCGAGATAACTGAGCTAAAGGACCTAAATGTTGAGTGCGATAGCTTTCCAAATTCGTAACAATATAAAGGTTAAAAAAAAAAATTAATAAGGAATTTTACCATGTCCATGGTGTGCGTTTGTTTGACCTTCTCGCCCTCAAACAGAGTTTTAAACAGAACCCAAATCATCATTTATAAAGTTGCCTCAAGCTTTTCCCCTACAAGTGATCATCCTTCTTTCTCGTTGAGTTGAGTTTAGATTACTTATTTTTATGATGTGATCCACAAAAAAACGTTTCTGTTTAAATATTTAACGAGGAAATTTTATTTGGCTACATGTATAATATTGTTACGGTTGTGGAAATTCACAGAGCACCATATAGGTCCTTAGATCAGTTATGTCGAAAGTCTGTGTTCAGATAGATTTCCCCACCGATGTTTAAAGGGAATTATTCGTGTAACCGGGCTGTGATCTTTGAGGGAGCCGTTTTTCTTTTGCTATTCGTTATTTTGGACCAAACCGCATTTGAAACACCACAACCACCTTCTCCACAACGCCGACCACAACCACCTTCTCCACAATCGCCAACATCCCCACAGACAACGAACAAGCGCCTTCTCCACAACCACCTTCACACAACTGCCTTCACACAACCACCTTCTCCACAACGCCAACCACAACCACCTTCTCCACAACGCCAACCACAGCCACCATACTCCTAAACCACATCTCCCCCAATAACCAACAACCGAACAACATCGCTTCACCTTCAACTCCGCAAAACGCTGCCATCTTTGTCGCCGGCCACGGCGAGATCGCTGCAAACAGACGCGGGGGTTCCTCGTTGTGCAGGGACGGTGATTTCACTCCATGTCCGCTTCTCCTTTGTTGGCGCCAGCATCGATGATCTCACCATGATCCGCCTCGCTCTGAGCTTCGCCTGGAGATCGGATCAGGAGATCGATGGGGCGGAGCAGCGGGGGGTCAGAGGTGAGGGATCTGAGATCAAACCTCGCCTCACGGATCCCATATAACAGTGCGCAGAGCGCCAGGTCACTCAGTCGGTCTGGGTTTGGAGTGGTGTGAAGAGCAAGGGTACGAGTTCCAGTGGAGGTGCTGGGTTCGCTGAGGAGATGGGAGCGCAGCCAAGCCTGCCGTGCGCGGCAGAACAGCGTGTTCGTATGCGGAACTGGGGAGAGCCGGAAGAGAGGTCGCCAGCCAGCACCGAACGGTTCCGAGGTGATCGGGCTTCCGGGAACAGTCCGAGCAGTGCTGAGGGCAGCGCGGTCTCTTAAAGAGAGCATCAACTCGAAGAGAGGCAAAAGACCCGTTAGTTCCTTCTGAGGCCGGTTGCCGGCTGGCCCGAATCACCAGGCCGCCCGAGGAGGCCTGGGCGCGAACCGTCGATCACAGCCAGTGCCGTGAGGACGGGACGTCGCGGGTCGCCCCAGCAGCAAGCCACGAAGGTGAAGGTAAGCAGTTTGCGGCCTCTCGGAGCTCCTTCGGCTCCCAAGCTTCTGGAGAAACATTAAAGGCTTACGTTGCCGGCCTTTTCTTTCTGGGGGTTTTGAATGAACGTTGTGGCGCCATATGTCCTTAGGTAGAACTGATGTTAAGTACAAGTACTGTACATAATAAAATACTACGGGTTGTAGTCTTTGTCTTGCTCGACGTCTAGTCTCTACCCCCCATTCATTGCATGCTTGTATATCCCTGCAATGCTGCTTTGACGTATAAATGTGTGCAAATAAATGTGATGTTACCCGTTCGTTCGCGTCCTTTTTCTTCATTGAACTGCCGTATTGATTCGGAGTAATGGCTTGGCTTTTTAATAGCCGATAAAGTGATCGGGTCCAACGAGGCTGCGTGATAATACCCCGCTCGGTTATCCCAAAACGAAGCCGAGCTGCTTAAGCGCTCGTTTCAAGCGGGCCCGTTGAGGTACAGTCTCTTGGTAGTCTCTCCGCGGCGATTAATTAGGTATATGGAACAATTCGGCGATTGACGCCTGTAGCGCGGGTAGAGTGTTGACTAGGCTGTGGGTGGCATTAAAAACACACCCTGTAAGCTGCGTCCGGCGGGTTTTGATCTCGGAAAGCTGCGACTAGTTTCTCCGTTCGGTGGCGAGAGCGGCCGGCCATTCGGCTCAGAAAGCGGTCGTCCGCACGGCGGCGGGCGGAAAGACCACAACACTGGTGTCAGCGAGCGGGAAACAGAATGTCATCCCCTCCAAATCCAAATTATGCGGAATCGGATCAAGGGTGTGTAGAGCGACCCTCCGATTTCCCATTAAATTACGAGCTTTTTAAATTTATTGCCGATTACCAGAATGGCAGTTGCAAGGCGAACTAGGGCAGGAGGGATTAGGAATGGATTTTAAAGAATAGTTAGAATCCATGGCCCTAAGGCGAGATCCCCGTGCAGGACATTAATATGCAGGTTGAACACTCCCCAGAAACGAACCTAGCAGTCCGAAATGGGCGCCAGGGCGCGGAGGGCCGCGGTTGTATGGACACCCCCCCTCCCTCTCCGTCAAATTCTCCCCAGTCCCATCGAGGCCGCGACTGACCGAGGGCGATTCGGCTTCGTTGGGGTCTGGCTGAAATCAGCCCAAGGTGGGGGAATATGTTATGCAGATGATGCAGTCCAAATAAAAGAGATGGAAACAAAATGGATAGCAAATGCAAAAAAAATGGAAAATAACATGGATGCAAATATGCAAACGCTACGGGGTGAGATGTAGCGCATAGGGCAAAAGCCTGGCAGGCGGGCCGTAATGGCTATTGTGTGAAACTAAGCGTGGACGGTGGAGCACAAATGGCGGCGCCACGTGCATGGAGCGAGCGAGCTGAGGAGAGTGTGGATTGTGTCGCCCCGCGGTGGGAGGACAAAATAATATGGGAGACGTGTAACGAGGACTCGTGCAGGTGACAGAGCAAAGTGACGGTGACCACAGAGGGGCAAAAATTAAATGGGGTGACTGAGACGTGTTAAGACACGTAAAGACGAAGGAAATAGAATTAACAGAACACGAAGCGGAGACGCGAGAATAAAAGAAATAACAGAGACCGGGAGATAGAGGGTGATTTGAATGAAACTAAAAGACGAACGCACACACAGGATGTGGCGAGGGACAATGAAGTCCGGGCGCTTGGGGAATGTTTCGTGACCGGTTGCAAGCAGCCCGGATGCCTCCTCCAGGAACAGAGGGAGGGAAATTCCCCCTTGAGCGGATCACGCCAGGTGGGTCCGGTCGTGCTCTGATGCCGAGTTAGGAGGGGCGGAGTGCTGATGAATGGGTACACACGGAGCTTGGGGGTGGAAGCCCCGGGACCCCTTGTAGGTGGCACGAATCCCCAGCGTGATTGTTTTTGAAATGTGTGTTACGAGTGTGGCAAAAATGTTGTGCTGAAACGCGCGCCATAGCGTGGGTGAAAGGCGGTGTGAGTAATGGTGTGCAGGTGGGTGAAAAAGGAGGGCCTTAGTGAAAGGCGTGTTGTAAGGAAAACCGCTGTCGTGAGCGAAAAGGTCTGTGTGAAAGAAA
Organism: Eptatretus atami; assembly: GCA_035128595.1. Lineage (NCBI taxonomy): Eukaryota > Metazoa > Chordata > Myxini > Myxiniformes > Myxinidae > Eptatretus > Eptatretus atami. The sequence goes on from CM068952.1 coordinate 194,135,696, forward strand.
CCACCGTTGTTATGGTTTGAAACACCGTTGTGAGGAAACGCGTATGAGAGAGAAATGACGGTTGGTTATGCGCGCGAAGGCGCAGCCGCGTCTCGAGTGGAAGTGTCCATGACATTCGGTTGTGTAAGCTCGTGACACGCAGGAGTCGATGGGTTGAATGTCGCACGAAGACAGCGTCAGCCGAAGGACCAAAGGCCGTGTAGCGGCCCGTAGCTGTGTTGGGACCGTTGCTGGATTTTGCACGGCAGCGCGCACGAGCGTCCGGCTGTGCTTCTTGCACGAGGCCGCCGCGTGCGCGCCTGCGCGAGTGAAATCCGTCCGTAAACGCACGCGGTGGATGTTAGCCGATCCTGGGCATGGACAGAAGCTAGGTGGATAGACTAATTTGGAACGGACGGGTTCTGCCATGGCGAGCGTTGTGTTGCTAAAGCTCGACGAGCAGAGCACATGTGCTCGCTGGGGGAACCCTCGAAACGCGAGGTTGCTTTGAATGCGCAGAGTGACGTCGTGGCCTGCTGGTTGGAATCCGGCAGAGGCGAAATCCCTGCGCGATTGTTACCGTCCAAGAAGGGACAAGCGGCTAGAACGCGAACAGCTGCCATGACGTCACGGGGAAAGGAGCGCAGGTTGCCGGTGCCGCGCTGGTGTGGCATAAGGAAAAAGAATAAAAACAAAAGCAAGCCTTGCCGTTTCGAGTAAACATGATTCCCAGGCAAGGGTGGAAGACCCCCCCCTGCCGGGATCTCTCCTTCGGTGGTGGAAAAATAAACGAAAAGCAAACCTGACTATTGAAATAACTTCACAGCGCAGGAACATTTAATTACCCATTAGACTAGGGGAGGGAGCTATCTATAAAACACATACTTGCCGAGATAACTGAGCTAAAGGACCTAAATGTTGAGTGCGATAGCTTTCCAAATTCGTAACAATATAAGGTTAAAAAAAAAAAATTAATAATGGAATTTTACCATGTCCATGGTGTGCGTTTGTTTGACCTTCTCGCCCTCAAACAGAGTTTTAAACAGAACCCAAATCATCATTTATAAAGTTGCCTCAAGCTTTTCCCCTACAAGTGATCATCCTTCTTTCTCGTTGAGTTGAGTTTTAGACTTACTTATTTTATGATGTGATCCACAAAAAACTGTTTCTGTTTAAATATTTAACGAGGAAATTTTATTTGGCTACATGTATAATATTGTTACGGTTGTGGAAATTCACAGAGCACCATATAGGTCCTTAGATCAGTTATGTCGATAAGTCTGTGTTCAGATAGATTTCCCCACCGATGTTTAAAGGGAATTATTCGTGTAACCGGGCTGTGATCTTTGAGGGAGCCGTTTTTCTTTTGCTATCGTTATTTTGGACCAACCGCATTTGAAACACCACAACCACCTTCTCCACAACGCCGACCACAACCACCTTCTCCACAATCGCCAACATCCCCACAGACTCGGCCCATTGGCCTCCATTCACGAGACCCCCTCGCTGAGAGAATCTGGATTGAGCGGTCAGCATCAGGAAAACGAGCCACAGTCCATACAGCCGCAGCTGATGCTCAGAACTAGAGGTAACAAATCTTCATTTGAGTCTCTCTCAGCAACCGCTCGTTGCGACACAAAGTCCGACCAGCGATAGCCAAGGATTCTCCGAAGAGACCTGGTACCAAAGGAATTAAGTTCTCCGTCTCAGATCCCTTGGTCAGAGTCAGTCATCACAGCCATAGACAAGACTGAAGCACCAAAGGACCTGAAGACTCGGACTTTCGTCCTCCTGCACAGGTACCGGCCAGCGCCACACCCCATGATCCCAGTGAATCCTGACTCCCCAGGCCTGACCAGGACGTCTGTGACCTCTGGCTCACAGCAAGCAGAGACATGGACGATCCTGCCAAGGTTAAGTGAATCTCTCTGTGACCTCAACATCCTCGCCAACAAACAAGTACAGACAGATAGTAGCCCTAGATGTCATTGAAAGCCTGGAATCTTAGTTTTGACCCAGGAAAACCCACATATATATACAGAGGCACAAAAAATAACGCCAATGTAAGTCACTTGATCGTGCATTGGGCCACCACGTGCGCCAGTTTCAAGCTTGCCGGGCCCAGTTGGCCGTGCATCGAAGATCCACAGGGTCTGGAATTCTGCAGAGATGCGGCACCAATTCTCCATGAGAAAAGTCAATCAACTCACACCGTTGATGGAGGTGGACAACGCTCTCTCAGGCCGTCGTCAGAATATCCACAAATGCTCAATTCGGGTTCAGATCTGTTTCAATTGGGGTGACTGAGAAGGCCATGCATATGGATAACATCAGTGTCATGCTCATCAACCATTTGGGCAACACACGGGCTCTGTAATGGGGGCATTGAGGGTTCTCCTTCTTGCAAGCATTGCTCTCCATAATTATCGGCAACCATGTCTGTGCGGCTTTTATACAGACCCTAAGCATGCTGGATGTGATTTGCTTTATTAACACATGGGCTACACCTATGTCCTCATTTACCTGTGTTTCCATGTGTTGTTTTTAGTCCACCACCTGTATGTGGTGGACACAAACCAAATTTTCTGTTTGGAAACAAGGCCTATGGATATAGAGTATAATAAGGAACAAAGCTCTGCCATTGCTGAAAGGAGCCAAGCTATTTGGCTAAACAAAATAGTTACATGCCGTTCATCGTCCCTAATTGGTTCATGATGAGAGTGGAAACAATACTGTTCCAATTATTTTTGCATCGTGATTCAGGAATGGCCTATGCTGGGGATACTCAGCATAGACAATTGTCATTAGCCAATTTCTAGACAGCATTCTACATTTTTTTTGTCAGCATGTGGGGTGAGTTCTTGATGTTCAAGGAATTCTATTTTTGGCTCTTAAAAGTTATTTTTAAAGGAAAATCCTTTTGACTACTATGGAAATGCAAAAGTGTGTTTATCTTCAAAATCAGGTGAAATTTGCAGTTGTCATAAGATACGCTGTTGCAATTGATGCCAATAATATTTTCCTCCAACCTCATTATTTTTTTCAACTTTGCTTCTGTGCTTCCTAGGTTCCTCCTATTTGTCACCTCAAAAGGCTTGACTCGTATTTACTACACAGTGGCTGAAGTAGAGTTATTACTTTGAGATTGCTCAACACACTGGAAGTGTTAAAGCTGCTCTCTGAAGAATTGTCTTTTCTTTTCTTTTTTAACCTTGCACAATTCATCTCAGGTTTTCTCAACAACATCTGGCATTTTCACTCAGAATGGATGGCCAGGACTGCAAGCAGCAGGTCTCTCTTTCAGACTGCGTCTCCTATATCTACTTCCCCTGATGTTAACTCAGCCTGGAATTCTTCCACAGAAACCTTCTCTTCCAATGCACAGATTCATCCCATCTCGTCATCAATTATCTTACCCTTCGTCTCATCCAGGTACACTGAATCCTGCTGGTGAGGCAATTTTGCTCTGAAACAACTTGCCTTCTCTTCCTGGAAGGCTATCCGGCCGAAGGCTAATCCCAGTGCATTCCAAAAAGTTCGCAACACTCTTCAGAGAGCTAGAAGCCACATCTGTCCAACCTCAAGAATGAACTTTCAAATTTTGTCTCCCTCCTCTGAAACCGTTGGTGGCCTTGTTAAGTCTGTTTCTGGTGTGTGCTCCACCTTCATCCCTTCCACTCACTTTCAAATGACACCACAGTTGATTCAATTTGTCGAGAAGCAATTCCTCAATTCTTGTGTTTTGATTCAAAAATTTTGTGTTCCCCAACCCTCACTCTCAGTACCCTCCTTCCCTGTTAATACCAACTGCCTCCTGGACTCTGTTCTTTTGCACCTGAGACGGTGGAGAAGGTTTCTCTCAACCCTCAACCTGACTGCAACTGGACTGGACAGCATGAACTCACGTGTCCTAATAAACATGCTCTGGCTGCTCTTACACATCCTCTCTCTCCTTTTTCACCCTGTCATTTGTGCTAGGTCATTATTCCTTCTGCTGGTAATTCTGCGAAACATTTCACTGCATTTACATAAAAAGGTGCCAAAAAACTGATCTCCTTAACGACAGGGCCTATCAGCTATACTCCAAATCATCAACAAGGTGCATGGAATCCATCATTTCACAGTGATATGAAATTCTTCTTTTTCTCCAACAAACCTTTATCTCAGATTATCATTTGGTTTCAAACCAGGTTATTCCACCTTGCGACATTCTGTTTTACTCGCCCAACAATGATGGAAGGCGCTCAATGTCAGACATGAGATAATGGCCGTCTCTTTCACATATCTCATGCTTTTTGATACAGTCTGGCATCATGCTTTTACTCTCCAACTCTCTGCCTCTGGGCATCCAAGGGCCAACCTCACACATTTGCCTGACTGACATTACCCTCTCCCTGACATCCCTAATCCTTCAGGACTCTCTTCTCTGGCTCTTCCCTCTCCTATTCCCTTGAAAAAAAATCACAAGCTGGTCAAACTTGTAATAGGTCTTTCATATCCTGACAAATCTCAACTCACCATCTCTCTCCGCAAAGGACCGTCTGGAAAAATTCAACCCACCCCTCCCCCCCCCCACCCTATCTACTTTCTAACCAAACCTCTGAGGAAGTTCAGTCATTTCAAACCCCTGGGTCTCACTATCAGCCATGGATCTTTCTTGGGAAACCACATTTCAAAGTTCGCCTCAAAGCTGTTGCACAAGTCCTTCCTTGGCACACATCAACTCCTATCCACCTATAAAGGCCTTCATCTGCAGCTTCATGGAGTAACTGCTCTCTCTCTCTCTGGCTGGCTCCCTTGCCTCACCGGCTTGCTCAGCTTTGATGCCGTGGAAACCCAAGGCCTGACGAGATTATTTGAATCTCCTCCGATAAAGCTGAGTCTATGGGCCTATCACTTGCCATCACGTACAGGTTCGTAGTCTCTGTCCTTCTATCGCTTCCTTTTTCTGATCTTGCACCCTTTTGCTTCTTTCCGTACTTGATTTCCCTGGGTTTCTGCAGGCACACATGGTCAGACATCAACCCTTTCTTGGTGAAACTACCTAGTTCCAGGATCACTGCTCACATCCGCTCATTTGTTCCTTTGTTTTTTTTTTTCCTGCCTGTGGAACCAACTTCCACATTCTCTTCAACCAAATTCTAATTTCTTTTCCCCCTTTTTCCAGGGGTCTTCAAGACAGCTTTCACCACCATCTCAGGTCATTCCCCAATCCAAAATCATTCGATATTTTATACCCTCGTTAACTCCCCCACACCAACCCCACATCCACACCCATTGTTTGTCCAAATTCCTGCTGTCTTTGGCCTTCAACTCTGCTGTTCTGTCGCCCCCCCCCCCTCTCTTCATCTTTCTCTGACTGTTCCTTTTGTCCTGGTGTGTCCTGATCTGTCAATGTACTCGTACTTATCTCTTCAAGGTGCTTGACTTTGGTTCCAAAAACTGCAACAACAAAAAAACGTATTCCCATAAGCTACTGTCCCTTAAGGCCTTATACAGTTTGGATGTTCCCTTCTGACTTCTCCACAGCTTTGTCTCTCTGAGCATGCCACTGTGCCAAGCAAAATCGTGTCTTCTTATTCACAGGTGATGTTGAACTTGTACTCAGTTCCAAACTTCATAGCCAATTGTTCACACAGCAATGATCTGATGCCTATTTATAAGGAGGTTAAAATGCCTGGAATTTGCTTTCTACGAGTATGATGTGCAATTTTTTTTTTTAAGTTGCGTGTACTACCTTACTGTGTAAATTAAAAGGTAAGATAGGTTGTGCTTTGAGTGGTGAGTTTGATGTTTGGGGCATTATAGTACGGTACAGGCACTGTATATGCAAATATGTAGAAAGAAATCTTTGGTCCTGTAGCCTTCTATACACTACGTAAGGATCTATTAGTCGAATCCGTTCGGGTCAGGCCGCAAAAAAAAAACACCCAGATTAAGTTTCGGGTTTCAGATGTTGTTATCGAGATTTGAACTCTGCGCCTCTTTCCTTCATTGCACCTTTTGTATGTTTAGCGTTCCAAGAGCCACCGCACGTCTTCCAACCTCTTTCTCCTCTGGGATCTAAAGAGTGTGAGGTCTCTTGCCTGCAATGGGTACACAAAGGACTCTTTATGGGCCTTCTGACCACTCCATCTCCTTTCCGATCCCACGCTGTACCGTGAGCATCTAGCGTCATCCAACTTCTGGACCTTGGCACGAGGTGCTGTGGAAGAGACACACACAGACATGCTGGGCAATGGTAAGAATTTGGGAGAAGGGAGGGATTGGGAAAGAGAGAGATGCTGTTCTTTTGCCAATGTTCCTGCATGGGGAAATTGACATGTAAGTTGGGAAAGAATTGTTGTAATACAGGTTTTGCTTCTGTAAGGTATGTCAACTATATGTTTTTGTTTTCTTTTTCAAAAAGAACAACGACTGGAACTTCATTTCGGTAGAGCGCCCATACCTCCACAGGCTGATCATGTTTACATTTTGTATCGCACTGATAGGCCGGATCCGGACCTGAACCAAATATCGAATCGGCTTGGTTCTTGTCACCTACTTCAAAACTATCCACAACGTTTTAAATATCATGTTATTTTTAGCCCCAATCTCTCCAATAGGTTGAAAAATAAATTAAATAATAATCAAATCTGGATTCAGATCGTATTACTTGAAATCTTCCTAACACATACCAAAATCTGCCCACCAAGTTTCCTCCAAGTCCATCCAAACTTTTGAGATGTCTTGGTTCACAAAGTCAAACAAACAGACAGGGTGAAAACATAACCCTCCATCCACCTTCTTGGTGGAGGTATGAATGCATATTACATTGCATGTTCAAAAGAATTGATGTTAAAATTTTAATGCTTGCAAGGTTTAACTGTAATAGAGCTGACTCTTGATGTCAAAATCTTGTTAAATTTATAATCAATTTTGGCTCTCTGTCTGCAACTATGTGGACATCTTCGTTTTCTGTCTCTTGAATGAATCAAATGAGTTGCAAGATCTTTTGTTCATGGAATGAAATTTGTTCTTGCTGTTCTGGTGAGCCTCGACTTTGAATAAAAGGGCTATAAATGAAAGCCAAAAAGGTAGTTAATTTGACATCGTCTTGTTTAGAGACGATGGGCTTTGTAAGGGGCACGGTGAAAGAGGAGTGTACTTGAGTTGTGCACATTTGGGGATTTACCCATGGACTGGGAAACGGGTGCCATGACAGATTAAAAAAATGATTTGTTTCTTTATCGCAACAGAGACAGAGACGGCAGGAGATGGATGGCACAAAATGGTTAAGCAGGGAGGAGAGAGGCAAGTGGGTAATGAGCAGAAAGCATTTAGGACAGAGTAAAGGCTGAGCTGGAGGTGATTGCAGAATTGTAACCAGACTTCTTGATTTTGCTTTTTAACAAATGGATAATTAGGCTTACGACAGAATCCTAATTGATTCCTCTTGCTGTGGATTCTGCCTTTCATTTGCCAAACTTTAGGTGGTGTAGGCAAGTTGAGTTCAGCCATTAATTTAAAGGCTGGTTATTTGCTCAGGTTGTGGGGAAAGATAGGTTGAAGAGAGATTCTATTCTACTTGCGGTATTAGTCTGGAGGGCGTTGTGGAAGACGGTCAGTTTTCTGCCCTTGCCTTTAGATCAATTGCTGAGCAGGAAATACTTATTTTTAATATCCAAAGGATTTGACTACAGGTGGTGATATTTGAGTCAGCATTGCAGGGTTTATAAGTTTTCTTTGCTTGCCCCTTCTTCGTGTCTTGGTCATCAAATCCTTGCGTAGACAATGGCAAATCATTGTGGCTCGCAATTGATTTCTAGCATATTGGATGTTTTAAAATATGAATTTTCTATTGATCTTCCAACAAAATTAAACCAAGTGTGAATCGTTGCAATGAAATGTTAAAATCCATCCAAATCAATCCAAAACCTACTCTTATAATTAAATGCTGAAACATACAGTATATATTGATGGATTGCTGCAAACACTCATACCCTCTGGTTTCTCCACCACTCCACTGCCAGTGTGCAATTGCTTTTCACTTTAAAATAAATCTAGTTCTTCTGTGGAAATCAGAACACTTTCCAAACTTAGAATGGCACTCCAGTGGTGCACACACCTCCACCAGGCGAACAATTTACATTTGTATCCTGCTGAAAGGATAGATCTAACATCCAACCTGAATCAAATCTAAGTGGCTGTTCTTGTCACCCCCAAATTATCCATCAAGTTTAGTCATAATCCATAAACTTTTTGAAAAGACTTTTTTTGACATATAACATATGCTTGTCCTTAACTTTTGGACATACAGTGATAATATATTGTTTTGTGTAGATTCCGCCCGCCGGCGATCCGGCCAACCGCTTCTAGCCAATGCGGGCCGCTCTCGCCCACGCAACGGACAATCTAGTCGGCTAGCTTCGGATCAAACGCCGAATTCCCGCTATGGGTGCTGTTTTAGCACACCACAGCCTAGTCAAACACTCTACCGCACTACAGAGGTTGTATCGCCGAATTGTCGATGTTTATACCTAATTATCGCGCGGGCAGAACTTACCGAGAGACTGTACCTCGACGGGCGCTTTGGAAACGAAGCCGCTTAATCAGCTCGCTCGTTTTGGATAACCGGCAGGGTATTATCGCGAAAGGCCCCGTTGGGATCCGATTCTATTTATCGGCTATTAAAAGCCAGCTATTATTCCAAACTCAATACGGCAGCCAATGAAGGAAAAGACGCGACGACGGGTTACATTTCACAACAAGCACATTTATTTGGACACACAATACATAATGCAGTCATGTAGTCATGTATGCATGCAGGGAGGCAAACAAAGCAATGCAATGTCAAGACGCAATGAATGGGGGTTGGGACAAGACGCGAGAAGAGAAAAAGAACTACCACCGTTCTTAATTACGGTACACCTATACAGTTCTACTAAAGACATGGCGCCACAACGTTCATTCAAAAGAAACAAGGAAAAACCCAGGAGAAAAGGCCGGGCTCGATGAAGCCTTTTAATGTTTCTCAAGAGCTTGGGAGACCGAAGGAGCCTCCAGAGGCCGCGCTGGTTACCTTCACCTATCGTGGTTGCTCGCTGGGGCGACCCGGACGTTCCCGTCCTATGGAAGCTGGCGTGATCGCGGTTTGGCCCAGGCCTCCTCGGGCGCCTTGGTGATTCGGGGCCAGCCGGCAACGCCTCAGAGGAACGAAACGGGTTTTTTGCTCCTTAGAGTTGCATGCTCTCTTTAAGAGCCGTCCGTCCCTCAGCCGCCGCTCGGACTGTCTCGAAGCCCGATCACCTCGGCCAATTCGGTGCTGGCTGGCGGACCTCTCTCCGCTCTCCCACGTCCCGCACACGAACGTGCAGTTCTGCGGTGGCACGGCAGGCTTTTCTGCGCTCCCAGCTCCCGTCTCCTCGGCGAACCCAGAACCCTCCACTGCCCTCCACTGGACTCGAACCTTGCTTTCACACCACTCAAACCAGACCGACTGATGCCTTGGCGCTCTGCGCCCGCTTTTTATAGGGGTCCGTTGAGGCGAGGTTGATCCTCTGATCCCTCACCTCTGACCCCCCGCTGGCTCGCCCCCCGATCTCCTGCATCGAATTTGAGGTGAGCTCGAGTGAGCGGACGTGGTAGAGATCAATCGATGCTTGGTGGCCAACACAGGAGAGCGGACCGTGGTTGAAATCACCGTCGCTGGCAACGAGGAACCCCCGCGTCTGTTTGCAGCGATCTCGCCATGGCCGGCGCAAAGATGGCGGGCGTATTGCGGAGTTGAAGGTGACAGCGAATGGTGTCGTGTTTGGTTATCGCGGGAAGATGTCGGTTCTCGGAGATGGTGGCTGTGGGTTTGGTGTTGTGGAGCAGGTGGTTGTGTTGAGCCGGTTGGGAGAAGGTGGTGGTCGTT
>CM068952.1:194167110-194180972 GCA_035128595.1 Eptatretus atami
AAAGAAAACATTATTAATTTCCCCACCTGACGAGCCATTACACCTGCAGTATTCTGCAGTGTGTGTGGCAGGATTGGAAAACTTGTGGCAGTTGAAAGATTCACATGGGCGATTAACTGGAGAGCGTCGTACGCTTGCAATTTTGTCCAAAGTGTGCACTTCTTCAGACAAGTGAAATTCACCATCTGTACCACACTGGAGAACATCATACGCTTGTACAAATCTGTCCGGAGAGATACACTTTTCTTCACACAACCTTGAAATCACACCTGTACCCACATGGAGCAACCCATACGCTTGCCCAATTCTGTCCCAAGACGTACACTCTTCACACAACTTGAAAATCACACACGTACCACGCAAAAAGGACACACGTGTGTGGGTTTTGTGGAAACAGGTTTCTCCCTTTTCTTCAGGTTTGGAAATAGGCATACTCTTACACACAATGGGACGAACCAAGATACACATGCAAGTAACAAGCCGATATACCTTGCAGAGTGTTTGGGCAAGTTATTGCGTACTCCTAAAGTTGAAGACTCACATGCGGATTCAACCGAGGGCGTCCGTACCCCTTGGAGTTTGTCCAAAGGATTCTACATGTTTCCACCGTTTTGAAATGTCACCCACGATCCAATACAGGGATGTCGTTACACTGCCCAGTTTGTGCAAAAGACTTTAGACTTTTATCGACATTGAACGTCAACCGGCATATTCATCATGGAAAAGCCCATCCCGATACCGTTGCGGATTGTCCGAAGTACTCTCGTGTTCTTTCGGGCTTTTGAAAAGGCATGTGAGTTCAACACACAAAAAATGAACGAGTTGACTGGGGGAGAAAATACCGAACAAGTGTTCTGTGTGTAATAGGGGTTTCTCGTCCGTCGTGTTTTGGCTCAACATATCCAAATGCACACCGGAGAGAACCTACAAGTGTTCTGTGTGCAGCAAGGCACTTTGCTCGTTCAGGGAATTTGGCCAAGCATATTATAATACCACAACGAAGGAGCCCTACCAGTGTTCGCGGTGTTGCGGAAGGTATTTGCTCATTCAGTCATTTTTCTCAACACATGAAAATGCACGCCGGGAGAGAATGACCAACAAGAGAAGCCTACAAGTTTCTCTGATGCAGCAGGCATTTGCTCGTTCAGTAAATTTGTCAAAACATACAAAATACACAACGGAGAGACGCCCTTCCAGGTGCCATTGGTTAGCAAGGTCGTTTTGGTTAATCCAATTTGATTCAACATATCAAAGCACCAACTGATAGACCGAACCGCACGACTGGCAGGAAGAGTGTTACACCAACTGAGAGAGGCCCCACCAGTGCACCCTGTGCCGCAGGGCCTTCATTTCATTTCTTCAAGTTTACGCGACATAAAGAATTACATGCGGGGAAAGAATTACCAACGGGAAAATTACCCTTTTTCTGTCTTCAGTTGATTACGGAGAGAAGGGCCACAAGTGTTCCGACCCAAACAGCGGGGTTTGCCTTAATAATCGACTTACTGTCCATCAAAGACTTGATTCAAGAGAGAAGCCCAACAAATGATCTGTGTGCGGCAAGGCCAATTATTCATTCGTCAGCTTTAATATAAGCATCAATTTGATACATTTTTCATCGGAGGGAGACAAAAAATGGGATAACTAATTACACCAAGACAGCCACACAGAAGCTCGAAAATTAGCGCCGTTACAAACAATCGGGGTAATTTGAAGTAGTACCGCAAAACTGGAGTTTGTTTTGAAGTATTATGACGGGGCAATTGTGCATGCATTTTTTCCAAGTGGCATTAATTGAATTTGATAAAAGAATGTAAAAGTCATATCAAATAATTCAGGTTACCCGGATTTTCTGCAGTGGTCCTATTTCATACCTTATCGAAGCATTACATTAGTCTTGTTGCCTGATTGTTGTGTCCTTTTGAAGTCCTTATAAACAGTAAGATTTCGTTTGGATTGATTTTCATTTGTCTTGACTGCAGAGAGGCAGAACCAGAGTAAATTAATTATCTAACTCCTCTCTGGCAATGTGTGGTCGGGATGAATTCAGAACCAAAGTACGGTTTAAAACGAAAAGCTCTTTTTCCGATTCATGTTCAAATATAACGCCTCAGTTAAATTAACTGTTACTTTTAATAAACTGACGATCATAAATTTGGTAAGACAGAAGATGGACGGACATGAACCAATTGCTTAAGTCCGCTTTTCGCTTCGATGCATTGGGTAAAACAATTTTCCAAGGAACACCTAAGAACAAGACTCAACCAGGTCATCTTACCTGGATTTATTTTTGTTGGGGGGGGGGGCTTTTTTTTTTTCTGCCTCTCCCAAACAATGGATGGAAGCCTCAATGCCAGACAGGAAATCCGAGCCGTATCCCGGACATATCACGTGCTTTTACACAGTCAGCCCCTTGCCCTGCCTCACCAAACTCTCTCCTATGGTATCCAAGGGCCATCTCACTCATGGCTCGCAGCTTCCTCTCCTGTCGGCATCACGTGTGGCCCTAAATGGGTTCTTTCATTCCCTCTTCCTGTCCAGGCTGGAGTTCCTCAAGGCAGCGTTTCTGGGCCCTGTTCGTTTTTTGGTTTTCATCAATGATCCTCCGACTCTCTGGAAATCCTCTTATATCTTCTTGCTGGATGACTCCACCCTCTGCCGTACCATCTGTCATCCCTCAGACCGGCCAAGCAGGCCAGCTTCTTCGCTCACTGCAGATCTGGGTAATCCACAACTGTGTTCCAACAGCATGGAACATGTCTCTTCAATCTGGACAAATCTCACCACCTCTCACTATGTCTCTTCGAAAGGACCGTTAGAACCCCCCCCCCCCCCCCCATCCACTTTCTCAACATCCTCTGGAAGAATCCTTTCATTCAATGTTTCTGGGTCTCACTATCTGCCATGATCTTTCCTGGGAAAGCCACATTTTCAATCCTCACCTCCAAAGCCAGTCGCTGACTGGAATCCTCCGTCGTGCAAAGTCCTTCCTCGGCCCACCCTGAGCTCCTGACCCACATACCAAGCTTTCGTCTGCAGCAGATGGAGTCTGCTCTCCCCTCTGGGCTGGCTGCTCCTGCCTCTCACCTTTCTCGGCTTCCGCTGTGCGGGGAAAACCAAGGCTTTGGGATCATGGGAATCTCCCGCGATGAGGCTGGGTCTTTGTGCCTCTCAACTCATTCTCTTCAGCGCAAGCAGGTCGGTGATCTTTCTGTTCTTCTTACTGTTCTCCTCTCTGGTCTCCCCCCCCCCTTTGCTCTGTCTGCCCGATTTGTCCCCACCAATTTTTCCGCAGGGCGATCATGGGATCCGCCAACAAACCCACTTCTGGTAAAAACTACCAAATCACTGCTCACCTTCACTCTTTCATTCCTCTGTTTTTCCGCCTTTGGAATAAGCTCCCACCTCTTCAATCCCATTCTCCCTCCAGGCCTTCAAACAGCTGTTTCACCACCACCTCTTATCATCCCCCATCCAAACCTCAATCTTTTCTACCCCTGTTAATCCACCCAACCCCCACTTCCTTCAATTCCCTGCTTTCCTTCCTGTGTCCATCTTCTATTCCCCATTGTCCCCGTCCCATCCCTCTCCCTTCACAGATCTCCTATGTCTCTGTTTCTCCCACTGTTTGTCCTTCCACTCCCAACCCCTCCGTCATGCCCCCTTCGGTGGCGTTGTGTGTTGGTTGACTCTCATACGCAGCCTCTGACAAGGTATACAAATTTTTTTTTGTTGTGGAATGGTAAGGAACAGATGCAAAATAAAAGATGCCACACTTGAAATGGCACTGCGAATTACAAACCCAATGATTGCAAAGAGAAAGAAGGAAAAGTTACAAAACGAATATCGACAAATGTTCACTGCAATGAGAGATAATTGAAGAATGGAAGATTTTATTTTCCTGACAAATTGCCTTGACAACGGTCACTTAAGCACACTTTTTGGAAGACTACTTACCGGTACCGTGAAACACACTTTTGGAGATACTTACCGGCACCTGAAACACACTTTTTGGGAAGTATTACTTACCGGTACCTGAAAAACACTTTTTGGAAAAGCATTACTTTACCGGTACCTGTAAACACACTTTGGAAGATTAACTTACCGCGTACCTGAAAACACTTTTCAGGAGACAACTTACCGGTACCTTTAAACACACTTTACGGAAGATTACTTACCGGTACCTGAAACACACTTTTCCAGAGACAACTTACCGGTACCTTAAACACACTTTACGGAAGACAACTTACTGGTACCTTAAAACACAGCTTTACGGAAGGACTACCTTACCGGTACCTTAAACACACTTTTACGGAAGACAAACTTACTAGGTACCTTAAACACACTTTACGGATAGACTACTTACCGGGACCTTAACACACTTTTCGGAAATATTACTTTCCCCGGACCGTTCAACACACTTTACGGAGACTACTTACCGGTACCTTAAAACCACTTTACGGAAGAATTACTTACCGGTACCTTAAAAACCCTTTAGGAAGATACTTACCGGGCCTTCAACACACTTTACGGATGAGTACTTACCGGTTCCTTAAACACTTTACGGAGAGATTACTTACCGGTACCTTAAAACCCTCTACGGAAGACTACTTACCGGGACCTTCAAACACACTTTACGGAAGATTAACTTACCGTTTCCTTAAACACACTTTACGGAAGAATTACACCGGTACCTTAAACAACACTTTTGTAAGTTACTTCCCGGTAACTGAAAACCACCTTTTCAGAAAGACAACTTACCGGAACCTTAACAACTTTCGGAAAAAACAACTTACCGGTACCTTAAAACACACTTTACGGCGGAAGGACAGCTTACCGGTACCTTAACACACCTTTTCAGAAGACAACTTACCGCGTACTCAACACACTTTCAGGAAAGACCACTTCCGCGCGGTACCTTAAACACACTTTACGGAAGGACCAACTTACCGGTACTGAACACACTTCAGAAAACAACTTACCGGTACCTTTAACACACTTTCGGCAAGACTACTTACGGTACCTTAAACACACTTTCGGAAGACTACTTACCGGTTAACCTGAAACAGACTTTTCAGAAAACAAACTTACCTGCGACCTTAAACATACTTTTGGAAGACTACTTACGCGGACCTTCAACACACTTTATGAAAGACTACTTACCGGTACCTTAAACACACTTTACGAAGACTACTTACCGGTACCTTCAAACACACTTTACGGAAGACACTACCGGGACCTTCAACGACACTGTTATGAAAGGACTACGTACCGCGACCTTAAACACACTTACGAAGCATTACTTACCGGTACCTTTAACACACTTACGGAAGACTACTATTGCTGTTGATTCTACTTATTTCTTAAAATATGGAATTGCCGATTTGATGCGAAAGGACAGCGGTTATACACAAACAACCCTTGCTGAGAGTTTACAACATGTATACTCTTCTTGGAGTCCTTCATCTAGTACCACCTGAATGTAAGCAATTCCAAATTAGGAGGCTCAACATCTTTCCACGATAGTTGTAGCGAACAGTCACTAATTTAGTGGCTCAGCACTCTCATCCACATAGATTTTGGCTTTTAACACCTTTAAATATTACCGACACCACCTTCAAGCCAACAAGAATTATTTGTAAAGAATGGCATGTGATTAACATCACAAACCCTCAATTTGTCACAGGCAATCAAGTTTGATGGATTCAAGCCAATTATGCAAAAATAGGTTGGCCCAATGCCCTGTGTGATCCACAAGGGTCGTTTCCATGACACATCATTGTAGGTGACCTTCACATCAGCACTATCAATCATAGGTATCAGTTCATTAGTACAAGTTTGCAATTGCGGCATTCCACAGGTCAAAGAGTAACTTGGCCTCATTATCTCCTAACTAATAGCCTTTTGAAAAGTTTTAGAGCTCGACGATTGATGGCTGGCTCCAGTGTGCCAGCTACCATCTCCATGGGAATGTCATTTGGCTGACCATCCAGAACAATCGGGTTTGCTTTTGTCTTGGCATTAAGCCTAGCAAATCATTACTCGTCAGAAGCAGGGAGGAGGTGTTGCTTCAACACCGGTCACTGGTGTGCAGCCAAATCGATTATGTCGTGAGCCGTACATGTTGGGATGTCCAACGACTCATTTCTTGCATAGATGCCAGGTTTTGCTGCAGTTATGACAAAAACAATATTTGAAACGACATCGTGGGGTAGTGACTTTGCCACCACAACACCATTCATGATTTACCTGTTGGAGAACTCGACCCATCTTACTGCTACACTTTGCACAGAAGAGCTCGTCCTCTGAAGGAAGTGTTGTGTTAGCAGATTGTGAGATGAGGTTTACTTCTGCTTCTCAGCTGACGATGTTCTCATTAAACAACTCGACTCGGAGTTCCGCTCCGTAGTCATACCAACCACTCACGTATGGACACGCTTTAGTCAGATTCTGGAAGGCCAACGTGAGGCATTAATTCCTTGTTTGATGCCAATCACAAAGAAAATTTCTCAGCATCTCGGCGATGTGGCCGCCAAATTCACAATGTTCAGCATTTCTGACGCAGAGGGTCAGCAACAAACTCAGGACACCGACTGACCTTACTTCTCCGTTGTGTGTCGAAACTTGTCCTGCGGACATGATTTTCCTGGGTTTCGGCTTTAATTGTTTTCCATGATCTCGAAAATTAATCGTCGGTTTTGCTTCAGTTTATCGGTGGAACGAGGTCCTTTCATCATAGCAACGTTGAAATTGCCACACATGGTGAGCATAACAGCCTGGCGCCGTCGTTGTTTCTGTTGCTGCTTTTTTTCATAATTTTTTTAGCGATAAAGTATTGTTACGTTATGGGGGTAGATGGAGGAAATTTCATCGGAAAGTTAGGATTGAAGAGTTGTTTGGTCCATGGATGGTAGGAGACATCTCAATGTAATTAAGTATGGAGACTGTGAGCTTAAGTGTTGCGTGTCACCACACGGGGGTGGTGCATTGTTATAGGTAGGGGTTAAGGATAAGTTCCCCCAATATGTGATTGCTCCCTGTGACTTTCCTATGTTTTGTTTTACAAACCATGGAAGAATTGTGTTTTTTATAACAATGACCAAGTTGGCAGGAAGCCCCATTCACAAGGGTGATGGGGTGGTCACGCCCCCTGAGGCTGATGATTGATGGGCGTGACGTTGTGCAAAAAGAAGAGGAGGCGTTGAGGGGCAGGGGATCAGAGGAAGGCATAGGAGCAGGCGATCAGAGAGGGCGAAGGAGGGCAGGTGATCAGAGAGGGTGTAGGAGGCAGGCGATCAGAGAGGGGCGTAGAGGCAGGTGATCAGAGAGGCGTAGGAGGCAGGCGATCAGAGAGGCGTAGGAGGCAGTGTGATTTCAGAGAGGCGTAGGAGGCAGGCGATCAGAGAGGGCGTAGGGAGCAGGTGATCAGAGAGGCGTAGGAGGCAGGGGATCAAAGAGAGGATCAGAGGGAAGAGCTTAGAGCAAGGAGAAGGCATAAGTGCTGAGTGAGAGATGCCACACGGTTCGTCGACGAGAGAACTTAGCTCGGAGATTGGCCTGGAGACTAGGAGGACGTCAAGAACAGGCTGGCTTTCCTTCAACGCCTGACGAGACGGACACGATTCTTGTATCGTGCTAGGGCGATTTGCTCGCGTGCGTTGAGCGATGACGCTGGCATCGACTCTTGGCTGTCTTTATGACATGGGGCCTTCGAAGCCTGGTGTATGTCACCGAATTGGACGGCACCATTTTAAGCTGCACGGGGTCTCTGAGCCTTGGGCGCTGTTTGAATACCACTCACGAATTGCCTGACAAACAATTCCTGTGCAAAAGAGTGTATTGGCGCTATTTTGCGCGTGTCTATTATGTGCAAATTGGAGGTGCCTCGATTCCACGTTTCCCACAAAGCCATCTTGCGACCAAGCTAAGTACCAGAATAAATGAAGAATTGCTTTATTTTGTTTCCCCTTGTTGTATTTAAGTCTGCTGCTGAGGCCGCCTTGACTTAGACCTTTAGTTTATCTTCACGTTATTATTATTTATATCTGAATTATTGTCCTTTGTAAATATTTGTCGTGGGGTTCGAGTTAACACCCCCCTGTCCGTGTGCCTCCGTCCGCTCCGCCATTGTGCCCTGCCCCTCCCGTGCAGGTTATAATCTACAAAACAATCAACGCTGTCTGCCTGCCTATTAGGGAAAACCCTCGACCATCCGGACTGGCAGTGTTAACGCCCGTCACCACAATTTGGGTTGGGGGCAGGGGGGGGAGGATTAAACCTGGACGCAAACCCAAAGCGTCTAAATATCTTTTACAATCTTCATCTGACTGGACTCTCACGAATGTCATCTGAGCAATGGTCAAACTTGTGGCCCAATTGCGACGTATCCGGCAGGAATGAGGCTGGAAAGCAAGACAACACCCAATGTTCTGCCTCTCCGGTGTGGGACCGGATAGCATACAGCCTACCCCAACCGCCAATGATACTTAACGTCTAAACAACCATGCTGAGGCTTAGAGCTTCTATTATTCTGACGTGGGTATGAGTTATTGGTAATCGACTGTGTTGGCCACAGTCTTGGCATAAACGCATTTTTCATCGCAGCGGGCAAAAGCACAAAGAAGGCGACATTTTCTTTTCCTAACAAGCGTAGGGTTCATGGCTCACCGCCGTTTCACAACGTAGTCTGGCTCACGGTAGGCGGAAGCCACAGGGAAGCCAAAAAATTTCAACAAGCTGACTAGTCAACGGCACGATGTGGGGCACACCCAAGTCGGACCAGCACGTTTATTCCGGTATGCACGCCACTGCACATGTATGCCCCATGACTTCACACACACATGTCAGGTGTCATAATGCTTCAAGCACGAAGGCTTTCGCCTAAACTGGCGAGCCTGCTAATCATGATAACATTCGGTATCATCGACACCATGGCGAAAGACCCGAGGCTTGCCAAAATTGCGACGAGGTTTGTCCGAAATACCCGAGGGTTGTATTGGGCCTACAAAAATATTTCACTTTTGGCCGGAAACGGTTACAGAGGAACTGTTATGAAACAACAGAGATGGCTAGATCTTGTGGTTATCACCATGATTAGAGAGAGGATGTCTGTGCTAGTTGGGTCCACGTCGTGTCCGTTGTGGTTGTCACGTCATGTCTGTACTGTGGTGTTGCCGTTGTCCCACGTGTGTCTGTGCTTCTGTCGGGATCCCAATGTCGTGTCCATGCTGTCTCGTGTCCCACCATCGTGCCCTCGGTCATGTCCGTGCCGTGTTTCTGCTGGAGTTAATATTGTTGTAGAATCTGGAAGCATGGCAACAGACATTCGCGTTCCTATAGCTTTAGCTATTTCGATAAGTATGTGATGTTCTAGTTGAGAATTCATTGCCCCATAGTGTCTAATGGTGAAAAATGTAATATTGGCTGTGCGTTTAGTTTTTAATAAGTTAGATTTTTATCCCTTATGCCCAGCTGTAGCTAGAATCAGTGTACTTAAACGATAAGCGTGCACATGGAGAAGAATAGAACAACACAATATCATGACTATTTGGGAATCCGTGTCGTGGCTTATGACCTCTTTGCTTTCGGTGTTTTATAAATGCTGTAGTGCTGGCTGTATAAACACGATTGAGTTTGTGGTTATCTATCTTGTGAATTATTACTTGACGCTGCGCATGTAGAGAATAGGAACAACAACAAAGCGACAATCCATGGCAATTGGAATTCCGTGTGTTGGCTATGACGCTTCTGGCTCCGTTTTTTTTTGCTTCCGTTTTTTTTTGCTTCCGTTTTTTTTGCTTCCTTTTGTTTTTTGTTCTGTTGTTTTTTTTCCGTTTTGTCATGGGAATGATTGCATGGCCGGGAGATAAAGCATCGTCGGAGACATTTTGACCTTAAAGACCTCAAAATAAATATCAGGACATGGTGTATTTTCCTGCCACTGATTTAATAACGTATATCTCTCCGCACATCAAAAAATAATTTTTAATCGTGATACGTTATTGATCGCTGACTCCCGATACCACGGCGGGAAGTAACCGGAAATTGCGTGTATCACAGTTGTGAAACAAGTTATAGTGAAAGTAGAAGCGAATGTAAGAAGAATATCTACGTCGCGTTCTAGTATTTATTTTTTTTAGAGAGATCCTGTTCTAGCGTGTGTGAGTTGTCGTTGTGAAGAATTTTTGAGGAATTTTTTTTTTCAGATGAGTCCTGTTCTAGGCGTTGTAGTTTCGTTGTCAAGGTAATGTTGGAGGTAATATTAATTTTTTTAGATGAGATCTGTTCTAGCGCGGTTGTAGTTGTCTTGTGAAGGTAATGTTGAGGAATTTTTTTTTTTTCAGATGAGATCTCTATCTAGGCGGTGTAGTTGTGAAGGTAATGTTGAGGAATTTTTTTTTTTTCAGATGAGATCCTGTTTCTATGGGTGTAGTTGTGAAGCGTAATGTTGAGGAATTTTTTTTCAGATGAGATTCCTGTTCTCGGCGGTGTAGTTGTTAAAGGTAATGTTGAGTATAATGTTGAGGTAATTATTTTTTTTTAGATGAGATCCTGTTCTAGGCGGTGTAGTTGTCGTTGTGAAGGTAATGTTGAGGATTTTTTTTTTCAGATGAGATCCTGTTCTCGGCGGTGTAGTTGTTAAGGTATGTTGAGGTATAATGTTGAGGTAATTATTTTTTTTTAGATGAGATCCTGTCTAGGCGGTGTAGTTGTCGTTGTGAAGGTAATGTTGAGGATTTTTTTTTTTCAGATGAGATCCTGTTCTCGTGCGTGTAGTTGTTGTGAAGGTAATGTTTAAGGTTAATAGGTAAAGTCAGAAGCGAATGTAATAAGAATTCTACGTTCGCTTCTAGGCTTTGCCTTTTCCATATTAACAACAACAACACGCCTTCACCTCGACGCCATTGACAACGTGCGTCGACCACGTCGTGGGCGGGAGTTTCTCGGCCACCAGAGCTCCCGACTCCGCCCCGGAGAGGATGGAATGTTCCCCCTGACCAATGGGAGGGCGTGAGACGCTCAGACATCGACGAACTCTGGACCAATGGAGGCGTGAGACACCTCAGACATCGACTTTCTGACGACCTGGACCAATGGGAGGCGTGAGACGCCTCAGACATCGACGAACTCTGGACCAATGGAGGCGTGAGGCACCTCAGACATCGACTTTCTGACGAACCCTGGACTAATGGGTGGCGAGACGTCTCAGACGGTGATCCTTCCCATGACACCCCTCCCACAGGAGAGAATGCCATATAAGAAACGCCAGGGCCGTGGAAAGAGCCGAGCATCAGGGGGTGAAGGTCAGGTCAGTGTGAACGTCAGGGTTTGGCATCAGCGTCTGGTCGGCTTGGCAGTGTATCGGGTTTGAGTGCCGGAGATCGACTCGTCTGGTCTGTCGGCTTGGCAGCGATCGGGTCGAGGTGCCGGAGATCGACTCGTCTGGTCTGGTCTGGTCGGCTTGGCAATGATCGGGTTTGAGGTGCGGAGATCGATCGTCTGGCTTGGTCGGCTTGCGATGGATCGGGTTCGAGGTGCGGGGATCGATCGTCTGGTCTGGTCTGGTCGGCTTGGCAGTGATCGGTTCGAGGTGCCGGAGATTGACTTGTCTGGTCTGGTCGGCTTGGCAGTGCCTGCGTCCGACTTTTCCTCCGTCCCTGGTGCTTGGAGTGGCATCGTGTTGCAGGTTCGAGGGCCCGTCGAGCCGGATCGTCGAAGACCACACGAGGTGGACAGGTCCAAGTACAGGCTCTGGTCTCAGCTCCCTTTCCTCGAGCTGGAAAGACTTCAATGAAGACCATTGGGGTCCCGCTGTGTGTTGTGTTGTGTGTGTGTGTGTGTGTGGTGTGTGGTGTGGTGTGTGTGTGTGTGTGTGTGTGTGTGTGTGTGTGTGTGTGTGTGTGTGTGTGTGTGTTGTGTGTGTTGTGCCCGTCTTTAAGTAAACTGTTAAGGGCCTTGTACATTATTTGCATTTCATTTCTATTAGTTGTGATAACTCTGCTTCCTTACGTGCTCCCCTCCTTCCCCACCTATTATAAATAAACCCATGTGTTAAATGTATCAGTTCGTTTTTATGTTTCTTTTATTGGTTTGACATGCTGCGTGTTGGGAATTAGCCAGGCTGTTGCCGCTGTAAAAAGGACATTTGGACCGACGAAAGCTCGGTGACCATCCGCTCGGGTCGCACACGGTTCGAGTACGCTAGCGACTCGTTCCGTACGAGCATCGTCGAGGGTGAATTTCCCCGGTAGTTGGACGTCGTGAGTACTTAGGTAAATTGGAGTTAGACAAATGGACCCTACCTCACGTCGTCGAAACATTGGCGAACTTCGGTCCGATAGATGACCCGTCGGCTCCTGAGTTATCCGGGGTGACGACCTATACATTCCGGGTGATCGGTGGAGCCGACTCCGCAGCTCCATCTAGCGGTTGTGCTCGCAGCCGACGCCCCGGCCCCGCAACAATATAACTGAATTAACAATTAATACAAAAACCCTTATAAACAAAACGCACCAATCAGTAGTGAACATGCCACCGGCGTTTTCATCTTCACCAACACCTCCATTGTCACCATATTTGTCTGAATCGCTTGCATAAAGCTCAAAACAATTCGGCTCCATAATTCCCCCGAAAGCATTTCAATCACTAATTTTGTTTCCAATAGTTTATTCAAAATCCCACTGATCAGTTTCAACATACTGAGAACCTTCAGTGTTGCTAATGATGGTGGAATCGGTATCGGAATCCAAGCTCGAAATACACTTTCTCTACGTAAAGCCGCTGTTTGGATCAAGGTGGCGAAAATTGACACTCGAGGGCTTTTTTAGGCACTTTGTCATTGGCAAAAAAAGCAGAAAAATCCCTTCAAATTAGAACATGATTAATGGTTTTCATTAAAAAAAGAAAAAATTGCGTTTGGGTTTCCCTTTTAACAAAAATCAAATTGGCTTGTTCTTGTCACCGAACCAACTCGTCCACTCGTTGCCACATCTGTCCACAATGTTTTGAAATATCGTGCTCACAAACCGACAGGGGTGAAAACGTAACCTCCATCCACCTTCGCTGGTGGAGAAAAGAATCTCCTCAGACAGCACTTGTATGACATGGCTAAAACATCACGTTCAAATGATCATACTAAACACGACCCGGAGATGCCTGGAGATTTTAATTTTTGTAGCAGTCAGAACTGCAGTGAAGCTCAATTCCGCCGTTTATATTTCATTTCCACCGATAACATTTCAATTCCACCGTTTATATGTCAATTCCGCCGTTAACAGTTCAATTCCACCGCTAACATTTCAATTCCACCGTTAACATTTCAATTCCACCGTTAACATTTCAATTACATCATTAACATTTCAATTCCACCGCTAACATTTCAATTCCACCGTAAACATTTCAATTCCACCACTAACATTTCAATTCCACCGCTAACATTTCAATTCCACCGTTAACATTTCAATTCCACCGTTAACATTTCAATTCCACCGTTTACATTTCGATTCCACCGTTTACATTTCAATTCCACCGCTGACATTTCAATTCCACCGTTAACATTTCAATTCCACCGTTTACATTTCAATTCCACCGTTAACATTTCAATTAAGAGAGATTAAACGGCGAATTGAAGATGTAAACGGTGGACTTGGAATTAATGGATAAACGGTGGAATTGGGAATATAAACGGTGGAATTGGAATATTAAAGCTGAAATGTAAACGGCGGAATTGAAATGTTAACGGAGGAATTGGAATATAAACGGAGGAATTGGAATATAAACGGCGGAATTGAAATGTTAACGGCGGAATTGAAATGTTAGCGGTGGAATTGAATGTTAGCGGTGGAATGAAATGTAAACGGCGA
>CM068952.1:194187880-194203189 GCA_035128595.1 Eptatretus atami
ATCATCTTTGATCACGTGAAACATGCCCACACGTACTGGATATCACCATCATCATCTTGCATCACGTGATACATTGCCACACAATACTGGATATCATCATCTTAGATCAATGTGATACATTGCCAACACATACTGGATATCACCATCATCTTAGATCATGTGATACATTGCCAACATGTCCTGGATATGACCATCATCTTAGATCATGTGATACATTGCCAACACGTCCTGGATATGATCATCATCTTAGATCACGTGATACTTCCCAAACACATCCTGGGATATCACCATCATCATCTTAGATCACGTGATACATTTCCAACACATCCTGGATATCACCATCATCATTTTAGATCAGTGATACATTTCCAACACATCTGGATATCACCTCATCATTTTATCACGTGATGCATTGTAAACACTTACTGGACATCATCATCATTTTATATCACGTGATACATTGTAAACACTTACTGGACATCACCATCATTTTATATCACGTGATACATTGTAAACACTTACTGGACATCACCATCATTTTATATCACGTGATACATTGTACACATTACTGGACATCATCATCATTTATATCACGTGATACATTGTAAACACTTACTGGATATCACCATCATTTTAGATCACGTGATACATTGTAAACACTTACTGGACATCACCATCATCTTAGATCACGTGATACATTCCAACACGTCCTGGATATCACCATCATTTTAGATCACGTGATACATTGTAAACACTTACTGGCATTCATCATTTTAGATCACGTGATACATTGTAAACACTTACTGGACATCACCATCATTTTAGATCACGTGATACATTGTAAACACTTACTGGATATCACCATCATTTTAGATCACGTGATACATTGTAAACACTTACTGGACATCACCATCATTTTAGATCACGTGATACATTGTAAACACTACTGGACATCACCATCATTTTAGATCACGTGATACATTGCCAACACATCCTGGATATCACCATCATTTTAGATCACGTGATACATTGCCAACACTTACTGGACATAACATCATTTTAGATCACGTGATACATTGCCAACACATCCTGGATATCACCATCATTTTAGATCACGTAATACATTGAAACACTTACTGGACATCACCATCATTTTAGATCACGTGATACATTGTAAACACTTACTGGACATCACCATCATTTTAGATCACGTGATACATTGTAAACACTTACTGGATATCACCATCATTTTAGATCACGTGATACATTGCCAACACTTACTGGACATAAGCATCATTTTAGATCACGTGATACATTGTAAACACTTACCGGACATCACCATCATTTTAGATCACGTGATACATTGCCAACACGTCCTGGATATTATCATCATGTTACGTTTTTGCTCGCTCTCCCACTAGGCTTCAAGCTGAGACCTGAAAATGTGGCGAGAAAATGAGTTTCGTTCCCATCTCAGGGTCTGCTATTTCTACACGACATGTCATTTATTTTTAGTTTATCTGGAATTGGAATTCCAGATAAGGTATTGTCACCGTGCACTGTCCATCCATCCTTCTCCGGCAAAACTGCTGGGCCGATCCGGCTGAAATTTGGCAGCAAGGTTCCGCTCCGGACTAGTAAAGGGGATTGCAAAGCTCGTTCTGCTCATGTGACTGAGTAAATTCCTTCAAAAATCTTCTTCTCCAGACCCACCAGTCAGAATGCTATCAAATTTGGGTTACAACATTAGGCCAGGGCTCAGATAAGCTGCAGGTCCATTGGTCTTTTTTTTATTTGTTCATATGTAGCTTCTGGCTGTTTGGCTGCATAAATTTCTGAGGGTGCGGCTGTGCTGCTGATGTAATGCCCCCTTGCTACCAGTAATCTGGTACTCATTTTGCCGACCTCGGAGGGATGACTGGCTGAATCGACCCACCTGGTGTTAATTCAACGACACAACAGGACCCTTAACTGTTAAGCCAACACCACGGTTTACACGGCATGTGATGGCTTACAACATGCCTGACCATGTGTAAAAAATTTAACTTTGAAATCCTGCCAGTTATTTCATACAGAGAAGTCATAGGAGGTCATGTTGAGCTGAAAAGTGCCATTTTAAGTCCATATGGCAACTTCTCGGTGCAGTGTTTTCATCATGAAATATATTTGGAGCTCCGTATTCTGGACAGTCGTTGACCTTCTTGGGTACTACTGGCAAACCGATTTTGAACGCTTTGAATGATACATACGTGATTCAGTAAAATTGTGAAATTTACACTTTTGTCAAAAATATTGGAACTTACTGTACTGTAGGTATCTATAACTTTGAGCTGAAATATCTCCAACAGGATTTAAGAGAAACCTTCAAAAATCGATGATCCGTTGATGTGTCGTCAAAACTACTCGAGAAAAAGGTTTGATGTCCGAAGTAGCAGAGGCGACAGCAGAGGGGCACCAACGAAAATGGTTCCGGAGCTTATTGGGGCCAGGTTGTTGGCCAGGCGGAGCAAGGTGGCATCTTTGTGTCATGTGCTCTGAAGAAACATTCCCGTATAACAGGAGCTTATCGACTATTGGACATTGAACCAGTATTAACAAGAGCGACAATTGCTTTGCAATGCATGTCCCAACCGATGTGATATTTTCTAAGTCCAAAAAGGGTTAACTCTGTGAAAAATTGACAAAATGCCTTAAAACTTGAACTTCTTATGCAACTTATCGTAATAAAGCCATGCATCAAGTTTCAGTTGAATATGTTAAAGGGTATGGGGGGAAAAGTCTGAAAAAAACCACAGGTGGGATGGACGGACGGCAAACCTATTATCCCCTCCTGTGAAATATACTAATAAGGTATCTCATGATCATATTTCATTGGCAAACAAATTCTATTTTCCATCAGACTTGTCACACTTTACGATGCCCAATGAAACCGATGAATTTCATACGCAGTTACACCGGGACACATAAATTATTATGTAGATTATATTATATTATATCAATTCATAGTACAGTATTTACTCTGCAGTAACACAAATGAATGCAACAAAATTCCAGCATTTTGGATTAATCTACGTCATCAGCCCCATTGTTGTCAACATCGACACCCCAACCACTCAGCAGGTGCTGTTCTTGGTCAGTGGCAGTACAATTTTTACAATTCTTACACCCAAAAAAAAGTTGCAAAACAAGCTCGACATACGACATGAGCACAGCCCTCATTCACAATCAGTTTTCACACAGTTACAATTAACATTCTCTTTGAGGACACACTCTGGGACTGAGGCCATTGTCATCCATGTGATAGAGTTCATTGTTTGATCATGTCCATCGGGGGATGGGGAATTTATCATACCAGGGGACTATCCTTAAAAGCCAAGTCAACACTATCTTGGCAGATTGATATATCTGCCAAGATAATTGCATTTATTTTGTCGACACACTTCATCATCTTAAACATCTCGATCATATCTCCTCGTAACAATCTCCTTCAGCCGCTCCTCATAGCTGAGGCTAGCTAGGCCAGGAATCAAGTCTGTAACCTACCGCTGAAGCCTCACTATGGCAGCTAAGTGGTGGTAACCTTCCGAGGTTGTGGTGACCAAAACTGCACATAATATTCTAGATGTGGCCCTCACTAAATTCCTGTACAACATTAACACAACATCTTGATATATAACTGATCCCCCTCCGAATACAGCCTAAAACCCGATTTGCTTTACCTATAGCTGCCTGGCACTGTGCTGTCTACTACTCCCCTATCTATCACCACCCCCAGATCCTTCTCCTGTGTGACACGCTCCAAAATTACCCCTTGCATCCTGTAATCTCTATTTTCATTGTTTTTCCCCTTGCTCAGGTTAAATTACATCTGCCAATCTTTTGCCCAATCGACACAAGTATCAATACTTTCCTGAATCTGATCACCACCCCCTCTGCTATCCACCTTACCTCCAAGCTCTGTGTCATCTGCAAATTTGGAAAGCCTGCTCTGCACCTCACGATATCCAAATAATTATGTAAATAATGAGTGATATTGTCCTCGTACTGATCCCAGAGGTACCTCACAACTTACTGTACATCCTCCCAGCAAGATATCCTCCCACTCACAGCCACTCTTTGCTTCCTATCACTAAGCCAGTTTGCAATCCAATTTGCGACCTGACCAGCCACTCCACAAGCCCTCACTTTGGCTAACGACCTCCGATGTGGCCCCTTATCAAATGCCTTCTTAAAGTCTCGATATACTGTGTTCACTGTCTTTCCCCCATCCACCCAATCAGACACTGCTTCATAGAACTCTTAAAGATTTGTTCGACAGGAACTACAGTAGAATCTGGATAATAAGCGTATGCGCCCATTTTTGGATTAAGTGGAGCACACATGCGCTTATACTTCTTCAAAAAGCCATGACGTGCACTTATAATGGTAAATGTTCATAATGGCTGCATAGATGTCATATTTTACAAAATTGCAATTTGAATTGTCCGTACCTCGGAAACAAAGACTAAATACATTTTCAGTCCTCGAGCAAGTATCCGTTTAAACTCGCAACGAGTTCGTTTTCCATGTCCGGGTAAAAGGCCCGTCTCTCTCTCTGTCTCTGTCTCTCTGCTCTCTGTCTTTTCTGTCTCTCTGTCTCTCTGTCTCTCTGTCTCTCTGTCTCTCTGTCTCTCTGTCTCTCTGTCTCTCTGTCTCTCTCTCTTTTTCTTCGAACCTTTCGCACTCTGAACAATTATTTCCTCATTCTTCACCATTCACATCAAAGTCCTTGTTATAAGTCCGAAGTTATTACACGTCTGTTACTGGTTCTTACAACAGTTGTAAAACGCGATAATCTCAATCTTCTTTTCACCACCATTTTTACGACCCTTGATGAACATCGTTGTCTTGAACGTACAACTCTTGCACGTACCAGTACCAGATGTGAAAGAAATTCGGATTTAAATTTCATGTACCAGTAAGACATGAAACGCTGTCGTGTTTTGAGTTGATAATATTTTTAGTTTTCAAAGCCTTACGATGACGTTTTTATTTACACTTGTATTCAAGCATACGCTTATTATCCAGATTCTACTGTACCTTTGGTAAACACATGCTGACTACCTTTAATTATCTGGATTTGGTTCCTCATCTCGATTTGACTGGCACCAGAAATATGCACAATTTATATTGAAGAGCGAACATGATATCAAAGCCATAATGGTTGAATGGGCATCATCGAAATAGCCCTTCACAGGGTGGACTGCCCTCTGGTCTTAACGGCGATGGGAAGGTTGTATCTGGGGCATGTGAATGCACAGGATAAGTTTAAGATCGGCTTTTTTTTTAATGATTATATTTACTTTGAATCATGTTTGGGGATGGGGGTGGAGTGGGAGTTATTAATCAAATATATATAGAAGAAAGTTTGTTTGTTTTTTGCATTCAGACCATACAGGAACCAGTGCAACCAAACTTTGCATAGAGTCCTCTTTCATCCAGAAAAAGGTTGAGGGCTATGTTTGGATAAAAATTAAAAAATAGAAAAACAAACAAACTTAAAATCAGGTAATTGACTTTCAGGCCTCGATCGGGTCTTCTGCTTATACACTGCCTGGGGGTTTTTTATTTGTTTGTTCTCCCCCCTCTCCCCGGAGTGATCGAGTAATACATATTGTAAGTTGAGGTTACAGTGATTTGTTGTCGACAACACAAATTACTATAGTGTTTACATGTGCACCTGGTATTAAAAAGATTGCTTTACACAGGTTTATTATCACACCTCCATGTTCAGGACTTGAGTAAGGATGTTTCTTAAACCCACTTTGCCTGCTCTCGAGTTGGTTAACGATCCAGGGTTTCGTTCTATAGCCGTATAAGCCATGAAGCTTGAACGTTCATTGGGAACACAACGTTTCACATGTTTCTCAAAGTGGAAGTTCAACCCCCACCTCACGTGTTGCATATGGGTGGTGTGTGGGAATGAATGATGGGTGTCTATCGTACAATCCTCAATACGATTCTCTTGGAGACAAAAGTTTCTCCACCCCACAAACTCCTTACTACCTTCCTGGTGGAGGTATGCGCTATTGTCAGCGCTCGTCCACTTGTCCACCGGTGTCAACAGATCGAGACGTGCCAGAAATCTTGACACCAGTGGCACTACTTACCATGAAGACAACGCTTCAACGTGCACCACCAGGTGATTTCGGTCATCCTACAGACATCTTCGGCTATCAGTGGCGACATGTACTCATTTGGCGAATACCTTCTCGTCACGATGGCGCAAAGAATATCTTCCAACCCTGCAGCCCAGTACGCGGTGAAACGTCAAGAAATGCCACCTTTGTGTCAGTGATGTCATTCTGCTGAAGGCGGATGCGCACAGGAACGGCTGGCCCTATGGACGTGTGATTGAGACGTTGCCCAGCGCAGACGGTCGGGTGTGAAAAGTGTGAATTCACACCATGAAGGACTGCAAACCCAATGTCTACCTGCAACTGAGGTCGTACTGCTCATATCAGCAGAGGAAGAGTGAATTCCTTCATTGTGTTCTCTTGATTGTGAACTTCATATTCTCATGTTATTTCCATTGTGTGTGGCTTGTTCACCTCATGTGTCCTCCATCTCCCCTTGCTCTCACTTCTCATCTGCTGTGGTGCTTCCCCCATTTCCATTTTGTTCTCTTCCATTCTGCTCTTCCACAAGGCTCGAAAAGGAATACAATAAAAATCCACAAATTAAATAATGTCTCCAAACTAGGCAAATTTTATCTGTGACACGTCACAGGTCTACACGAGCTCCATGTTGTTTTTGTCGTTGTTGTTGTTTGGTGACAATTTTTGAAATGTGCACCCATTGGTCGGGCAGCTGCCGGACCACAGACACGTTGGTCGCTTGATTCCGCCCAACACCCACCGTGGCACCCAAACAAAATGATATGGCCGCCATCTTGGTTTTCTGGTGGGCCTAACACATTTGGCCTGTAGGCCTCTGCTGATGATGTACTGGCCGGCTTTGTTGTGTCAGATTTTCATTGGTTTTGTTTGGGTCAAGTGTTAATCATGATGAGGGACCCCGAAAAAAATCTAATCATATGTCGACTAACAGTAAGGTTTAATCAAGCCCGTCAGAACACGCGCTAATGAAGCGTTACGTTACGTAATCGAGCGTCATGACGAAAAAAATTGCGTTACATAAATATTAACTTTTGAACGGCCCCCTATTGGGGTTAAACAATCCATGACGTGTGACGAATCGGCGCGTTCTGATATAATCGTGGCGGAGGCTGACGTGGATGAGAGATGTAGAGTTGGCGTTGCCGGATTTTTGTCCACAGTGCGGTCATTCTTGTTTTGATAATAATGAATCCCGAGAACCAATTGCAAAACAACCTGCCTGGCAATAAATCGGTCGTGATTTAAAAACATGGTGCACAGATGTATATTCTAAATAGATGATGTCTCAACCCCACGATGGTTTCATAGCATCGTATCTCGATTATCGACCACGTAAAGCAAAGGTCAAGCACTGCTAGGTTTTTAAAATGCAAATGTTATTCTAGTCACCTCTGCATTTCCCCTCTTCGGTTTCGAGGTTTCGCTGTCTCCCGATTCCCCCTCTCACCGCCAAGTCCGCCCGTGAGCCGCGAGGTCAGAAAAAGGCGCGGAAATGTTGTTTTTTGATGTTTTTTTTATTTTTATTTGAATCTCTGCACGGGTTTTCCACAGAGGATGGACACGACGAGAGTTTGGGGCAGCGGCGGTCTCGTCCTGGCATGGCTGGAGATCCAGGGTCTATCGGAGGAGTCTCTCCGAGCCGCGGTTACGGGTCTCGGGATCGAGATCCTCGAAGCTCTCTGTGCCCGGGCCGAGCCCCCGACGGTGAGGGTTCGACTGTGTTCTTTGTCCGCCTGAAAGTTCACCTACACCATGTACGCCGAGCTCTGTCGGTACATGGAGTCGTGCCGTGCGGGGAGAGGATCGGAATGGGTCGTCGTGCCCGGATTTGCAAAAGATGCTGATGAGACCGGAGGTTCTGCTGGAGTCGTGCAGGTCAAGTTTGAAGACGAGCACCCGGGTCTTGAAGAAGATGAAAGAGACCTGAAGAATGGTGAGTCGGGAAGTCAAACTTCTTACCCTCCTTGTTCCACACCTTGCACAAATATGACAACACAAAAGCCAATAAGAGTTGAAACAAGAAGGTACTCACACCTTTACCTGGTGTTGGCTTCGTGGTGAGGGTGGCTGGCTTGGGATCCAAGGTTCCTGACTTCGAGCCCTGTTGGCTACTGAATTTACACCAGGTGCGGTTGACTCATCCTCCTGTGGTCGGCGAAATGAGTACCGGTGCACTGGTAAAAAAAAAAAAAGGGCACGGCATCAGTGGCACAGCTGTGCTCCAAGCAATGGTCGGAGTGGTGACCCATGTAGGATTCCATTGCTGTGTTCAAGAGTCCGGTCCACTGGACTGGACTGGACTCACACCTGCACACCTTTTCAGGTGGGAGAGGAAAATGGAGCATATTGTTTGAAAGAGCACCACACAAACCTCCTGCCAGCACCACCCAGCCGGCTATTTATCAGGTAGTCTGAAGACTTCCGATGTAGGGATGGCACGGACACTGCCATCTGTTTAATTGATTTAATCCAGCATAAGCCCCCAAACAATATCGACCAATAAGTGATCGAATAAACCGATAAAGTACCAACCAGTCGTGTAAGGAGGATTTAACATCCAACAACTGTCGTGAAACTCTTGGATGGCATCGCTGAGCTACAAAACTGACAGACCCAAAACATCCCGTTTGGTGTTATTAGCTCACCTGGACTTTGGTCAGGTGAGCCGATACCATCGAGCAGCGTCCACAGGTAGATGGGTGAGTGAGTCTGTTGGTAAACACTTCAGTCATTATCGCTTGAACCAAGCACACAATTTTGATGAAACTCAGCCGCAAGCTTCATATCTGATGCCAAACGAAGGTGTATTAAACGCATCAAAATCTGCGCTCATTCAAGGGTCTGCGGTGGGGGGTAGGGGGGGTTTGACTCCCCCCAAAATAGGTGTTTGCTCTCTTATTCGAAACTACACACGCAATTCTGATGAAACTTGACCACAACCTTCATCACCCGTGATGTACCAAAGTTTGTTCACGGCATTAAAAAAAAAATCAGGGTCGAAGGGGGTCTGTGGGGGGTTTCAGTGACTGGTGCTCCTGATCCAGGTGAGCTTCAGGACGCACGATCATATTTTTCTTGTTCTTATTCTTCTTCTACACAAATCTACGGCATTTTACAGTGGGAAAGTCAACGCCTATTCAAAAAAAACTTATTTTCTATATGTTTATTGATCCTTTCACCGATGTTGGCTGTACAGCAAAGAAGCTTGGCTGTAGCAATCCAAAGCAAAGTAGTGTATGTACCTTTTCACATGTTTTCAAGGTAGTGAACGCAAGGATAAAATATCAAAGGGTGAAAGCAACATTCACTCCATGGAAAACATGATTCAGCCAATGAAATGGAGGAAATAGCCTTGTACAATCAATGAAAGTATGAAGAAAGTCTTCAGCAATCGTACAAAAAGGGCACAAAAACCCGACACAGGAGAAAACTAGACGGCAACTCAATGGAGCACATACCTCCACCAGGCTGATTCGTTTACGTTTTGTATCCCACTGATCGGCCGGATCTGGATTCGGATCTGAACTAAAATCTAATCGGCTTGTTCTTGTCACCTAACCAACTCGTCCACCAAGTTAGTCCGGATCCGTCCATAACTTTTTGAGATATCGTGCTTATATATATATATGTCGTTTTACCCCGATCACTCAATGGTTCTGTTCTGTTCTTCCATATGGCAGCTTGTCTGATGGGTAGCTATCATTTCTTGGAAGCGTGGCTGTGCTGCTGATGCTGTGCCCCTCTACCAGTACACTGGTACTCATTTCGCCGACCTCGGAAGGATGACAGGCTGTCAACCCCACCTGGTGTTCATTCAGCGGCGAAACGGGCTCAAACTCAGGACCCTAAGTTCCGAACCAGCCACCTTAACCACTAAGCCAACACCAGGCTATACTCAATGGTGAGAATCACTTAAAAAAATTATCGGATTCAGATCTTCATCAAAATCGAATTGTTTCCTCCTTGTTACATACCCAACCTGCCCACCACGTTTTGTCCAAATCCGTCCACAACTTTTTCAGATATTTTGCCACATGTTGGTTTTGGCCCCATCTGTCAATAGTAAAACATAGGGGCAATACCCCTGGGCGCTCACCTGGTAGCGGCTGCATAAGAAAAACCAGGGAACCACTGGTAGGCATGCATGACCCACAAAATATGTAATAGAGAAGAAAGTAAATACCGATGGATGTTTTTTTTTTTTAATGCCGTGAACAAATGTTGGTACATCACGAGTGATAAAGGTTGTGGTCAAGTTTCATCGAAATTGTGTCATTTTTGAGAAGAAAGCAAGTATCTCTTGGGGAGGAGGGGGGGCAACCCCCTCTTCCCCGTAAACTCCCTCCATAGACTCCTTCAGACCCCGATTTTTTTTTTTCTTTTCTTTTTTTATATGCCGCCAACAAACTTTGGTACATCACGGGTGATGAAGGTTGTGGTCAAGTTTCATCACAATTGCATGTGTAGTTTCTGAGAAGAAGTTGAAAGTATTTGTGGACAGACTGACGGACGGACGACGTGCCATCCCATAATCTCCCCAGAACTACGTTCCGGTTGAAATAAAAATCACCTCCATCCACCTTTGGTTGGCAGAGTTAAAAATGACGAATTAAAGTGTTGGAAGGAATAATCGGACAGTGGGCCAGATGCCACTTGAGATCACCAGTTCTTTTCATTGTGAGCGATAGCATTGCCTTCGAGGTTGTACATTAACATTGTTTCCAAAAGCACAGTTTCTGTGAACTAACTTTCTTTCTTTGTTTTTGTGAATTATCTTCACAGGCAAACAGGAGAAGCTCATCTCGAACATTCCCTGCACCTCATGTTATCGTACCTTCAACAAAAAAGTTGCATGGATGAGACCCAGGAAGAGGCACCGAACAGTTTCCAGTGACAAAACGAATAAATGCTCCGATAATTATTATTCTTCTCGTACCTGTTACAAGAGAATATTGATGAAGCGCACTCAGACACGCACAAAAGAGAGACCATATACCTGCAGTGTGTGCGGTAAGGGATTGAGTTACTCGTGGAATTTGAAGAATCGCACGCGCACCCACACGGGAGAGCGGCCATACCCTTGCAAATTTTGTGGAAAACGATACTCTACTTCATCCACGTTGAAAAGTCACACACGTATCCACACAGGAGAGCGCCCGTACACTTGCACAGTTTGTGAAAAGACTTTCACACTTTCATCGACATTGAAAGCTCACAGTCGTATTCATACTGGCGAGCGTCCCTACACGTGTACATTTTGTGGAAAGGCATTCTCATTTTCATCAGCTTTGAAAACTCACAAACTTATTCACACGGGAGAGAGTCCATACACTTGCACAGTTTGTGGGAAGGTATTCTCATTTTCATCAGCTTTGAAAAGACACGAAGGTTTCCATCTACGGAAGGATCAAAGAATGCACTTGAGAGAAAATCCTTACAAATGTTCAGTGTGCAGTAAAGTGTTTGCTCGCGCAGCAAATTTGACGAAACATAAAAAAAATACACACCGGAGAGAAGCCCTACAAGTGTTCTGTGTGCATTAAGGCCTTTACTCAGT
The DNA here is from genome assembly GCA_035128595.1 of Eptatretus atami. Lineage (NCBI taxonomy): Eukaryota > Metazoa > Chordata > Myxini > Myxiniformes > Myxinidae > Eptatretus > Eptatretus atami. The sequence continues at coordinate 194,199,596 of CM068952.1, forward strand.
CATCGGCTTTATGTAAGCATCAAAGATTGATACATTCTTAGCACGTAAACGAACACAAAGTATACATTTGGAAACTATCGAAGGTTTCATGATAATACTGTAAGTGCATGGAAAAAAAAAAGAGATGTGACAACAGCGAAAGATCACAGCTCAGTCCTCCGTACATGATCCGACAAAGGGTGGTTGGTTTGGTTCCTGGGGGGGATTCCATCCCATCGTCAGCTTGATAAAGGAGATGTATTCTTGCATTTTAATTTCATGAATCCTTTGCTTATAGCTAATAAATCCTTCCTTCTATTATTTTTATTCACTTGGTGCAAAAATAAGCAATGACAAGTCTGAAGACGACGATGGTTCACGAGCGGTATTTGACGATGTAGATTGTTTCAGAGTCAAGGATGAGACAATGTGATAATTTTTGACCAAGTTATAATTAATTATAGTGGCCTTCAATCAACAGCTGCAAAATGTCGAAACCCGGTTTCGTTCAAACACTTTCAAAATTTGACCTTTGCATAACCTTTAAAGGTCACAAAACAATGTTGTGGACATTAAAATAAGGAAAAGGATACGTGATATAGCTTATTGGAGTTAGTTCGTCGAAGAAGGTCGAAAACCCGGTTCGATTCCCACAACTTTGAAATTTTGACCTTTGTGGCCTTTAAAGGTCAAGGATTATGACCTTTGGTGCAAAACTTCCTCTGGAACATTCCAGGAACAATATAACGTCATATAGGCTATATGGCATTTTGCACTCCTCGGATTATCCATACTTTGATGAAATCAGCGTAAAAACAAAGTTGAAGGGGCGCGCACGGGCAAGGTGTTCGAGATAGAGCAAAATGGTTTCAAGACTTTAGGTGGGAATGACCTCAAGATTATGCATAAAAAATATTGTCATCCTGCGCTCCTCAAAAGTTTGGGCGGTCGTATGATGTTTATGTCAAAATTCGCAATTTTCTAAGTTCTTGACCTTGGGACGAAAATGAAAAAATCAGACAACGACAAGTTTTAGATAATTCATTTTGCTATTCAAATACCGAAGAACCCATTCCATTCAGTCAATTCCCTCGGAGAAGATAGATTTTTAATCCGACTACCCCCTAAAAATGGCTATTTTTTTTGGGCGTGGCTCCGCCCACATTGGGCGTAGCACGCCCTCATCCAGGAAAACACAACTAGACATTGATATCAAACACATAACCAAGTTTCATCAAGATCGGATCAAAGTCCACGGAGTTATGCTCTGGACAGACAGACACACAGACATAACGAATATAGTGGTCACTCTGGCTGGCGCTCGTGAACCAATGAAAGTACAAAATATTTAAAAAAACTTATAATTTTCAACATCCTGTGAGCAGACGACATTTGGGTCTGGGATAGATGAAACAATCATAATAATTGTATTTATCTTGCGCCTTTTGCCAATGGATACAAAGTTCCCTACTCATGGTGATAATGTCGACGAGTGTACTTCCTGTTGCAAAGACAGTTTCGAATTCTGCATGTGTGACTTGAGATCTTTAATGCACAATGGACAACAATGGTTTGTGACGCAAGAGGCCAAGGTTCTTTGCCTGATCGATCGCACCAGCAGGCGAGTGAACTCTAAACTAAAGTTTCTTCTAAACTCAAAGGAAGGGCAGGAACCTAAAACTCTGATGTGGCACAGAATGCAACACAGACCGCTCCCGCACTCCACCCTCACACCTACACTACGCTTTCCTGATTTCCAATTTTGAGAGAATATTCATGAACATTCAATCCTCCACAAACTGCTCATATTTGCTTGACAAGTCTAGATCCAGATATAACCAGAAATCTCTCGCACTCTTGACATCTTTGCAATCTTTCGACAAGATTATAACTTGTAAATTTTGACACTACTCACCTTTTTGTTAAAAAAAACAACCTCTCGCCTCAACGAACATTATACAGTGTATCTTTGATAATAAATGTCATCTCCATAACTCCAAAACCATGGAACCTAGCCGGCCCGAACTTTGCAAGCATACCGAGGGAACTCCAAGGAGGTGCGTGAATGAAAATTGGGTGTTTAGGTTAATTAAAAAAATTATTTTGAAGATAATTTAGGGAAGATTAAAAAAAACCCAAAATAAGCCTTACCAAGATGGTGACACGTCATCTTGGTCAGCCCTGTGTCAGCTCGCAAGAGTCTTAACCTGCCATGTTTTTCCGCCTGCTCAACCATGCCTTGATTTGGAACAGGCCGTCACGATTTTTTAACGGTAAAGTTTTTTTTTTTTCACTTTCCTCACAAATTATCGAATGCCTGATTATCGTAGCGACGAATCGCTGGATACATTGCAATGCTTAGAAACGCCCGGAGACGCCAGCGTTCATGGCTTTATTTAATTTCCTCACATGCCGTATCCTGGAGAATCCCTTAAACTAAGCCGAATTACAAAATTTAAGCTCCAGAATTGAACTTGGCAGCAGTTCCGACTGCTAAGAAAGTTTTAATTTGTCCAATTCGGACATCCTTGGGCGTCTTCGGGTGCACGGGTTTATATGACCGATTGGTAATCGTTTGCCAACCCAGCTGTTCCTTATCAACCGTTTCGTTGGAGTGCTTGCTTGAGTGCTTAAGAAAATTTGTGAGCGCTCACCAAGCTGCTTGACTGTTCTTTTCAAAGCCACCAGAAGTAAGACCCACCGCTTCACTGATGGGAATACTAATCTTTGCGGATTTGCTGGGAAAAAAAAAACAGAATAAAAATTCACTTTTGCCCTTTAAAAATCGTGCGAATAAATTATTGAAACATCAGCTGCTTTTTTGTGTCCTTTTCTCACCTGTGTTGCAGGTAGAGCGACCTGCTTTGTGATGCCTTAAAAGGCGGTGTATGATCAGCGTTTTTCTGAGTCAAATCGATATGAGAAATGGGATTGAATGAGACTCCCTTATTATAAGTGAAGGAGGAAGATATTTTCCGCCCGGTTTTATAAAGAACACAGCGGTTAAAAACAAAACGTTACTGTTTGGACACGTTTTATTGCCCCCGGTAATGGCCTGGTACGCTGCATACCCTCCTCTTGCAATGCCTTCCCCTCCCCTCTACTCACACTATCCGGAGGTTACGGAGAGGAAGGGGTGTCAAAGAATGTGTGAAGTGGACAAATGAAAGCTGTTTGATGAGAAATCGGAACTGCTGCTCCGATCAATTCCGCAATTCGTCTCATGTTAAGAGATTCTAGAGCTCATCATACGTGTGGAAATTAAATAAAGGCAAAACACCAGCGCGGCTTTTTCGACGATTGACAGAAAACACCCTTCCTTCCCTTCCCCTTCCCTCATGCTTACCTCCTCCCAAAGCCCCTGCACCCACCGTGGACGTCTCTGGGCGGTGTCCGGGCATTGTTTAGTTTGACTCGTTTGAACGTGCTGTTTTAACGTACCCAATTTTGTTCAATCCTGTACTAATGCTGGCATAAGGGGATCATTTGTTTGTTTGTTGGTTTGTCCACACAGAACTTTAGTGTTTTTCTCCACAACTGCTTGTCGGATTGAGACAAAATTTTCACCAGAGGAACGACTACCCATGTGGAATGTTTTAATGATAATTATGACGT
>CM068952.1:194203841-194222515 GCA_035128595.1 Eptatretus atami
TTAAAAAAAAAAACATTTGGAAACAATATCGAGGCTCGTATAAGAGCTAAAAAATGAAACACCACACAAAACAAGTCCTGACTAGGGTCTACACTCTCTGCTCTTTTTCTTCTTCCTGTGAAGGATCGTGAGTCGCAAGGTCAGAAAAAGGCGCGGAAATCTCGGCGAGAGAAGAGCGGGTGCACTGCGGTCGGGCGCTGACGTCACTTCCTCCTTTGTGGTGTTTCTTGCTGATTTCTCCTCAACCGGTTGGTCGAACTTGTCCTCCACGTGCAAATGTCTTCCGACGTTTGTCGATAAGGAAAGAGAAAATCGTCGAAGCAAAAAAACCAAAAAGGGAGTGATTTCTTTATAGTTCTTCGTCTCTAAGCGTGGGTTTCTTGATAGAGAATGGACGAGACGAGAGATCGTGGTGGACCCGGTCCAGTCCCGACGTGGCTGGAGATCCAGGGTTTATCGGAGGAATCTCTCCGAGCCGTGGTCACGGGTCTCGGGATCGAGATCCTCGGAGCTCTCTGTGCCCGGGCCGAGCCCGCTCCGGTGAGGGTTCGACTGTGTTCTTTGGCCGCACGGAAGTTCACGTACACCATGTACGTGGAGCTCTGTCGGTACATGGAGTCGTGCCGTGTGGGGAGAGGATCGGAACGGACCGCCATGCCCGCACGTGGAAAGGAGGCCAGAGGACCTGCTGGAGTCGTGCGGATCAAGATCAACGACGGACGCCCGGGTCTTGAAGAAGGTAAAAGGGACCCCGAGGATGGTGAGTGGGACAACCAGACCTTTTTACCTTTCTTACTGCACACCTCGCACAACACTGACAACACACACGCTACATCGGATGGAAAACAAGAAGGTACTCGTACCTACACACACACCTTCTCAGGTGGTGGAAAAGGGAGCATGTGGACGGTGTGTTGTCTGCAGGGCCGGATTAAGAGTTGGCGGGACCCTTGGCCATTTTTTAATGTTTAAGGGAGAGAGAGAGAGGGAGAGTAGAGAGAGAGAGTCAGAGTAGAGAAAGAGAGAGAGTAGAGAGAGACAGAGTCAGAGTAGGGAGAGAAAGTAGAGAGAGTAGAGATTGAGTCAGAGTAGAGAGAGAGAGAGAGTGTAGAGAGAGAGAGTCAGAGTGCAGAGAGAGTCAGAGTGTAGAGAGAGAGAGAGTCGAGTCAGAGTCAGAGTGGTAGAGAGAGTTGAGAGAGTAGAGTCAGAGTAGAGAGAGAGAGAGAGTCAGAGTGTAGAAAGAGGAGAGAGAGAGTCAGAGTGTAGAGAGAGTCGAGAGAGTCAGAGTGTAGAGAGAGTAGATAGAGTTGAGAGAGAGAGTCGAGAGAGAGATACGAGTCAGAGTGTAGAGAGAGTTGAGAGAGAGAGCGTCGAGAGAGAAAGTAGAGAGAGAGAGTCGAGAGAGAGAGTCGAGAGAGAGTCAGAGTAGAGAGTCGAGAGAAAGAGTCAGAGTGTAGAGAGAGTAGAGAGAGTTGAGAGAGAGAGTCGAGAGAGAGTCAGAGTGTAGAGAGAGTAGAGAGAGAGAGAGAGAGAGAGTCGAGAGAGTCAAGAGTGAGTTGAGAGAGTAAGAAAGAAAAAGAAGGCCGTGGGGAAGCAAGAGAAAACGCCCAGATTTCTGTAATAAAAATTGGGAAAACTAATCCTCCAGTTTCACATTCTCGAATATGTTACAACAACCTGTGAGGTGATGAAAGGTCTTTGTTGATGTTGTCCAGGTAACCAGAGAAATGAACGAGCTCCTCTGAAAAAAAATAAAAAAATAAAAAAAACTCCTTCCGAATCTGAATTGGACAACCTGTGCAGGTTTGGCCAAGTTGTCCACTGCTGGCGATGCAGTGTTCACAAGTCAAAGAGCAGCCCAAACTGTTCGTGATGGCCTCCAGATGGAGGGTTTTTGCAGATATCCCATAATGCCGTGCGCGCCGCCATATTGGTTGTACTCGTTTCCCTGGCAACGATAGCATCAGCAGCTCCACAAGTGATCACGTTTACCTCGTTATTCTCACTTACCGCAAAGGAAGATTACCCTAATTATTTGGTCTTGCTGGGTCTTGTTTACCAAATCTCGCTTGTTTCGCTTGCCAACCAATATGGCGCCGAGCACTGCATCATGGCTACTGAAACCCCTCGATACTAGTTTTCTGCGGCTCAGCTCGGCAATAAAGGAGTCCAAAATTTCCACAAAGGTCATTACGCGAAATAAGAGAGAGAGAGCCCGCTTACATAACATAAGCCCGCTTCACCTTCAGTGTCCCCCTTTTCATCAAAAACCTTTCCTCGTGCAGGTGATGTCGTTGTCGTGGAAACGTGTGGAGCTACTCGCTGCGCCCACCTCTCCACCCGTCGTCACAGAGACTGACGTCACAGATTTGCTGTATTGTCATGATTTACACCAATCATAATACAAACGTTTCTTTTGTACAAATTTGTTACTTGCAAAATCGAAGATTTTTCAAGTCGATTGGTCAGTCGCTTTTGTTTGTCTGTCTGTTTGTTTATCACCGACGGATCATAATTTTAAACCGATCTTCACGAAACTTCACCACATGGTCGAGTTTGTCATAAGCAAGAAGCCTATTGTTTTTGAGGTCAAGGTAACTTTAGGTGAGATTTCTAAATTCCTCAATTTTCATCCGATTGACTTAAATTTTAAGAGGATTTATATTTCAGCTCACTGAATTCAACCAACCAATTATTTTTGAGGTCAACATTGTCCCAAGGTCAACAACTCAGGAGGTATTTCTAAAATCCTCAAATTTCATCCCATTGACTTGAAATTTGAAGAGGATTTGCATATCAGGTCACCGAATTCAACCACCAATTCGTTTTTGAGGTCAACATCGACCAAAAGGTCAACAACTTAGGTGTGATTTCTGAATTCCTCAATTTTCATCCGATTGACTTGAAATTTGAAGAGGTTATTTGGTCATTCAATTCAACCAGCAATTATTTTTGAGGTTAAATTTGTTTTCTGAACTTTGCAAGTATCGTGCTCTGCACGACGTCGTCTTGTCTGTCTGTCTGTCTGTCTGTCTGTCTACCGCCTGCAGGTCACAATTTTAAACCGATCTTCATGAAACTTCACCACATAGTAGAGTTTGTCATAAGCAAGAAGCATATTGTTTTTAGGTGAAAGGGTCAACATAGGCCAAAGGTCAACAAATTTGTCGAATTTCTAAAATCCTCAATTTTCTTCCGATTGACTAGGGTTTTGAAAAGGACAATGCCAAACCGATCATTATGAAACTTTACCAAGCTGAAGAGGTAGTCTCAACCGAGAAGCCGATTGATTTTTGAGGTCAAAAAGGTCATCTTGAGGTCAAATTTCTGAAATCTGCATTTTTCATCCGATTGACTTGAAATTTGAACAAGATTTGCATATTGCAGCACTAAATTAGGAAAGCAACTATTTTTGAGGTCAAAAGGTCAAACTTCTAAAATAATCAATTTCCATCTGAAAAATAATCAATTTTCATCCGATTGGCCTGAGCTTTGATTAAGATTGTGAACTATAATCCGAATGAAATGGACAATTTGATGTATCCATGGAAACCTTTGGAGAGACGGTGGATTTTGCATGCATCATGCTCTGAACGACATCTTTTTCTTGTTTGTAATATTGGTGATATTATATTTATTTGAAATTTTAAAAGGTCCAAGTGGTCTAAAGCTCTAAATGGTCAAGGGTCTAAGCTGTCTAAATTCTGAAGGCTGTAAGGGGTCTAAATGGTGTTGGGGGTGTAAAGGTCTAATGGTTCTCAGGGTTAAAAGGGGAAAAAAGTCTAAAGGGTGATGGGATCTAAATGTGTCTAAAGTGTTGAAAGGGTCTTAAAGGTAAAAGGGGTCTTAAGAGTCTTAAAAGTAAAATGGGTCTTGTAGGGTCTTTGAGATCTTGTGAGTGTTTTGGATCTTAAAGGTCTTTAAGGGTCTTGGGAGTCTTTAAGGGTCTTCAACGGTTGAAGGGGTCTCAGCAGTCTAAAGGGTCGAAAGGTACATTCCAATAGTAGGTAATTAACAGATGCACGTGTGTGCTGTCAGGGTGCAACTGACGTTCGAACAGGACGTAATTAATAGACATATAGTCACACGGCTTCACCGCTTCACGGATGGACGGACCGTGCTTTTCGTTTTTGGGTTCTCAGGAAATGTCATCTCTTTGTCTTCAGAAGGTCAGGCCGCTGGACGTCAGTGGGCGGATGCTCGTGACAGCAAATGTTCGCTCTTTCGCTATACTTCTGGAGCTCCACTATTCTTCAGCATCAAGAAGAACTTGGTTAAGCAATTGGTTCACTTCTGTCTGTCTGTCTCCACAAACGTCAGTTTATGATTGTTGAATAACGTAATTTCAATTAAGCGTTATATTTTGAAGTTGAACATGAATTGGATCGTGAATCGGAAAACAAACCTGTAGCTTAGCAGTACTTTGGCTCTGAATTCGTCCTGATCGCACATGCACAGAGAGGTGTGAGACTTTCTTTTTTGTTTTTAATACTCTGCCTGTCTGGAAATCAAACAAAATTGAAAATCATTCCAAACAGGAAACTTACTGTTTTTATGGACGTCATAAAGGACACAAACAACAGGCACGAATAACTTGTGAAACATGTTGATTGTTAAATAAAGTGGTGTAAAAGACAGTGCAGGAACAGTGGTAAACTTCCGGGGAAAAAAATCCTACAACCTGCGACCTTTTGAACCCTGAGCTCCTTGGACTTTTTGGCTCCCCCACCCTGGGCTCCCTGGAGAAAAATCTGACCGCTCGGCTATATGGAGGTTTGAATAGCGGCCGGTATACTGGACGTTCAGGCTTGTGGAGGTTTGAATAGCGGCTGGTAAACCGGCCGCTAGGGTTCAAAGGGTTTAAAAAATTCAATTGAACAGTACAGAACACAAATCGCCTTTTTTGCACTTTCAAAACCCTTCCGTGTAGCATTACTTGGACATGCTAAATAAGGTGGTGTACAGCACACTGCATCAACGTCGGTAAACTTCGGGAATTCTTTTTTGTTCTGCAGTGTTTTGAACACGGCATGGGTTAATGCGTTCTATGAACTCTCTTGTTACCTATATAATTATCTGTCTATCCAATTTATCTATTTCCGCCACACAGCCCATCACCGCCGCCATTTGTGGTGGAAACGACGACGACGACGTCAGGAAAATTTGTAAAACCAATCAGAGTTGTGTTACATGTACATTGTAGATCACCAGACTATGAACTGACAGATTTATCCATCGTCTTCATGTCTGATCGGATGGACTGTGATATGTTCGAGTGAAATGGCGACGTGACAAATTGTTTGCTTGGATTGCAGGAAATTTGAATAAATCGGTAACAGTTTGTGTTTTTAAGGACTTGCTCTTCTTGAAATCATTTACCCGTACCCGGATATTCGAGTAACTAAATAATGGCCCATGTGGACTGAGTGTGGGGAAAATAATCAAGTCGAACAGGTTATTGCACGTTTTAATAACGCATCATCTATATATTGGGTGGTCGCTAGACAACCGTTATTCTCAGGTTTTCTGTATGTATGTATGTATGTAATGGACAGCTCTGGAGGCCAGAGGAGTCAACCGATTTTGATGAAACTTGACTGGTAGGTTCATACCAGGATCTAGTTGTATGCTTTTGAGCACCGTTGCTATGGACGCCACCGTTGCCTAACAACGGGACTTTGAAATTTTTGAAAAATCCCCCCCCCCCCCCCCAAAAAAAATTGAAAATCAAAAATCGGCTTCCGCGCTTTTATGCGCACTATAATCAACCTCTTTGTCAAAAAATTTCAGCCCGATACGTCAAAAACTGTATGACTAGTATGCAATTATGTAGCGACCACCCATGTCGCCTACCGGTTTGTTAAAGTACAATCGTGTCAGTTTTGCATCTGTCTGTCTGTCATGCTACGTCATTACATCTGGGACGTCATTACGGCGTCAGATGGCTGACTCCAACATGCACTGTTTATGTTTTCATACAGTTCAGGCCTAACACATCGTCGAACCTGTCATATTCACAATCACTATTCCCTATCTTTGCGTTTTCCGTTCAGTGTGAAACACAAACAAAGCAAATGTTAAAATTATCAAATATCGAAAGGGTAGGCGTCACGGGCCTTCCAAAAACACGTATAGGCCTTGGGCTTCATTCCTTAGGCCCACCAAACTGAAACTAAACCGGACGCCATCTTGGTTTGCACTCTGTGCTGGGCGAAGGCGATTTGCGTTTCATTGAGAACGACAAACGATCTGGTTTTTTTTCACCTTTTGTGCGATAGTTCTTAAATTTTGGGAGCACGAAGAACTCAAATCGCTGGCAGAGTGTGCAGCCGAGATAATGTACACGTCTGCTGCAGGCAGGGTGATTCATCAATGTGTGAGCCATCCCTTGGATGGACGTTGAACGAGACGTCCCGTCATGCACTCGCTTCCAAGCCGATGACAGGACAGATGAGCATGATGTTGGCAGGATTACTTCTGGGGAAGGCGTTATGTTGACGTTCTGTTTTGTGGAATGGGGGGAAGGGGGTTCCATAGCTAGATTGTGGTATGAATAGCATGGACCGCCATGACCGTACGTGGAGATCTGTCTCTGGACTATGCTCCACTTCCATCCCTTCCCTCTCTCCAAATGGAATCACAGCCGACTCGATTCTGTGTTCGCTTCTTGTGTCCCCACAGGGGCAGATCCAGGAATTTCAAGACAGGGGTTCGTCAGACCATAGTGCCGAACGGAGGGTACGGTGGGGTTTGGGGGTCCTCCCCAAGGAAATTTTGAAAAATGGATCGTCGGAAACATCTGCATTCTTGGAAGTTTTCTGCAGTTCGTTGCTTCTTCCCTGGGCCAACAGTTCAGCAGATTCGTGTTGACTAATGGGGCAAAGTGGCAAACTTGCCCAGTCCATCCTTGGTTAAAAAAAAAAAAGGCCTGTGCACACCTGTAGTGGGAAATGACGGCGTTCACTGACTGCGCTGGGCAAAGGCCAGCACCGCCATGCACCCAGGTTGTGAAGCTTAGGGCAGGGGCTCACCCCACAAAAGAGATAGTATCGCACGGCGGATGTGAGTTGTTTTATTACTCGGGAATGATGCTATTTTTGAATAGACGGCGCTTGTGTTTTTGAATGTCACACATCATGTGGGGATACGGGGACGTCATGGTGTATGTTGATGAGGGCCAGAGATGCCATCTGACTTTCTCCCATGAAATCTCTTAGGTAGGTCTTCATGCGCCGCAGGCAAGAAAATGAGCATTCAGCCTCACAGGAGCCTACAGGAAGGGTGCATCCAACATGGAGGAGGACATTGATCGCTGGAAATTCGTCTCCATATTATAGCACACGAAAACTTCCTCGTCTGTCGTTCTCGTATGGTCTGTCACACTGACAGATGAAAAGAAGTCGGTAATCTTCCTTTTTTTTCTCTTTTTTTTTTTCGGACCTTCCATGACACTCACTCATTTTGTCTTCATTAAAGTTAGTGATACGATTGATCACTGAATGGGAGGGGGGGAGGATGTGAACCCCCTGCACCCACCCTCTGGATCTGCCCTTACTCAACCCCTCACTCTCTGTACCCATCCTTTCGCTGGTGTACCCAACTGCCCCAGACTGTCTTTTGCATCCGAGAAGGTGGAGAAGGTTCTTTAACCTGTGACTAGGACTCTGCAACTGGAGCGGACAGCATCAGCTCCGTGGCCTAAAATCATGCTCTGCTGCTCTTGCCATTGTCTCTCTGCCCTTTTCATCCTATCATTTGCCCAATCAGCCAGCATCACAGCATTACATTAAAAAAGGTGAAAAACTGATCCGCTTAACGACACAATTATCTGCTTGCTTCCAATCATCAGGAAGGTCATGGAATCCTTCATCGCAGTTAATATGGAATCCTTCCTTTTCTCCAAAAACTTCATCTCAGATCGCTAATTTGGTTTCAGACCTGGTCACTCCACCTTCGACATGCTACTTCTACTCACCCAACAATGGATGGAGGCCCTCAGCCTCAGACATGCGACCAGGGCCGTCTCTTAGGACATATCTCGTGCTTTTTATACAGTCTGGCATCCTGCCTTACGCCCCAAACTCCCTGCCTATGACATCCAAGGCCAACTCCACACATGGCTTGCTGACTTCCTCTCCTCTTGTAGCCAACATGTGGCTCTTGACGGAATCCTTTCATCTCCTCTCCCTGTCAACACTGGAGTGCCTAAGGCAGTGTTCTGAGCCCAGTCCTATTCCTGATGTTCATCGATGATCACTGTGACTCTCAGTCCATGCTGCCACTTCCCTCACCCATCTGGCCGACAGCTGGCTGTGGCTGTCAAGACTATTCACCGCTTTGAACTCTTCGTTTGTGGATGCGCTTTTCTTAACCAGCAGGTGATCCACAATGTCCTCGTACCCAACTGGTGGGACTCTTTCTTCGACAATGGACCACTCAGTCAGTGCGATTTCATATGGGTCCAGACCACCAACAAATTTGAGTTTATCCTCAAACCTTACTTTTGCAACGCCCACCAATTGCTCTGAATATATCTTGCTTTCTTTCAGTGTATTCTTCAGCTTCTCTGACATCACATCACATGATTCCAGGAATATCTGGGAACCCTCCGTACGGTGGCTGTGTAACCGTCGATGGAGTCAGGCGAACTGTCCAACTCATGGGTGGAACGGAATGTGACACACAGACGGAGGGAGAGACGAACAAGCGTATTATATGGATAAGTACACTAAAAATTGCCTGTAAAGATGTACTTTAAGATGTTTTTTTTTAATGTCAAAAGCCCATTTTCTGAGAACTAACTTTCCTTTTTGTGAATTATCTTTGCAGGCAAACAGGAGAAGCTCATCACAAAGTTTTCCTGCACCTCGTGCTCTCACTTCTTCAGCACAAAATTTGCATTGATGAGACACAGGAAGAGACACCGACCAGTTTCCAGTGACAAAAAGAACAACTGCACGAGCTTTTCTTCCAGTACCTGCTATAAGAGAGTATTGGTGAAGCACACTCAGACACACCCAAAAGACAAACTCTATACGTGCGGTGTGTGCGGTAAGGGATTGAGTTACTCATGGAATTTGAAGATTCATATGAGGATTCACACGGGGGAGCGCCCGTACTCTTGCAATGTTTGTGGAAAGATGTTCTCCTCCTCTTCAAAATTGAGCCAACATGCTCGTCGTACGCACCCAAAGGAGGCATACGTCTGCAGCGTGTGCGGTGAGAGATTGGGAAACTCATCGGCGTTGAAGACTCACATGCAGATTCACACTGGAGAGCACCCATACGCTTGCAAATTTTGCGCAAGGACATTCTTGACCTTATCCAATTTGATAAATCACACACGTACCCACACAAAGGAACGCCCACACTTGTGTGAGGTTTGTGGAAACAGGTTCTCCTTTTCGTCGGGTTTGAAAAAGCATACTCTTCATTTCCACAGTGGGAACGAACCAGACATCGACAACACAAGTAACATGCCGTATACCTGCAGAGTGTGTGGCAAGGTGTTGAGTGACTCCTCGAAGTTGAAGATTCACACGCGGATTCACACGGGAGAGCGTCCGTACCCTTGCAAGTTGTGTGCAATGGCATTCTCAACTTCATGCAATTTGAAAAATCACCTCCGTACCCACACGGGAGAGCGGCCGTACATATGCGAGGTCTGTGGGAAAACGTTCTCCTCTTATACAGGGATGAAATATCATGCTTGTCATTGCCCTCGTGGAAAGGGACCGTATAGCTACAACACAAAAACAGCACAGACCTGCAGCGTCTGTGGTAAGCTGTTGTGCGACGTGTACAAGTTGAAGGTCCACATGCGCACTCACACCGGAGAGCGCCCGTACGCTTGTATATTTTGTGCGAAGGCCTACTCCACTTCAACGCTTCTGAAAAATCACACACGCATCCACACAGGAGAGCGCCCGTACGCCTGCACGGTTTGTGGAAAGACTTTCAGACTTTCATCGACGTTTAAAACTCACAAACTTATTCACACCGGAGAGAGCCCGTACACCTGCACGGTTTGTGGGAAAGCACTCTCATGCTCGTCGGCCTTGAAAAGGCACGCATGCTACCACACAAGGAAGAATCGAAGAATTCCCTCGGGAGAAAATCCTTCCAATTGTCCTGTGTGCGGCAAAGTATTTCCCTGTTCAGCGAAGTTGTCTCAACATGTCAAAATGCACGCCGTAGAGAAGCCCTACAAGTGTTCTGTGTGCGGCAAGGCCTTTGCTCGTTCAGTAAATTTGGCTCAACATGACAAAATGCACACCGGAGAGAAGCCCTACAAGTGTTCTTTATGCAGCAAGGTATTTGCTCGTCGAATTAACTTATCGAAACATAACAAAATGCACACCGGACAGAAGCCCAACAAGTGTTCTGTGTGCGGCAAGGCATTTGAGCTGTGTGTACATGTGTCAAAACATAGCAAAATACACACCGGAGAATGGACCACACCGACTGGAGAGAAGAAACGTTACAAACAACGAGAGAGGCCGCACAAGTGCTCCGTGTGCTTCAAGGCCTTCATTTATTCTTCAACTTTATATAAACATGAGATGATACACGCGGTGAAGAATTACCAGCGGGAGAATTACCCTTATTCTGTCTTCAGTTGAGTATGGGTGAAGGCCCACAAATGTTCTGACTGCAACGGGGGTTGGGGGAGGGAATTCCTCAATCATCAACTTTATGAGAGGAGCCCTACAACTCTACAATTGTTCTGTGTGCAGCAAGGCCTTTACTCGGTTTTATATAAGCATCAATGATTGATACATTCATAGCAGGTGGACCACAAAATGGACAACTTGAATATCCACCAAAGAACAATGATACGGAAGTTCGAAAATGAAGCACCGTTCAAACGCCTCTGGTTAGAAGAGGGCCACCAAATCTGTCACAAACAAATGTGCAAAACAATTGTCAAGGAATACCTACAGAACAGCCTGGTGCTGGCTGAAGATCTCAGGGTCTCGAGTTCAAGCCCCGTCAGAACAAAAGTACGTGCTGCTTCCTTACTTGCTGCTCAGCATTTAAAAAAAGGATGGCATTAAACAACTAAGAGAATAGTAATAAGAGAATAGGCTTTGGTGGGCCTAATGGGCCTGCTCCTGCATCAAAGTTCCTTGTAAGGGATCATAAAACCATCTTCTCTGGGGATGTAAGACACAACAATGTGCACAGGGTCATTCACTGACATCTGCAAAAGCAATTGTTGAAATCTAGGACATCGTGCTCACGTATGACATGACAATTCCATCAAGCGTGAACAATGCATTGTGACCGGACATAGGGCTAAAGGAGAAAAAGGAAAGGACTGCATTTTCTGGAGGTGTCAGCATCCAGTTACTTTGGTCTAAATAACGGGGAAATGCGAAAAATGACCATGTAGCACAATCTGAAAAGAAAAAATGAGGTCAAAATTACCCAGAAACTGAAGAGCTCCGACATTGTGCCACTGATGGTTCGAGCAACGGGTGGAATTAAATAGAGAACGCCACTGAAATATCTAAAACTATCCCGAGGAATAATACTGCAAACTAACTACAATTGGACACTGGAGATCAGTGACAATCCTAAAAAAGAACCTTTGGAAAAAAAAACAAAAAACAATCAACTCCAAACTCAAAGGAGAAGCAATGACCTAAAACTTGGACACCGCACAGTCCGCAACAAATCAAAAGGTTCTTTTGAAAACGGTAGAGAATTTATGACAGTTTTTCAAACTTTAATATTACGAGTCATGCCAAGATTCCAGCACGGAATTCAAAGAAGTGAACGCGTACGAGACTGGCACATCAGGTATTCAGGCCCATTGGTTTGAGCCATATCGATCGCTCTCGGAGGTCAATCATTGTGTTTGCGGGAAGACATCTGACATTGTAGCATTATCAAAACATTTCATTTGCATTTTGTACTGGAGCAAATCTGAATATTGAACTGTGGTGGTACAAGTTTTTTTGCTTGGATCGAATAATTCCCACCTGATGTTATTTTAAATCAAATTGAAAGCTGATTATTATTTTTTTTTTGTCATGTTTTGTGTCTGTTTTGTTTATATGTTTATGATTTTGATGTTTCTGCATTGTTTTAATAAATCCAAAGTTGATATTTTGAACAACCAGTTTTCCTTGTTGCTTTTGGACTTGTTCATTCCCACTTAACTTTTGTAGTTGACTACTTCGATGAAGTTTTCAAACCTATTCCCAAATTGAGAGCCACTATCATGAGGAGCATTACGACAGTCTTGTTCTTTTGACTGCATTGCGGCAAGCTGTGTTTCGGGGCCACGTTCTCTGGAACATTTTCCGGAGCATTTGTGGGGTGACACGATGAAAAGCAAGTCTCGCCGCTCGTCTAACGTCATCATTGGTTTCATAGCATGGCTGTGCAACAATCTCTCTGAAGCCCCCAAAAAGGAGACAAATTAACACTCTGTACTCAAATGCAATGTCACAATTTTTTTTAAATGGGTGACAATACATTGTGGCCACCCTATACATTACATATACACTACGTCTCTCTCTCTCTCTCTCTCTCTCTCTTCTCTCTTTTCTCTCTCTCTCTCTCTCTCTTCTCTCTCTCTCTCTCTCTCTCTTCTCTCTCTCTCTCTTCTCTCTTCTCTCTCTCTCTCTCTCCACCTTTGCACGTAAAAAGTGCAAAGCTAGAAGCAGAAAGGTATTGAACTATTAGCAGACTGACACAATTTGTATCGACCTTTGAGCGCAACATCCACTTTAGATGTATGCGTGCTTCGTCTCCAAGCGACTGAGCAGTATTCGGCAGGAGTAGAAGCAAGGACGAGTACAGAGGTGCATAATACATGGGGAGATGCACCCCCCCCCCATTTCGTAGGAGAGGATTTCTGGAATTTACTTTCTTGCTAAGCTTCATTAGGTGCGGCTTGAAGGTGAAGCTCCTGTCAAGCTCCTGTCAAGCTCCTACCTCCGAAGTAGGTGGGACTGGCCTCAAACTTTATCAGTTCACCTTGAGCAAATATGGCCGGTTTGCCCTTGGCATCATGATCTTGGAAGTGAAAAACAGAACTCACTGCCTTGCCAATGCTGAGCTTTGGGCACCAGGTTTCAAGGTAGTTCATCATCGTTTGCACGTCGTTAGTCAGCAAGTTCTCGACTTGTTCGAAAGAAGAGACCAGAGCCACCAAGGCGATACCATCAGTGTACATGTACTGATTTGCTTTTGTTTGAGAGATATCATAAGTGTTTACATTGTAGAGAGTCGGCACAAGTACACAGACCCTTGGGCCACACCATTTTTTTTAAACGGTATGATCGGCTGATCTGCCCATGAGTAGTTTTCAAAACAAATGAGTGAGTCTGTAGAAGTTCCGTGATGAAACTAACCATCACACGATCCGGTAAGACACACAGCAGTTGGTGGCGGAGGCTTTCATGCCAAACGGTATGGTATACTGCCGTTAGGTCACGGAAGACAGCTCCAACTATTTGTTTGTCATCAAAGGCAGATTCAATATCCTGCGTTATCAGTGCCACTTGATCAGCAGTCGAACGTAGCTTACGAAACCCATCCTGTTCGTGCGGGAATTGCTTATCAACTACTTAGTTGATTGGTTCCAAGATCAGCCTTTCCAAAAGTTTAAATGTTGCACTCAGCAGCGAAATAGGCCTGGACGATTTTGGGTCGTCCAGCGGCTTACCAGATTTCAGGATGGCATTGACAGTGGCCCCCTACGCCAGGTTTTCCGAATGTCGCTTGTTGTCATGCAGAACAAGAAAATTTTACAAAGCCGTGTGAGCATCGAAGGACCACAGTGTCGGAAAAACTCGTGCACACCATCAGGGCCAGGTGCTTTGTTGAGTTTAAGTTGACCAATAGCAACACTCATTTTTCATCTTTGGTAAAAGGATAAGTCAGACGGCCATCGACAGACGGACGGTTCGTGCAATTTCTCGCAGAAAGACTGCAAAAGTGTACGTTGGGCCTTCTTATCGGAGACGCAGTAATTGCCGTCGTTCACAAGCTGCTTGGCAATTTTGTTTGCTTCAACTTGGCACCGTCTAATAGTCGCTGCTCAGTCGTTGAGGCGGTTCACAATTCCCCAACCTTTCCAAGAATTTCTAAAGTTCCATCTAGGAATTGGCTTGGTTGGTGTAGGTGTAACGAGCTGAGGCAGCGAGATGAGAGACGGTCGATGTTGAGACCGCGGAAACTGGTTCAGAACTCGCCTAGTTGGTAAAGTATCGAAATGTTTCGTGCAGAAAGACGGATCAGGGTTGGTGTCCGTATTCCATCGCCCAGAAAAAAAGCTGGCAGACTTGTTTGGGTCATGCAGAAGAGTAAGTTCATTGGCAGATGCCCAGTCAGAGAGATGGGTGGCATTAGAGTTATTTGTCGCATATCTACCAACGACGTCGGTGACGAGCCATTGGGTTTCACAGTCAGCTTGTGCAATCGTCGGTGTGTTTGAAGACTCCGCCAATCTTGACGGATGTTGCTATGCCCTGGTGCATATTGTGTTAAAATTTTGAGGTAAAGTGGGAAAGCCACCGATGAATGTTGAGGTAAACACAGGCCGAAAGGTCAACGTCGGCCAAGTTGGGACGAGTTTTCCAAAATCCTCGATTTTCATCCGATCGAGGTGAAATTTGAAGAGCATTATTTCATGTCAGGTCGCTGAATGCAACTACCACTAACTTTTATGGTCAAAAAGGTCAACACGGGCCTGATTTCTCGAATTGATAGATTGGGCCAAAAACTAAATGTATCACGAAATCTCGAAAAGTTTGTGGACGAGTTATGACAAAAGAAGGTGGACGAGTTGAATTGGTGACAAGATCAAGCGGATTGGATGTTGGTTCGGATCCAGCCCATCAGTGAAGTACAAAACGTGAACTGTTCCACCTGGCAGAGGTATGCGCTCCACCGAGTACCGTTCCACTTTGTGCTGTTTTGCTAAGTTGTCTCTCCGTGAATGATTTTTTTCATCTGTCCGTTTGTTGTCTGTATGCCTGTGGATGCTTGGCTGCATAATTTTCTGTCAGCGCGGCGGTGCCGCTGTGATGCAGTGCCCCTTTCACGAGCACACTGATACTCGTTTCGCCAAGTTCAAAAAGGACGGGGAGGCTGAATCAACCCGCCTGATGTTAATTCAACGATTCAAAGAGGCTTGAACTCAAGTCCCCAAGATCTCAGCCAATCACCCGAACCGATAAGCCAACCACAGGTTTGTTTGAGTAATTAATTTTCCTCGTCAGTGATGTCCGCAGCGGTCACGCAGCACAGCAAGCTCTGCCGCCTTTGCCGTTGTTGTTGAATGTTATAAGAATTATATTCGTTCAATAATCGCCGATATCAAACGGTCGTGGAGCCATTTTACTTATTTCAATCACCCACTGGTCAGGTTAAAACTGCGAGTGTTATTCTATAACCGGCTCCGATTTCTCCTCTTCAGTGTGAGGTTCCGGTGTCTCCCCCCTCACACCAAGGAGGCCCGTGAGCCGCGCGGTCAGAAAAAGGCGCGAAAATCTCGGGGTGAAATCGGCGCGCGTGCTCAACGCTCGAGCGCTGACGTCACTTCCTGCTTGGCTTTATTGCTCCTCCACTGGTTGGATTTGGTTGTCCTCCACGTGGAAATGTAATATCTTCCGACGCTGATCGATAAGAAAAGAGAAAGTCCTCAAACAAGAGGGAGGGAGGGAGAATATGCTTGTGATGTATTTAATTTAATTGTTTTTTTAATCTCCCAGCACGTGTTCAGTGTTCAGTGTTCTTGACGCACAATGGACGAGATGAGAGCTCGGGGAGACCTCGGGCTCGTCCCTGCATGGATGGAGATCCAGGGTCTATCGGAGGAGTCTCTCCGAGCCGCGGTTACGGGTGTCGGGATCGAGATCCTCGGAGCTCTCTGTGCCCGGGCCGAGCCCCCGATGGTGAGGGTTCAAATCTGTTCTTTGTCCGCACGAACGTTCACCTACACCATGTACGTGGAGCTCTGTCGGTACATGGAGTCGTGCCGTGCGGGGAGAGGATCGGAACGGACCGTCGTGCCCCGGTATGGAAAGGACACCGAGTTGACCGGTGGACCTGGTGGAGTCGTCCGGATCAAGGTTGAAGACGAACATTTAGGTCTTGAAGGAGATCAAAGGAACCCCGAGATTGGTGAGTAGGGAACAAAAACCTTCTCACCCTTCTTGTTCCACCCCAACCCAAGCGAGGTGCTGTTCTTCATAACATCACCTGGAAATGGTACCCCAACCACCTCTGGGGATCTCAGGTGGACTGTGGTATGACGGTGTTTGTTTGTGTGTATAACATGTATAATATGTCATATCATGTGTGTATAATATGTCATGTATCATGTGTGTATAACATGTATCATGTGTGTATAATATGTCATGTACCATGTGTGTATATGTATAATATGTCATATATCTGTGTATAACATGTATAATATGTCATGTATCATGTGTGTATAACATGTATAATGTCATGTATCATGTGTGTATACTATGTATAATATGTCATGTATCATGTGTGTATACTATGTATAATATGTCATGTATCATGTGTGTATAACATGTATAATATATCATGTGTGTATAACATGTATAATATGTCATGTGTGTATAACATGTATAATATGTCGTATCATGTGTGTATAATATGTCATGTATCATGTGTGTATAATATGTCATGTATCATGTGTGTATAACATGTATAATATGTCATGTTTGTATAATATGTCATGTATCGTGTGTATGGTGTGTATAACATGTATAATGTCATATGTGTGTATAACATGCATAATATGTCGTATATCGTGTGTGTATAATATGTCGTATAACATGTATAATATGTCATATATTGTGTGTGTATAACATGTATGTCATGTATCGAGTGTGTATAATATGTCTTGTATCGTGTGTATAACATGTATAATATGTCATATATCGTGTGTGTATAACATGTATATGGTCGTAGTTCATGAACTGGTCACCCTAAAAAGGCGGAGTTGTTACATGTTTTTCAAAACATCCACTTTCCACTTTGACTACAGACCAGAAAAACCACAGATACCGAGATATCTTAGTATGAGAAGAAAGGTAATTTTGTCTAGTTTAATGTGGAAAAAACAAATAAAAAATATACAATAGTTTTTGTGTAACAGGCAAATAAGTGATACAAGTCAGGGGTGGAGTAAACAGGCGGAGGCGGCGGATGTGGTGAGTCAAATTTGGAATAAACTGAATTTATTTCAATCAATAAGCTTTAATCTAATCTATTTTGTTATTTTTTAGGTGAGTAACACTTGGGACTTGCTGTTGCATGATGCAAAATTGATTATTCAACTCGTTATTATTCAGCAAACCCTGACCAATATGTACAAACTCCTAAAAGAGATCTAGTAAATATCTTTACATAGTTATGTATCCAGCAGATTCTCAGGATTAATTTGGCACTTGAATTGTCCAAAACGGCCAAAGGATAACTGATCCACATCCAATTTACTCAGAAAGGGTGAATTCGAGATAAACGCGAAAATGTGTTTTCCTTGTAATGCATTATCCATTAAAGTTCATAATAAAAATACCATATTTGCCGTTAATTAGTGGTTTTTGCTAATTTTTTTCACACAAGTGCATGTTATGTAGCTTGGTGATGTCTATCAACACAGAGAAAACTGAAAAATTGAATATTTTGACCCTGAAACGCAAATGATGACCAGTTCATGAACTACGACCATAATGTCATATATCATGTGTGTATAATATGTCATATATCATGTGTATAATGTCATGTATCATGTGTGTATAATATGTCATGTATCGTGTGTATGTCATGTATCGTGTGTATAATATGTCATATTGTGTGTATAACATGTATATGTCATATATCATGTGTGTATAATATGTCATGTATCGTGTGTATAATATGTCATATTGTGTGTGTATAACATGTATATGTCATATATCATGTCATATATCATGTGTGTATAACATGTCATATATCATGTGTGTATAATATGTCATGTATCATGTGTGTATAACATGTATAATATATCATGTATCGTGTGTATAACGTATGTAATGTACCGTGTTTATAACATTTATAGTATGTCATGTAGCGTGTGTATAACATGTATAGTATGTCATGTATATGTCATGTATCGTGTGTGTATAATATGTCATGTGTATAATATGTCATATCGTGTGTGTATAATATGTCATATGTCATGTATCGTGTGTGTCATATATCATGTGTGTATAATATGTCATGTATCGTGTGTATAATATGTCATATATCGTGTGTATAATATGTCATATATCGTGTGTATAACATGTATAATATGTCATGTATCGTGTGTGTATAACATTTATAATATGTCATATGTGTGTATAACATTTATAATATCTCATGTATCGTGTGTATAACATGTATAATATGTCATATATCGTGTGTATAATATATCCCCAACACTCACACACTGATACTCATGTATCATGTCATGAGTGTCATGACCAAGGACAATGGTCAATGTCATGATATAATGTCACGTCGGAGTGTCAATGGATGATGATAACGGCAATGATAGTCAGTCGGAGTAAGAAGTAAGACGGACGAGAAGTGAAAAAGAGAGTGCAGGCAGGATGGAGTGGTTGGAGAAGAGTTGCAGGAGTGATTTGTGACAG
>CM068952.1:194223764-194245189 GCA_035128595.1 Eptatretus atami
CTCATATATTCCCCTTCTCTCCAGTGCGTACCTCCACCTCTCGAGGCTCGCCTCAGCCTGCTCCCTACTCTCCCTACAGATCATGATGTCATCCGCGAACATCATAGTCCATGGAGACTCCAGTCTGATCTCGTCCGTCAACCTGTCCATCACCATTGCAAACAGGAAAGGGCTCAGAGTCGATCCTTGGTGCAATCCCACTTTTACCTTAAACCGGTCCGTCATTCCTACCGCACACCTCACCGCTGTCACACTGTCCTCATACATATCCTGCACATCCTCACATACTTCTCCACCACTCCCGACTTCCTCACCTACATAGCTAAATAAAACACACGTAACTCCTTCTGGCCTTCCCTATACTTCTCCATCAACATTCTCAAAGCAAACATTGCATCAGTGGTGCTCTTTCCTGGCATAAACCATATTGCTGCTCACAGATCGTCACCTCTCTTCTCAACCTAGCTTCCACTACTCTTTCCCACACCTTCATGGTGTGGCTTAACAACTTTATCCCTCTGTAATTTCCACAGCTCTGCACATCACCCTTTTCTTGAAAATCGGAACCAGTACACTTAATCTCCACTCCTCCGGCATCCTCTCACTTTCCAAGACTTTATTAAACAATCTTGTTAACAACCCCACTGCCATCTCTCCTAAGCACTTCCATGCCTCCGCTGGTATATCATCTGGGCCAACCGCCTTTCCACTTTTCATCCTCTTCATAGCAGTCCTCACTTCATGCCTTACTGATCCACCCACTTCCAGATTCACTATCTCCACCTCTTCCAACCTTCTCTCTCTCTCATTTTCTTCATTCATCAGCTCCTCAAAGTACTCCATCCACCTTCTCAACACACTCTCCTCGCTCGTCAGCACATTCCCATTTGCGTCCTTTATCACCCGAACCTGCAGCACATCCTTCCCAGCTCGGTCCCTCTGTCTTGCCAATCGGTATAAATCCTTTTCCCCTTCTTTTGTATCCAACTTCTCATACAGCTCGTCATATGCCTTTTCCTTGGCCTTTGCCACCTCTCTTTTTGCCTTTCGCCCGCCACTCCTTGTACTCCTGCCTACTTTCTTCATCTCTCTGACTATCCCACTTCCTTTTCGCCAACCCCTTCTTCCTTATACTTTCCTGTACTCACTACCGTCTTATATACTTTCCCCTTCACTCTTGCAGCTACCCTTTCTGCCGAAAGAAGAAGATATCGTGTGTATAATATGTCATATATCATGTGTATATGTCATATATCGTGTGTATGTCATGTATCGTGTGTATAACAATATAATATGTCATATATCATGTGTGTATAACATGTATAATATGTCATATATCATGTGTGTATAACATGTATGATATATCATGTGTGTATAATGTCATGTATCATGTGTATAACATGTATAATGTCATATCGTGTGTATAATATGTCATATCGTGTGTATAACATGTATGTCATATATCGTGTGTATGTCATGTATCGTGTGTATAACATGTATAATATGTCATGTATCGTGGGTATAACATGTATAATATGTCATATATCATGTGTGTATAACATGTATAATATGTCATATTTATGTGTGTATAACATGTATAATATGTCATGTATCGTGTGTATAACATGTATAATATGTCATGTAGCATGTGTATAACATGTATATGTCATGTATCGTGTGTATAATATGTCATGTATCGTGTGTGTATAACATGTCATATATCGTGTATAACATGTATAATATGTCATGTATCGTGTGTATGTCATGTATCGTGTGTATAACATGCATAACATGTATGTCATGTGTGTATAACATGTATAATATATCATGTGTGTATAATATGTCATGTATCGTCTGTATAACATGTATAATATGTCATATATCGTGTGTGTATAATATGTCATGTATCGTGTGTGTATAACATGTATAATATGTCATACCATGTGTGTATAACATGTATAATATGTCATGTATCGTGTGTATAACATGTATAATATGTCATATCGTGTGTGTATAACATGTATGTCATATATCGTGTGTATAACATGTATAATATGTCATTTATCATGTGTGTATAACAATGTCTTATCATGTGTGTATAACATGTATAATATGTCTTATCATGTGTGTATAACATGTATAATATGTCATGTATCGTGTGTGTATAATATGTCATGTATCGTGTGTGTATGCCATGTATCGTGTGTAGAACGTGTATAATGTCATATGTGTGTATAATATGTCATGTATCGTGTGTGTATAACATGTATATGTCATGTATCGTGTGTATAACATGTATAATATGTCATATATCGTGTGTGTATATGTCATGTATCGTGTGTATAACATGTATAATATGTCGTATCGTATGTATAATATGTTATATATCGTGTGTAATATGTCATGTATCGTGCGTGTATATCATGTGTGTATAACATGTATAATATGTCATATATCATGTGTGTATATGTCATGTATCGTGTGTGTATAACATGTATAATATGTCATGTATCGTGCGTGTATAATGTCATATAACATGTGTAATATGTCATATATCATGTGTGTATAACGTGTATAATATGTCATATCATGTGTGTATAATATGTCATAACATGTATAATATGTCATGTATCGTGTGTATAACATGTATTATGTCATATCGTGTGTATATGTCATGTATTGTGTGTATAACATGTATATGTCATGTATCGTGTGTATAACATGTATAATATGTCATATATCGTGTGTATATCATGTATCTTGTGTATAACATGTATAATATGTCATATCATGTGTGTAACATGTATAATATGTCATATATCGTGTGTGTATAACATGTATAATATGTCATATATCATGTGTGTATAACATGTATATGTCATGTATCGTGTGTATAACATGTATAATAAGTCGTATATCATGTGTGTATAATATGTCATATCATGTGTGTATAACATGTATAATGTCATGTATCGTGTGTATAACATGTATGTCATGTATCGTGTGTATAACATGTATAATGTCATATCGTGTGTTTATAACATGTATATTGTTGTATCGTGTGTAGAACATGTATAATATGTCATGTAGCGTGTGTATAACATGTATAATATGTCGTATATCATGTGTATAACATGTATAATGTCATATCATGTGTGTATAACGTATAATATGTCATGTATCGTGTGTATAATATGTCATGTATCGTGTGTATAACATGTATAATATGTCATGTATCGTGTGTGTATAACATGTATAATATGTCATGTATCGTGCGTGTGTGTATAACATGGCATGTATCGTGTGTGTATAACATGTATAATTTTTTGTGTATAACGTATAATATCTCATGTATCTATAATATGTCATGTATTGTGTGTGTATAATATGTCTTGTATCGTGCGTGTGTGTATAACTTTTCATGTATCGTGTGTGTGTGTATAACATGTATAATGTCATGTATCGTGTGTGTATAATGTGTCATGTACCGTGTGTGTATAACATGTATAATATGTCATGTATCGTGTGTGTGTATAAAATGTCATGTATCGTGCATAACATGTATAATATGTCATGTATCGTGTGTGTATAACATGTCATGTATCGTTTGTGTATAACATGTATAATATTTTATGTATCGTGTGTGTATAACATGTATCGTGTGTATAATATGTATAATATGTCATGTATCTGTGTATAACATGTATAATGTCATGTATCGTGCGTGTGTGTATAACATGTATAATATGTCATTGTGTGTGTATAACATGTATAATATGTCATGTATCGTGTGTGTATAATATGTAATATATCATGTGTGTATAACATATATTATGTGATGTATAGTGTGTGTATAACATGTATAATGTCATGTATCATGTGTATAACATGTATAATATGTCATATCATGTGGTATAAGATGTATGTCATGTATCGTGCGTGTGTGTATAACATTTTATGTATCGTGTGTGTGTGTATAATATGTCATGCATAGTGTGTGTGTATAACGTGTATAATTTTTTATGTATCATGTGTGTATAACGTCATGTATCTATAACATGTATAATATGTCATGTATTGTGTGTATAACATGAATAATATGTCATGTATCGTGTGTGTACAACATGTATAATATGTCATGTATTGTGTGTATAACATGTCATGTATCGAGTGTGTATAACATGTATAATATGTCATGTATCATGTGTGTATAACATGTATAATATGTCATGTATTGTGTGTATAACATGTCATGTATCGTGTGTGTATAATATGTCATGTATCGTGTGTGTATAACATGTATAATATGTCATGTATTGTGTATAATATGTCACGTCTCGTGTGTGTATAATATGTCATGTATCGTGTGTATAATATGTCATGTATAACATGTATAATATGTCATGTATCGTGTGTGTATAATGTCATGTATAATATGTCATGTATCGTGCGTGTGTGTATAATATGTCATGTATCGTGTTTGTGTGTGTATAATATGTCATGTATCGTGTGTGTGTATAATATGTCATGTATATGTCATGTATCGTGTGTGTGTGTATAACATGTATTATGTCATGTATCGTGTGTGTATATAATATGTCATGTATCGTGTGTGTGTATAACAGGTATAATATGTCATGAATCACGCGTGTGTATAACATGTATAATATGTCATGTATAGTGCATGTGTATAACATGTATAATATGTCATGTATAGTGCATGTGTATAATATGTCATGTATCATGCGTGTGTATAACGTGTGTGTATGTCATGTATAATATGTCATGTATCGTGCATGTGTATACCGTATAATATGTCGTATCGTCCGTGTGTATAACATATAATGTCATGTATCGTGCGTGTGTATAACGTATGTCATGTCGTGCATGTGTATAATATGTCATGTATAGTGCGTGTGTGTGTATCATGTATAATGTCATGTATCGTGCGTGTGTATAACATGTATGATATGTCATGTATCATGCGTGTGTGTGTACCATGTAGAATATGTCATGTATCGTGCGTGTGTGTAACATGTATAATATGTCATGTATCGTGTGTATAACATGTATAATGTCATGTATCGTGCGTGTGTATAATATGCCATGTATCGTGCATGTGTGTAACATGGAAATATGTCATGTATCGTGTGTATTACATGTAAAATATGTCATGTATCGTGCGTGTGTAACATGTATAATATGTCATGTATCGTGTGTATAACATGTATAATGTCATGTATCGTGCGTGTGTGTATAATGACATGTATCATGCGTGTGTATAACATGTATAATATATCATGTATCGTGCGTGTGTATCACGTATAATGTTATGTAACGTGCATGTGTATAACATGTATAATATGTCATGTATCTTGCGTGTGTGTATCGTGCGTGTATAATGTCATGTAACGTGCATGTGTATAACATGTATAATATATCATGTATCGTGCGTGTGTATCACGTATAATGTCATGTAACGTGCATGTGTATAAAATGTATAATATGTCATGTATTGTGCGTGTGTATAACATGTATAATATGTCATGTATCGTGCGTGTGTGTATAACATGTATAATATGTCATGTATCGTGCGTGTGTGTATAACATCTATACACACGTCTGCACGTGGGATATAGTGAGTGACACAGATGCAGCGCTTCCTGACAAACGATGAGGAATGATCCAACGTCCATATGGGCAGTTTATTCCAATGGTATGGTTGGATAACAGAGTGCTCTGAGCCATGGTGGTTGAAGTGAATCATGTCATTATGTTTGTCTGATCTTTTGGTGTCTCGTTGGGGTTTGATCAGACAAACACTGGATCAATCTGGCAAAATATTCGTATCGTTTGAGTGTTTGGGGTTTGCTGGTCTGATTTGGGATACAAATCTTTCTCCATATGCCAGAGAACAGGTCTGGTGAGGGTCATATCTGGGATGCCTTTCGTTGGTGATGACGTGTGTCAGGACGTGGTTCAAGTTCAACAGAGACTTCACCAGGTAGATCTGCTTCAATGTTTTCTCCAGTCCACACTGGTGTGGTCTTTGACTGATCTCGCAAGACGAATGTATGTCAAACTTGAACGAGGCTGGGACTCGGAGGTTGGTCAGTGGCACCATATTTACCTCCACCGCCAAAGGTGGAAGGAGGTTATGTTTTCACCGCCTGTCTGTCTGTCTGTCTGTCTGTCTGTCTGTCTGTCCGTTTATCAACTACAGGTCACAATTCTAAACGATCGTCATGAAACTTTATTAAGTTGGAGAGGTCGTCTCAGCTGAGACATTGATTTTGAGGTCAAATTTCTAAAATCATCAATTTACATCCAATTAACTTGAAAGTTGAACAGGATTTGCATCATCCATCCACTGAATTGGGAAAGCAACTATTTTTGAGGTCAAAAGGTCAAAAGTCAACTCAAGGTCAAACTTCAAAAATAAATTTCAATCTGAAAATCAATTTTCATCCGATTGACCTGAGCTTTGATTAAGATTGTCAATTTTAATCTTAATGAAATGGACAATTTGTATCCATGGCAACCTTTGGAGAGGGGGTGGGGGGGGGTGGATTTTGCAAGTATCGTGCTCTGCAAAACATCTTTTTCTTATTTGTTTTCGTGCAGGATATCTCAAAAAGTTGTGGACGGATTCGGACGAAACTTGGTGGAAACGTTGAGTGTATGACAAGGAAGAATTTATTCGATTTTGGTGAAGATCTGAATCTGGATATGACAATTATTTAGTTTTTGAAGTGATTCTTCATCATTGAGAGATGGGGTTAAAAACGATATCTAGCCTGATATGTTCTGTTGGATCAGACATTGCGCGGCGGAGGTATGCGCTCTACTGAGTGCCCTTTGAGTTATAGTCTTATCATCGAGGAAGACTTGACGTTTAACAGGTCAAAGGCTCTTGTCATTTAATTCCCTGAAGGGTGTATCGGCCAATATGTCTGCATCTAATTTTTGCACAGCCAAACCCAAGAGGACGTGCATTATTTGTGGACCAAGGCATCATGATGCTACGTTATGTCTGTTTGTTAGTTACCAGAAAAAGGTAAAGGGTGCAGCAGGAAATTTGTGAAGAACAGTGCTTTGAATCACAGGTAAAATAGTATAATGGTTTGGCGACCTTCCAGAAGGCTTACGTCACTGAAAATGACTGAAATGGAAGAGAGTCCTGCCCGGCATCAGAAGTTAGGTTGGTCGAAGATATACGGTGCCTTCAGAAAGTATTCACACCCCTCGACGTTTTCCACATTTTGTTGTTACAGCCTGAATTTAAAATGGATTAAAATTAAAAAAAATTTGTCGCCGATCAACACAAAATATCCCATAATGAAAAAGTGAAAACGTGTTTTTAGAATTTTTTACAAGTTAATTAAAAATTAAAACCTGAAATGTCTTGTGTCAATAAGTATTCAACCCCCTGAGTTAATACTTTGTCAAAGTGATTTTGGCAGTGATTACAGCTTCGAGTCTTCTTGGGTATGTCTGTATCAGCTTTGCACACCTGGATTTGGGGATTTTCTCCCATTCTTCCTTGCAGATTTGCTCAAGCTCTGTCAAGTTTGATGGGGAGCGTCGGTGAACCGAAATCTTCAAGTCTTTCCACAGATTCTCAATGGGATTCAAGTCTGGACTTTGGCTGGGCCACGCAAGGACTTTCATGTTCATGTTCATGTTCTGAAGCCATTCCAGTGTTGCTTTGGCTTGGGGTCATGTCCTGTTGGAATGTAAATCTTCGCCACAGTCTGAGCTCTTTTGCACTCTGAAGCAGGTTCGCCTCAAGGATTTCCCAGTATTTGGCTCCATTCATTGTCCCCTCTATCCTTACAAGTCTCCCAGTCTCTACTGCTGAAAAGCATCCCCATTGCATGATGCTGCCATCACCATGCTTCATGGAAGGGATGGTGTTGGGTGATGAGCTGTGCTCGGTTTCCGTCGGACGTAGCGCTTTGCATGCAGGCCAAAGAGTTCAATTTTCGTCTCATCAGACCACAGCATATTTTTCCTCATGCTCTCAGTCTTTCACGTGTCTTTTTGCAAACTTCAGGTGTGCTGTCACGTGCCTTTTTTCAGGAGTGGCTTCCGTTTAGCCACTCTCCCATAAAGCCTAGATTTGTGAAGTGCTGCAGAGATTGTTGTCCTTCCAGCAGGTTCTCTCATCTCAGCAAAGGAACTCTGTAGTTCCGTCAGAGTGGTCATTGGGTTCTTGGTCACCTCCCTGACCAAGGTCCTTCTTGTCCAGTTGCTCAGTTCATTAGAGCCAGCTTTTGGAAGAGTCTGGGTAGTTCCATATTTTTTCCATTTCCTAATGATGGAGCTCGCTGTGCTCTTGGGAACTTTCATCACTCTAGAAATTGTTTTATACCCTTCCCCAGATCTATGCTTCATCACAATTCTATCTCAGAGTTCTACTACGGACAGTTCCTTGGACTTCATGGTAGAGTATCTGCTCTGACATGTACTGTCAACTGTGGGATCAACAGCTTTCCAAATCATGTCCAATCAATTGAATTGGCCGCAGGTGGACTCCACTCAAGTTGTGGAGAAATCTCAAGGATGCTCAAAGGAAAACGGATGCACCTGAGCTCACTTTGGAGTGTCATAGCAAAGGATTTGAATACTTATTGCCGCAAGACATTTCAGCTTTTCATTTTTCATTAATTTGTAAGAATTTCTCAAAACAAAATTCCACTTTGATGTTATGGGATATTTTGTGTAGATCGGTAACAAAAAAAAAAATCTCAATTTTATCCATTTTAAATTCAGGCTGCAACACCACAAAATGTGAAAAAGTTAAGGTGTGTGAATACTGTGGACTCGGGGTTCGAGACTCGCCATAAGGGGAAGCACTCGGGACCCTCCCGAATGCCTGGTCCTGAGGCCACGGAGCACAGATAACTGCGCACCGGCAGGTTGCTGAGCAACCACGAACGCCGATTGGCACTGTCAATCCGGGCAGGGTGACACCGCTTCACGTGATACCTTACCTGTGGACGGCTGAACCAATTGAGGTCTCGTGCCCTCAACACACACCCGGATTACTGCCGAGCAATACAGTGTGTGTGCGCTGGCTAACGAGCAAATTAATGGGGTAGAACTTCCCGGCTGAACTAATGTGCGGACCATGCTGGACCAATGGAGAAAGGAAGAACACGGGCAGATTGGTACATTTATAAGCAATTTATTATGAAGCAAGGGTGAGAAAAGGTCATATGGCACAATAAAGGGGTTTTTTTCACAAGTATGTATAGTAGGGAAAGCGAGGATTCATGGGTGCAGCGAAAGGAATGCAATTATGTACAAAAAGTAAGACACAAAGCAGAGCTAAACCGATGTAAAACGTCTACAATCTTAAATTATACCACACATTGCAGGTGCCAGCAGACACACACCCGATGAAATTAGAGACAGCCAAGAAAGAGGAGAAGCATTTTAGGCGTAGGCAACCTCTTGGTACCTGGTATGGCGCGCTTAACGGACCTACGCAACCCAATCGCTTCGGAGGGGGGAGGAGGGAAGAAAACTGGAGTGTCTGCGGTGTTTGAGTGGGAGGTGCAAAAGAGGTGTGAAGGAGTACGAATCAGTAATGCTCTTTCAGTGATGTGTCCACAGCAGACAAGACAATAGATGGAAGAGAGAGAGATGCGTGAGAAGACAGCTTACCTGGGCATGCAAGAGAAGTCTGTAAATGTGTTTCAATGATGATTGCTGCGGAACGCCGTGGGAGCCGAGTGCAAGTGATTTGGTGATGACCCCGCATCTCCTCAGCAACAACTCAGTACCGTTCATACTTGGCAACTCGCGCTGCCCTCTCGGCTCTGCTCTCGTTCGGTGAGTCTGGCGCTTGGCCGGAGAAGGCAAAGACCCTGATTTGCTCTCTGCATCTCCTTTTATAGAGCCCAGGCGAATGAGGAGCCAAAATTCAGATCAAAAGACCCTGTCGGTGTTTCCGCGTGTCCTCATTGGCATGCAGACGCCACTCCGAGAAGTAGCCCCACCAGACTCCGGAGGCGAAAATGGCCTCAGTTGCTCCCAGGCTTGGCCACGTAACGAAGCTCTGTGTTTCTATGGGGTCGGGTTTTTGGAAGCGCTCTCCGGCCAAGAACGTGTGATGGACTTCACTTGAGCGCTGTTATTTAGCGGAACGCCAGGGCTACCTAGTCATCGCCGAATGAGTCCCAGCACATACTTGTGCTTCAAGCTACGTGCAAAAGTTGTCTGACTCACAGGCACCCGCTATGTCCCCCTGTTCCCCAGCATCTCCAAAGACTATCGTGAGCGTCTAGGGAGCTGACAGCAGTTGCGGAAATTGTGGTGATAAGGTTGAAGTGGTTATTGTGGGGATTTTTATGAGGCATTGTGGTGAGCACGGTGAGGGTTTGAGGTGAGGCGTCGGTTGGTTAATGGCACGCTGTTTGAACGGGGGACGCTGCAGTCTATCTTCATGACGCTCTGCGGGTAGCATCACTGTTTTGGCGTGCGTGCATGCATGACGTGGTTCGTGTGTGAAATAAGTGAAAGAACGGGATTTAAGACCTAACTGAAAGCACTACGCAACGCTTCTTGTCCCATATACCCACTAGACATAATGGAAGGGCTAACTGGAATGGAAGCGGGGGGGGGGGGGTGCTGGCTTCACAGAACCACAACAATACTTTCTGAAGGCGCTGTATAGCATGATATTTCAACAATGACAAAACTTGGGTGGTGAATTGTGTCGGTGACATGAAAAAAGCCAATTAGATTTTGGTTTCGGTTCGGGATTGCAGATCTGGCCTACCATTGGGATACAATTAACATGAACAGTTCAGCTTGGCGTATGTATGCGCTCTGCCGAGTACCATTCCAGTTACCTCCGCCACCGAAGGTGGATGGAGGTTATATTTTAACTCATGTCTGTCTGTCTGTCTGTCTGTCTGTGAACAGGATATCTCAAAAAGTTGTGGATGTATTCGGACGAAATTTGATGGGGAGGTTGGGTGTGTACCAAAGACGAAATTAATAGATTTTGGTGAAGATCTGGGTCTGGATCCGGATACTGGAATTTATAAAAATGATTCTTCACCATTGAGTGCTCGAGCGAAAAACAATATATAGCACGATATCTCAAAAAGTTAGGGACACGTTGTGACAAAACTTGGTCAACAAATTGGGTGTGTGATGAGGACGAATCGATTCGATTTTGGTGAAGATCTGAATCCAGGTATGATAGTTTTGTTAATCTTTATTCGTGATTCTTCACCATTGAGAGATGTGGCCAAAACAATATACAGCATGATGTTTCGAAAAGTTGAGGTCGGATTATGACAAAACTAGTTGGATGAGTTGGTTCGGCGACAAGAACAAGCCGATTGCATATATTCAATCGATTACGATTATTATGTATTACGGACAAAACGTAAGCTGTTCAGCCTGGCTGGAAGTATGAGCTCCACCGAGTGCTGTTCTAGTTTCAATCGGTTTATTGTGTACTGTCCTGTAATAATTGGAATTGTGATGAGCAACGAAGAAGAAGAAAAAAATCCACTTCACAAAAGTAAATGGTAACTTGCAACGTTTGAACACACCGCGTGGATGTAGCATGGCATATGTAGCCCATCCATCCATCCATCCATCCATCCATTGGGACCGTACTCTGTGCAGAGCGTTGGTGCTGCCTCAGCAGTCTCCTTGGCTATTGGGCGCAATCCTGGACGGGTTGCCACTCCGACACAGGATGCCAGCAATCTGGCACTCATTTTGCCGACCGCGGAAGGATGACAGGCCGAGTCAACCCCACCTGATATTAATTCAACAGCCGAGGGGGATTTGAACTCAGGATCCAAGGATTCCAAGCCCACCACCCTAACCGTTAAGCCAACACCAGGCATATATATATATGTAGCCCCGTGTTGAGAATATTCACACGTTGAAGTCACAGATCATTCGAGGATAATTTAGGACAACCCTTCAGTTGTCGATTTATGTTAACTCATCAATCACAAGTCGTCATTTCACTTTTAACACTAAATTGCTGTCTTCAACTTCAAAACTGTACATTAACATTCTTCTCCAAAGCCGAATTTCTGTGAACTGACTTCTTCTTTTTTCTTTTTTTTTTTGAATGTTTGCAGACAAACAGAAGAAGATCATCACGAAGTCTTCCTACACCTCATGTTCTCGCGACTTCAACACAAAGGCTGCATTGATGCGACACGGGAAGAGGCACCGACCAGTTTCCAGCGACAAAACGAAGAAATGCGCCGATTATTCTTGTCGTACCTGTTATAAGAGCGTTGCAGTGACGCGCACGAAAGAGCGACCATTTACCTGCAGTGTGTGTGGAAGGGGAATGAAGAGGTCAGGGGATTTGAACGTTCACATGCGGATTCACACGGGGGAGCGCCCGTACTCTTGCACGGTTTGTGGAACGATATTCTCCTCCGCTACAGAATTGAGAAAACATTTTATTTATTCCCACCCTGACGAGCCATACACCTGCAGTACTATCTGCAGTGTGTGTGGTCAGCGATTGGGAAACTTGTGGCAGTTGAAGATTCACATGCAGATTCACACTGGAGAGCGCTCGTACGCTTGCACATTTTGTCCAAAGATGTGCACTTCTTCAGACAAGTTGAAAATTCACATCTGTACCCACACTGGAGACAATCCATACGCTTGCAAATTCTGTCCGAAGAGATACACTTCTTCACACAACTTGAAAATTCACACCTGTACCCACACTGGAGACAATCCATACGCTTGCAAATTCTGTCCAAAGACGTACACTTCTTCACACAACTTGAAAAATCACACACGTACCCACGCAAAAGAACGCCCACACGTGTGTGAGGTTTGTGGAAACAGGTTCTCCTTTTCTTCAGGTTTGAAAAAGCATACTCTTCATTTCCACAATGGGAACGAACAAGATATCAACAATGCAAGTAACAAGCCGTATACCTGCAGAGTGTGTGGCAAGTTATTGCGTGACTCCTCAAAGTTGAAGACTCACATGCGGATTCATACCGGAGGGCATCCGTACCCTTGCGAGTTTTGTCCAAAGGCATTCTACTGTTCCACCGTTTTGAAATGTCACACACGTATCCATACAGGGGAGTGTCCGTACACTTGCACAGTTTGTGCAAAGACTTTTAGACTTTTATCGACATTGATACGTCACCGGCATATTCATCATGGAAAAAGCCCATCCCGATACCGTTGCGGAATTTGTCCGAAGGTACTCTCGTGTTCTTCGGCTTTGAAAAGGCATGTGAGTTCACACACAAAGAAGAATGAACGAGTTGACTTGGGAGAAAATCCGAACAAGTGTTCTGTGTGTAATAGGGTGTTTTCTCGTCCGTCGTGTTTGGCTCAACATATCCAAATGCACACCGGAGAGAAGCCCTACAAGTGTTCTGTGTGCAGCAAGGCATTTGCTCGTTCAGGGAATTTGGCCAAGCATATTAAAATACACAACGAAGAGAAGCCCTACCAGTGTTCGGTGTGCGGCAAGGTATTTGCTCATTCAGTACATTTTTCTCAACACATGAAAATGCACGCCGGAGAGAATGACCAACAAGAGAAGCCCTACAAGTGTTCTCTGTGCAGCAAGGCATTTGCTCGTTCAGTAAATTTGTCAAAACATAACAAAATACACAACGGAGAGACGCCCTTCCAGTGCCATGTGTGTAGCAAGGTCGTTTTTGGTTCATCCAATTTGATTCAACATATCAAAGCACACAACGTAGACCGAACCGCATCGACTGGACAGAAGAGAGGTTACACCAAACGAGAGAGACCCCACAAGTGCACCCTGTGCCGCAGGGCCTTCATTCATTCTTCAAGTTTACGCGAACATCAAAGAATACATGCGGGGAAGAATTACCAACGGGAAAATTACCCTTTTTCTGTCTTCAGTTGATTACGGGAGAAGGGCCCACAAGTGTTCCGACCGCAACAGGGGGTTTTGCTAATCATCGACTTTACGTGTCCATCAAAGACTTGATTCAAGAGAGAAGCCCAACAAATGATCTGTGTGCGGCAAGGCCATTATTCATTCGTCAGCTTTATATAAGCATCAAAGATTGATACATTCATCGGAGGGAGACCAAAAAATGGATAACTTAAATATAGACCAAAGAACAGCAACACAGAAGCTCGAAAATTTAGCGCCGTACAAACAACTCGGGGTAATTTGAAGTACATACCGCAAAACTGGAGGTTTTGTTTTGGAAGTATTATGACGGGCAATTTGTGCACTGCATTTTTCAAGTGCATAATTGAATTTTAATAAAAGAATGTAAAAGTCATATCAATAAATTCTGAGTTTTACCGCAATTTTCTGCAGTGTCTATTTCATCACCTTATCGAACGCATTACATTAGTTCTTGGTGCCTGTTGTTTGTGTCCTTTATGAAGTCCCTATAAACAGTAAGTTTCCTGTTTGGAATGATTTTCAATTTTGTTTGACTGCCAGAGAGGCAGACAGAGTAAATTAATTATCTAACTCCTCTCTGCGCATGTGTGGTCGGGATGAATTCAGAACCAAAGTACGGTAAAACGAAAGGCTCGTTTTCCGATTCATGTTCAAAATATAACGCTCAGTTTAAATAAGCTGTTACTTTTATAAACTGACGATCATAAATTGGTAAGACAGACAGATGGACGGACATGAACCAATTGCTTAAGTCCGCTTTTCGCTTCCGATGCATTGGGTAACAATTTCCAAGGAACACCTACTGAAAAAGATCAACCAGGTCACTCTACCCTGGATATGCTGCTTCTGCTCTCCCAACAATGGATGGAAGTCCTCAATGCCAGACAGGAAATCCGAGCCGTATCCCTGGACATTCACGTGCTTTTGACACAGTCTGGCACCCTGCCCTGCTCACAAACTCTCTTCCTATGGTATCCAAGGCCATCTCCACTCATGGCTCGCAGACTCCTCTCCTGTCGCAGTCACCGTGTGGCCTAAATGGAGTTCTTTCATCCCTCTTCCTGTCCAGGCTGGAGTTCCTCAAGGCAGCGTTCTGGGCCCTGTTCGTTTTTCTGGTTTTCATCAATGATCTCTCCGACTCTCTGGAAAATCCTCTATATCTCTTGCTGTGACTCCACCCTCTGCCGTACCATCTGTCATCCCTCAGACCGGCAAGCAGCAGCTTCTTCGCTCACTGCAGATCTGGGTAAAATCACAAACTGGTCCAACACGTGGAACATGTCTTTCAATCTGGACAAATCTCACACTCTCACTATGTCTCTTCGAAAGGACCGTTTAGAACCCCCCCCCCCCCATCCCACTTTCTCAACAATCCTCTGGAAGAAGTCCTTTCATTCAAGCTTTCTGGGTCTCACTATCTGCCATGATCTTTCTGGGAAGCCACATTTCAACCTGCCTCCAAAGCCAGTCGCTGATTGGAATCCTCCGTCGTGCAAAGTCCTTCCTCGGCCCACCTGAGCTCCTGACCACATACAAAGCTTTCGTCTGCAGCCAGATGGAGTACTGCTCTCCTCTGGGCTGGTGCTCCTGCCTCTCACCTTTCTCGGCTTCACGCTGTGGAAACCAAGGCATTTAGGATCATTGGAATCTCCCGCGATGAGGCTGGGTCTTTGTGCCTCTCACTCATTCTCTCAGCGCAAGCAGGTCGGTGATCTTTCTGTCTTCTACTGTCTCCTCTCTGGTCTCCCCCCCCCCCCTTGCTCTGTCGCGATTTGTCCCACCATATTTCCGCAGGGCGATCATGGTCCGCCAACACCCCCTTCTGGTAAAACTACAAAATCACATCCTGCTCACTTCACTCTTTCATTCCTCTTTTTTTCCCGCCTTTGGAATAAGCTCCCACTCTTCAATCCCATTCTTCCCTCCAGGCCTTCAAAACAGCTGTTCACACCACCTCTTATCTCCCCCATCCAAAACCTCAATCTTTTCTACCCCTGTTAATCACCTCAAACCCACCTCCTTCAATTCCTGCTTTCCTTCCTGAATGTCCATCTTCTATTCCCCATGTTCCGCTCCCATCTCTCCTTCCACAGATCTCCTAATGTCTCTGTTCCCCACTGTTTTGTCCTTCCACTCCCACCCTCCTGTCTCATGCCCCTTGCTGTGCGTTGTGTGTTGGTTGACTCTCATACGAGCTCGACAAGGTATACAATTTTTTTGTTGTGGAATGGTAAGAACAGTGCAAATAAAGATGCCACACTTGAAATGGCAGCGAATACAACCCCAATGATTGCAAAGAGAAAGAAGGAAAAGTACAAAACGAAATATCGACAAATGTTCACTGACAATTGAGAGAATATAGAAGAAAGGAAGATTTTATTGCCTGACAAATTGCTTGACAACCGGTCACTTAAGCACACTTTTTGGAAGACTATTACCGGTACCTGAAACACACTTTTTGGAAGATTACTTACCGGTACCTGAAACACACTTTTGGAAGATACTTACGTACCTGAACACACTTTTTGGAAGATTACTTACCGGTACCTGAAACACACTTTTTGGAAGATACTTACGGTACCTGAAACACACTTTACGGAAGATTACTTACCGGTACCTGAAACACACTTTTCAGAAGATTACT
Organism: Eptatretus atami; assembly: GCA_035128595.1. Classification (NCBI taxonomy): domain Eukaryota; kingdom Metazoa; phylum Chordata; class Myxini; order Myxiniformes; family Myxinidae; genus Eptatretus; species Eptatretus atami. The sequence goes on from CM068952.1 coordinate 194,240,333, forward strand.
TACCGGTAACTAACACACTTTACGGAAGACAACTTACTGGTACCTTAAACACACTTTACGGAAGACTACTTACCGGGACCTTAAACACACTTTTCGGAAGATTACTTTCCGGGACCTTCAACACACTTTACGGAAGACTACTTACCGGTACCTTAAACACACTTTACGGAAGATTACTTTACCCGGTACTTAAACCCTTTACGGAAGACCTATTACCGGGACCTTCAACACACTTTACGGAGAATTACTTACCGCGTTCCTTAAACACACTTACGGAAGATTACTTACGGTACTTAAAACCCTCTACGGAAGACTACTTACCGGGACCTTCAAACCACTTTACGGAAGATTACTTACCGGTTCCTTAAACACACTTTACGGAAGATTTACTACCGGTACCTAAACACACTTTTTGTAAGTTACTTACCGTATGAAACACACTTTTCAGAAAGACAACTTACCGGAACCTTAAACACACTTTACAGAAAACAACTTACCGGTACTTAAACACCTTTTACGGAAGACAACTTACCGGTACCTTAAACACACTTTTCAGAAAGACAACTTACCGGTACCTCAACACACTTTCAGAGACAACTTACGCGGTCTACTTAAACACACTTTACGGAAGACAACTTACCGTACCTGAAACACACTTTTCAGAAACAAACTTAACCGGTACCGTTAAACACCACTTTAACGGAAGACTTAAATTACCGGTACCTTAAACACACTTTACGGAAGACTACTTACCGGTACCTGAAACAGACTTTTCAGAAAACAACTTACCGGGACCTTAAACATACTTTTTGGAAGACTACTTACCGGGACCTTCAACACACTTTATGAAAGACTACTTACCGGTACCTTAAACACACTTTACGAAAGACTACTTACCGGTACCTTAAACACACTTTTCGGAAGATTACTTACCGGTACCTTAAACACACTTTACGGAAGACTACTTATTGCGTTGATTCTCCTTATTTCGTTAAAATATGGAATTGGCCGATTTGATGCCGAAAGGACAGCGGTTATACACAAACAACCCCTTGTGAGAGTTACAACATGTATACTTTCTTGGAGTCCTCATCTAGTACCACCTGAATTTAAGCAGATTCCAAATCTAGGAGGCTCAACATCTTTCCACCAGATAGTGTAGCGAACAAGTCACTAATTTAGATGGCTCAGCACTCTCATCCACATAGATTTTGGCTTTAACACCTTTAAATGTACCGACACCACCTTCAAGCAACAATAATTATTTTTAAAGAATGGCATTGTGATTAACATCACAAACACTCAATTTGATCGCAGGCCAATCAAGTTTGATGGATTCAAGCCAATTATGCCAAAATAGTGTTGGCCCAATGCCCTGTGTGATCCACAAGGGTCGTTTCCATGACACATCATTGTAGGTGACCTTCACATCAGCACTATCAATCATAGGTATCAGTTCATTAGTACAAGTTTGCAACTTGGCATTCACAGGTCAAAGTACTGGCCTCGTTATCTCCTAACTAAATAGCCTTTTGAAAGTTTTAGAGCTCACGATTGACTGGCTGGCCCCAGTGTGCAGCTCCATCTCCATGGGAATGTCATTTGGCTCGACCATCCAGAACAATCGGTTTGCTTTTGTCTGGCATAAGCCTACTAAGCAAATCATACTCATCAGAAGCAGGAGGGGTGTTGCTTCAACACCGGTCACTGGTGCAGCCAAATCGATTATGTGGTGAGCCGTACCATGTTGGGATGTCCAACGACTCATCTTACATAGATGCCCAGGTTTGCTGCAGTTATGACAAAAACAATATTTGAAACGACATCGGTGGGGTAAGTGACTGCCACCACAACACCAGTCATGATTTTCCTGTTGGAGAACTCGACCATCTACTGCTACACTTTGGCACAGAAGAGCTCGTCCTCTGAACGGAAGTGTTGTGTTGAGCAGATTGGTGAGACTGAGGTTTACTTTGCTTCTCAGCTGACGATGTTCTCATTAAACAAACTCGACTGGGAGTTCCGCTCCGTAGTCATACAACCACTCACGATCGACACAGCTTTAGTCAGATCGGGAACGGCCAACAGGAGGATAATTCCTTGTTGATGCCAATCACAAAGAAAATTCCTCAGCATCTCGGCGATGTGGCACCAAATTCACAATGTTCAGCATTCTGACGGAGGTCAGCAACAAACTCAGACACCGACTGACCTTACCTCCTCCGTTGTGTGTCGAACTTGTCCTGGGACATGATTTTCCTGGGTTTCGGCTTTAATTGTTTTCCATGATCTCGAAAAATTAATCGTCGGTTTTGTCCTTCAGTTTATCGGTGGAAACGAGGTCCTTCATCATAGCATACGTTGAATTGCCACACATGGTGAGCATAACAGCCTGCGCCGATCAGTTGTTCTGCTGCTGCCATCTTTTTTAGCGATAAAGTATTGTTACGGTTATGGGGGTAGATGGAGGAATTTCATCGGAAAGTTAGGATTGAAGAGTTGTTTGGTCCATGGATGTGTAGGAGACATCTCAATGTAATTAAGTATGGAGACTGTGAGCTTAAGTGTTGCGTGTCACCACACGGGGGGTGGTGCATTGTTAATTAGGTAGGGGTTAAGGATAAGTTCCCCCAATATGTGATTGCTCCCCTGTGACTTTCCCTATGTTTTTGTTTTACAAACCATGGAAGAATTGTGTTTTTATAACATGACCAAGTTGGCAGGAAGCCCCATCACCAAGGGTGATGGGGGTGGTCATGCCCCCGAGGCTGATGATTGATGGTCGTGACGTTAGTGGCAAAAAGAAGAGGAGGGCGTATGAGGCAGGCGATCAGAGAAGGCATAGGAAGCAGGCGATCAGAGAAGGCGAAGGAGGCAGGCGATTAGAGAGGGCGTAGGAGGCAGGTGATCAGAGAGGGCGTAGGAGGCAGGCGATCAGAGAGGGCGTAGGAGGCAGGCGATCAGAAAGAGGATCAGAGGGAAGCAGCTTAGAGCAAGGAGGAAGGCATAAGTGCTGAGTGAGAGATGCACACGGTCGAGAGAGAACTTAGCTCGGAGATGGCCTAGGAGATAGGAGGACGTCAAAGAACAGGCTGGCTTTCCTTCAACGCATGACGAGGACGACACGATTCTTGTATTCGTGCTGAGGCGATTTTGGCTCGCCTGGTGAAGCGAGACGCTGGCCATCGACTCTTGGCTGGTCGTATGACATGGGCCTCGAAGCCTGGTGTATGTCACCGAATGGGACGGCACCATTTTAGCTGCACGGGGTCTCTGAGCCTTGGTGTTGAATACCACTCACGAATTGCCTGACAAACAATTCCCGCTGCAAAAGAGTGTATTGGCGCTATTTTGCGCGTGTCTATATGTGCAAATTGAGGTGCCTCGATTCCACGTTCCACAAAGACCATCTCTGGACCAAGCTAAGTACCAGAATAAAGGAAGAATTTGCTTTTATTTTGTTTCCCCTTGTCTGTATTTAAGTCTGCGTGCTGAGGCGCCTTGACTTTAGACTTTAGTTTATCTCACGATTATTATTATTATATCTGAATTATTGTCCTTTGTAAATATTTGTCGTGGGGTTCGAGTATAAACCCCCCTGTCCTGTGCCTCCGTCGCTCCGCCATTGTGCCCTGCCCCTCCCGTGCAGGTTATAATCTCCAACAATCAATGTGTCTGCCTCCTATTAAGGAAAACCACTCGACCATCCGGACTGGCAGTGTTAACCACCCGTCACCACAATTTGGGTTGGGGGAGGGGGGGGGAGGATTAACCTGGACCGCCAACCCAAGCGATCGTAAAAATCTTTACAATCTTCATCTGACTGGAACTCTCACGAATGTCATCTTGAGCAATGCGTCAAACTTGTGGCCAATTGCGACGTATCCGCAGGAATGAGGGCTGGAAAGCAAGACAACACCCAATGTTCTGCCTCTCCGGTGTGGACCGGATAGCATACAGCTAACCCCCAACCGCCAATGAACTTAACGTCTAACAACCATGCTGAGGCTTAGAGTTCTTTATTCTTGACGTTGGGTATGAGTTATGTGGTAATCGACTGTTGTTGGCCACAGTCTGGCATAAAACGCATTTTTCATCGCAGCGGGCAAAAAAGCACAAAGCAAGGCGACATTTTCTTTCTCAACAAGCGTGGTCATGGCTCACCGCCGTTTTTCAACAAACGTAGTCATGGCTCACGGTAGGCGGAGCCACAGGGAAGCAACAACAATTCTCAACAAGCATGACTAGTCAACCGGCACAGTGTGGCGGCACACCCAAGTCGGACCAGCACGTTTATTCCGGTATGCACGCACTGCACATGTATGCCCCATTGACTTCACACACAACATGTCAGGTGTCATAATGTTCAGTCACGAGCTTTCGCTAACTGGCGAGCCTGCTAACATCATGATAACATCGGTATCATCCGACACCAATGGCAGAAAGACCCGAGGCTTGCCAAAAATTGGACGAGGTTTGTCCGAAATACCCGAGTGTGTATTGGGCCTACAAAATATTCACTTTTGGGCTCGGAACACGTTACAGAGAACTGTTATGAAACAACAGAGATGGCTAGATCTTGTGGTTATCCACCATGATAGAGAGAGGATGTCTGTGCTATGTTGTGTCCCACCGTCGTGTCCGTGGTGTCACGTCATGTCTGTACTGTGGTGTGCCGTGTCCCACCGTCGTGTCTGTGCTCTGTCGGATCCCAATGTCGTGTCCATGCTGTCTCGTGTCCCACCATCGTGCCCGCGGTCATGTCCGTGCCGTGTTTCTGCTGGAGTAATATTGTTGTGAATCTGGAAGCCATGAGCACACAGACATTCAGGTTCCTATAGCTTAGCTATTTCGATA
>CM068952.1:194253155-194268627 GCA_035128595.1 Eptatretus atami
TGGGCCCGATCGATGGGGAATAACCTGAGGATCAAGCACAAGAAAATTCATGATTCTAGCTTCAAGGGTTAATGCTGCAGATTGTTTTTTTCGTAAAATACCCCACATTTAGAGGTTTTTCGGCCGTTGCTAGGCAACGGAGGGGTCCATAGCAACGGCTCTTTCTCACACATAACTAGGACATACCATGAACCTACCATACCAGTTTCATGTATATCTGACTCATAGTCTCTGAGATATAACGAACTTCGTTTTTTTTTATTGTTTTCGACCAGGGTTCATTCAAAGTCTATCTTCTCCGACAGTTTTCATAGGATCCGGCTGGAAATTTTTGACAATATGGCTGAATGTACTGCCCACAGTCGCTCGTGGCCCGATTTTTGATTTTCGAAAAAATTAATTTGAGATTTTTTTTTGAAAATTTCAAAGGTCCGTTGCTAGGCAATGGATGGGTCCATAGCAACGGTCTCATTTGCACACAACTAGGTCATGGTATGAACCTACCAACCAAGTCTCATCGAAATCCCATTGTATTAACTGAGCACTGGACCAAACAGAGGCAGACAGACAGACAGACAGACAGACAAACATATCGACGGAAATACTGATAATAAGGGTAGAAAAATTTTTTTTGAAAAAAATTTTTTTCTCACGAGATCGACTACCCAACAGACAAAACAAACAGAAGAGACACCGTGCAGAGCACGATACTTGCAAAAATCCATAAAACAAAACAGGACCTCAACAATAATTGGTGGTTGAATTAAATGACCAAATAAGAATCCTCTTCAAATTTCAAGCGAATCGGATGAAAATTGACTATTTTGTAAACTCAGCCTAAAATGACTTTTTGGTCCACGTTGACCTCAACATAATTGGCCGTTGAATTCAGTGACCCCAATATAAATCCACTTCAGAATTTCAAGTCAATCGATGAAAAATTGAGGATTTTTTGAAACTCCATCTTAGTCGTTGACCTTTGGCCGATGTTGAGCTTTTGATCTCAAAAACCAATAGGCTTCTTCTTTACGACAAAACTACACCATGTGGTGAAGTTTGTGAAGATTGGTTTAAAATTGTGACCTGTCGGCGATAGACAGACAGACAGACAGGACAGACAGACTAAACAATCTACTTGAAATGTTCAGTTTTGCAAATAAAAATGAAATGGTCCCAAATGGATCACCTTGTCCGTTTGAGGGTAAAAACACCTCTCAAGGTCATCGAGCAACGTCACACACCCATCATACCACAGTCCACCTGAGATCCCCAGAGGTGGTCGGCACCATTCCAGGTGATGTTATGAAGAACAGCGCCTCCCTCGGTTGGGGGAACAAGAAGGGTGAGAAGGTTTTTGTTCCCTACTCACCAATCTCGGGTTCCTTTGATCTCCTTCAAGACCTAAATGTTCGTCTTCACCTTGATCCGGACGACTCCACCAGGTCCACGGTCAACTCGGTGTCCTTTCCATACCGGCACGACGGTCCGTTCCGATCCTCTCCCGCACGGCACGACTCCATGTACCGACAGAGCTCCACGTACATGGTGTAGGTGAACTTCGTGCGGACAAAGAACACAGTCAACCCTCACGGTCGGCGCGGGCTTGGCCCGGGCACAGAGAGCTCCGAGGATCTCGATCCCGAGACCCGTAACCGCGGCTCGGAGAGACTCCTCGATAAACCCTGGATCTCCATCCATGCCGGGACGAGCCCGAGGTCTCCCCGAGCTCTTCATCTCGTCCATTGTGCGTCAAGAAGAACACTGAAACGTGCTGGAGATTAAAAAAACAATTAAATTAAATACATCACATGCATTTTCTCCCTCCCTCCCTCTTGTTTGACTACTTTCTCTTTTCTTTTCGATCAGCGTCGGAAAATATACATTTCCACGTGGAGGACAACCAAATCCAACCAGTGGAGGAGCAAAAAGCCAAGCAGGAAGTGACGTCAGCGCTCGATCTTTCTGCGCCGCCGTTGTCACCCGTGGTTACGTGCCTTTTTCTGACCTCGCGGCTCACGGGCCTCCTTGGTGTGAGGGGAAAACACCGAACCTACACTAAAGAGGGCAATTCGGAGCGGTTATAGAATAACATTCACAGTTTTAACCTGACAGTGGGTGATTGAAAGAAAGTAAAATGGATCCTCGACCACACCGGTGTAAAGACTTCAAGTTACCCCCCTTTTCAAGTTACCCCCGGGGGTAGCCTGAACCGATTCATATTACCCCCGCACTTTGACATTACCCCCTCCCTGATTATCTGAAATGATAAATTATTATGCCACAACTCATGATACGTTTATTGAATAGAACACGTTAAACATACAGATTGAAACTCGTCTCAAAGTCTGGAAACATAAAAAAATGTAACAAAAATGTTAATTGTACTCTGGTGGTTGTCGTATGCAGCTTAGCTGCCGGGGTAGCTCTCATTTCTTGAAGCGTGACTGTGTCGCTGATGCAGTGCCCCTCTACAGTACACACACTGGAACTGGTACTCATTCCTCCGACCTCGGAAGGATGACAGGCTGAGTCAACCCCCGGTGCATTAATTCAGCGGCCGACGGGGCTTGAACTCAGGACCAAGATCCCAAATCGCCACCCTAACACTGAGCCAACACCAGGCTGCGCACTCAGCCTGTCATCCTTCCGAGGTCGGCGGAATGAGTACCAGTTCCAGTGTGTGTACAGGTAGAGGGGCACTGCATCAGCGACACAGTCACGCTTCAAGAAATGAAAGCTACCCCGCAGCTAAGCTGCCATACGACCACCACCACCACAATGAAATTGTGAATTAAAAATAAGCTGTTTTCATTGCCTTTTCTTATACATTGATTTTATTGCCTTGTTTCCAAATTGTAAGTATAGTCTGAGTTGGTTAAAAAGATATACAGTATGTCTATTTGGATCAACTATATCGAAGAAGGATTCATAAAATGTGGCAAAAACTATAACTGTATGAAATACTGATTTCAATTAATAACAATATTAAATAAAATCATCATAATAAAATCAAAATTCATTGCAAACTCTTTAAAGGCGGCACGTGGTCAATGGTTTTTCCCTCAATAAATTACTATTTTTTAAATAATCATACATAAATAAATGTTTTGAGGGGGGTAACTGAAATCGTAGGGGGTACGATGAAATCGGGTTCAGGCTACCCCCGGGGGTAACTTGAAAGGGGGGTAGCTTGAAAGGGGGGTAGCTTGAAAGGGGGGTAACTTGAAAGGGCAAGGGGGTAGCTTGAAAGGGGGGACTTAAAAGAGGGGGGTAGCCTTGAAGAAGGGGGGGAGCTTGAAGGGGGGGTAGCTTGAATCTTTACACCAGCTCCACGACACCATGAACGGTGTTCGTTGATGTTCGCGCCGTCCCGCGATCGCCGTGTCCAATGTGAGGAAAATGGGAGGAGGGAGGTGAACAATACAGGAGATTTGATATTCGACAATGGAATTGGAATGTAAACGGTGGATTGGAATGTAAACGGATGGAATGAATAGGGGGAATTGGAAACTAAATGGTGGAATTGGAATGTAAACGGCGGAAATTGGAAATGTAAACGGTGGAATTGGAATGTAAACGGTGGAATTGGAATGTAAACGGGGGAATTGAATGTAAACGGGGAATTGGATAGTAAACGGTGAATTGGAATCTAAACGTGGAATTGGAATGTAAACGGTGGAATTTGGAACTGTAAACGTGGAATTGGAATGTAAACGGTGAATTGGAATATAAACTTGGAATTGGAATGTAAAACGGTGGAATTGAATGTAAACGTGGAATTGAAGTAAACGCGGAATTGGAATGTAAACCGGCGGAATTGAAATGTCAACGGCGGATTGAAATGTAAACGGTGGAATTGGAATGTAAATGGTGGAATTGGAATAAAACGGTGGAATTGACAATGTAAAACGGCGGAATATGGATGTAAACGAGTGGATTGAATATAACGGTGAATTTGAATATGAAACTGGCGAATGAAATGTAATACGGCGGGAATTGAATGTTAACGGAGGAATGTGAATATAAACGAGGAATTGGAATATAACGGCGGGAATTGGAAATGTTAACGGCGAATTGAAATGTTAGCTGAGAATAGCGGTGGAATTGAAATGCTTAGCGGTGAATGTGAAGTATTGAAATGTAAACGGCGAATTGAAATGTTAAGCGGGATTGTGTAAGCGATGAAATGTAAAACGGTGGAATTGAATGTTAACGGTGGATTGAAATGTTAGCGGTGGAATTGAAATGTAGCGCTGCGAATGAAGTTAACATGTAATAGAATAGTAAACTGTAGTGGATTGGAAATGTAACGGTGGAATTGAAGTGTACGGTTGGAATTGAAATGTACGGTGCTGAAATGAACGATGGTAAACGGTGAATTGAAATGTTAACGGTGGATTGAATGAAGGATGATGTTAGCGGTGGAATTGAAATGTTTAGTGGTGCGAATTGAATGTTTAAGGTGGAATTGAAATGTTAGCGCGTGGAAATTGAAATGTTAATGATGTAATTGAAATGTTAACGGTGAATGATAATAGGTGTAATTAGCGGTGGTTGAACTGAACGGGAATGACTTACGTGGAATTTGGGGAATAATATATAACGGTGGAATGAATGTCGGATGTATAACCATTACTTCATGAGTTTCTGACTGCTACAAAAATTAAAATCTCCAGGCATCTCCGGGTCGTGTTTAGTATTGATCATTTGAAGTGATGTTTAGCCTGCATCCACAAGTGCCTGTCTGAGGAGATCTTTCTCACACAGCGAAGTGTGATTGGAGGTTACGTTTCACCCTTGTCGGTTTGTGAGCACGATATTATCAAAACATTGGTGGACAGATGTGGCAACGAGTGACGAGTTGGTTCGGTGGACAAGACAACAATTTGGATTTTGTTAAAAGGGAAAGCCAATCTGCAAATTTTCTTTTCTTTATGAAAACCCATTAATATTGTTCTAATTTAGGAAGTTTTCTGCTTTTTTGCCAAGACAAAGTGCCTAAAAAGCCTACGAGTGTCAATTTTGTCGCTCACTTGGATCCACAGCGGCTTTAGTAGAGAAGTTATGTTGAGCTTGGATTCGATACCGATTCCACAATTCATTAGCAACACTGAAGTTCTCAGTAAATGTTGAAACTGATCAGTGGGATTTTGATAAAACTATTGGAAACAAAATTAAGTGATGAAATGCTTTCGGGGGAATTATGGAGAGCCGAATTGTTTTGACGCTTTATGCAAGCGATTCAGACAAATATGGTGACAATGGAGGTTGTTGGTGAAGATGAAAACCCGGTGGATGTTCAATACTGATTTGTGCGTTTTGTATAAGTTGTTTAATTGTTTAATTAGTATATATTGTTGGGGCCGGCGGGCGGTGCGAGCACAACCGCTAGAATGGAGCGCGGAGTCGGCTCCACCGATAACCGAATGTAAGGTGTCACCCCGATATCGCATCAGGTTCTATTGGGTAGGCGACTACCCATGTCCGCCTACCGGCTTGTCTGTCTGTCTGTCTGTTTATCACCTTCAGGTCACAATTCTAAACCGATCTTCACGAAACTTCACCACATGGTAGAGTTTGTCATAAACAAGACGCCTATTGTTTTTGAGGTCAAAAGGTCAACACTTGGCACAGCTAAGTTATCCTTATTCAAAAATAAATAAAATAAAAAAAGAACCCATGTCAAAAAAAAAATCAAATATTTTCTGGCTGTGAGACCATGCGTCCGATCAAATTGAAATTGAAAACATCTATTCCCGATCACTACTCGATCATAATTGTGAAGTTTCACGTCGATTTGACGGCACCTTGAACAAAGACACCTTTGACGTAATAAAAAAAATCACACTCATTCCCCATGAGGAGGACTTCCGATGTACTAAGTTTCAATTTTTTTTCCTTGGTGCGGTTTCAGAGATACAGAGGTCCAAAGTTTTTTTCCCTTTCAATCGTTCACACCTCTTTGAGATTGAAGGATGGCATTGAACAACAATAAAGACACCAACTAATTTGAAACACACCAACTAAACAATGCTAGCAGCCGGGACACCCGGATTAACATCCATCCGAGGCTCCGAGGCGTGGCACAGCCTGTATGCAGAACCCTCCCTGTGAATCACCAATCGGACAGTTTATAGTCTGTCGGGGAATCTAACCTGGACGCAACAGCTTAAAGGTTAAATCTCTACCATCTTCGTACACACACACACACACACACACACACACACACACACACACACACACACACACACACACACCTGTTTACCTTCATGATCTCTCGTAGCTTGTACATGTTGCTGCATTTGAGCCTGGGAATAACTGCTGAAATCTCTCTGTCCGGGTTCTTCCCCATTTCTTTGTTCTTTGTTCCTTTCACATTTCTTTGTATTTTTATTTATTTATTTATCGAATGAATTATTTGGGTTTTTTTTTTTTTTTGCACAATTCTCTTTTCTTTCTAGCTCTTGCTTTTCTTATATTTTCTCTCTTTCTTTATATTTTATAAAGAAAAAAAATTATTTATTTTTGAATAAGGCTCACTTGGCTGCGCCTGGATGGGTTTGAGGGTTGTGGAGTAGCGGCTGAAACCCGAATCCCATCCAGGTTCCTCCTGACGACTCCATCTTTGCTCTTTACTTCTTCGGGTTCCTTCTTGGTCTTCAGTTTCAGTACATAATTAGATATTGAGAAATAAAAGACAAATTTTCCATTTCTTGGATCACTGTGACAATCTCATTTTGAATCCCTTTTGAACGCCACTCATAACTCGGTCAAGCCTCCATATCGAAATCTCTATGCTGTTGCTTGTTGGCAGACGGTCTACGATGCGCCAACCAAGTCTTCCGAAGGCACGATTGCCGCAACAAAATGCAGCGCAAACATTCACCATTTTAACAAATGTGAACACAATGATGCAGTCCATGTGTAGTTTCGCTTTGTTTGCTTGTACTCCAAGATGGCAGATCGCAAATGTGGTGACATCACACTCGCTGCTGAACGGGGGTTTGTCAAACATTATAAAAACAATATCTTCTTTATTATTTATATATAAATCTAATTAGGGATTCTCGTTCATTATTGGGATTCAAGAAACCAAATGGAAAGGTGACAGAGCGAGGATGTTGGTCGGAGGAGATGGAAGAAGTAATTATCTTTTCTTTTCTTTTTTTGTTTACATAGTCGAACAGTTGAGATGGGGGAGAAACACCAACAGCAGAGCCAAATGCCAATATAGAGGGATGCAGACAAACACTGGTTGTGGGGAGGAATGGGGGGCAGGAGTGGATGCATGCGGTTTGCAAGACGGACACGGAAAGAAACTCTCAGAAGGGAAAACTGGAAATTTGGAAGGAAGAGGGATGGCTTTGGATTGTGGACGATCTGAGATGGTGATGAACAGCTGTTTTGAAGAACTGGAGTGGAGAATGAGATTGAAGAGGATGTGGTAGTTTGTTCCATGGGTGGGGAAAAAAAAGAGGAACAAATGAGTGGAGGTGAGCAGTGATCCTGGATTTGGGTAGATTCACCAGAAGGGGATTGATGGTGGACTGTGTGTGCCCTGCAGAAACCTGGGGGTGGGGGGGAACAAAGCACAGAAAGAGCAGAGGGTGAAAGGCCAGCAAGGAGGTGGTAGAAGATAGAGAGAACACCGACCTATCCGTGATGACTAAGTGATAGGGCCAGATCTCCAGCTTCATTGCCGGAAATTCCAATGATCTTGAAGGCCTTGTTTTCCACAGCGTCAAGCTGAGCAAGATGTGGGGCAGGGAAGGCAGCCCAGAAGGGAGAGTAGTACTCTAATCAAGCTGTGGATGAAAGCGTTGTAGGTGGATAGGAGCTCAGGTGTGCCAAGGAAAGACTGTATGACATGGGCCTGGCGATACATCGATTACATCAGTGTAATTTTTCATTTCGATATCCCGGTATACCGACAAAAACCAGTATGAAAAAAAAAATCAGCATATTCCAACAAATTAAGAAAGGTGTTTACATTCTTAAAATACCGTGCATGATTTTAAAGCTTTGATGCACTTGGCTACCTGTAACCGTGGAACGGACGATCTCAAGACATGCCAGGAAGTAGGTATAGTAGGTTTTAACTTTTAACCCTCAGCACCCAACACCATACAAGCATTCACATTTTTCTTTCCTTAACAGCTGTTTTTCAAAGCAATTGCCAATTGGTTATTACCTCCACCACCATAGGTGGAAGGAAGTTGTTTTCACCCCTTTCTGTTGGGTCGCCGAAATAGGTGACTTATTGTCAGTAATTCTGTCTGTTTGTTTGGATGTTTGTTCGTTTGTCATCAGATAAATGGTAGTAAACGTGGGCGGATTTTGACCAAACTCGGGTGGTAGGTACATCTTATGACCAATTGCTTTGGAAATTGTGATGGTTGCTTGGGATGCTTTGGTTCCTTAGCAACAACCGAAAAACCTTCAAAATCGGTACCGTTCACGCGAAATCAATTCCGAAAGCCATTATCTCATGTAGGGTTATGAAATTTGGCACGAATGATCTACAGGTGATGCTCTATCAAATATATTCCGGTTTTTGTGATATATGGAATATTTACCCGCAGCGCCCCCTACAATTAGGGTATGCGCGAAAATTGGCGAAAATTGAAGGCCCTAGCGAACAGGTGAGTGCATCGATACGAATGAACTTTGCAGGTTCATAGTACTCAATGAGTACTACAACTTTGCCTCAGGACATATTGACCGATTTCGCTTAGGTCAGGGGTCAAAGGTCAATTTTGCAAAAATCGATAATATGCGAGAGCTGGAGGTGCCTTCGCGCCAAATGCTACTCCTCCTAGGGTTATGGTCGGATGGTCATGAAAATTCACACTAATCGTCTGGAATACATTGTGCAACAACGATGAGCCGGATTTTCGATTTAGATCTTTGTTCACCACAGCACCCCCCTCGAACTTTGGGGATTTCGATTTCAAACCGCATTTTCGGTACTTTTCATTCAAATGGATACGAGTAGTTATCAGTAGATGGAACTGGATGAGATTTGATATGCATAATCTTAAGGTGATTCCTATCAGCTATATGACATCCATTTTGCTCTATATCTTATAGTTTCCATGCTCGGCGACCCATCGCCGCCTGCCGGCTTGTCTGTCGTTTGTTTGTTTTGTTTGTGTACAGGATATCTCAAAAAGTTGCGGATGGATTCGGATGAAATTTTGTGGACAGTTGGGTGTGTGACAAGGACGAACTGATTAGATTTTGGTGAAGATCCGGATCCGGATCTGACTACCAGAATTTTTTTTAAGTGATTCTTCACCAAAGAGAGATTGGGCCAAAAACGATATGTAGCACGATATCTCAAATAGTTGTGGACGGATTCGGATGAAACGTTGTGGACACATTGGGTGTGTGACTGGGAAGAATTGATTCCATTTTGGTGAAGACCGAATCCGGATCTGATAATTTTTTCATTGATTCTTCACCGTTGAGAGATCGGGCCAAAAACTATAAATAACACGCTATCTTAAAAAGTTGCGGACGGATTTGGGCAAAACTTGATGGACAGGTTGGGTGTGTCACAAGGATGAATTGATTCGATTTTGGTGAAGATCCGGATCCCGATAAGATAATTTTTTTTGAATTTTTAAAATGATTCTTGACCATTGAGAGATGGGGCCAAAAACGATACATGGCACGAAATTTCAAAAAGTTGTTGGGCTCGATGTGTTCCACTGGATCAGGCATTGCATGGCGGAGGTATGCGCTCCACCAAGTGCCTTTCTAGTTTTATATGAATCGGGTGTGCTTTAGAAAGCCTGTGCTGATTACTCGTACGGCGATCCACGATAGTGATATCAGCCTGTGCCGATAACCGACACGGCAATCAGTGATAGTGACACTGGCCTGTGCTGATTACCAACATGGCAATCCACGATATAGTGCTACCGGCCTGGGCATTAATACGTCATGGACCATTACGTGTTTTTGGAACCTGCGTAAAAAAATTATTTATTTATTTTGATTCCGATATACCGGCATGGGCCCACCGATAAATCAATACCGACGGAACCTATTACTATAAGAGGATGTCCATTTGGCGGCTGGCTTTGGAGGCCAACCTTGAAATGTGGTTTGCCCAATAAAGATCATAGCTGAGAGTGAGACCCAGGAGCGAGGGTGATTCCAGTAAACCGCTCATTACTATGAGCGCAAACCCCCCCCTCCCCTTCCACGCCCCACCCTGCCCCACCTTTTATAAAAACTTGTATTAAAGTCTGCAAAGGTATGTCATATTCAGTATTCACTTCTTTCATGATAACAAAATGCTTTACTAACTGAAAATAATCTTCCCAGCAATGGATGTTCAGGTGAAATAAAAAAAATTTCCCCAAATATCACTTTTTATTTGCATTGTTTTCTTTGTTATAATTTGCACAGAATCGCCCCCCAAATGCCATATTTTGACAATTTGTCAATATTTCCCGGGAGGACACTTCCGTGGATCCCCCTAATTAGGAGTCGTTTTGCCCATGACTTTCCTTTTTTTTCAAAAGTTCTGCAGTTTCACCCACGGTTACACTCACAGCTCATTTAAGGATAATTTATTATAAAAATGCCTCTCATAATTTCAGTGGTAACAACAAAAACATTGCTTTCAAAAATGGAGGCCAACATTAAGATTTTTTTTCAAAACCTAGTTTCTGAGATATGACTTCTTTTTTTTTTTGTGAATGTTCTTCACAGGCAAACAGAAGATCATCATGATGTTTTCTGAACCATCGTGCTCTCGTGCCTTCAAGACAAAGGCTGCATTGATGAGACACACGAAGAGGCACCGACCAGTTTCCAGTGACAAAACGAAGGAATGCACCGATTATTCTTCTCTTACCTGTTATCAGAGCATTTCGGTCAACCGCAAAAAAAAATTGGTGACGCGCACAAAAGAGAGACCATTTACCTGCAGTGTGTGTGGTAAGGGAATGAGGAAGTCGGGGGAGTTGACTATTCACATGCGGATTCACACCGGGGAGCGTCCGTACTCTTGCAAGGTTTGTGGAAAGATGTTCTACTCCTCTTCAAATTTGAGTAAACATTTTAGGTGTTTACACCCTGAGGAGCGCTTTACCTGCAGTATTACCTGCAAGGTGTGTGGAAAGAGGTTGAGAAACTTTTGGCAGTTGAAGATTCACATGCGGATTCACACTGGAGAGTGCACAATCCGATACACTTGTAAATTTTGTCAAAACTCGTATGCTAATTCACACAGCTTGCATTTGCATCCGTGTAGCCACACAGGTGAGCTCCCATACAGTTGTGAGGTTTGTGGAAAAAAGTTCTCCTTTTCTTCAGGTTCGAAAAGGCATGCTCGTATGCACACTGTGAACAAAAAATATATCAACAATAGGCTTACGAGAAACTCGTACCCTTGCGGAGTTTGTGCGATGGTATTCTCATCTTCAGAATCTTTAAAAAGGCATGCAGGTTATCACACAGGGAAGAATGAAGGAGTTCCCTTGGGAGAAGAGCCTTACAAGTGCTCTGTGTGCAGTATGGTATTGTCTGGTTCAACAAGTTTGTCTCTCCATATCAAAGCGCACAAAAAAGAAAAATCCTACAAGTGTTCTGTGTGTAGTAGGGTATTTTCTCGTTCATCATGTTTGGCTCAACATATCAAAATGCACACCGGAGAGAAGCCCTACAAGTGTTCTGTGTGCAGCAAGGCATTTGCTCGTTCAGTAAATTTGTCAAAACATAATAAAATACACAACGGAGAGAAGCCCTTCCAGTGTTCTGTGTGTGGCAAGGTATTTGCTCATTCAGTAAATTTGGCTCAACATAACAAAATGCACACCGGAGCGAAGCCCTACAAGTGTTCTATTTGCAGCAAGGCATTTGTGCTTTCAGTAAATTTGTCAAAGCATCATAAAATACACAACGGAGAAT
This sequence comes from Eptatretus atami, assembly GCA_035128595.1. Taxonomy (NCBI): domain Eukaryota; kingdom Metazoa; phylum Chordata; class Myxini; order Myxiniformes; family Myxinidae; genus Eptatretus; species Eptatretus atami. The sequence goes on from CM068952.1 coordinate 194,265,081, forward strand.
GCAGCACACCAACTGGAAAGAAGAAACGTTACAACCGACCAAAGAGGCCCTGCATATGTTCTGTGTGTTTCAAGAGATTTCCTGATTCTTCAACTTTATATGAACATGAAATGATACATGAGGTGAAGAATTACCAACGGGAGAGGTACCCTTATTCTGCCTTCAGTTAAGTGCCGGAGAAGCCCCACAAGTGTTCTGACTGCAACAGGGGATTTCCTCAATCATCAACTTTACATGTCCATCAAAGACTTCATTAATGAGAGAAGCCCTACAAATGTTCTGTGTGCAGCAAGACCATTGTTCAGTCCTCAGCTTTATTTAAGCATCAAAGGTTGATATAACATAGGAGGTAGACCAAAAATTTGAAAAACTTAAATATCGAACAAAGAACAGCGACACAGAAAAAGGAAGCACCAGAGAACCGCGCTGGGGTGGAAGAAGACCACCAAATTGTCAACAAACCAATGTCGAAAACAATTGCCAAGAGATACCATGACTCAAGCTACAAACAACTATCATCCCAAGAAACAAAATCAGTCATACACAAACTTGCAGTCCCAGTATTCCAAAATGGTTACAGAATAGTAATAACAGGTGTGAATAATAGATGCCACCAATGAAATTGAAATGGTAGCACACACAGCCACAATGATTGCAAAGAAGAAAAGAAGTATAAAGCTGTCTGGAGATCAATGACAATCCGAAGAAGAACCCTTGGAAAAAGATGAACTCCAAACTTGAGCTTATCCCAAACTCAAAGGAAAAGCAGTAACCTAAAACTTTGACACTGCACAGTGCGCAACAAAGCAAAAGCTTCTTTTGAAAACTACAGAATTTATGACAGTTTTTCAAACATTAATGTTATGAATCATGCCAAGATTCCAGCACAGAATTCAAAGAAGTGAACACGAACGAGACTGCCACATCAGGTATTCAGGTGAAATTATGAGTTATACATCTTACATGGTAAAATTATCAAAACATTTCATTTTATATAATTTTTCAATATCATTTGTCTTACCAGCAAACATTGTGTGCTGAAGCAAATCGGAACATTAACAAACATTTTGTGTTGAAGCAAATCTGAACATTAACAAACATTTTGTGTTGAAGCAAATCTGAACATTAACAAACATTTTGTGTTGAAGCAATATTTTAACATTAACAAGCGTTTTGTACTGAAGCAAATCTTAACATTAACAAACATTTTGTGTTGAAGCAATCCTGAACATTAACAAACATTTTGTGTTGAAGCAAATCTTAACATTAACAAACATTTTGTGTTGAAGCAATCCTGAACATTAACAAACATTTTGTCTTGAAACAAATCTTAACATTAACAACATTTTGCACTGAACAAGACCTGGAAATTTACAAACATTTTGTATTGAAGCAATCTTCAATTAACAACCGTTTTGTATTGAAGCAAATCTTAACACTCAACAAACATTTTGGATGGAAGCAAACTCTAACAATTAAAAATCATTTTGCATAAGGAAATTAAACAATAAACAAACGCATTTGCACTGAAACCTGAACATTAACAACATTTTGTCCTAAGCAAATCTGACATTAACAAACATTTGTCTTGAAACAATCTTACGCATAACAAACATTTTTGTCCTGAACAAACCTGAACATGAACAAAATGTGTACTGAAACATCTTAACATAAACAAACATTTTGTACTGAAAGCAATCCTTCAACATTAAACAAACTTTGTTGAAGCAAATCTTCACACAAACAAATGTTGAAACAGAAGCAAATCTATAAACATCAACAAAACAATTTTGATTGAAGCAAATGCTGAACATTAACAAAACTTTTGTGTTTGAAGCAAATTTTAAACATTAACAACATTTTGTCTAAACAATTTAGCATAAACAACATTTTGTCCTGAAGCAAACGAACATGAACAAACATTGTGTACTGAAACAAATCAATTAACCAAACATTTTGTACTGAAGAAATCCTCACATTAACAAACATTTGTGTTGAAGCAAATCTTCACATACAAACTTTTGAACAGAGCAAATCTTAACATCAACAACATTTGTATTGAAGCAAATCTGAACATTAACAAACATTTGTGTGAAGGCAAATTTTAATTAACACATTTTAACATAAGTAATCTAACATACAACATTTTGCACTGAAGCAAACCTGACATTAAACATTTTGTGTTGAAACAATCTTAACATTAACAAATATTTGTCACTGACAAATATGAAATTAACAACATTTCTGTGTGTAAGCAAATTTAAATTAACAAGCAATTTTGTACTGAAGCAAATCTTAACATTAACAAACAAAATTTGCACTTTAAGCAAACCTGAACATTAAAACCATTTGTCTTAAAACAAATCTTCACAAAACATTTTGCACTGAAGAAACCTGAACATTAACAAATCATTTTGTCTTGAAACAAATCTTCACATTAGCAACCATTTTGCACTGAAGCAAACTGAACTTAACAAACATTTTATGTTTATAACAAAATTCTTCACATTAAAACAACATTTGTATTGAAGCAAATCTTCACATTAACAAATTATTGTACAGAAGCAAATCTTAACAACAAACATTTTTGTATTGAAGCAAAACTTAGAACATTAACAAACATTTTGCACTGAAGCAAATCGAACATTAACAACATTTTGTCTTGACAAATTTAACATCAGCAAATATTTTGCGCTGAAGCAAACCTAACATTAACAAACATTTTGATGAACAAATCTTAACATCAAACAAACATTTTGGATTGAAGCAAATCTTTAACATTAACAAACATTTTGCATTGAAGAAATCTAAAACATAAACAACATTTGCACTGAAGCAATCTTAACATACAAACATTTGTCTGAAACAAATCTTAGATAAACAACATTTGTCCTGACGCAAACTGAACATAACAAACATTTGTGTACTGCACAAAACTTAACATAAACAAACATTTGTATGAGCAAATCCTCACATTAACAAACTTTGTGTTGAAGCAAATCTTCACATTAAAAACTTTGCAGAACAACTTAACATACAAATTTTGTATTTAAGCAAATCTTCACTAACAAACATTTTGTATTGAAACAAATTTTCATAAACAACATTTTGTGCTGCAGAAAATCTTACATAAAACATTTTTGTATGAGCAATCTATCCTTAGCTTTTGAGGGGTATGTTTGTGAAGTGAATTGAAATAATTCCACTGATTTTTTACATAATTGAAAGTAAGTTTTTTTTTGTTTTTTTATATTCAATTTTTCAGGTTTTTAATGTTAGTTTCATGTTCTTAGATTTCATGTTAATACTTTAAGTTTCGGCAAGTTTTAATAAATGCAGACTTTGGACACATTTTCATAGTTTTTTGACTGTTATTCTGCTTGCTTTGAAATAGCGATCACTCTATTTAGTTTTCATCCTATTGCAAATGTAGAATCCACAATCATGAGGGCATTTATGGAGTCCAAGTCATTCTTATGTGTTGCGGCAACTCGTGCATTGCACCATATGAGAGTGCACAACAAGCTTTTGCTTCTTTCAACTACAA
>CM068952.1:194289886-194300081 GCA_035128595.1 Eptatretus atami
CCTAAAAAGGCTAATATACCTGTTCCCAATTTGTTATTGAGCTGCTCCCAATACTTATAGCGTGGTAATTCAGCCGAACGTAAACTCGTCTCTTCTCAAAAATTCGTAAATGCGCCATACCCACAGTCAGTCATGCTTAAACAAAATTGGGTTAACCATAATACCTCTAGTGTAGTACAACGAAGATGCACTGAGATTTAAATTTGCGGAAGCCATAGTCCGCTCTGATCACGTGGACCGGGACAGTGTAGCTCTGGCCCATACTGAGTGTGTCAACTATGAGACGTATGCGAATAGCCATAATATCTATACTTCAAGGAATCTTCTTCAGTAAGCTTACACCGACGCGCGCGACTAAATCAGTCGTGACGTATACCATAATAGCCAATTATGGGTTACAATTAGGCCAGGGGTAGGATGACGTGAAAATCAATAAGCTGCATGAGAAGACAAGAAGCTAAAAGATTTCCATTGGTCCGAACAGCGTTTTGACCTGGTAAACAAGTGCCTCGTGTCAGTACAAATATATATGCTTGTGGCTTAGTCCAAGATGTCTCTTTAGCGCCCCAGAGAGTGAGTGCTCATAGGAAAAATTCTCATTAAAATGACTCTTAACATTATCATCTGCGCCTCCAAAAAAACGCCAACAGCTCACGAAATGACTAACCACATATTACTTATCATTGAGAGTTTTTGATACAACAGGGACATAGGGCCATGTATGTATGTTACTCTACAAATTTCTTGCGTGGGCACTAGCTCTTTGGGATTCATTCTGGCTCAGAGAAGTGTTCTACATTTTCTCGGTTCCGTTATTTTCACCCATCAGTATGCTGTCAATTTTTTGGGAAATTCACGTAAATTCCTTCAAAAAGAGTCTGCGTTCTCAGTACTTGTGTCAATACTTCACTGTCTAGTGTAATGTTCTACACCTCAAGAATTTTCGTGGTTAAAATCAACCAAGTGTTGGATACTAGTACAGGGCACCAGTAATAGCTCTCACAATGTGCGGGAGGTTGTGTCTTTCATATTGCTGATTCATCGCCCTAGGAGCCGTCGAGTAAGTTTGTTCTGCAAATGGATGACTGTTCGACATTATATTGTGGGAAATTTTCACAGTATAAATATTCATGTTCCAAAAATACTTCTTACCTCTCAGAATATAACCACCAGTCTAAAATGATGCACCCAAAAGTTTAGGATTAATACATCGGAGTAGGACCTGCAGGCCCCTGAAGTAGAGGTGGTTAAAACTCCGGGAGGCCATCGCTGATCACCGCTGATCCTCTGTCGTATAGAGTGCTCCACTCAAACTCGGATGACTCTGTGCTGCACACATCTCTTTGGAAATAGCTATCCACAATTAAAAATTACCGCCCTCTTCTCATCAAGTCTTCTTGCTCCAGTACTAGGCCACCAGTCAGAATGCTACCACGACTCCGAGATATAACATACAATGTACGTTTTAGTGAACTAGTCCAATCTAAGATTAATATCTTGCGCGAGTTGAGCCATGCCTGATACACCTGTATCTGCGCGTGCTCTGCAAAATGGTCTGTAGCAGTGTTGACTCGGCTGTGAAGTGGGTTGCTCGTGCGCTAATTTGTGCCAAGCGACCACATTGCATGACTCGTAAATTGCTCTTCGGAACTCTTCTCCAAGAAACCACCAGTCACGAATTGCTACCATAGATTGCGCGTGTACAACAGAAGTCGTAGGGAAACAAGGCCATGATTTTAAATTGCGGAGCCATGCTGAATCACCTGAACTTGTGCACTACTCGCCAGAGGTTGTGTCTCAAAATTGGACTACGGCCGCCGATTCGCTAAAAGCGGCTGTCCGCACGCCGGCAGGGCGGAAGAATTTCGTAACAACTACTATTAATATATATATATGTATATTGTCAATTTTTATCGCGTATGTAATATTTTCAACAGTAACATCTAATGCCTCATAAGGCTCTACCTTACTTACTTCACACTGGAACCACAGACATGTCGAGCTACCAAGAAATCTCTTGAGTTATAGAAATAACTGCTTAGTATGGGACCCAGATAAGCCTGCAGGTCCTAGTGTCCTTGTTTTTTATCTTTTATACTGTCTACCTGTCTTGTCTAGTCGAAAAGAACTATTGACGAAAACTCCATTCTGCAAATGCCGACCAATGATATGTTGGGTTTGTATGGCTCGGATTGCAACCAACCATGCTCTCCATACGGATAACTAAGTAATGTAAAGTACCACTTGCATTTTTGTGATTTCAAATAATGAGTTTTGGTATTTTTGGTTGTTACAAATATAGACTCGTTGCTATCACAGTGGTCTCGTCCGTGCGGCTTACTAAGCTTATTTTCAAAATGTACATGCGTTTACTTTCTCTCCCTTGTACATAGTGGCATGAACGTATTTTAATTTGTATCTCTCGATTGCTTATACAAAAATCTGAAATATTGAACATATATAAAATAACAATAAAGTTATTTGTTACTGTGTGAGAGAGAATTCCACGTAATATCTCATTTGTTCACATGTTCTGCCACCGATCTTCAGTTAGGTTTTGTGGCCTTCATATCGAAAGACATTGATCATCGATTGTACTGTGCCCATGTCTCGAGACAGAGAGGAGAAATATCGGTTTGATCGATGCCCTGTATACTACTTCCACATAATCAAATTGTTACCATTTTCCCTCATATACAGTATAACTTAAATATTGCCTTCACATCGTTAACTTTCTGCCTATATAATTAATATTTAAACTGTGGTCTTCTATAGAATAATGTGGGAGATGAAAATGAACCTCTGGTGTCGGCTGGATTCTTTTACAGCGGCAATTGTAATTATTGTTCAAAAGTGCACGAGTCTATTGCCTTGTATCCCTCATATATAGTTTATACACAATAGATGTCACGCGCTCTTGTGGTGCCATGTAATGACTGATCATTAATTTTAGACAATTGTGCTAGTTGCGATATGGCACAATTAACGAATTAGATCACTATTCAAGGTATTTGCGCACTTCACAAAAGTAAATATTAAGGCTCATATGGCAATAACTTGTGTTGAAGCATACAGCACCCAGCCAACAGCCTAGTGTTTTTTTCAACATATGGGAGTAAGATCATCGACAACAGCTCTTGATAGGACCCGCTCCGACTCGCGCTTACTGTGCGAATAATCCCATCGATAAAAAAAGTGGTTTTCAACTAGCTCATTTTGTACGATTAATATACCTCATCTAAGAGTCATCTACAATCTCAAATTACTTAGCCTCATCGAGTACTCATACTATGTATGCTATTTTGCTAAACAAAATAACATGCCTTCAAAGCCCCATCACTATTGAGATTACACATTTTTAGACACGAGCAGGAGAGTACATGTGGGAACATTGATGACTTTGCTTTTCTTTTTTATTATTAGATATAATACTCTCTCGTTCCAATTATAATCGTTTGCAGCGTGCTAGAACATGCTGATGTATAACAACACGCTCACTAAAGTTGTATACTAGAGCATCCGGCTCACTGGGTTCTCACACCTTCAACGCTAGAGAGGCTGCATTCTGAGATCACACAGGCTATATCTACCGCCCACGCTCTCATGCAATTTTCAACAGCTTGCGATAGCAAACACAGGAAATCGACTCTCCACTATCATTGTGCGTGTTGCATCGGTCGGCCTGTGTTGTGACATAACGTGCGCCAGCACCTTGCTTGTCAATGTACTTGGGAGGTGAGAAACCCATCACTGATGAAGCTTTACTATACGAAATCATAGCTTCACGAGAGAGAATATTACCGTGTCGACAGAGATGTGATGTGTACGTAGACTCGACTAGTACACGTAGCGATAAAACACCGTAACTCTAGTACGTTCGATCATGTTCACATGTCGCTTCACCAAACTAGCTTCAAGCGGAAATCGGCTTCATCCGCAATGTCCCCGAGAAGCGCAATAGAGCCACACAACACATTTGTGCCATATGACCACGTAGCCTGCTATCCCCCCACTCAGGAATAACAGAAGAATATAGTCAGTTAGGTCTCTTACCATTTTATAGAACTGCCCACCAGTTATGAGAGGAGACTCCATACACCCTGACAGAGTACGCTGTACTGCCATGTGTGGTCCTACGCAGAATGGGCAAAATATCTAGGTGTACTTTTAAGTGGAATAGATTGATTCACTATGCTGGAAATCTATATGACAATTACTGTGAGAGCTCGTGATACAATATTATTGTGATCCTGTAAATGAGTGTGTCGTGTCCTCAAAGCATTTGTTAATCTCATACTTTTGTGAATACAACTGAAAATTCACACCTTTTACCCAACAGGAGAGCTCAAGTCCATATTATGACAATGCAGAGTGTAGGAGAAAGCATATACTGTACTCCTATTGCGTGAACTGATTCTATGGAACATATATATCAAGTCTTACATGAATCTAACTCACAACCGAAAGTCCTAAACCCGACAAGGAAATTTGGATAGCGTGCTTGGATCAAAAGACGAAAAAACAAAGGCATTTGTGGTGGAGTGATCGAGACTGAATTATTTGAGACTGGAAATTGGAATCATTCGTGGTATTTGATGGTTGGAGTGCTCGGACTGAATTATTTGAGACTGAAATTTAATATCAAGAAGGCCATTGGATGGCTTGAGTGCTTATGAGGACTGATTATTTTGAGGACTGGAATTTGGAAATCCTAAGAGGCATGTGACTGGCTCGCGAGTTGCTTCTCGCACACGAAATGATGACGCAATTTCAATGTTAGACGAAATGTTCTAATGTCTATACAAAGCACAGGGTATCCGTTTAGAGGTGAAACAATATCATTTGGTCATTTACTTGTGCTCGATGCGTGTACCACCAATTTACGCCTCTGACCTCACTCCAGGTGAGAACACTGCACGCTCAAACGAGTATAGAGTAAGCATCACTCTTACAGATCCATTTTGAGACACTTCTGATCAGGTGATCAGTATGGCCTCCGCAATTTAACATCATGGCCCTGTCCTACTGTTGTAACCCAAATTTGTTAGCATTCTGACTGGTGGGTGTGGATAAGAAGATTTGTGAAGAAATTTACTAAATCGGCCATTTTGACCTACTTAAAGTAACGTGACCGGAGTGAACTGTGCCATTCCTACTTCCAGTCAGGAGAAGAACGTTGCTGCCAAATTTCAGCCGGATTGATTCAGCAGTTTGTCCGGAGAAGTCGAACTCGGAGACGGACGGACGGTGCACGATAACAATACCTCATCTGGAATTTAAATTCCAGATAAGCGAAAAAATATCTCACTCTTCTCTGTGCATGTGTGACCTGGTCAAAATCAGTCAAAGTACTGCTAATCTGCAGGTTCGCTTTTTTCTTTTTTATATATATATATATACAATGTCAAGGCTTCTGTAAGAGCTAACACACAGAACATATAACAAGGGGAGTAGGAGACAAGAGGGATGGAAAGAAAGAAGCACAAATAGTGGGGAATAGACACATGAGATCTGTGGAAGGGAGAGGGATTGGGGGTGGGGGGGGACATGGAGTAACAAGATGGAACCACAGGGACTTTCAGGAAGGAAAGCAGAGGATATGAAAGAGATTGGTTTGGGTGGATTAATGGGGGTAGGAAAGATCATGGTTTTGGATGGGGGAAGACAAGAGATGGTGGTGAACAGCTATTTTGAAGAACTGGAGGGAAGATGGGATTGAATAGAGTGAGGGAGTTTATTCCAAAATTGGGAAAAAAGAGAATGAAAGAGTGAAGGTGAGCAGTGATTCATGATATTGGTAGTTTTACCAGAATGGGGTTGCTGGCGGACCTTGAGTGCCCTGTAGAAATATGGAGGGGGGGGGATATATCGCAGACAGAGCATGGTGGGTGAGGCCAGAGAGGAGATTGTAGAAGATAGAAAGACCACTGTGGTCAGTCAGGAGCTTTGTAAGTGGTCAGGAGCTCAAGTGTGCCAAGGAAGGACTTCAAGAGGTGACTGGCTTTGGAGGCCAGCTTGGAAATATGGCTTTCCCAGAAAAGATCATGGCAGATAGTGAGACCCAAAAATTTGAATGAAAGGACTTCAAGAGGATTATTGAGAAAGTAAATGTAAGGTGGGGGGGGGGAAAGTGGGGGGTAGTGGTTCAGACGGTCCTTTTGGATAAACATAGTGAGAGTGAGATTTGTCCGGATTGAAAGACATATTCCACGTGTTGAACAGTTTGTGATTTTATCCAGATCTGCAGAGAGCGAAGAAGCTGCTTCTTGCTGATCTGATGACAGATGGTACGGCAGAGGTGTGAGTCATCAGCAAAGAGATAAAGAGGATTTTCCAGAGTCGGAGAGATCATTGATGAAAACCAGAAAAGAACAGGGCCCAGAACACTGCCTTGGGGAACTCCAGCCTGGACAGGAAGAGGGGATGAAAGAACTCCATTTATGGACACACGTTGACTGCGACAGTTTCCAATTCATGTTCTGATTCGTGTTCAAAATATGACATTAAATTTAAATTAAGTTGTTCCTCGATCGTAAACTGTCATTTGTAGACAGACAGATAAAACGAACCAATTGCTTCACCCTACTTTTCACTTCGCGGAGTAAATAAGGTGCCAGTGACCAACCTCCAGGCCTCCTTCGAGTTTGACATATTCGTATGTTCATTTTGTGAGATCAATCGAAAACATTGAAACAGATCTACGTGATGAAATCTCCTCAGATGATACTGTTGCACTTGAACCACGTACTGACACACGTCATCGTCAAGTGACGGCATCCCAGATCTGACCCCCACCAGACTTTGTTTTCTTGTGTATGGAGAAAGATTTGCATCCCAAATCAGACCACCGAACTCCAAACACTCAATGAATACGAACATTTTGCCAGATTTGTCCGGTGTTTGTCTGATCAAACCCTGGTGAGACACCAAAAGATCGGGCAAACATCACAACATCATTCACTTCAACCACCGTGGCTCAGAGTACTCCATCATCCAACCATACCATTGGAATAACATGCCCAGATCATCGACGTTGGATCATTCCTGATAGGTTGTCAGGAAGTGCTGCATCGGTGTCACCCTCTATATCCCACGAGCAGACAAGCTTCACCGACTCCCTCAGGCTCTTCAATCTCATTCTTCCTTTCAGGGATTTAACATAGGTGTTCCCCACCATCTCAGGTCATCGCACACCCCAACCCATGATGTTTTATATCCCCATGAAACCTCCCAAAGCCCATCTCATTCCGTGTTTCTAAGTTTTCTTCCACGTCTGTGATTGAGAGTTTGTGACTTTATCCATCTTGTTCACCCATTGTGTCCTCCTCGTGTCCCTTATTCCACCACATGTGGCTCTACTTTGTCCCACTTACCTGCTGTTGGTGTTTTAGTATTGTTCTACAGGAAGTGTTCACCCCCTCCCCCAATTTTTTTCTGTTGTTCCCTCCACCATGATCCTGGTCCTTTGTTCTCATGTCCTGGTGCTTCGTGTGTCCCAACTCCTCCACGAGCCTCGACTTTGCTAACAAATGAATAAAAACACCTCTGGTCAAGGTCATCTAGCAACGTCACACACACCGTCATACCACAGTCCACCTGAGATCCCCAGAGGTGATTGGGGTACCATTTCCAGGTGATGTTATGAAGAACAGCGCCTCCCTCGGTTGGGGTGGAACAAGAAGGGTGAGAAGGTTTTTGTTCCCTACTCACCAATCTCGGGGTTCCTTTGATCTCCTTCAAGACCTAAATGCTCGTCTTCAACCTTGATCCGGACGACTCCACCAGGTCCACCAGTCAACTCGGTGTCCTTTCCATACCGGGCCACGACGGTCCGTTCCGATCCTCTCCCCGCACGGCACGACTCCATGTACCGACAGAGCTCGACGTACATGGTGTAGGTGAACTTTCGTGCGGACAAAGAACACAGTCGAACCCTCACCGTCGGGGGCTCGGCCTGAGCACAGAGAGCTCCGAGGATCTCGATCCCGAGACCCGTAACGGCGGCCCGGAGAGACTCCTCCGATAGACCCTGGATCTCCATCAATGCCGGGACGGGCCCGTGGTCTCCCCGAGCTCTCATCTCGTCCATTGTCCATCAAGAACACGTGCCGATCACAAATAAATAAATAAATAAAACCACTCACATTTTCTACATTCCTATTGTTGGAGGACTTTCTCATTTCTTAGCTACTAATGTCCAAATAAATTTCCACGTGGAGGAAAAGACCTCAAACAGACCAACCAGTTGAGAAGCAATGAGCAAAGGCATACGTGACGTCGGTGCCGGATGAAACAGCGCGCTGTTCACACCTGAGAGTTCCTCGCCTTTTCCTTACCTGGAGGCTCGTGGGCGTAATTGGTGTCAGGGGAGAAACCGGAACCTCGCGCTGAGGAGGGGAAATCGGAGGTGGCTCTAAAATGACATTTGTGGTTCTAAACTGAGCAGTGTGTGATTGACGGAATGGGGAACCACTTGGACACGGCTGAGCGGCTCACACAAGACTATCAGAGAAATGTTTCATTTGAACATGATGTGTTTGGCCATGCCAAACAAGCATCGTCCGAGTCGATCATTGTGTTCCCGGAGGGAGGCGTTGTGTTCATCGGTGGTGGCCCATTGTTTGTCAGTGGTGTCCCACTTTTTGTAAGAAAAAAGAAAGAAAAACAAACGTTTGCTTTCATTCTGAGCAGGTAGGCAGCTCCAGAAGTTCCTAGCTTGCTCGACTATTCCCATGTGATTGCAGTAGCTCATCTACATCATCGATGTGGACTTCGTCCATTTCAAGTAGGTTGGCAAGCCAGATGATGTCGCTGGTGATGGATTTCTCCACCACCTCACATCACACAAAGCTGTTGCATGCGCCCGACCATAACTTCTTTCACACAGCATTCATGCAGGTGTTGGTGACCTCCTCCCAGGCCATGCCAATGTTTTCAATGGCCTTCATAATGTTTAACGACCTCCAGAAGTCCCTAATTGACTGCTCATTGGGACCATCTGTTGCCTCGACAAGGTGCCTGAAGGTCCATCGCAGGTAGTATGCCCTAAAATTTGCTTTAACCCCCTGGTCCGTTGGTTGCAAAAGGGAAGTCGTGTTGGGAGGAAGGAACACCACCTGGACAGGTAGTGAAGTCTGGAGGCTTTCAAGGTTGTCTGAGTGGCCTGGAGTGTTGGCCACGAGCAACACTGCTTTAGATTTAAGATTGTTTGCCTTGTAGTAACGCTTCACAGCAGGGCAAAAACTTGAAAAATGCCACTGTTGAAAAGTGTTCATTGTCACCCAGGCCTTGTTGTCGGACTTCCAGATGACAGGCAGCTTTTCCTTTGAAAACCCATTCATCGCTCGTGGATTTTCTGAATGATACACGAGTAGAGGTTTCAGCTTAAAATCTCCCGACGCATTACCTCCCAACAGCAACGCCAGGTGATCCTTGGCGGCCTTGAATCCTGACACATACAACTCTCAACAGGAAATGAATGTGTGAGAGAGCATGCGCTTCCAAAACAGCCCATTCTGGTCCACATTGAGAACAAGCTGAGGAGGGTAGTTGTCATGCTCATTGATCGCTTTGAGCTTGTCAGGAAGGTTGTTGCGACAATTGAACCTACCAAACCAACCTCCATCCATCCATCCATCCATTGGGACCATACTCTGTGCAGAGCGTTGGTGCTGCCTCAGCAGTCTCCTTGGCTATTGGGTACAATCCTGGACGGGTCGCCACTCCGACACAGAAACCAACCTCGACTGGCCGAAATATTCTCCTTTGACGATCCCTCGCTTCCTTGTTCCCGCAAGTGAGCAAAGATACCCCTCGCCTTCTTGTGGTATTGGGAGTTACATGAATATTGTTACGGATCTGAAAACCATTTGCATTCAACATACAGATGTTCCAAGAGTCAGTTATTCCGTTAAGTACATGTGAGACAGGTCCCTTTCCTTTTGTCTAGTGGGAGAATCACGTTGCGATTCTTTTTAGTTAGGTTATTTAAAACCTTACCATATACCGCTCAACAAAGCCATCTATCACACCATGCCCCATTTAATCTGCATAACCTGGTACCCATCACGATGCACCACAACAGCTGCCTTCTCGAGGAAAGATCTCGCGGTTCCGGTTTCTCGGCTCCCACGAACGTTGTAACTCTTTCACGACGGCCTTTGCAACATTGATACTGTTACTCGTCAAGTATGAA
>CM068952.1:194300091-194313764 GCA_035128595.1 Eptatretus atami
TGGAGAGTTTTTGGTGGGTCTTTTTGGAGGGTTTTTGCCGTCACGAAAGGGGTTTTTGCTGTTACGAAGGTCGTCGAGGGGGCGAACGTGTCTCTGCTGGCCCTCCACAAGGAAGGAAAGAGCGACGCCGACCCCCCTCCGTGGACCCCACTACTCACCACCCGAGCTCCGCCACGAATCTCGAGTCCAATACGTGCGACTGGGGACCAAACCAGCGACCATTGTCAGATGCCGCAGCATGGAGTACCCCCTTTGCTCCGACGACCAGGTGGCCCCAACCCCGGGGGGACAAACTACTTAAAAAAACCCCCCCAAGGCTTCGAGGTCTCTCTCCTCAGCTGCAAGGGTCAAAATAAAGAATTGGTTTCTTTCATTTGTGTGTGTGTCTGCGTGTGGGCCGCGTCTTTAAGTAGAACTGAATAAGTGTTTTTGATCATTGTAAATACTCTTCTATTCGCGTTGAGTCTTGCTTTGTGTCTTCATTTACTGTAAATAAAACTGTTAGAAATGTTCCAGTTCGTTTCAGTCCCTTCTTGAATTGGTCCAGCATGGTTCGGATCTGAGTTTCGGCGGGTTTATCCCGATAATCCGTTCTTCCAGCCGGACGGCTTTGCAGTTCCGCTCGTGGCACCCGAACGAGTTGGTAGTCGGTAGTTGGGACTCTACCGCAGCGGTAGAGTGACCCGGTTCAAGCAAGACGTGCCAGGGCGTGGTTTCCCGGTAGTCGAAATCGCGTAGTTAATTAGGTAAATTGGTTTTAGACAAATAGACCCTACGCTACGCGGTTGAAATATTGGCGACCACGTCGGTTAAACGACCGCCGGCTCGCGGAGTTATCCGAGCGACGGCCTTCAATTCCGGGGAGTTTGGTGGGAGACGACGCAAGCTTTCCCCACCTAGTGATCGTTCTCGCCACCGACCCCCGGCCCACAACAATATAAATGAATGCATGATGAACCTGAACTGATGAGGCGGAATCGAGAGTGACGTCGGCGGGCCTTCGAGGAGGGCAGCAGGAGATGCCATTAAAAACGGTTGAGCTAAAGATCCTTCGTGTGGGCTGACTTTGCCACACAACACTTCTCCATGATTATATCAGCTGGCTTAAAGGCATATGGCGCTGATTTTGGACTTCCACCCACTTGCCAAACCTGCTCTCCATCTTTTCCAACAAACTGCTCCTTGATTGAGTTCACGTTGTTGCAGTTATGGAAGTGGTGGACTGGGTAGTAGCTTTTATCTTGTCTGCATTCTTGAGAATGGTTCCAATAGTGGACATAGCCAAGCGTAATGAAAGACCCACATCCACCTGATGCTTGCCCGCCTCTACCCTCCGTAACACACACATTTTCACATCCAAAGTTATACTCTTCCTCGACACTTTCGCTTCAGTTCCAACGCTCTCACTTTCAGACCTTTTTCCAGACATTTTTGTTATAATCTGCTCAAGAAACATACGAAACGAATCGAAAACGGATGGTCTCGGCTCATCATAAACATCTTGGCTCCTCTGCGTAACTTTTGCGTCACTTTACGAATTTTATTCATTTTTTTGAAAGGTTTTTTTGTTTTTAAACTTTTTTTGCCACTACAATGAGTGCGATAACGAATCAGCATTCTGCGGAGTCGCGTTAAGCGGGGTATTACTGTATCTATGTTTGCATTCTCATATGCATGTCGGTGGACCATCGGTGCTCGTGCAGATTTTCTCAGTCATGTCAGTCAGTCAGAGAACAAGAGTCATGTCCCTTCCAGGCACTCTGTCAATTTCACCTGACTGAACGTCAAAGAAGTCCACAGAGTCCTCCGGATGAGCCGCAGTTGGTCCGTACACACAAAACAGATGTAAGTTTCTTGTTAGTTTCATGTCAACATGAAGAACTCGATGTGACAATGTCTGACAAATCAAACGCTGGTGCAGACGAGGACTGACCAGGACTCCTACACTGCCGTGTCGGCGAGGATTCGCAGGTCCATCCTTTACCATGTTCTTGTTGTTGAAGACCTTCCATTGTGACGATCGATAATTGTTGAACCATGAGGAGGTCTAAAGACATTGTTGGCGAAGTATGCGACCATTCGAGATCTGTAATTAAGGGTACCAATATGTAGGTACAGGGTCCAGCGATATATTATCGATATACCAGTATTGGAATTTTGAATATACCGGTATACCGAAAACAAATCAGAATAAAAACCACAACTGGTATTTCACCAACAAATCGAAGAAAGGTCTTTACAATCTTTAAATACTGTACATGATTTTAAAAGCTTTGATGCACTCGTCTACACCTAGAACAGTGGAACATATCATGTCAAGGCGTACCAGGAAGTAGGTACAGTAGGTTTTAGCTTTTAACCCACAGCACCCGAGCACCATACAAGCAATCGCGTTTACCTTTGCCCTCGAGGCTGTTTTTAAAGCAATTGCCAATTGGTTATTTTATATGAATCGGGTGTGCTCCAGAAAGCCTGTGCCGATTTCCGAAATGGCGGTCCGCGATTGTCATACCGGCCTGTGCAGATAACCGGTGTGGAGATAGTCGTACCGGCCTGTGCCAATTACTGACATGGGGATCCTCGACTGCGACACTGGCCTGTGCTGATTACCACGACTAATCTTGCTTTAAAACAAAATCAGTTCAATACAAGTTGAAGTTAGAGTAAAATAACCATTCTCATCATGGAGAAAAATCCAGCATATCAATATCAGAAAAAAAATCGATGCCGACGGAGCCTCAGCTGGGAGTCCACAAGTCTCAAGGTCCGCAGCGCCACTCAGAAGATCCTCTTTGGACAAACTGCTTTCGGTTTTCTCACGCCGTTGACGTTTCCCTTTCTCTCGGCCTCTCCGTTTCCTCTACTTTCTCCACAGCTCTAGAGTGCCGAGTACTTTTTGTAGCAAGGTGCAAGGTAATATTAAATGATTCCCAACCCGATTCCTTTCTGAGTATAGGGAAGTGTTTTAGGCCCCCACAAAAAAAAAAAAAAGGCAATACCGGGTACACCTGCAAGGACCTAATAGATGCCTTCTGCTTCTTCTTAATGGTGTACCTTATCTCACTACTCAACCACCCTGGTCTCTTTCTGCTTCAGGTTTTGCACCTCAATGGAATGCACTTACTCTGCACTCTACACATTTGCTCCTTGAAGGTTGAAAGTATTTGAGATTCTGCCCAATTATGACAGCAAACGTTTTTTTTTTGTGTTGTTTTTTTTTCGAAAAAAGCGGGACACCACGACAAAAAGTGGGACACCACCGACAAAAATGGGCACCACCGACAAAAAAGCGGGACACCACCGACAAAAAGCGGAACACCACCGCAAAAAGCGGGACACCACCGACAAAAAGCGGGACACCACGACAAAAAGCGGACACCACCACAAAAAGCGGGACACGCAAAGCGACACCACGACAAACGGACACCACCGACAAAAAGCGGGACACACCGACAAAAAGGCGACACCACCGACAAAAAGCGACACCACCGACAAAAAAGCGGACACCACCGACAAAAAGCGGACACCACCGACAAAAAGCGGACACCACCGACAAATGCGGACACCACCAACAAGCATTTAGTGCTCTCTCCGGGAACCACAACAATTGACTCGGATGGTGCTTGTCCGGCATGGCCAAACACATCACCTTCAAATGAAACATTTCCCGATCACCGTATCCAAGTTGTTCTCCCATGCCGTGTCCGATAGTTCCCCCATGCCGTCCGAGTCTTCCCACGCGTGTCCGAATAGTTCCCCCATCGCCGTATGAGTCGTTCCCCCATCGCCTTGTCCATCGTTTCCCCCATCGCCTGTCCGAGTCGTTCCCCCATCGCCGTGTCCGAGTCGTTCCCCCATCGCCGTGTCCGAGTCGTTCCCCATCGCCGTGTCCGAGTCGTTCCCCCATCGCCGTGTCCGAGTCGTTCCCCCATCGCCGTTGCCGAGTCGTTCCCCCATCGCCGTGTCCGAGTCTCCCCCATCCCGTGTCCGAGTCGTTCCCCCATCGCCGTGTTCCGAGTCGTTCCCCCATCGCCGTGTCCGAGTCGTTCCCCCATCGCCGTGTCCGAGTCGTTCCCCCATCGTCGTGTCCGAGTCGTTCCCCATCGCCGTGTCCGAGTTACTCCCTAATCGTTGTGTCCGAGTCGCTCCCGATCGCCGTTCTGAGTATATTCCCCCTTCGAGGCCTCACGCGGTCTCGTGCAAAAAAAACCGTTGGATTTTTTTGGGTGAGAAAAGTAACAAAAAAGGGAGGTGGCGATGGAGAAATGAAAGCGTGAGCGGGCACAAAGGCTGGTGAGAGGCGAGAGAAAAAGGTGGGAACGAATACAGGACGCGCGGTCTGGCTTGTGACAAGAGACCTGGCCTGTAAGACCTCTTGAGGATTGGAGTGATCCCTCCAAAGTTGCCTGTTGGAGGCACTGCCCGTGTTGAAGACACTGAGGCAGAGGAAGCCTCACTGGAGCACGTTGATCGAGGAGCAGAAGCGTTTCCTCCTCCTGAGCGTCACCTGAGCCGCCTGAAGCAACGTGTGGCTTCAAGGTGTTGCAGGAATTGCTCCGGTTTGTTCGTTGGCGAAGTTTGAAACCCTTCCAGAGAGAGGGAAGGTGGTGAAGTGGCATCCTTGTGGCCTGTGGCTGGGTGAAGCCGTTGGAACGTCAAGTCAAATAGGCCTGAATTCTCTTCTCTCCCTTCCCCCTCCCCACCTTTCTCCTTTACCAATTATTTCTTTGTCGCCTGGTAAATATCCTTTGTCATTTTGCTCCCCCCCCCCCCCCCCCCTTGGATTAGCTCGGGATATCTAGTGTAGCCGTTGAATTGTCTTGTCCATATTGTCGTGTGGTGCCTGTCTGTTCTTTAATTCTTAATTATTACCATTGCATATATTATATATTATTATTATATTATTTTGAAGATGGTTTATCATCGCTTGGTGGTTTCCCCTGTGTTTCTTTACCTGAGGAAACATTTGCCTTTATTCCTCTGTTTTGAATCCTCTACTACATTATGGATTTGCATTCGATGGTCGCCGATACCAAACGGTCGTGGAACCTGTGGACCGAGATCCATTTTACTTCTTTCAATCACCCACTGGTCAGGTTAAAACTGCGAGTGTTATTCTATAACCGGCTCCGATTTCTCCTCTTCAGTGTGAGGTTCCGGTGTCTCCCCTTCACACCGAAGGCCCGTGAGCCGCGAGGTCAGAAAAAGCGCGAAAATCTCGGGGTGAAGAACATCGTGCGAACTATTGGCCTGACGTCACTTCCGCCTTTGCTCGTTGCTCATCAACTGGTTCGACTGGTTCAGGTGTTTCCCTCCACGTGGAAATATCTTTCGACATTTACCGCTGAGAAAAAGAGAAATCCTCCAACAATAGAATGTAGAAAATGCGAGTGGTTTATATTATTATCTGTGATCGGCAGTGTTCAGTTTCAGTGTTCAGTGTTCATGTTCAGTGTTCAGTTCAGTGTTCAGTGTTCTTGATGGACAATGGACGAGATGAGAGCTCGAGGAGACCTCGGGCTCGTCCCGGCATGGATGGACGTTCTGGGTTTGACGGAGAATCTCTCCGATCCCGTTACGGGTCTCGGGGTCGAGATCTTCGGAGCTCTCTGTGCCCGCCAAGCCCGCTCCGGAGGGTTCAACTCTGTCTCTGCTGCACTGAAGTTCACCTTCACCATGTACGCCGAGCTCTGTCAGTACATGAGGCGTGCCGTGCGGAAGAATCGGAACGGCTCGTCGAACCTGGAAGTGGACGTGAAAGTTCGCCGAGTTGACCGGTGGACCTGATGGAGTAGTGCGGATCGAGGTTGAACACGAACATTTGGGTCTTGAAGAGGATGAAGGAACCTCGAGAATGGTGAGGCTCACACACATCGAGCTTACACACACATATAACACATAACACACACACACAACATCGAGCTTACACACACATACACACACATCGAGCATACACACACAAACATCGAGCATACACACACACAAACATCGAGCATACACACACAAACATCGAGCATACACACATATAACACACACACACACACCACACACACACACACATCGAGCATACACACACAAACATCGAGCTTGCACACGCATACACACACACACACAAACATCGAGCATACACACACAAACATCGACTTGCACACACATACACACACACAAACATCGAGCTTACAACACACATACACACACACACAAACATCGAGCTTACACACACCACACACACGAGCATACCACCACAAACATCGAGCTTACACACACATACACACACACAAACATCGAGCTTGCACACACATACACATCAAACTACACACACATCGAGCATACACACACAAACATCAAGCTTATACACATTAACGTACACACACAAACATCGAGCTTACACACACAAACATCGAGCTTGCACACACATACACGTCGAACGTACACACACAAACATCGAGCTTACACACACATACACATTGAACGTACACACACAAACATCGAGTTACACACACGTCGAACGTACACACACAAACATCGAGCTTGCACAACACATACACGTCGAATGTACACACACACAAACATCGAGCTTACACACGAGCTTACACAAAAAATCGAGCTTGCACACACAAAACATCGAGGTTACACAAACATCAACTTACACACACACATCCACATCAAACTTACACACAAACACCGAGCTTACACACACACAAGCTTACACACAAAAAATCGAGGTTACACAAACATCGAGCTTACACACGTACACATCGAGCTTATACACATCTAGCTTACACACATATCGAACTTGCATACACACATAAACATCGAGCTTACACACACATACACATGAAACTTACACACAGACATCGAGCTTACACACACACAAACATCGAGCTTACACACACAAACGAACTTGCACATAAATCAAGCTTACACACATCGAGCTTACACACCAAACATCGACCTTACACAATACACTCGAGTTTACACACACATACACATTTAACTTGCATACATACACTCGAGCTTACACACACGGTGAGCTTACACACTGTCCATTGAGCTTACAACCCATCGAGCTTGCGCTACACACAACACACTGTCCATTGAGTTTACACACACATTGACTTACCACACTGTTCCATTAGCTTACACACACATTGAGCCTACACACGCTGTCTATTGAGCTTACACCACTGGCCATTGAGCTTACACACATTGAGCTTACCACACACACTGTCCATTGAGCTTACACACACAACACACTGTCCATTGAGCTTACACACATTGAGCTTACACACACACTGCCCATTGAGCCTACACACACTGAGCTACACACACATTGAGCTTAACACACATGAGCTTACACACACTTGTCCATTGAGCCTACACACACAATGAGCTTACACACTCACTGTCCATTGAGCTTGCACACCACACAAATGAGCTTACACACACTCTGACTGGGCCCCAAGGCAACACTAGGTCGGGCCCCCTTCATCCCCCCCTCCCCCAAATTTTTTGTTGTTGTGTAACTGACCTACATGGGGGTTCCTTCTTTTCGTTGTCAGAAACACGTGCGGATCTTCAGGAAATGGGGGTGTTATTCACTTATTCCTACATGCAGATTCGTTTCTGAACCCATTCTATCCAGATGAACAGAACTTCACAAAGATTGCACACACGGAACTGCACACTGTGAGCTCAGGACTGACCTGCCCGCGCGACCAACGCTGTACTTAAGGACAGGGGGGGGGTGGAGTGGGGTGTGGGTGGAATTGGGGGTTGGTGTGTTGGAATCGGGGTTGGGGGTGGTGGAGTTGGGGATCAAGGGCAATTCTCCACCTTTTGTGGAGTGGTCTCGTGGAGCATCGGCCACGCGCCGTCCTCTTTCCACCGAGCGCGTGTGCGCATGGTGTACATCCTCCCTGCGAAATTGCGTGCCGGATCAGTCCTCAGTCATCCTCCGTTGTGCCGCGCGGTCAGCTCACGACTTATCATGGTGCTGATGTGCAGTGGGCCCCATTTGTCGCTCAAACACCCTGGAAAGGCGCAGATGGATGGCTGGATAGCAGGGCGATCCCCGCTGTGAGAAGGACGTGAAGGAACGGCAAGCGCACACTTGCGCCTGGTGCAAAATGCTCCACTTGTAACAGAGCTCGCTTGAGCTTGATCGTGAACCAAAAGTGTCCTTGGGTGAGGCGAGACAATAGTTCCAAGGTGCAGGAAGGCGATGGGTCGTGGTGAGCGAATGAAGTCGCTTCACTTCAACTATAACTGTTCATTTTAACCAGATATGCTGTTGTAATGATGAGTGTCCATTTTGTCTGTGGGAGGTCAGAGCTTCAACCACCAGCTGAGTGGCACCAAAGATTCTCGGAATAGTATGTGCCGCTTCCTTGCTTGATGGTCTGCATTGAAAAGGTTAGAGCATGGACCAACAACTCTAAGTTGGCAGTTATCGGCTTTGAGGTCAATGGCCTCCTACGTTGAAGTTCCTTGTTGCTCCTTGTTGTTATTAGTCCTATATCCCATACTCGTAACGACATTGGATGTTGAATCCCCAAGAGGTAGCTTGATCCAAGACTTGTGAATACACTTCAGTACTTGTGTTCTGAAACAGACTCGAACAAGAGGCAATTCATTGGAAACTAGAAGGCACTCAGTGGAGCACATTCCTCTGCCAGGCTGATCAGTTCGTTTTGTATCCCACTGATAGGCCGGATCTGGATTCGACCCTGAACCAAAATTTTATTGGCTTGCTCTTGTCACCTGACCAACTCATCCTCCTCGTTTCGTTTGAATCCGTCCCTAAAGTTTTGAAAATATCATGCTGTATATTGTTTTAGCATCACTCAATTGCTGAAGAATCACTTCAAAAATTCTCGGATTCGGATCTTCACCAAATCAAATCAATTCTTCCTTGTTTCATACCCAACCTGCCCACCAAGTTTCGTCCGAAACCGTCCACAACTTTGTGATATTTTGTTTACAAACACTACAGTCAGACCATAAAACAAACAGACAGACAGCAGAGGTGAAAACATAACCTCCATCCACCTTCGTGGCAGAGGTAATGAAGATTCAAGCGTTACATCACATGGTGTGGTCTTACCATCATGTGTCGGAGTGGCGATCCGTCCAGGATTGTGCCCAATAGCCAAGGAGACTGCTTAAGCAGCACCAACGCTCTGCACAGAGTCTGTTCCCAATCTCCTCCTTCTATGGTCACACTCGTTTGGTAAAGGGTTTGTGATGCTGTATTGCGAAAATTGGTGACAGCATCGGAGCTGAGCCACAATGACAATATAAAACAAGAAAAAGAGCAATCAGAGATTGCAGACTCTCGCCAGGACTTTGCGTTCGTTTGTATACTGTGTGTTACGTAATTAATAAGCAAAAAGTAAAGATGGAGTCGTCAGGAGAACGTGATAGGATTCATATTTCAGCTGGCTACTCCACCCCTCAAACCCATCCAGGCACAGCCAACTGAGCCCTTTTTCAAAAAATTAAATAATAATAATAATAAATTCTGGCTGTCAGACCATGCGTCCGATCAAGTTGAATTTAAGACTTGTATTCCCCATCAGCACTAGATTATATTGTGAAGTTTCACGTCGATTGATTAAGTGGTTTCAGAGAAAAAATTAAAAAAATATTTAGCTCAATCCAATATGGCTGCCAGACCAATGTGACATCAATTATTCGTGAATACCCTGGTTAGCCCTAAGGCTTGGGAATATTTGTGTGAATTCCACTCGATCTGTCCAGCCGTTCTGGAGAAGATTTGAAAGGTTTTCGGGTAAATCCAATATGGCTGCCAAACCATGTGACCTATGATGTCATATGTGTGAACCTTTTGTTAACCTCCGCCATCGAAGATGGATGGAGGTTACTGTTTTCACCCTTTCTGTTGTTTGTTTGTTTGTTTGTTTGTTTGTTGTGAACAGTATTACGAAAAAACTCCTGACGGATTTCGACGAAACTTGGTGGGGATTAGTCTGGTCCAAGATCATGCCATTAGATTTTGGACTTGGTCCAAAATCCAATATGGCCGCTATGGCAGCCAATTTGAAAAAATATTTGATTTTTTTTTTTTGCATTTCTACATGTTTAAGTGATTTCCAACCCCCCCCCCCCCAAAAAAAATTTTAGAGAAAAAAATTTTCAACTTTTTTTCAACAAAATTTCGATTTCTTTTTTTATTTCTCCATGTTATAAGTGATTTCCAACCCCCCCCCCCCAAAAAAAATTGTTAGAGAAAATAAATTTGCAAATTTTTTTTCAAAAAATTTCGATTTTTGTTTTGCATTTCTACATGTTTTAAGTGATTTCTAACCCCCCCCCCCCCAAATTTGTTAGAGAAAAAAATTTTTGCAACTTTTTTTTCAACAAAATTTCGATTTCTTTTTTTTGCATTTCTACAAGTTTTAATGATTTCCAACCCCCCCCCCCAAAATACATTTAGAGAAAAAAAATTTGCAAATATTTTTCAACAAAATTTCGATTTTTTTTTTTGCTTCTACATGTTAAAGTGATTTCCAAACAAAAAAAAATGCCAAAATTATAATTGGCGGCTGATTTTGAACTTCAGTGGATATACCACGTAAAATCAATTTCTGTCTCAAGGACTCTAATTATGACGAATGAAATTGAGTATGAAGATATAAAATAAAAGAAAGTTGCAAACTATAACTCTGTGAGCACTGTTGACATCAAACCTGTAGCATGAAGCAAACGGCAAAAATATCGAATAGCGATTACAGGATTCACTGAGTAATCGCTTAAGCGGATTTGCGTGCGAGAGGTTTTGCACCTATTCTACCGAGATGCTCCCCCTCTATTTCCTCATGCCCGTGCTAGGCTCAGAATACGTACCTTTCTTGGTAAGAGTTGTTTCTTTCCCATCTTTCAGTCATTTCAGAGAAGATTTTTGAAGGTTAAAAAAACAACAACATGGCTGCTGAATCACGTGACCGATGACGTCATCATTTTTTTTTTCTGTGGACCATTTTATCCCTAGATGACCTTCAAAATTTTTCACACTGATCAGATGTAGTGTTCTTCATATGCAATTGTCATGTCATAATGAAGGCACCTATGACATCATAAAAAAATCACTAATTCCCCATGGGGAGTACTTGCCATGTGCCAAGTTTCAATTTTTTTCTTGGTGCGGTTTCAGAGATAGAGGTCCAAAATATTTCCCTTTTTCTAACATGGCTGCCACACCACGTGACCCATGACGTCATGATTGTCATAAAAACATTCCACATGAGTAGTCGCTCCGATGGTGAAAATTTTGTCTCAATCTAACAAGCGGTTGCGGAGAAAAACATGAAAGTTCTGTGCAGACAAACAAACAGACAGACAGACAGACAAACAGACCCACATGCAATACCCTCTCCTTCAGCAAGGGTAACCAGAAAGAGCAATCAGAGATTGCAGACAGGACTTGTTTTGTGTAGCAAACAAATGGAAGGATGTACAAAATGAAAGGTTGTTCATTGCAAATGAAAGGTCTAAATGGTCTAGTTGTAAATGTGTGAAGGTCAAAGGTGTGGAAATTTGTACCGGTTAAAAGGTGGAAAGGTCTGAAAATGTCTGAATGGGTTGAAATGGTCGAAGGGGTCGAAAGAGTGTAATTTAAGGTATAAAGGGTTGGGATTGTCTGAAGTTGTCGAAAGGGTCTTAAGGTCAAAGGGGTCTACATGGTACGAAGAGTTCTGAAAGGTGTGAAGGTCTGAAGGGTAGAGAGGAGTCCAAGGGTCTTCGGGGTTCTGAAGGGTCGAAGAGTATCTGAAGTATCTTTGAGTTGTAACAGGGTCTATAGAGTCTTGAAAGGTCTTATGGGTCTTTTTTGGTCCTCTGGGTCGTTTGGGTGTTTGAAGTCTTTTGGGTTATTGAGGCTCTCTGGGTTCTTTACGTGTCATTGTTGTCTTAATGCGTGTTGGTGTTGTAAAGGATCGAGAGGGATTTTGGGGTATTGAAGGATCATGGGGTTCTTGAGGGTCGAACGTAATTCATACACATACTCAAGTTCTGTGCGGACAAACAAACGGACCCGAATGCAATACCCTCTCCTCTGGCGAGGGTAACAAGTCCGTCTGTTGAGAGATTCTACCTGGATCCTCATTTGTCACATGTTCCTGCCACAGTATCCTCAGTCTAGGTGTTCTAGCCTTCGTATCGAAGACGTTAAGGCAGTCAATGATCATCGATGTACGTGCACAGGTCTCAGACAGAGAAAAAATTTGGTTTGATCGCTGCCCTGCACTACTTCCAGAAACCAATTTGTTCCTTTCCGACACAGTGTAGCTAACTGATATTGCCTTTGACTAGTGCTTCTTTCCACAATATTAAAAGTTGTTTCTGATAAATGCGTTATCAAGCTAATTGTCAAAGTCACTCGTCTCCGGCTTTCTTTTGTTACTTCCGCTACCGAAGGTGAAGGAGGTTATGTTTTCACCCCCTCTCTGTCTGTTTATCTGTTTGTCTGTGTACAGGATATCTCAAAAATTGTGAACGGATCCGGATGAAATTTTGTGGACAGGTTGGGTGTGTGGCAAGGACGAACTGATTCGATTTTGGTGAAGATCCGGATCTGGATCCGACTGCTAGAAGTTTTTAAAGTGATTCTTCACCATTGAGCGATCGGGCCAAAAACGATACATAGCACGATATCTCAAAAATGTATTGGGTCAGATATGTTCTCGTGGATCAGGCATTACGGGGCGGAGGTATGCGCTCTACCGAGCGCCCCTCTAGTTTCAATTGGTATTGTTGTGCATTGTACTGTCATGATTACCATTGTGATGAGGAATTAAGAAAAAAAATCCACTTCACAAAAGTAAATGGTAACCTGCAACTTTTGAACACACCGCATGGATGGAGCACGACACACGAGGCCCCGTGTTGAGAATATTCACACTTAAAGGTCACTCACAGCTCATTTACGGATAATTTATCTCATCCAAATACTGCACAGCTCATCATTTCATTTGGTAAACAAAACTGTACATTGAGATTCTTTTCAGAAGGCCAGTTTCTGAGATCTGACTTTCTTTTTTTCCTTTTTTTTTTGCTAATTATCTTTGCAGGCAAACGGAAGAAAAATGTCACAAAGTTTTCCTGTACCTCGAGCTCTCACACCTTCAACACGAGGGCTGCATTGATGAGACGCAGGAAGACGCACCGACCAGATTTCAGTGACAAACTGAAGGATTGCACCGATTATTCTTCTCGTACATGTTATAAGAGCAAACCGGTGAACCACACTGAGACTCGCACAAAAGAGAGAACTTATACCTGCAGTGTGTGTGGAAGGGGAATGAAGAGGGCGGGGGAATTGAATAATCACATGCTGATTCACACGGGCGAGCGCCCGTACTCTTGCAAGGTTTGTGAAAAGATGTTCTCCTCCTCTTCACAATTGAGAAAACATTTTAGTTCTTCCCATCCTGGCGAGCGATATACCTGCAGTACTACCTGCAATATGTGTGGTCTAACATTGGGAAGCTTGTATAAGCGGAAGATTCACATGCGGAATCACACTGGAGAACGTCCATTCTTTTGCAAATTTTGCGCAAGGACATTCTTGACTTTATCCAATTTGATAAATCACACACGTACCCACACAAAGGAACGCCCACACGTGTGTGAGGTTTGTGGAAACAGGTTCT
>CM068952.1:194316106-194327544 GCA_035128595.1 Eptatretus atami
ACAATGAAAATAGTGGTCACTGCTGGCGCCCGCGAACCAACTGTGACACGGCACACACAGTACGCAACAAAGCAAAAGGTTCTTTTGAAAACAGTCGAGAATTTATGACAGTTTTTCAAACTTAAATATTTTCAGTCTTGCCAAGATTCCAGCACAGAATTCAAAAAATTGAATGCGTAGGAGATTGGCGCATCAGGTATTCGGGCCCATTGGTACTGAGGGGTATAATGTTTGTGTTTGAATTGAATAATTCCCACCTGATTATTTTTGCATCAAATTGAAAGCTGATTTTTGTTGTTTATTCACGGTTTTCAGTTTCTTTCGGCTTAGTATTTATGTTTATGATTTTGATGTTTCGGCATTGTTTTAATAAATCCAGACTTTATCTGTTTGACCACCGGTTTTCTTAGTTTTCTTTTGGACTTGTTCATTCCTGCTAACCTTTTATAGCGTATCACCTCAATTAAGTTTTCAACCCTTTTGTCAAATATAGAATCCACAATCATGAGGGGCATTATGACAGTCCTATCGTTCTCACTGCGTTGCAGCAAACTGGCATGTTGCACTATCATGAGTGTCCACATAAAGCTTGCTTGTTTCCACTCCCGATTTCAAACATTCTGGGTATTGATCTTCTACAGGCCATATGATGGCGTGAGAGACAAAGACATTTTGGTTCTCCAATCCGTGGCTTGAGGCGGCAGAGAAGGTGGGTTGGTGGGGGGGGGGGGGGGGAGACGTGGATTTGGCCTGGCAGTAAAAAGTTGAGTGAGGTAGCTTTCTTACATCAACCTACGTCTTTGTTCTGCACGTACTGTGGTTGACTTGATATTTGGTAGAGTTTCTTCAGCGTTTACTTCAAACATTTTAGGAGAAATTATCATTCGTGGAAAATGTATATGTGTGCACTGTAATTCATAGAAAACGCAGTCGGATACCAATCCGCCATGTCCGCTGTTTACGCTAATCCGCAAAGATAAAACAACACGTGTTTCGTGCATAATGGCGACATGAAATAAAGTGTCAAAATCTTTCGACCTTTTAGTCCCCTTTCAACCATTTATATCCTATGGACCTTTTTAGACCCATTAGACCTTTACTTTTGACCTTTTTTCAATTCGACCTTTCCTTCATCATGTTTCTAAAAAGTCTAACTGTTACTTTGTTTCTTTTCTCCATTTCTCCTCCTTAAATCTACCTCCTCCTAACTCCTCACCTCTTACACCCCCTCCTTACCTGGGATGGTACCTTCTTTCAGATTTAAGCTACAACTTCACAGTTGCCACTACAAGCCTGTGGTCGGTATTGAGGAACTGAGCACTCCGGTAGACCCTGCAGTTCTGGATCATCCTCCAGCAACCATCAACGAGCATATTCTCAATCTCCTTTGTCACACCACCAGCGTTGGAATACCAAATCCAGCGATGAGCCTGTGGGCACTGAAACCATGAACTAGCCACCCTAAGTCCATAACTACTTGCAAAGTCAAGGAACTTAGTTCTATTCTGGTTTACATTTCCAGACCCATGGGGGACCAACACATGTCTCATAACCATCCCTATCTGTGCCATTCGATGCATTGAAATCCTCCAAGACAAGAAGAGTATCTCGCCTGGGGCACTGATCAACCACAGACTCGAGCGTGGCATAGAATGCGTCCTTCACGGTGAGATCACTCGCTTCAGTCGGAGCATATACAGACAGAGACCAGGGAAACGACACCCAAGGAGTGACGAATCCTTCGTCTCATATTATGCTTGTTGACCAGTGTTACCTCATTTATCATTGGAGTCAGCTTATTGTGACAGCTCCAGCAACACCTTAGGCATGGTAGTCATCAGAGCGACCAGACCAATTGTAGGTGTAACCACCAATCATGATCCAGTCTGAACCTCAGATATTGCTGCAATACCGATTTTCAACCGCTTGAGCTCAGATTTTCAACCGCAGAGATGACATCTCAGCACCACTTCGCCACACACCACCGCAATGTGACCCTGGATGTTTACCCTGTGCTTTTTCTCCTATCGTCAAGGATTAGGGATCCCAAAGGCTTTGCCCCAATCCTGTCATCCGGTGAGCTGCCCTGCGAAGAGCAGCAGCACAGGAGGTACTCCCACGGAGTGGATTTTCAGTTTTCTTTGCGTTTTTTTGTGTGTTTTGCAGAATGAAGTGTTTTACGGTGGCTGGAGTGCGAGTCGTGCCACCAACCTCCTAAAACAAAGTAACCCAACTGCATGAGGACGTCCGCAAACACAGTTGGGCACTAGATAAGGATGGCCGTTGGCTCACAAGGAGCTCCTCCACCCTTTGACAGGTTTTGTTTTTAATCCCACTGGGTGTCCATATCATACACCCTGGTGGGGACACGGTTTAGTCGCTGACAACCCGACCAAAGACCATCTGGAAAATCCCCCCATCTATTCTCAACAATCCTCTTGAAGAAGTCCTTTCATTCAAGCTTTTGGGCCTCGCTATCTGCCATGATCTTTTCTGGGAAAGCCACATTTCCAAGCTGGCCTCCAAAGACAGTCACCGACTGGGCATCCTCCGTCGTGCAAAGTCCTTCCATGGCACACCTGAGCTCCTGACCACGTACAAAGCTTCGCTCCACGACTGAATGAAGAACTTGCTCTCCCCTTTGGGCTGCTGCTCCACCTCTCATCTTTCTCGGCTCACGCTGTGGAAAGCAAGGCATTTAGGATCATTGGTATCTCCGTGATGAGGCTGTGACTTTGGGTCTCTCACACCGTGATCTTTCTGTCTTCCTCCGTTTCCTCTCTGGCCTTGCCCCACCTGCTCTATCTATGATCTGTCAAACTCACCCCCCCCCCCCAATATTTCCGCAGAGCGCTCAACGTCTGCCAGCAACTCCCTTCTGGTAAAACTACCAAAATCAAGAATCACTGCTCACCCTCATTCTTTCATTCCTCTTTTTCCTGCCTTTGGAACAAACTCCACACTCCCTTCAATCCCAATCTTCCCTCCAGGTCTTCAAAATAGGTATTCACCACCATCTATCTTCCCCATCCAAAACCATGATTTTCTTCACCTGTTAATCCACCCCAAACTCACCTGCTTCAAATTCCCTGCTTTTCTTCCTGAAAGTCCCTGTTCTGTCCATCTTGTTTACCCCATGCACCCTGCCCCATCTCTCTCCCTTGCACAGATCTTCTGATGTCTCTGTTCCCCACTGTTCTGTGCTTCCCTCTCCCGCATCTCTTGTCTCCTGCTCCCCTTGTTATCCGTTCTGTGTCAGATTTTATATGAGCCTCGACATTGTCTATTAAAAAAATTACATTTCAATTGTTCGCACACGGGCGGCTCACGCTCGACCTGCACTGACTGCACACTCTCCTTGACACACCATACTTTGCACGGCAGGCCCCCACGGGACCGCTGTGGAGCCAAAACATATTAATATTTTTCATCATCCACACACAGACGGCTCGCCTGGCAAAGACTGCACACACACTCCTGGCACACCGACACACCTGGAACCAGTGTGGATTCAAATCTTAATCGTTTTAATTCACCGCACACGGTGGGCTCACTCCTGTAAGTAAACCAGCGACCGCTCCTGTCTAAGTAGGTGCACGCTTCACCCTCTCTCGTGCCGACACACTCTCCACGGCACACCACGCACTTGTCACATACTCCGCTCAACTTGTACACCCAACAAAACCCAGGAACTTTATTCCACCAAACTGCGGCACGCTCTCCCTCACATCATCCATCTCCTCTCTCTCAAGCTTCCTTACCTTCCCAGGAGCCACTCTATCACCACTCTCCAGGGGAATCCACGTCCTTCCTCCGTGCTCCTGCAACATGCTGTGTTGATCCTTACACAATGCATTCCATCAACTCCCTCCCCCTTTGCTGTTTTTAGCTTCTCCTCTGACTCTTCCTAATTCTTCTCTGTCTCCCCATGAAGTCTTTTAACTTCTTCGGCGGTCCCTCTCACCTGTTTCTTTGCCTGTTCCATTCTTCTCTTTATTCCTTCCATCTCTCATTTCGCTCTCGCTAATGTTACCACCACCTATTTTTCCTCCTCAATTCGCTTATCCATTGCTCGTGCTCTTTTCTCTGTTCTTCTATCCATTGTTACTCCCATCTCCGCGATCTTTACTGTTACCTCATCATGCTGCTTCTTACACTCCTTTATCACCATAACTTCTCACTTTATTCCTTTCTGTGTCTATTTAAAATCCCCAATCACTCCCTTTAACTGCGCTCTTCCTTCCGAAGTTACTTTACCCCCATGATTAACCCAGCTTCTTTCCCCTTCAATCCATGTATTCACTCTCCTGATGTTAGCCTGACTGGTCGCCATTTCCCGTCTTTTCAGTAATGGCTTCTTTCTTGCCACTTGTCCATGGAGGCCAGCTTTGTGAAGGGAATGGGAGATTGTTGATTGATGAACACTGATCCCCATTTGGGACATAGAGCCTTGCAGATCTTTCAATGTCATTGTTGGATGTACACTGTACAGTGACATCCCGAACCAGTTTCCTGTTTAACCATATACTAAATTTGGATGGGCGATCTGATCTGGGTAGAGTCTGGGTGGTATGATACGTCTTCCACTTCTTAATGATGGATTTCATCGTACTCAAAGGGATAATGAGTGACTTTGAAATCTTCTTATAACCCTCTCCTGAACGGTGCTTCTCCACCATTTTATGTCTGACTTCTTTGGAAAGCTCTTTGGTGTTCATGTTTGCCTTGTTGGTTAACCAAGTGAGTTGCACATTAAAACTCCTGAGATAAGTGGGGGAGCTTAAGTTTGAAGTTAAAACCCTGATTACAAACAGGTGAAACCTATTACACTTCTTTTGTAACCTTTCAAACAAATAATTTTCTCCTGAAGTGATTTATGGTTAATTCGGCAAAAGGGGTTGAATACCAGGTAGGGTTGACTCTGCCTGTCATCCTTCTGAGGTCGACAAAATGAGTACCAGCTTGCTGGTATCCTGTGTCGGAGTGGTGACCCGTCTCGGATTGTACCCAATAGCCAAGGACACTGCTTTGGCAGCACCAACGCTCTGTGCAGAGGATGGTCCCAATGGATGGATGGACGGTTGAATACTTATGCAACTGAGAATTATCTGATTTTCTCTGTTAATCTAACTTATTCACATTTTATCTACATTTTTTTTACCTTTATCACTTTGGAGTCGTTTGTGAAGACCATACACTATATTTATATATTAAGTTTGATTTGAAAGCATCGTGAAATAAGCTCAGGTAGCATCAAAGTGTGAAAACTTTGGAGGGGGTGAATAATTTTGCAGGTCACTGAATAGAACGATATTTCAAAAAAGTTATGGATGGACGGATTGTCACAAAACTAAGTGGATGAGTTAGGCATATGACAAGATCCAGACTCGGCCGATCAGTTGGATACAAAACGTAAACTGTTCAGCCTGGCGGATGTATGTGCTCTTCCTAGTGCCGTTCTAATTTTCACAATGGTATTGTGTCAGTTGCAGTTTTAACTATGTAGAAGTGTCACACATCAGTCAATGAATGGCTCATTTCCTCCTCTCAAAGCTTTGCAACTCTGGCTGCTTTGAAGATGCACCAAGTTTCCAGGGATTTAAAAAAAAAAAAAAATACAAGTGTACCAATTGTTCTTATTGCACAGATAATTCAATCAGATATGTGAATCATGCGTGGATACACAGAAGAGACAAAACCTACATCTGCAATGTGTACAGTAAAGGATTATATACACACAGTGGAAAAAATACCGCAATGGAAGGAAAAGGAAGCCTTTTATTGTTATGCTGGTTGAAAGAGCTCAAAAATTTTTTTTTTAATCATATTTATTAACAGCAAAGAAATTACAGCACATCCATCCATCCATCCATCCTTTGGGACCATACTCTGTGTAGAGCATTGGTGCTGCCGAAGCAGTCTCCTTGGCTGTTGGGCACAATACTGGACGGATCACCGCTCCAACACCGGATACCAGCATGCTCGCACTCATTTTGTCGACCTCAGAAGGATGACAGGCAGAGTCAACCCCACCTGGTATTAATTCAACAGCTGAGTGGGATTTGAACTCAGGATCCTAGGATCCTCGGTCACGTTTTTCGAGGACGTTGGTGGCAGGATTTGTACATCGACCACCATAAAACACCGCATTCTGCAAAACACAAAGAAAACTGAAAACCCACTCTGTGGGAGTACCTCCTGTGCTGCTGCCCTTCACAGGACAGCTCACCGGCTGACGGGAGTGGAACAAAGCCGTCGGGACCCCCACTCTGATAAGAGTAAAAGTACGGGGTAACCTTCCTGGGTCGGGTTCCGGTGATGTTGGGGTGGTGCTGAGGAAACGTCCACCAGACGGCGGTCTCTTCGGGTGGCTTCCTGGAATGTATCCTGAAGAGCGGATAATCACCTGTCTCTGCTATCACCTGAACTCCAGTGTTTGATCAATGGTATTGCAGCACTCTCGGAGGTTCGGAGACAGGATAGTGGTGAGATCATGGTGGGTGGTTCCACCTACTACTGGTGTGGTCGCTCTGATGGTTACCATACCCAAGGGGTTGCTGTAGCTGTGTCCAACAAGCTGACCCCATGATAATTGAGGTAACACCGGTCAATGAGCATTGTGAGACTGAGGATTCGTCACTCTTTGGGTATCATTTCGCTGGTCTCTGTATGTGCTCTGACTGAGGCAAGTGATCTCACTGTGAAGAAGGCATTCTTTGCCGCACTTGAGTCTAGTTGATCAGGCGAAATACTCCGAGTCTTGGGACACTGCGAGATACCCAGGTGAGATACTCTTCTAGTCTTGGGGGATTTCCATGCATCAACTGGCAGAGATAGGGATGGTTATGGGACATGTGTTGGTCCCCATGGGTAACTGTCAACCAGAATCATACCAAGTTCCTTTACTTTGCAAGAAGTCGGAGACTTATGGTCATTGCTGGACTTGGTATTGCAATGCTGGTGGTGTGGCAAAGGAGACTGACCATGTGCTCATTGATGGTCACTGGAGGATGCTCCAGAACCGCATGGTCTACCGGAGTACTCAGCTCCTCAATAATGACCACAGGATTGTGGTAGCAACTCTGAAGTTGCACCTTAAATCCAGGAGAATAGTACCATCCCAGCCCACGCTGGATGTTGGCAAGCTCAAGGATGACAGGGTAGCTGAGGCATTCGCGAACAGGCTGAGTGGGGATTTGGGGAGGTCTGGGTATTTCAACAAATCCTGAAGAGTTGTGGAGTGCCTTCAAGACTTCCATCTTTGATGTTGCCTGTGGATGTCTTGGAACCCACCGTCAGGCAAAGAAGAACATTGTCTTCTGAGGGACACTGGATACCATTGACCAGGGTCGCAGGGCCAGGCTTAATGGCAGAGCTGAGCTGTTCAGGAAACTGAGGCATAAAACTGTACGTGCGCTGAGGGCGGACAGGGAGGTCAATGTGTGAAGAATCTGTGAAGGGGTAGAGCATCACCTATGGTCAAGTGATTCTCGTCCTGCTTGCAGGGGAATTTGCGCATTGTATTCCTCCAAGCCCATCCCTCAGTGTACTGAAGTTAGAGCGGAGGGTGGTGAGCTCTTCACAGAAGACTCCGAAGTGAAGGCCCCCTGGGCCATTTACTTTGAGCAGCTGTACCAGGCTGACCCAACAGTTGTTGAGTTGGATGTCAGTGGTGTTACTATCTCTATTGCTGACTCTCCAATCAACTATGAACTGCCTTCGTTCGTGGAAACACAGGCTGCGGTGAACCAGTTGGAAGGGGGTAAAGCTCCTGGTATCTGTGGCATCCATGCTGAACTTCTCAAGGATGGTATAAATGCTGTACTTGTGCCATTGCATGCAGTTCTGTGCTTTGTTTGGAGCTCAGGCATCATCCCAACTGACTGAGAGAGAGGGGCTTGTTGTCCCTTTCTGGAAAGGGAAGGGTGATCGCCAGGACTGCAACAGCTACTGAGGGGTGACGCTGCTCTCAGTGCTGGGCAAGGTCTTTGCTCGAAAAATTATTGATCAGGTTCTCCACCATCTGCTTGAGCTCCGGCCTCCAGAACAGTCGGGCATTACACCAAAGAGGTCAACGATTGACCGTATCCTTGCTCTTCGGGTCCTCAGCGAATGCAGATGAGAGTTTTAGCAGGGGCTGCTCACAGCCCATGTTGATAACCACAATGTGTTTGATTCAGGGAATTGGGATGCCCTCTGGAGGATTCTCGGTCTTCGTGGATGCAGTCATCTTTGCAAAGACTCTGGATATCCTTTTGGGGGTGCTCGAGATGCTGAATGAGGAGTCGGAGCCACTGGGATTACGGGTTTCATGGGTCAAAACTAAGATCTAGGCTTTCAGTCACATCTTGGATGCTGCTATCTTGTCTGTACCTGTTTGTGGTGAGGATGTTGTCACGGAGAGATTCACTTACCTTGGCAGTGATATTGATATCTCCGCTGGCTGTGAGCCAGAGGTCAATAGATGTCTGGGTCGGGCCGAGGGAGTGATGGATTCATTGGATCATTGGGTGTGGCACTGTCGGTACCGATGTAGTAGGACGAAAGTCCGAGTCTTTGAGTCCTTTCAGTCCTCCTTCCAGTCTTGCTTTGCAGATGTGAGACTTGGCCTCTGACCAAGGATCTGAGACAGAAACTTAACTTCTTCGGTAACATCTCTTCGGAGAATCCTTTGCTATCGCTGGTCAGGGTTTGTGCCCAACGAGCATTTGCTGAGAGAGACTCAGATGCAATTTGTTACTTGTATAGTCTGTGAGCGTCAGCTGTGGCTCTCTGGGCATGTGGCTCATTTTCCAGATGCTGTTCCTCCTCACCATATTGTTTCAGCAATGTAGCCTTGTAAGTGGAGGAGGCCAATGGGCCGACCACATGCCTCGTGGCTGCAGCTGGTTGATCAGCATCTCAAGGAGATGGGGATGGGTCAGGCATCTGCCTGGTGGATGGCCAGAGGCCCCTGGAGTACTGGCGGAAAGTGGACACAGCAATTTCTCGGTTGTGGAAAGTGGACACAGCTCGGTTTCTCACATCTTATCCTAATCCCAAACCACTGTGGCGTTCTTAACTTTCTTCTTAAGCAGAATGGTCTGTTCAATAGCTGGTGACTGAGCAATATCATGTCCTTGTATGTACTGTATGTTGGGCCCATAAGATCTTCCAGTGGAGTTAAGTTATGCAGCGCTGCGTTAAACGCTTTTCAGAATCGATGCCAATTGCCCCGTTTCTGCAGCCATTGAAAATATCACCTTGGTTTTAATTTTGGTCGTTTGAACAATGGTCGTTTGGTCGTCTATCCGTTTCACAGTGTATTGTAGTAATTTATGATCAGTCTTGAAACGCAAAACTCTCACTTTCTCACAGTTTGAGATGCGATTACATTGCCAATGTCTGATCAGGATGTGGGCTAACTGAGCCATTCTTCTGGTGTTGTTTCTGTTAGTGGGGTTTTGATTTTGTCTCTGCCTCTTACATCCAACAAAAGTGACAAAGTGGGATTCTCATTTCCTAAAAACGGTGTTCGCAGAGATAGGTAGACACACACAGTTGTTCTGAGGTTTGTGGAAGGAACTGAGATTGCCTTCAGTAGGATTTGCCTTCCATGAGGCGAAGGCAAGTTGTTCCAGGAGAACGGTCTCGCCACAAGCTTCAGTGTACCAATGGGTGGGAGGAAGGGTAGGCCAACTGAAGACGAGAGGGGATAAATCTGTGCATGAGAGAGAGCAAATTTCTTTGAAAAAATTCCCAGGATGAATTGATGTCGGTGAGTTAAAAAAAAAAAAGTTTTACACCTCAATGGAATGTACTTAATCTGCACTCGACACATTTGTTCCTTGAAGGTTTAAAGTATTTGAAATTCTGCTTCATTATGAAAGAAAACGATTTTTTGTGGGACAGTGGGACATCGACAAAAAGCGGGACACCACCGACACCAAGACAAAATGCTTTACGCCTCCCTCCGCGAACAACAACAATTGACTCGGACTGTGCTTGTCTGGCAATAACTGTGTATGAGCCAATATTTTTTTAGGGGGGCTGCTGCAGATTTGCCCAGATCGATGGTTACGTTGCAATTCCATCGGGAACATTTTAATTTTTTTAATTGCAACCTCAACACACTTGGTGATGAACAATCTGAAAAAAGGAAAATTAATGTACAGTACATATATGAGATGTATTCAGACATTTTCATCAACAGGCAACAAAACATGATGTAAGCTAGAACGGCCACGCCACTCGATTAGAGTGCAAACCTCCGGCAGAGATTCAGGTCACACAGCAGCCACTCCACCATCCACCCCCCACTTCCACCCAGTCGCAACACAACCCAATACAACCCTTTCAAAATGATGTCATGAACTTCATTTTGTATAGACCTTTAATCAAGGCGCTGCACATGTGTTTTCGAGAAACCCCTTCCACCAACGCAAGGCCAGTCATAATAAGCCAGCATTTGCATGGGGGTGATTCCCTCTTTAGTCATTTGAAACACTTTTGAGCAAGATAAAGAACCCAACAAAGGGCAACTTTAAAATGGCTAACTAATAATAGCTCTCAGGCGACAGGAACAGCCGACAAACAAACATCTGAAGCCCCTTCAATGAACTGCCATGAAGAAGTCCCGATACATCGCACAGCTTCCTCCAAAGGCTGATGAGAACATACCTGCTCACAAAGTCCTAAAGTCCCAGACAGTTTCCGCAGAAGGAATACGACCTTTGGGAGATATTGTTGTGGTGCCGGGTTCAGTGGAGAGGACGACCGCTAGATGGAGCAGTTGGGTCGTCTCCCACCGAACACCGGAATTGAAGGTCATCACTCCGGATAACTCCGAAGTCGACGGGTCGCTTATTGGACCGTGGACGCCAATATTTCGACTGCGTGGTTAGGGTCTTTTTGTCTGATTCCAATTTACCTAATTATCCGCGCGGTCTAGCTACCGGGGAAGCCACACCCTCTGCCGGCTTTGTCCGAACGAGTCACTGTTACCGACTCGGATCTGGCGTAACGAGCGGGAATTACCAAAGCCGCGCCAGTCCAAATAACAATTTACGGCACAATCGGCCTCCCTAATTCTCAAGCCAGAACCGTACTGGGTCAATGAAAGAAAGCACAAACAACGAACTGGAACATTTATCAGTTATTTATTTACAATGTTAGAGGGAGGGAAACACAGAGCAGACTTAACCACGAATATGAATGCAGGCAAATGTACAATGGAATCACTAAACATTTCCTACTTATCAACTGGCCACAGACAGACACACACACCCAAAAGGAAATGGACCTCGTGGGTCTTTATTCGGCCTTCAGCTCGGGATGGAAGGCTAGCTGAGGGTCAGAGTCTGGCCGGGTACCTGGCCGCCTTGTGCGGTTTTACCGACTCGCACTTGTTTTGCTCGGAGTCCGTGGACGGGAACGGGGATCCCCAGCTCGAGCGCTCC
>CM068952.1:194336760-194349317 GCA_035128595.1 Eptatretus atami
TGTCGGGCCAGTAGTTGGTACTCGTGATGGCACAACTTGGACCACTTTTTATTTGACAAAAAAAATGTCAATTTTTGCAGAATGGCATAAAAATTCCATTTTTTTGACAAATAGCTGTCTCATTTCTCCAGGTACACTGCATCCACAGTGTATAAACAAATACAAGCAGAAATTGGGACTTTTATTTGTTGTTGCATCAATTTAATACCTCTTCTTTACTTTGTCACAACATATTATTCATTTCAGACTATGAATATTTATTTCACCCTCAATAAATATGTCCCACCATTTCGTCCGTCAAAAAATGTCCTCTATCTCTCTCTGTTTGGTTTGAGATACTACAGCCTCTCATTTAGCTATTTAGCATGCAAGGGTACAAAATACCAGAAATGACCATGACTGCCAAACAGCCCCTATATAAAAGAATACAGTCTGGTGGGAATCAGATCTGGAACGACTTCATTTGGCGATGACGTGTCGTACGTTGTTCAAGTCCAAGTGTCATCTGAGGAAACTTCACCAGGTAGATCTGCTTCAATGTTTTCTCCAGGACACACTGGTGTGGTGTTTGACTGATATCGCAAGACTAATGTACGTCAAACTCAAAGGAGGCTGGGAGGTTGGTCACCGACACCATATTTACCCCACACACGAGAAGCGAAAACTATGGTTAAGCAATTGATTCACTTTGTCTGTCCTGTCTATAAACGTCAGGTTATGATCGAGGAACAACTTCATGCATCACGGACGCATGTGCAGGGACTGATGGAAATGCTGCATCAATGCACTACGTTCATTGCAATTTTGCACAGCGCATTGAACCATGCATTTCACATGAGGGACAACACATTGAACATGTCATGTAATGTCATTCAACATATCATGTATTGTCATGTAATGTCAATAAACCATTTACAAGGTATATTCGCCTACTTTTCCAGACTTTATGTCACCTTGTAGAATCAGCATGACCCCAATTAATGTATAGGGGTGTTTTTATCTTTGTCAGTGGTCTTGGGGGAAGAGGGGTGGGGGGGGGAGACGCAAGTTCTCTTTGTAAATGCGTATCGTGTACCACCACCTCCAGGTGGGGGAGGATATTTCAAGTCTGCACCATTTACAAGACAGAATTATTGTCCACATTTTCAGATTCGGTACTTGCACTTTCCCCATTGTGACATCATTGAAATATTACCTACCTTGGTTCTGTTGGGGTCAGCTACAGTAAGTTTGTTTGTTTTTTTGCCTAAGTCCTTCACAAACCGGCTGTCAAGCCCCCTCCCATGCATTGCACATGGGTACCTCACTCGTAGTCGTATATTTGTAGCTTATTTGTGCCAAGCATAGAGCTAATGTACAGAAACGGAGAAAACTTTGTAATAATGTTTAATCTCTGTGACCATGGTGCATAGTTTGACATTTTCACATTGTAATGCATGTTATTTCCTGTTTCACATTGTAATGCATGTTATTTGCGGACACGTGCTCCGCCGGCTGGTGCAGGCCAGGCATACAGGCACAGCGGGCACAAACGTTCAGGGCGACATAAATACTGTGTGTGATGCATAACAATACACGTACAACATCAAAAGGGGTCCACAAGTTCGAAACTGCATTAATTATTGTCTGACTTGTACTTTTGAGTTTTGACACTTGTGACTTACAAGCACATTACTCGAAGGGTGATTGCACGCTCCCCCCCCCCCCCCCCCACAGTGCGCACACAGACACACACACACACTCACACACTACATTTCGCTCACAATTACATTACTACATAAACCTCACCCATCTCCTCCCGACTCTGTCTCATCTTTGCTGTCTCCCCCCCCCTCCCCACTCATACCCCAAGTTTCTACCTTCCCCTCCCAACCCTAAGTCATTGATCCCCTCCCCGCACTCAAGCTTTCAAACCCCCATTGTCCCCCTCCCACCTGAAGTCCCTTCAACCGCCCCCCTCTCCCCCTTCTAGAGTTTTCCCATCTTTATTCTCACCCTCCTCCCACTCACAAAAACAAACAGGCATTCCCACATCTAAACAGCACAATATATAACGTTTTCTGCTCCCCAGTCATGCATTCACTGACTTCACAGAAACCCGACAGGGGCCATTCAGAAATTACGTAACATATTGTTACGGCCCGTGGTGCAAGGTTCGACACGAGGGGAAGCACTCGAGTTCCTACCGACCACCCGGTCCTGAGGCACTGCCTCGCGGATAACTTCATGCCAGGGTTTTGAAGCCACTGTCACACCTTGACGATTTAGCCAGCGTATGCCGACGTATGAAATTTGTCTAAAAGCTGGCACACGTCGAATACGTTATGGTAAGTTTGTATAGTTAAGAGCACGCTGAAGCACGCTGCGCATACGTCGTAGTACGCTGAGCTCATCGACAATTTTAACATGCTCAAAATTTTTCGACGTATGCCAGCGTATACTCACACGTTCCGCATATGCTGGCCAAATTGTAGGCACGTTTGCGATCGTTGACACACGTCGACACACGTTACTTGTAGTACTCATAAGTCGAAACACGTCGAGTGTAATGTTTAGCGTACCGAAACTTATTTCTAACCTATGAGTACGATGCTTTGACTATGAGTAACGTATCTAACGTAGTATTGAGGTATTAGAACGTCTTTCGGACGACGACAGAACTTAGTGAACGTGTGTTCTAACTTAGAGCTACCGTATAATGGCGTATTGGCAGCGTTTAGGGAATTGGTATATAAAAATGGTTCACAGGAGGAACCCGTCAGTGTTCCAGACTCCATGGTTTTTTTTTATTTTTTTTTTCCTTCTTCGGCATGACGGTGATGTGTGACACTTCGATTTCTAGTGCGGTTATGATTTAAATCGTTGAACGGCAGCCTTTTAATTATATATATTATATATAATTTATGGTTTCGGGTAGCTAAACATTACTCGACGGTTTTCGACTTATGTTTAACTACAAGTAACGTGTGTCGACGTGTTCAACATCGTAACGTGCCTACAACTTATGGCCAGCGTATGCGGAACGTGTGCGTCATACGCTGGCATACGTCTAAAAATTTGAGATGCTTAAATTTGTCGATCGCTGCGCGTACTACGACGTATGCCAGCGTGCTTCAGCGTGCTCTTAACGTATTCGAGTGCAGCGTATTCGGCAAATTTTCATATGTCGGCATACTGGCTAAACGTTCAACGTGTGACGGCTTGAACTGCTCATGTTTAGCTGGGTTTCGATTTAATCGTCCAGCGGCAGCCTTTTAATAGGCTACGCCACGTGATCGTCGGCGATACGCT
This sequence comes from Eptatretus atami, assembly GCA_035128595.1. Taxonomy (NCBI): domain Eukaryota; kingdom Metazoa; phylum Chordata; class Myxini; order Myxiniformes; family Myxinidae; genus Eptatretus; species Eptatretus atami. The sequence goes on from CM068952.1 coordinate 194,340,052, forward strand.
ACCGCGTTATTTATACGTTAGACTATCGTTGGGCATAGGTTGTGAACGCCAACAACACGCTAAGCATTCGTTGGTATAAGTTATCTATAAATTATAGAAACGTTCTGTGTACGTTACTAATACGTTATGCATACGTCCAACTCATTATGAATACGCCAAAAACTTTTTTAAAAAACATCAATAGTTCAGCGTACGCCAGCGCTTTACATACATTTTATACGTTGCCATACGCTGGCTAAAACGTCAAGGTGTGACAGTAGCTTAAGCAACCACGAACACCGATTGGTACTGCTAATCCTGGCAGAGTGTCACTACTTTGTGTGGTTACCTTACATTTGGACGACCGCACCAAGCGGGTTTCGTACCCTCAGCGCACACCTGGATTACTGCCAAGCAATACAATGAGTGTACGCTGGCGAACAAGAGCAAATCACATGGGGGAAACTTCCTGGCTAATGCTACTTGCAGATTATGCTGGATCAAGGTTGGAAAAGATGCGACGAGCTGGGTACATTTACAATGCAAGCAATTTATTATTAGAAAGGGAGAGGCAAGGTATGTGGCACAAGCATTGGTTTTAATACAAGGGAAAATATGTGCAGCAGGGAAAGCAAGGATTGGTGAGGTGTGGCAAAAGAAAAGGCATGAAAAGAAAGAATATTTACAAAAGAAAGACACAGGGCAGAGCAATTCCAATCTAATACTTGCACAATCTTATCTTGTACTAACCTGACATGCCATCAGAAACACTCGTAGAAATTTAGAATAGTCCAGAAAGCTAAGAAATGGACGAGGTGTTTGCGACCTTTTGATTTCCAGGCTGACTGACCTGCACAAACCCAGTCGCTGGGGAGGTAGTGGGGCAACTTAGCTAAATATAGCATAACATTTGTGCATTTTGTGAGGAAAGCACCAAATTTGGCACATTAGTAGCCTATCATATTATGAACAGATTTGGATATTGGGCCATCTCAAATTCAGCCGCTGATGGCTGTGGCAGCCATTTTCCACTGCCATCACAAATTTTGAGATGGCCCAATATCCAAATCTGTTCATAATATGATAGGCTACTAGTGTGCCAAATTTGGTGCTTTCCTCACAAAATGCACAATTGTTATGCTAAGTTGCCCCACTAAGGGGGAATGAGGAGATAAACCAATGATGTTGAAGGTGTGTGGTCAGGGGAGGTGCAAAATGAGGGTGCAGTGCACGTGATGTGATGGGCAGGTGATGTGCAGAGAGGAAGCTGTAAAATATTGTTACGAATCTCGAAGCCATCTGCACACAACAGACAGCAGTCCCTAAGCTTAGTTATTTCAATAAGTATGTGTATAGTTAGATTCCTCCCTATGTCTAAAGGGAATTCCATGTGTGCACTGCGAAGTTTCTTTCTAGTTAGATTTTTGCAATACCCAACGCCAGCAAATCAATCCTTCACTTCTTCGCACCATCGACGCCATTGCCCATGTGCGTTCGACCACAGACGTGGGCGGAGGTTTCCTCACTTCAGAGCTCCGACTCCGCCCAGGAAAGGAGGGGGTTCCCCCCTGTCAAATCACGGATGGCCAGCACATCACCTCACCAAACCTGTCCAATCAGGGCAAAGATTACCTCAGAGGACCCATGACCCCACCCCGCCCGGTGGAGGGATAAGAATCGCCGGGCTCTCCTGAGTGTTCGCTGGAGTTGGGTTGGAATTGTCGGAGAAGAAAGGGGTCGCCATTGCTCTTGCGTGGTGCGTCGTCGGTGGTCGTGTTGCCGTGTCTCAAGCTGGTCCTCTGACTATTCCACAGCCTTCGACTTCCATCTCTCATTTTGTCCAGCAATAACCCGGAGTCAGAGCCGGGAATCTCCGCTGGCCCTCTGTGAGAGCGACCCTGGCCCCGCATGACCCCGCTTCCGTGTCTGGCTCGCCAACGACCCGAGTTTCACAACCTGCAGTCGCGGCCAAACCGCACGAGGCGGCAGGTACCGACAAACTCTGACCTCCAGCCTGTCTATCCCCTGGATGCGAGGGTCGAAAATAAGACAATCCGGTCCATTCTTTTGGTTGTGTGTGTCTGTGGTGGCACGTCCTATAAGTAGAAATTGTATAAGTGTTGATTGCTCATTGTACAATTTTCCTGCATATTCGTGATTAAGTCTTCTCTGTGTCTCCCTTCCCGATTATATTATAAATAAACCCCTGTTAAATGTACCAGCTCGTTGGCTGTCGTTTTCTACATTGACCCAGCACGGTGCGGGCTTGAGAAATAGTGAGGCCGTTTGTGCCGTAAATTGTCATTTGGACCGGCGCGGCTTTGGTAATTTCCACTCGGTTACGCCGGACCCGAGTCCGGTACAGTGACTCGGTTCGGACAAAGCTGGCCGAGGGTGTGGTCCCGGTAGTTTGATGGCGTGAGTACTTGGGTAAATTGGAATAGACAAGTGGACCCTACTCACGCCGTCGAAATATTTGGACACGCTCCTTTAAGTGACCCGTCGACTCCGGAGTTATCCGGCGGTGACGACCTTTCAATTCGGTGTTCGGTGGAGACGACCCGACTGCTCCGTCTTAGGCGGTCGTCCTCGCCACCGAACCCGGCACCACAACAATATGTGGATCACTGAGCCCGGGGAATTGCTGAGGCCTTCTTTATGAACATACATCCACAGTGGATGAGATGGAAAGGGAAGAAAAGAACATGTTAGAAGATAGCTTAATAGTGAAGTGTAAGATGGTCTGCTAGTGTTAACTGCAAATGCCTAATAACTGTGCTCGACCTGGTTGGCATCTGGTTCTCTCGCTCTTCCAGCACTCCACTCCGTGGACTACGTTCTGGCCCGTTCCACCGCTCCGTTCTGCTCCATTCCTATACACGTAGGACTATGTTCAATGGAGATCGGGGGAGTGCTCATCACACTCCACGTGTTTTGATTTACCCGCCGATCACATCATGTGCCTTCTGGTTGAATGGTTTGCATTAGCGGGAACAATCGTCTGGGTGGCAGACGGGCGGTTCTTTTTTGCAGATTATGCGGTTTTACCGTGTGAGACATAATCTGCAGCATTGCTCACCATAACAGTCAGGAGATGCGTCTGAAGTATAAACGACGAATGTGGTCATCATTGGTTGGATATTTATCGGTGTGCCATCCTGATGAGGGCAAATAAGCCTGAAATCTGGATAGGCGGCTCCGATTGATGTTTAACTGATGTTGACCATGTAATCTTTGTCTGTTTGACAGAGTCGCCAGGCTGAGGCCTCTGTGTTGGAGGTGATGCTTTGGTGTCAGACAAAGTCCAATGGAGATCGGGGGAGTGCTCTTCACACTCCACATGTTTCGATGTACACGACATGGCCAAAAGAATGTGGACACCTGATCGTCCAACATCTCATTCCAAAATCATGGGCAGTAATATAGAGTTGGTCCCCCTTTGCTGCTATAACAGCCTCCATTCTTCTGGGAAGGCTTTCAATTAGATGTTGGAACATCGCTGCGTGGATTTGCTTCCATTGAGCCACAAGAGCATTCGTGAGGTTGCGCACTGATGTTGAGTGATTAGGTCTGGCTCGGCGTCAGCGTTCAAATTCATCCCAAAGGTGTTCGATGAGGTTGAGGTCAGGGCTCTGTGCAGGCCAGTCAAGTTCTTCGACACCAATCTCAAAACATTTGTGTATGAACCTCGCTTTGTGCACGGGGGCATTGTCATGCTGAAAAAGGAAAGGGCCTTCCCCAAACTGTTGCAGCAAAGTTGGAAGCACAGAATTGTCCACAATGTCATTGTATGCTGTAGCGTTAGGATTTCCCTTCACTGGAACTAAGGGGCCTAGCCCGAACCATGATATACAGCCCCAGACCATTATTCCTCCTCCACCAAACTTTACAGTTGGCACTATGCATTCGGGCAGGTAGCATTGTCCTAGCATCCGCCAAACCCAGATTCATTTGTCGGACTGCCAGATGGTGAAGCGTGATTCATCATTCCAGGAATGTATTTCCACTGCTCCAGAGTCCAATGGCAGTGAGCTTTACACCACTCCAGCTGACGCTTGGCATTGTGCACCATGGTCTTAGGCTTGTGTGCGGCTGCTCGGCCATGGAAACCCATTCCATGAAGCTCTCGACGAACAGTGTTTGTGCTGACATTGTTTCCAGAGTCAGTTTGGAACTCGGTAGTGAGTGCTGCAACCGATGACAGATGATTTTTCCCACGCTACATGCTTCAGCATTCGGCGTTCCCTTCCTGTGAGCTTGTGTGGCCTACCACTTCGTGGCTGAGCTGTTGTTGCTCCAATACGTTTCCACTTCACATTAACAGCACTTACAGTTACAGTTGATAGGCAGCTCTAGCAGGGCAGAAATTTGACAAACTGACTTTATGGAAATGTGGCATCCTATGATGGTGCCACGTTGAAAGTCACTGAGTTTTTCTGTACGGCCCATTCCACTGCCAATGTTGTCTATGGAGAGTGCATTATTCTCCTCAGAGCGTATTTCTTTCTCTTCAGAACGTATCTCTTTGTCTTCAGAACATCTCTCTCCTCTCAGAACGTCCCTCTTTCGCTTTTCCTCACTTTTTTAATATCTCAGAACGTACCTCACGCTTTCTCTCGTCGTTTTATATCCCCGGGCCATCTCCGTGGGGTGCCGTCCGCCCCAAGCTCACCCCGCCCCACTGGGGCACGGTTACCATGACGACCGTGCGCTCTCAAAAAGGCGGGCGTCGGAGCTCGTGAAAGAATGTTACTGAGGAAAAATGAGGGTGGCTTCAGAGCTCGTGAAAGAATGCTGCTGAGGAAAAATGAGGGCGGGCTTCAGAGCTCGTGAAAGAATGTTGCTGAGGAAAAATGATGGCGGGCTTCAGAGCTCATGAAAGAAATGTGTGTGAACGTGTCTGTCATAAAGAAAAAAAAAACTTCCCATAAGAGAGGGGATCTATCATTTACCCTTCTCAACGCATCACATTTAAAGGCCCAGTCACACCTTGACGTTTTAGCCAGCTTATGCCGATTTTTGGAAAATTTGTCTAAAACGCTGGTACACGTCGAATACGTTATGGGTAAGTTTTGATAACATTGAGAGCACGCTGAAAAACACTGCCATACGTCGTTGTACGCTGGCTTTAAACGTTGTACTTTTTGGTTGTTCTCAAATTTTCCATGCTTGAAATTTTAAGACTTATGCCAGCGTATGACTCACACGTTCCGCATAACGCTGGCCATAAGTGTTCGGCACGTCACGCGATCGTTGACACACGTCGACACACGTTACTTGTGAGTTACTCATAAGTCGAAACACGTCGAGGTAATGGTTAGCGTACCCGAAACTTATTTCTAACCTATGAGTAACGTGTTGTACTCACGTTACGCGATCGGTGACACACATCGACACACGTTACTTGTAAGGTGTTCATAAGTCGAAACACATCGAGGTAATGGTTAGCGTCAGTGGTCCAGACTCCCTGTTTTTTTTTTTGTTTTGTTTTTTTTCTTCTTCCTTCGGTATGATGGTGATTTTGACACTTCGATTTCTAGTGCGGTTATAATATAATATAATTAATAGACTGCCGCTCAACGATTTAAATCATAACCGCACTGTACACTGAACACCGTCACACCGAAGAAAAAAAAAAAACCGGGAGTCTGGAACACTGACGCTAACCATTACCTTGACGTGTTTCGACTTATGAGTACCTTTCAAGTAACGTGTGTCGATGTATGTCAACGATCGCATATCGTGCGTACAACTTATTCCCATCGCATGCGGAGCGTGTGTCATACGGCAAGTACGTCGTAAAATTTTCAACATGTTTAAAATTACAAGACGTACTCCACTTACTACGACGTATGATGCGTACTTTAGCGTTCTATTCACGCATACCAAACTTACCCATACCGTATTCGACGTGCGCCAGCGTTTTAGACGCATTTTTCAGAGGTCGGCATACGCTGGCAAGATCGCCAAGGTGTGACTGCGATGTTGACACTTCCATTTCTGCGGCGGTTATGATTTGAATCGATGTGTGGCAGCCTTTTCATAACCTACGCCACGTCATCGTCGGCGATGCGTGCAGCGCGCTATGCATAAGTTAGACTATCGTTGGGCATAGGTTGTGAAGGCCGACAACAGGTTCAGCATTCGTTGGTATAAGTTATCTATAACACAACGAAACGTTCTGTGTCCGTTATGCATAAGACCAAGTCGTTATGAATACGTCCGAATCTTTAAAAAAAAAACATCAAAAGTTCAACGTAAGCCAGCGTTTTACATACATTTTAATACGTTGCCATTGCTGGCTAAAACGTCAAGGTGTGACTGGGCCTTAAGATCCATTAGACATGGGGATGGGTAATCTGAACATGCATTTAAGGAAATAACTTTCTGAAGACCTGAATGTGTGGATGTATTCATCAGACCGGATTCTAAATTCCGTAACAATATATATATATATATATATATATATATATATATATATATATATATATATATATATATATAATAGAGAGAGAGAGAGTTAGTGTCTGTGTGAAATAAGTGCCGCCCTTCTACAGGCCGGCCATGCCTTCCCCTCTCTCCTGAACAACTGAACAACAGATTGAACAACACGTCTTCTCTCATTCTATAAAAGTACCGTTTTGAGGAAACAAAGGTACATTTTGATTACAACTGAAGCGAGGTAATCTGTGTTTTGTACGCAGTGATCGTGGCAGCAACCGAATACACCCCACCCAATGAAGGTATGTTAATTCTCACAATGCAGAGGAAAGAAAATAGTGCTGTCTCATTTAAAAATAACAAACAAAAACTTTTTTTATTTGAAGTTTTTGAGGGAGGGGAAGGGATGGGGGGCAGTCCGGAGTGACTCGGGTGGAAGGAGATGGGGGAGAAGTGTGGGGAAGAGATGCGGTGGGAGTCTGGAAGGAGGGGAATGGTATTGGGTGAGAGTCTGAAGAGAGAGGGGGTAAGAAGTTGGAGGAGGAGCCGGCATTGTGACATAAGGGAAGGACTAATGGAACGAATATAAATGAAATAACTTTCTCAGAAACCACTATATGTTGTGTCATTGCCTTGGGAAATTATGGTTTCGCAGAACATTCACAGGTTTTTTTTTTTCCCCCCAAATCTGACCCCCCACCCCCCGAAACCCTCCTTAACGCTTCAAATACTACTTACGTTCATTGAAGACATCCCTCTCCCCCTATTTGATACCTTAATCCCGAGATGCTATTTATCCCATTGCTTTTTCAATTACTACAAATTATACATTAAAAAGTACATGCGGTGGTACAGTGTCCCATCAATACGACCAGGCAACAGTCGGAATCCCTGAAATGACATCAGACTAATCACTCGGAGTGATGTCATCATTTTCTAAAATATGTTCAATTGCTTTCATTTGCAAGTGAGAATCAGTGTCTTCGGATTTGAATAGCAATGGTGGAATAAAACTATCAGTGGGATACAAACCATCAACTGTTCAATGTAGTAGAGGTATGCGCTCAACCAAGTGCTGTTCTGGTTACTACAATAATTACAGAGAAGTGTTGTACATCAAAATACCATGAAATTCCACACTTACCACATTCTATCTCCATGATTTACCACTTACCAGTTGTTATTGTTGTCTTTCTTTGACGTCGTCCTGATTGTTGTGAACGCCAGGTATTTCATGCACGATGGCATCCCCATTTTCCACCTCGGGTTCGTATATGTGTGGTCTCACAGCACCTTCAACATGATTTTGACTATCGTCGTTATCTGAAGATTCTTGATCAGAAAATTATTCGTCAAATTGACTTTCTGACGAGTGTGAAGCGAGTTGTACGGCCATTATCCATTGTGTTCTGAGACGATCGTTCCACCGATTATGTCACGCAGATGACGATGATCATGGCGGCTTTCTGGAATTTTGGGGGGCGGTACCCACCAGGTTGGCTTTTTAAACTTTAACGCTTCAAAAAATTATTAGAACTAAAAACCACCTTCAGTTCTTTGTTTATTACTTTAAAATCAATATTATCATCTCAAAATTAAACTTCTGATTCTGTAGACTTTGAAAATAAATTGACGTGCACATCAGTAGAGGCCAAGCCGAGCACTAGACATAATGCCGTCCCAGCGAAAAGTGTGTGACATGCAGAGGGATGGACAGAGAAATTTGGCGACTATAACATGAAGTATAGATGAAGTCCGATGTCGGGCAGAACCCTTCTTCACCACTCTGCAAAAGTGCAATTAATGTTCAAAAAACAAACAAACACTTCTTTCAATGAGAACACACTAAAGTGTTTACATTAGTTTCAGGACAGATTACAGGGTGTCGGACACAGAGGAAAATGTAGGTTTGATCAATACCCTGTACTACTTCCACACAACCAAATTGTTCCTTTCCAACATAACTAACTAATACTGCCGTTGACTAGTGCTACTTGCCACAATATTAAACGTTGCTTCTGATAAATGCGGTACCAAGCTAATGTCAAAAAGTCACTCGTCTATAGCTTTCTTTTGTTTCAATTGGTATTGTTGTGTATCATACTGTAATGATGACCATTGTGATGAGCAATTAAGAAAAAATATCCACTTCACAAAAGTGAATGGTAACCTGCAACTTTTGAACAAACCGTCTGGATGTAGCATGACACACGAGGCCCCGAGTTGAGAATATTCACACGTGAAGGTCACAGCTCATTTATGGATAATTTATCTCATCCAAATACTGTACAGCTCATCATTTCACTTGGGATGCAAAAACATTGCCTTCAAAGCCGTACATTGAGATTTTTTTCAAAAGCCAAGTTTCTGACATCTGACATTTTTTTTGCTTTTGCAGGAATGGAGAAAAGTGTCACAAAGTTTTCCTGTACCTCGAGCTCTCACACCTTCAACAGAAGGCTGCATTGATGAAACACAGGAAGAGGCACCGACCACATTCCAGTGACAAAACGAAGGAATGCACCGATTACTCTTCTCGTATCTGTTATAAGAGCAAACTGGTGAACCACACTGAAACTCGCACAAAAGAGAGACCATATACCTGCAGTGTTGTGGTGAGGGAATGAAGAGGTTGAGGGATTTGAATGTTCACATGCTGATTCACACGGGCGACCTCCGTACTCCTGCAGGTGTGGAAAGATGTTCTCCTCCTCTTCATATTTAAGAAACCATTATCATTGTTTCCACCCTGAGGAGCCATACACCTGCAGTACTATCTGCAGTATGTGTGGTCAGAGATTGGGAAACTTGTATAAGTGGAGGATTCACATGCGGATTCACACTGG
>CM068952.1:194349327-194372803 GCA_035128595.1 Eptatretus atami
CATACAACTTGAAAGTCCACACCTGTACCCACACTGGAGAGCGTCCATATATTTGTGAGGTTTGTGGAAAAAAGTTCTCCTTTTCTTCAGGTTTGAAAAAGCATGCTCGTATCCACACCGTAAAGCAACAATATAAGAAATATCATTATATTAGAACAAAAAACCCAGAGACCTGCAGCGTGTGTGGTAGGAGATTGAGCAACGTGTACAAGCTGAAGATTCACATGCGGATTCATACTGGAGAGCGTCCATACACTTGCAAATATTGTCCAAAGGCATATAGCTCTTCGACTGTTTTGAAATCCCACCAACGTATTCATACTGGGGAGAGTCCGTACACTTGCAAATTTTGTCCAAAGACGTACAACTCTTCAACTGTTTTGAAATATCACCAACGTATTCATACTGAAGAGAATCCATACCGTTGCAGAGTTTGTCCAAAGGTACTCTCATCTTTATCAGCTTTGAAAAGGCATGTGAGTTGTCACACAAGGAATAATGAACAAGTTGACTTGGGAGAAAAACCTCACACGTGTTCTGTGTGTAATAGGGTATTTTCTCGTTCAGCATGTTTGGCTCAACATATCAAAATGCACACCGGAGAGAAGCCCTACAAGTGTTCTGTGTGCAGCAAGGTATTTGCTCGTTCAGTGAATTTGGCAAAGCATATTAAAATACACAATGAAGAGAAACCCTACCAGTGTTCAGTGTGCGGCAAGGTATTTGCTCATTCAGTACATTTTTCTCAACATATGAAAATGCACACCGGAGATAACAACCAACGAGAGAAGCCCTATAAGTGTTCTCTGTGCAGCAAGGCATTTGCACATTTCGGAAATTTGTCTAAACATAACAAAATACACACAGGAGAGAAGCCCTACCAGTGTTCTGTGTGCAGCAAGGTAGTTTTTGGTTTATCGCATTTGATTCAACATAAAAAAACACACAATGGAGACGAAACTGGACAGACTGGAGGGAAGAAGCGTTACATCCAACGAAAGAGGCCCTACAAGTGTTCTGTGTGTTTCAAGACCTTTACTGATTCTTCCACTTTCTATGAACATGAAATGATACATGCGGTGAAGAATTACCGACGGGAGAATTACCCTTATTCTGCCTTCAGTTAAGTGCCGGGGAGAAGCCCCCAAGTGTCTGCCTGCAACAGGGGATTTGCTCAATCATCAACTTTACATGTCCATCAAAGACTTCATTCATGAAGAGAAGGACCCGACAAATGTTCTGCGTGCAGCAAGCCATATTCATCATCATGCTTTATGATTATGAGGTTGATACATTCACAGGAGGTAGACTAAAAAATGGATAAGTTTAAATATCGACCAAAGAAACAGTGATACAGAAGCCAAAATGATGAGCATAAATGATTCCGGGGTGTAAAGAGGGCCACCAAATCTGTCACGAACAAGTGGAAAACAATTGCAAGGGATACCTTCAAAGCAGAAGACTCAAGCTGCAAGCATCTGATCGCCAGCGATGCAAGCATGCTAATCTATACAAGTTATGTAAGCATCTATCTGTTGCAATTGTATTTTCCTACCAGTTTGTTTGGGAGATAAAGTCTATTCTCCATAGCAAGCATCGAGTTTGCTTTATGACAAAATAAGCCAGAAACCAAAATGGCAGTACCTTGTATTCCAAAATAGTTATGCTAGAATAGTAAGAGAAAGCTGCAAAATAAAAGATGCTACACATGAAATTTGATACAGGTTCGCGCATACAGCCCACATGATGCAAAGAAAAAAAGGACGAAGTACAACGTGAAATGTCCACAAATTTACACTACGATTCAAAAATATACCCGAGGAAATATTACTGCAATTTGGTAGGCTGTCGAGGATCAGTGATAATTCGAAAAAGAACCCTCGAAAAAGATGGAAACTCCAACTTGATTTTTGCAAAGTCAAAGGAAGCAGCAACCTAAAATGGTACATGGGCACAGTACACAACAAAAGCAAAAGTTCTTTTGACAACAGTTGAGCAATTACTGAAAACAGTTTTTACAAACGTTTAATATTTTGAGTCATCCAAGATTCCAGCACAGAATTCAACAAGGAATGAACACGTACAAGACTGGCACATCAGGTATTCGGTCTCATTGGTTTGAGCCATATCGATCCTCTGAGAGGTCAATCATTGTGTTTACCGGTAAGCCATCTTACATGGTAAAATTTTCTAAACATTTCATTGAAGCAACTCTGAATGTTAGAAATGTTTGTTAATGTTAACATTTGCTTCAATACAAAATGTTTGTTCATGTGAAGATTGCTTCAATACAAAATGTTTGTTAATGTAAGATTTGCTTCACTGCCAAAATGTTTGTTAATGTTAAGATTTACTTCAATACACAATGTTTGTTATGTTACCATTTGCTCGTACAAAATGTTTGTTAATGTTAAGATTTGCTTCAATCCACAAGGTTTTAATGTTAAGATTTGCTTCAATACAAAATGTTTGTTGATGTGAAGATTTGCTTCACTGGCAAAATGTTTGTTAATGTTGTACGGAAGCAAAATTTTGAATGGAAGTCAAACTAAACATGAACCAAACATTTTGCTACTTGAAGCAAATATAACATTAACAAACATTTGTTCTGAAACAAATCTTCACATTTCCAAACATTTTATGTTGAGCATAATCTACATTAACAAACAATTGTCTGAAGCACAATCTTCACATTAACAAACATTTGTATTGAAGAAATCTTAACAATAAACAAAATTTTGTACTGAAGCAAATGTAACATTAACAAACATTGTGTATTGAAGCAAATCTTAACATAAGCAAACATTTTGTACGGAAGCAAACTTCACATTAACAACACATTATTGTGTTGAAGCAAATCTTCACATCAACAAACATTGTGTTATGAAGGAAAATCTTAACATTAACAAACATTGTGGATTGAAGCAAATGTTAACATTTACAAACATTATTGTATTGAAGCAAATCTTCAAAAAAAAACAATTTTCTGTTGAAGCAAATCTTAACATGAACCAACGTTGTGTATAAGCAAAACTTCACATTAACAAACATTTTGTGTTGAAGCAAATCTTCACATTAACAAACAGTTTGTAATGAAAAAATCTTAACATTAACAAACATTGTGGATTGAAGCAAATGTTAACATTTACAACATTTTGTATTGAAGCAATGTTAACATTTACAAACATTTTGTATTGAAGCAAATGTTAACATTAACGAACATTGTGCACTGAAACAAATCTTAACATGAACAAACATTTTGTGCTGAAGCAAATCTTCATTAACAAACATTTTGTGTTGAAGCAAATCTTCACATTAACAAACAGTTTGTAATGAAACAATCTTAACATTAACAAACATTGTGGATTGAAGCAAATGTTAACATTTACAAACATTTTTATTGAAGCAAATGTTAACATTAACGAATTGTGCACTGAAACAAATCTTAAATGAACAAACATTTTGTGCTGAAGCAAATCTTCACATTAACAAAACATTTTGTATTGAAGCAAATTTTCACAAAACAAAATTTCTATTGAAGCAAATCTTAACATTAACAAACTTTGTGTATTGAAGCAAATCTTCACATTAACAAACATGTGTATTGAAGCAAATCTTGACATTAACATTTTGTACTGAAGCAAATGTTAACATTAACAACATTGTGGCACTGAAACAAATCTTAACATGAACAAACATTTTGTGTTGAAACAAATCTTCACATCAACAAACATTGTGTGTTGAAGCAAATCTTCACATTAACAAACATATTGTGAATGAGACAAATCTTTACATTAACAAACATTGTGGGATTGAAGCAAATGTAACATTTACAAACATTTTGGTTGAAGCAATCTTCACAAAAACAAATTTTCTGTTGAAGCAAATCTTAACATTAACAAACGTTGTGTATTGAAGCAAATATTAACATTAGCAAACATTTTGTATTGAAGCAAATCTTCACATTAACAAACACTGTATATTGAAGCAAATCTTCACATTAACAAACATTTTGTAATGAACTAAATCTTCACGTTAACAAACAGTTTATAAATTGAAACAAATCTTAAAACATTAAAACAAAACATTGTGGATTGAAGCAAATGTTAACATTTACAAACAATTTTGTATTGAAGCAAATCTTCACAAAACAAAATTTTCTATTGAAGCAAAATCTTAACATTAACAAACGTTGTGTATTGAAAAGCATATTAACATTAACAACATTTTTGTATTGAAGCAAATCTTCACATTAACAAACATTGTGTATTGAAGCAAAATTAACATTAAAACACTGTGTATTGAAGCAAATCTAATTAACATTTTGTACTGAAACAAATCTTAACATGAACAACATTTTGTGCTGAAGCAAATCTCACATTAAACAATTTTTGAAGAACAAATTTACATTAAAACATTGTGGTTGAAGCAATCTTCACATTAACAAACATTTTGAATGAGACAAATCTTTACATTTAAAACATTTTGTATTGAAGCAAATCTTCAACAAACAAAATTTTCTATTGAAGCAAATCTTAACATTAACAAATGTGTATTGAAGCAAATATTAACATTAACAAACATTTTGTGTTGAAGCAAATCTTCACATTAACAAACATTTTGTTCTGAAGCAAATCTTCACATTAACAAACATTTTGTAATGAGGCAAATTGAACATTTGCATTGAGGGGTATGTTTGTGCTTGAGTTGAATAATTCCCACTTGATTATTTTTGCATCAAATTGAAAGTTGATTATGATATTTATTCACGGTTTTTCAGTTTCTTTTGGTTTAGGTTTTATGTGTATGATTTTGATGTTTTGGCATTGTTTTAATAAATGCAGACTTTTGCACCACCGGTTTTCACGTTTTTTTTGCACTTCTTCATTCCTACTTGCCTTATTTGGCATATCACCTCAATTAAGTTTTCAACTCTATTGCCAAATGGAGAATCCACAATCACGACAGTTGTGTTGTTCTCACTGCGTTGCACCAAGCTTGTGCGTTGCACCATCATGTGAGTACACACAAGGTTTGCTTTTTCCATTCCCAATTTCACATTCACTGTTGCATTGTATTTTCCGACCAGGCCATATGATGGTGTAAGGGGCAAAGACATTTTACGGTGTTAAGGGAAGTCATTCTTCAATCTGTGGCATGAGGAACGTGGATCTGGCCTGGTCGGAAAAGTGAGGCCTGAGTGAGGTAGCCTTCTTCCATCAACTTGCATCTTTGTTCTGCACGTCCTGTGGTTCACTTAATGTTTGGAGGAATTGTCTTTCATGGTTTGACTTTCAAACCATTTTTGTGGAAATTATCATTTGTGGAAAATGTATGTGGAAAATGCAGTCGGACATCATTCCACCATGGTCACTGTTTATGCTAATTCGCTCAGATAAAACACCAAACGTGCTCAGTGCATAAAGTTGACATGAAATAAAGAGTCAAAATCTGAGTCAACATTGCTCAACTATTTATTATAGACCCTTTACACCCCTTAAGTCCCTGACCCCATTTAAACCCCTTAGAGGCTTGGACCTTAACACCATTTAGACCCTTCACACTCTTCAGACATGTTAGACAGCTTGGACCCTTGACCACCTGGAGCTTTAGACCTTTTAGTCGGCTTTACACCTTTTCGTCCCCTTTGAGACAATGTATACCCTTTGTGCCTTTTAAGACCCTTTAAATGGTTTAAATGTGCAAGAAGGGTTCCATCTAAAGACCTCTTGATCCTTAAGACCTCAAAGATGCCTTTCAGAGTCTTAAAACCCCTTATACCTTATAGATCCCGAGACCCTTTAGACCCTTTAAAACCCTTTAAAAAACTCATTAGACCTTGATGCATTTTAGACCACTTTATACCCTCAATAGACCCTTTTAAGACCCCTTAGATCTTTACACCTTATATTGTTACGAATTTGGAATTGAATTGCACACAACATACAGGTTCCCTTAGTCAGCTATGTCGATAAGTGCTGTTCCCTAGATAGCTCACCTTTCATTGTTTAAATGTTCAGAGATCGATTATGATGCGCTGCGGATCGATTTAATAGTTAGGGAGCGAACAATGGAGACGTCCCTCCCCTCTTCTGCGAAGAGGAAGAAGAACCCTGCGGTGACGTCAACAACTCCCTCCCACCCGTGGTTGAGCGGGGGTGGATCACGAGGGCATGAGTCACCGCGGTGCGGGGGAGGGGTGCAAAGGATAAAGAGGAGACCCTTTCTTTGTTCGTGTGGGAGTCCGTGGCAGAGTTCGTGAAGAGTCCCGTTCTGAGTCCCGTGTGCAGAGTTCGTGTGCTGAGTCTCGTGGGGGAGTAAGCTTTTGCTTCGGAGAGAGCAGTCGTTCAGCAGGCCATCGGGTCCTGCTTGGCTTGCTTGGCTTGAGGCCTTCGGAAGCTTTTTGCTTCGGCTGGCTCAGTGAGCTTCCGCTGCTGCTTTGTTTTGGAAGGAACTTGAGCCGGTTGTTCGGCTCGAGCTGCGAGTGGAGGCTTCTTCCTCTTCTTCCTCTTCTTCTTGGTTCGTGGAGCTTCGTTCTCCATTTTGTTTCCTGGCTGGTGCGACGCATCGGCCTCTTCTTGGAGTTGGTTCCTCGGGGAAGCGACGATCGACAGGAAGGATCGGCGCCTCGTCTCACGGCACGTGTTGAGAAGCGCGGAGGATTCGCGGGAGCTCGGGAAGGATCGTGGCGATTGGATCCAGCTCGCTCTCGCTGGAGCCCGGGAACCGGACAAGTTGAAGACCACACGAGGTGGAAAGGTTCGAGTCAAGCTCTGAGTTTCAGCTCACCTGTCCTCCGAGCTGGAGCTCGTGATTAAAGGCCTCAGCCACCGTTTCTTGTGTTTGTGTGTGGTGTGTGTTGTGTGTGTGTTGGTTGTGTGTTGTGTGTGTGTGTGTGTGTGTGTGTGTGTGTGTGTTGTGCGTACGTGTGTCCGTGGGCCCGTCTAATAAGTAGGAACTGCTGTTAAGTGTAAATGACTGTACATAATAAGTAGACGGTTGTAGTTCTTTTGTCGTGCTTTTTGTGCTTGTATAATTGCAAACGTGTTTTGCCTTATTTAATTGCATACGTGTTTTATTATAATAAATGTCCTTGTGTGAATGTAAACCTGCTCGTTGCGTCCATTCCCTCATTGACTGAACATTTCGTGTGTTGGGAGTTAGAAAGCCGTTGGTTTGCCGTAATAGGGGGACATTTGGACCGACGGTTCTCGGCGATTACGCCGCTCGGAATCGCGCACGGACAAGCTCGCCTCGGCGGTTTGTTCCGTACGAGTTCCGTCGAGCGTGGAATACCCCGGTAGTTGGATCAGTGGGTATTTAGGTAAATTGAAGATTGGCAATCGACCCTACCCCACGTGCTCTGCCGATTGGCGTATTTCGGTTCTTGTACAAGGACCGTCGCTCGGGAGTTATCCGGGCGGCGATCTATATTCCGGGCGATCGGTCGGGGCGACTCGACTTGCGGCTCCGTTCAGAGAGGTCGGTTGGCGGCTGACCCCCGGCCAGTAACAATTGGTTGTCAGGAGTGCGATTCGGCCCCCTCCGCCTCCGTAGCAAAATTCACGGAGTCGGATCAGGGGTATACGGAGCAAACCCCCCCCCCCCCCCCCGTGTCCCCAAATTACGAGCGTTATAAATTTTATTCCCAGCACGCAAAATGTTCAGCCAAGGCGAGCAGGGGCAGGAGGATTAGGAATGTGTTTGAATGTAGGATCCATGGCCCCGGACGGTTCTTATTATTATCACCCCACCACTAATGGTAATCAGTGGGGCCGCTCACCCTATACTGAGCACGAACTTTGCGGCAAAATAGCGGCGCTGCGCATCTCAGCGCAGCACGGAGCGGGCTGCTATAATTAGCACGCGAACGGCACAACACGAGCGGGGCTCCCAACCAACGATTGAAACCACGTGATCATGGCAGGCGAGGCTGGCGGACATTGGCGGGCTTCGGGCACAAAACAGAGAAATATCTGGGAAAACTAAAAGAAAACGGTGAGAGAACGAATGAAAGGAGAGAGCAAGCATGCAAAAGAAGTGCGGAGAGCGAACTGAGAAAAGAAAAGAGGAGCAAATTAGTAACTCCCAGGATAGAAAGAACTTAAAAGAAGAATTGGAACAAACTGAAGGAAGAGTAAGAATAGGCAATCGGAAAAGAGAAAGCCTGGAACAGAGGTAAAAAGAGGAGAGAATTGGGTCAAAATTAGCAAGGAATTCGGTGAGGGAATGGATGAAATGAGGAAGAAAGAATGTGAAAGAGGTGTAGAGATGAAAAAGGAATTAGAAAAGAAAGCTTCTGAGATACTGAAACACCAAAGCAAAGAGAGAGGATTACAAAATGAACTGAGGACGTTGAAAGAAAGAACGACAGCAGAGAATGAAACGTTAAGGAACACACTAACAGATCGAACAGCTGGAAGCGAAGGCCAGATTACAGAAGAGATGCAGGAAAGAGTAATGAAAGAAGAACGAATGAGACAGGAGAAAGAAATCAGTCAATTGAAGGAAATAACGAGATTGCAGAATGAGGAACAAGAGAGACAGTGGAATAGAAAACAAAAAACAGTATGAATTTGAAACTGAACGACAAGAAAAAAATAGGTTGGAGTACGAGGAAGAAAGTGAAGGAGCAAGGAATGAAGCAGGAAGGAGAAATCAGTCGATTGAAGGAAACAACGAGATTGGAGAAGGAAGAACGAGAGAGACAGTGGAATAGAAAACAAAAGAGTATGAATTTGAAACTGAACGACAGAAGGAAAAAAAATAGGTTGGAGTACGAGGAGAAAGTGAAGGAGCAAGGAATGAAGCAGGAAGGAGAAATCAGTCGATTGAAGGAACAACGAGATTGGAGAAGGAAGAACGAGAGGAACAGTGAATAGAAAAAAAAGAACATGAATTTGAGGTGGACCAATTGAAAGAAAAAGGCGAGGCTGGAGTGCGAGGAGATAGAGAACGAACAACGAACGAAACGGGAAAAGAACTAAGCCAATTGAAAGAAACGATGAGATTGGAGAAGAAGAACGAGAGGAACAGTGGGAAAGGAAACAAAACAAATATTGAGTTTGAATTAATCAACTCGAGGAGAGAGCAAAATTGGAGTCCACAGAGATGGAAAACTCCGGAAAGATAACGAACAGTTAATGGGCTCAGAGAGGAAAAACGACTCAGATGGGAAGGAAAATGGAGCCAGAAAGAAACAGAAACTAATAGACACGCAGAGAACACAGAAATAAAAGTACAGAGACACGGGAGATAGAGGGTGAATTAGACGGGGTTAAAGACGGACACACACACACAGAGGTAGCGAGGCTTAATGGGGGCGAGCTGGCGACTGTCTCGTGACCCGGTGCGAGCAGCTGGATGGCCTCCTTCGGGAACGGAGGGAGACGCTATTCTCCCTTGAAGCGAATCACGACCAGGTGAGTTCGGTCGTGCCGAGCGAGGTAGAGGGGCAAGTGCTGTTGATGGGTGCACGAGGAGCTTGGGGGTATGGAGGCCGGGAACCCTTGTGGTGGCACGATTCCCCATGTGATTGGCACGGTGTGTGTGGTGAAAGGTGTGAGTGCAGCGGGCATGTTGAAATCGCACCGTGTGTGGAAGAGACCCGTGTGTGAGTGGTGTGGTCACGAGTGTGCCGGGGTGCGGTGCTTCCCAGCACTCCGTGTGTGGAAGAAGCACCACGTGTGGAAGGAATGACGTGTGTGCGTGAAACCCCCTCTGCGAGTGGAAGCCCGTGTATGAGTGAAGTACCGTGTGTGAGTGGAACCACGTGTACGAGGGAAACGGCACGTGTGAGTGAAACGGCACGAGTGAGTGAAGCATGGTATGTGAGAGAGACAGCGTGTGTGAGGTCGCTGTGTGTAAGGGAGATGACAGTCTGTATGCGGGAGAACGCAACCGCATCCCGTGTCGAGTGCCATGTGGAGTGTGTGAGCGTCGTGGCACGCAGGAGTGTGTGCGTTGAACGGCGACGACGACGGGACCAGATGAAGGACAAGGCCGAGTAGCGGCCGCAGCTATTTTGAGCACCGTGCCGGGTTAGCACAGCAGCGAGCGCGGGGTCCATGCTGTGCTACGCACAAGTCCGCCACGTGCGCCTGCGCAGGTGAAACCCGGTCCGGAAACGCCAGCGGTGGATGTTAGCCGATCCGCAGACGGACAGAAGCTAGGCTGGATTCGGAATTTGGACCGGATGGGTTCTCCACGCGAGCGTGTTTGTAAAGCTCCGACGAGCAGAGCACATGTGTTCGCGTGGGAACCCTCGAAACGCGGGGCTTGCTTTGAGATGCGCAGAGTGACGTCATGGCTGCACGTGTGTTTGGAATCCGGCAGAAGGGAATTCCTGCCGGATGGTACCGTCCAAGAGGGACGAGGTGCGCGGGGCGCAAGCAGCTGCCATGACGTCACGGAAAAGAGCGCGGCTGTTGAACTGCCCGCTGGTGGTGCGCATTATGAAAAAAAATAGAGTTGAGAAAAGCAAGCCTCGCTTCGGGTGAACAGGATTCCCAGGCAAGGGGTGGAAGACCCCTTGTTTGGGGGCACAGGAACTACTAGTGAGGAGGATTGGTTAGAGTTAGTGAGACCGGCTTCATGGGACATGGGTTGTACCTCATGGAGTCCGTGGAATGGATTAGTTAGAGGGATTTTAGTTTACATTTAGGAAATGGAATTTTTGGATTTTGGAGACATGGACAGACCTGGAAATGTGTAGTGGAGACGTAGCTTAGCTACGTAGAGTAAATGGAACGTGCATGAGTTTTAAGGGATGACGAGGGAGCACGAGTTCGTCAGGGGATTTAGTTAGAAGGATGGCAGTGTGGAGTGTTGGTGTGAGTTGCGAAATGGAAAGGTGTGAGGAATGAGTGTAGGACAGTGGGCCCAAGTGTGCGAGTGGAGCGAATGTGGTATGCATGGTGCGAATGACTGGTTGGGGGAGGAGTGATTCCCACCCAAGTGACCCCGGGGTCAGTTTAATGTTAGCTCGTGGGTTATTCAAATTTACTAACAGGAGGTCGTTTTGTTGTTGGTGTCAGAGAAGGCACGAAACCCGTTTGAGGGGTGCAAGAGTTCATGGACCGGCTGGGAGCGTGGCTGTGGAAAGTTGAGTATGTTTTAGTGGCACCCCGGCACGGACTAGTCGGCCAGAGTAGGCCAAGGGCCCAAGAGGGCGGGATAGTGTAGTCGGCACGGGCGACCCGTCGGAAACGGGACCCGTAGCGCCAGAATGCCACGGGGGCAGTGTAGTGGGCACGGGCGACCCTCGGAAAGGGACCCGGGGCATCAACACGCCACGTGGCATCGGACGGGGGCAATGCCAGAGAGGGCAACCCCCGCGTTGTAGGAGCAGCTAGGCTCGGAGACAGCCAGCGGGCCTGGGGTGCCATGGTTAGAGTTTGGCAGAGGGGGAGTTCCTGCCAGTTGAGCCACGCTGCCCAGCCAGGAAATTGTGCGAGGGTACGTATGAAAATTTGAGGGCAAGGCCCAAATTTATAATGGACACCAACACAGGCGACGGGAATGATGGTTTTAGAACCGATAGTTTTAAAGTGTGAGGCGTTTTTGGAAAGCCCGGGGTAGTTTCAGGTTAATGAATGTTAGGGTAGATAGGAGATGTACCCCTTCGCACCATCCATCCCTTCGCTCGTTGTAGGGCGCTGGACTCACCTTGGTAGATCGCTGAACTCTGAGGAGCCATTCTGAGGCTTCGTTGGGCCTCGAGACAGGACGCTAGTCTCTCCCTATTCCCTCCAGAGAGGAACGTAAGGGTGGGAGTAGGCTAGGTTGACAGGATAGGTTAGCCGGACAATGCGATAAAGGGGGTTAGGGAGACAATTGTAAAAGGGAAATAAAAATAAAGAGGGGCTAAATTTTGTTGTTTTTGTGGCAAATTAAGGGAGCGGGTATGGACAGAGACAGGCAAAGGCGATAGAGTGGGGGGAGACAGTAGGCTAGGTCCGAGCCCGCCTTCAGAGCCCGCAGGCCGTAGCCAGGGCTCAGTATTAAGGGGGCATATGAACTGGATGGGGGGGCACAATTGTTATATTTAATATTTTGATTAACCGGTATACTATTGTATTCTATGCGCGATTGACACATCTATACTGAGGTTGCCGTCGCATACTAACCAAATTGATCTCAGCTAGATTTAATATGTTCCGATGTTTTTGGCCTAAAATTATTATTCGAATGCTGGAGAGCCGCAACAAACTGGCACATTCACAATGCAGATATTCAATGATTAGACAATTGGCACAATATCAGGTGAACTTATACAAGGTGTTTCAAGAATTGGCATTAAAATTAATATACCAGAGATCAATGACTAAACGGGGGAGGTTGGCACCGGAATCAGTGCACTTTGAAATAAGATACAGTAGGCTATGACCTGCGATCATCACGTTAAACTACAACAGCAAATACGACCAGCCTGAAGATACCACAAAGTCCGCATTTAAAGCAGTCAATACACAGAGGTAAGGTTATGCACAAAGCACGAGATATGGGATATGCAAGCACCAAACACAACATTTAACTTAAACATCAGAAGTACAAAGCAGCCGACCACGGCGGGTGCTGACCACAACCACACTGCAACCACAACCACACACGCATCACCAGCAGTCACCACACACAATCTGAACTCCTCGTATAGTTTTTATACCACTGTACTCGCTGTCAGAAGAGCTGCAGGCGACGTGTCTCGGTGTGGAATCTTCTAGGACCTTCTCCTTCCATTCATTCAGGCATTTACGTGTGAGGTCTCTCTCGAAGGCCAGCCGTACCAGTTGTGCCTTGCGTGCATGGCGCATGGACCGTCGATGGTCAGTGAAGACATTCCTCAATGTTGAGAATGATTTTCACACATGGCAGTGGACGCACCAAATGTTAGTCCAAGTCTCATAGCAGTCACTACACTTGGCATGGCTTCCAGCGTTTTTGTGTATGTTGAGAGGAGTTTTTGTTTGTCCATCTCTCGTTGGCTGCTTTTCTGTCTGTGAGCGAATAAACTGCTTTACAACCACACACTCTGTTTCACTGATGTTGACTTTGTTAATGTCATGATGTGCGTGAGCAAGTGGGGATCAAAAACGTGCCATTTTCGGGATTCAAGGCAGCAATGTAACGGGCGAGTTGTGTGTTGCGCTCACTGAAGCGCTGAGCGATCTCGCCAAGCACAGTGTCAATTGCGCTGTAAAAAACCCTCTGCAGTTCCGTCTTGTCATTGTCGTTGTTTGTCCTGTAGTCTCCAAAACTACAAACTGTTCCAAGTTCTTATGCATTGTGCGTCTCCGTTTTGGTGGTGCAGGTGTAGAAGTGTGAGCATCGTTGGCCTTGTTCCACAGATCAGTGAACTCATCCTCAGAGCGGA
Organism: Eptatretus atami; assembly: GCA_035128595.1. Classification (NCBI taxonomy): domain Eukaryota; kingdom Metazoa; phylum Chordata; class Myxini; order Myxiniformes; family Myxinidae; genus Eptatretus; species Eptatretus atami. Next base: position 194,362,700 of record CM068952.1, read on the forward strand.
GTTTCTTCACCACTCTGTAGCACTCGCCACCAGTTCCAACCCCGTTAGCAAGTCCATGTCCTCTGCCTGCAAGAGTCTGTTAGGGCCATCTAACAACATCAGCAGTTTTTGTACAAAGATAGCAATGAACATGAAGGCAGGCCAGAGACTTCCCGCAAAAGCCCAATAGCCTCCATCCTCATCTCTGCACCGTAGGCGCACTCTGCATCAATCTCCGACAGTAAGGATGTGATATCCTTAAAAGATCCTATGATCACAGACACGGTGGCTAAATGTCCCGTCCACCTTCGATCAAGAAGTCGTTTTAACCGCTCACCTTTATACTGTGCAGCAACAGTGGGCTTTCTGAAGAATTTGTACAGGCAACAACAAACCTCGAGAAATCAATGACAGCTTCTCTGCTGCCAGTGCGTGGATAACTACCAGATGGAGTTGGTGATTTAAGCAGTGCACATAGGGATTTCTCTTTCCAATATCTCTTGCAACAACTTTTGCACCCCACCGTGCTTCCCAGCCATTACCGAAGCCCCGTCGTACACCTGACTTCATATTTTGACGTGTCAAGTCCTGTTTTTGTCAGCTCTGCAATTATTAGGTCTGTCAATGTTTTGCATCTCCAGCGTCGGCTGTAGCTATTGAGTAGACGCTCTGTTGCTTCATTTGATGCGATACAAAGCGAATGATGATTGATATGTTCTCACATTCAGTGGGTCCCTGTCCCATCCACCTTGATGTAAACCACGATGTGCCCACTTCTTCCACGATGGCATCCGTCACAACATTACTCAATGTGCAGATCAGTTCATTCTGCATTTCCGGACTAGTATAGCTTGCGTTTCGTGGGATATGCTTATTATTTCGGCTAGCTCGGTGTCTTTTTTGAGTTGGAGTTTAAAAGCGAGAGGAAGAGCCCACTGTGCCCATTTGACATATCTTCAAAATTATCAAGGCTCCCTCTAAAAGGTATCTGATTTTCGTCGAGAAATCCCACAACATCTATAAGAGCAGACACATAGTACCGGTTTCTATTTAGCTGGTCAGCATTGAGGAGTGTGGAAATCTCCTTACCACAATCGATGCGCCTCTCATCTCCTTCCACCTCAAAACACAAGTTAAATGTTCCTTTGAAGTTGCGTGTTTGTGAAACCCCCTGTCTTTCTCAACGGCATGTTTCCAATTCGGTAGCCTCGCACTGTGAAAGTAGAGTCCACTGGGCCAGCGCGGTGTTAAACTTCCTACATGGATAGCACAATGCTGCATCTGTCTGCACACTGTATACCAGTCATTCATTAGTCTGGTACCACGAGACACAAACGAGCGACTCTTGTTCTGAACAGATGGCCAGGTTCTACCGCTGTAGAACAACTTGATTCGGTCTCTCACTTCCAAGATCATTGGGAAGCGGCTTGACAGTCACACCCGATCCCGAGGCCGCCGCCGAGCGTGGCAACTCGCTGCATGCGCTGGGGCTCCAGCTGCAGGGCTGACGTTGCTGGCTTGGCCAGGTTGGCCAGCTTCTGTCGGTATTTCATCGACATGATCGTCTTTTCCTCCTCCTCCTCCAACTCTCCCACAACATGTCTTTCATCATCTTCTTCATTTTCGTCGCTTGCATTTTTTCCTTTTCTGAGCCATTTTCGTATATCCATCATCCACGTCTTTTTCTCCTGCTGCTAGCTCGTCTCTGTGATTCGTCCCTCGTGACTCGCGTCACTAATCTCGCGACTCGCGAGATTTGACGGTTGACGGTTTTATTTATTAATTGATGCATGCACCAAAAACAGGTTTTATCTGCATAATTTCAAATGTAAGCACGATTGCAAACACACATTTTTAATTTTTATTATAAAATTACTTTTGTAAGATGGAGGGTTGACGGGTTGTGAAGTCACGTGGTGCACGTGCACTTCATCTTTAATAATGTAAATTTATGTCTTTCCTTAATCATATTATCATATTATGACTATATTACATTTATACCTAACTTACAACCAATCAGTAACCTGCTCAATAGGGTCTCCATATCGAATACGCTGATTGGCTATTCCTTTAAAACTAAATGATCCACGATATATATAACCACCCACAACATCGACATTCGACACGAGGTCTTGGCTGCTGGCGTTGGTGCTTGCGTTATTATCTTTTATCTTGTGGACTTGGACTGTATTGTCTTGCCAATTGCTTTTGGAGATGCGCTGGAAGTGCACACTTATCTGTTGACTCTTATTCAAAGAAGGATTATTAAAGAAACGTTTCTCCAAGAAGGCCTTATTAGTCACCACGCTGAACATCTGGAATAAGGGTTTTAGTTCACACAGGTGAACTCTTAAACAGCAAGTTCACAGTGGGCACTCGTCCTTAACACCAATTGTTCACAGGGTGCAACAGGGCATAAATGGGTGGCGTACAAGTGGGGGGCACCAGATGCGCCATGGGGGGCATTGCACCCAAATGCCCCCCCTAGCGACGGGCCTGAGCGGCCGGCACCACCGCACTCCCTCCAGACCTGATGGAACCACACCAGAGGCCGGCCAGCTTCACCTGCTGGCCTGTTGTGCTGCAGCTGCCTGTTCTGCATGGGCTTACCTTGCCATGCCTAGTTGCCTGCCTCTGCCATGACCCCATGCCTGCTAGCCCTTGTTTGCGTTTGCCCCTGTGTCCATCCATCACCATGTGCGCCAGGACCATCCAGTTTTGTGAGGACTGCCCTGCAGGCAGCCTGTGCATCCAGTCCATTTTTTGTGTTTTGCGACCATCTCCATCCATTCCCCTGCACCAAAGACTTTGCAACAACTTTTGCCTTTCCCCTTTCCCCTTTCCCCTTTCACAGATTACAAGTCCTGGGCCATGGTTTAGTGTAAATTTATAAGTGAAGGTTAAGTTGAGTGAAATTGTAATACGTGAACCCCCGCCTGCATGTTTGTTTAAGCGCCGGCAATTTTAGTTAAGTTGTCCGAATGAGTCTGAGAGTTTGTTTAGTTAGTTACGCAGCGCATAAGTTATTTATTTTGGGACACGTTTAAAGAAATGTCGCACTCAGGGATCCGAAGGTAACGTACTAGGGAAAACTTACACATGCTGGTCACACGAAAATTTGACGACTCGGGACGAGTCTGTAAAAAGGGGAGGGGTAGTGTTACGAATTTGGAATTCAACTGCACACAACATACAGGTTCCCTAAGTCAGCTATTCGATAAGTGCATGTTCCCGAGATAGCTCACCTTTCATTGTTTAAATGTTCAGAGATCGATTAGATGCGCTGCGGATCGATTTAATAGTTAGGGAGCGAACAATGGAGACGTCCTCCCCCTCTTCTGCGAAGAGAAAGAAGAACCTGCGGTGACGTCAACAACTCCCTCCCACCCGTGGTTGAGCGGGGGTGGATCACGAGGGCATGAGTCACGCGGGTGCGGGGGGGGGTGCAAAGGATAAAAGGAGACCCTTTCTTGTTCGTGTGGAGTCCCGTGGCAGAGTTCGTGTGCTGAGTCCCGTGGGAGGAGTAAGCTTTTTGCTTCGGAGAGAGCAGTCGTTCAGCAGGCAGACCATCGGGTCCTGCTTGGCTTGCTTGGCTTGAAGCCTTCGGAAGCTTTTTGCTTCGGCTGGCTCAGTGAGCTTCGGCTGCTGTTGTTTTGGAAGGAACTTGAGCCGGTTGTTCGGCTCGAGTGCGAGTGGAGGCTTCTTCCTCTTCTTCCTCTCTTCTTGGTCGTGGAGCTTTTCTTCTCCATTTTGTTTCCCGGCTTGGTCGACGCATCGGCCTCTTCTGGAGTTGGTTCCTCGGGGAAGCGACGATCGACAGAAGGATCGGCGCCTCGTCTCACCGGCACGTGTTGAGAAGCGCGGGAGGATTCGCGGGAGCTCGGGAAGGATGCGGCGATTGGATCCAGCTCGCTCACGCTGGAGCCCGGGACCGGACAATGAAGACCACACGAGTGGAAAGGTTCGAGTCAAGCTCTGAGTTTGAGCTCACCTGTCCTCCGAGCTGGAGCTCGTGATTAAAGGCCTCAGCCACCGTTTCTTGTGTGTGTGTGTGTGTTGTGTGTGTGTGTGTATGTGTATGTGTGGTGTGTGTGTGTGTTTGTGTGCGTACGTGTCCGTGGCCCGTCTAATAAGTGGAACTGCTGTTAAGTGTAAATGACTGTACATAATAAGTAGACGGTTGTAGTTCTTTGTCGTGCTTTTGTTGCTTGTATAATTGCATACGTGTTTTGCCTTATTTAATTGCATACGTGTTTTATTATAATAAATGTCCTTGTGTGAATGTAAACCTGCTCGTTGCGTCCATTCCCTCATTGACTGAACATTTCGTGTGTTTGGGAGTTAGAAAGCCGTTGGTTTGCCTAATAGGGACATTTGGACCGACGGTTCTCGGCGATTACGCCGCTCGGAATCGCGCACGGACAAGCTCGCCTCGGCGTTTGTTCCGTACGAGTTCCGTCGAGGGTGGAATACCCCGGTAGTGGATCACGTGGGTATTTAGGTAAATTGAAGATTGGCAATCGACCCTACCCCACGTGATCTGCCGATTGGCGTATTTCGGTTCTTGTACAAGGACCCGTCGCTCGGAGTTATCCGGGCGGTGATCTATATTCCGGGCGATCGGTCGGCCGACTCGACTTGCGGCTCCGTTCAGAGAGGTCGTTGCGGCTGACCCCGGCCAGTAACAATATCCTTGAGATCCATTCATACCCATTAGACCCTTCAGAGATCTATAGACCTTCAATCCTTTACACACTTTCGGACTTATAGACGTGTATGTGTGTCTCCTCCATAACTCCCAAACCATGAAACATAGGAGCCCCAAACTTTGCATGCATACCAGGAACTCCGAGGTAGTGCATGAATGAAAATTGGTGTTTGTGTTAATTTAAACACCCATTTTGAAGTAATTTAGGGGGTGCTCATCACAAAGATATATATATATATATATATATTGTGTGTGTTTGTGTTGGTCCTCTGAGGGGACATCTCCAGAGTTAGGAAGGCAAAATAAATGAGATGAATAGAACGAGTTCAAGAGAGAATTGAAAAATGTTTTCAGTGCTACAAAATACAAAGCAATGAATCCCCATGCCACAGCAAGATAGCCGTCTAGCCTGGGTTTGAATCTCAACCCAGCTATAAATTGCCATCCCGTGTTTCACAGGCAGGGTGATTCATGAATGCGTGCCGTCTCTTGGATGGCTGTTAAACTCCCCACCACCTCTCTCTCTCTTTCTCTCTCCCCCTCTCTCTCCCATCCCTCTCCCCCTCTCCTCTTTCTCCATCCCTCTCCCCTCTCTCTCCTTCTTCCCATATCTCTCTCTCTCTCTCATCCCTCTCCTCTCTCTCTCTACCATCTCTCTACCATCTCTCTCTCTCTCTCTCTCTCTCTCTCTCTCTCCTCTCTCTCTCTACCATCTCTCTACCTTCTCTCTCTCTCTCTCTCTCTCTCTCTCTCTCTCTCTCTCTCTCTCTCCTCTCTCTCTCTCTTCCACTCCCATCCCATTTGCCTTCCATACCCTCCTCCTCTGGTAATGGGACTGTTAAGGACTGACGGTTTAGTTTTGAATTCAAAACTGCTTCCCCATAGGGTAGCATGTATGAATCAGATTCAGTGTGGAGCTGACCAGAGGGGTGCAAAGGTCACTGAATGTGCGAACATGCATGCAGCAGGCCTTTGCCAGGTAGATAGCATGGGTTTTATGCTATCTACCTGTTGCCCTACCATGTTTTATATGGACCCTACGGTCAAAAAGAAAATGTTGCTGTTTGGGCGCATTTTATCACCCTTCACTTCCGCTCCCCTCATACTGCCTTCCCCTCCCCTTGCACTGCCTTGCCTTCCCCACATACCACATTCTCTTCCCCTTACACATACCACATTCACTTGCCCTTACACCACATTCTCTTCCCCTTACACATACCACATTCTCTTCCCCTACACATAACACATTCTCTTCCCTTACACATACCACATTCTCTCCCCTTACACCACATTCTCTTCCCCTTACACATACCACATTCTCTTCCCCTTACACACACCACATTCTCTTCCCTTACACACACCACGTTCTCTTCGCCTCACACACGTTCTCTTCCCTCACACCACGTTCACACCACCTTCTCTTCTCCTAGACCACGTTCTCTTCCCTCACACCACTTCTCTTCCCCTCAACCACGTTCTCTTCCCCTCACACCACGTTCTCCCCCTCACACCACGTTCTTCCCCTCACACCACGTTCTCTTCCCCTCACACCACGTTCCACCACCATTCTCTCTCCTTAGACACGTTCTCTTCCCTCACACCACGTCTCTTCCCCTCACACCACGTTCTCTTCCCCTCACACCACGTTCTCTTCCCTCACACCACGTTCTCTTCCCCTCACACCACGTTCTCTTCCCCTCACACCACGTTCTCTTCCCCTCACACCACGTTCTCTTCCCTCACACCACGTTCTCTTCCCCTCACACCACGTCTCTTCCCCTCACACCACATTCTCTTCCCCTCACACCACTCTTCTTCCCTCACGCTGCCTTCCCTCACCTCCCATCACGCTTCCCCTCCCCTCTCCACTCCCCATGGACATCTCCCGGCGTCTCCACATGCTGTTTTAACGTACCCCATTTTGTTCAATGCTTACTACTCCCCCTCACCCCTCACCCCTCACCCCCTCACCCCTTCAACCCTTCTCCACAAGTCGAGAACCCCTCCCCTCGCACTTATTTCCTCCCAAACCACTCCTGCTCCCCACTTTCCTCCTCTCTCCCGCATCCTCCTCGCTCCCACCGCCCCCCCCCCTTACCAGAGTGTGTATAGCAATGTTTGGTGAGGCGCTACTCTCTCCCCCCCTTTCTTTCTCGCTCTTCCCTCCCCTACCTAGCTCCCCCCTTCCTCACCTCTCCTAGCTCCCCACCCCCTCCCTCCTTCCTCCCTCTCTGCCTGCCCCCTTCCACTCTCCCTCACCTCTCTCCCCTTCCCCTCCCTCCGTCCCCCTCCATTCCACACTGGGACCCTCTTCTCTCCCCTCTGCTTCCCACCTCGTCCTCCACTCTTCTCTCCCTCAGTTCCCGCTTTCTCCCTGTTCCCCCTTAATATTGCCGTCAGGGAAGTGACGGGTTGTCTTTGCTAGTTACAAATAAACTAGGACACTCGGTAGATGGAATACCTCCGTCACGTAATGCCTGATCCACGAGAACATATCGGGCCCAATAAATTTTTGAAATATCGTTCAAATATACATCATTTTTGGCCCGATCTCTCAATGGTGAAGAATCACTTTAAAATTAAACAATTCTCATATCCAGATCCAGATTCGGATCTTCACCAAAATCAAATCAATTAGTCCTTATCACACACCCAACATGTCCACCAAGTTTAATCCGAATCCGTGCACAACTTTTTGAGATATCAGTCAATGTCGTTTTTTTTAGCCCAATCTCTCAACGGTGAAGAATCATTTTTTTTTAAAAAATTCTCAGATTCGGATCTGGATTCAGATCTTCACCAAAATTAAGTGTTGCTCTCCTTGGCCGGTCACCTACACACACCAAAATTTTCAGAACGATTGCTTGAAAACTGTGGCCAAAAATCATGTGACAGACAGACAGACATACTTGGCGAAAAAAAATTTTTCGTGGCGAGGGGTGAAAAGGTAACTTCGTTCACCTTCAGTGGCGGAGGTAACAAATGGTGGTACCATTTGGTAATAATAATATCAAACGTATAATCCCTGCCCAGGCCCAAGCACCTCTGGGCTTGGTGAAAGGACAGCTAATGGTCAAGCGGTATGACAGGCAGGTGAAGACCAATGAAAATATGGTCCGATGGACCAACGGGGCCCATCAGTCACATCAAGGAATGGCTTTCATATCGTTGCTAAGGAGTTGTTTTCACCGCGCTAAAATGGCGGCGGCCGTTGCTAACCGGAAGTAAATGGCGTTCATATCGTTGCTAAGGAGTTGTTTTCACCGCGCTAAAATGGCGGCGGCCGTTGCTAACCGGAAGTAATCCAAACTTGCGTCCACCCATTGGAACATATTAATACGTCTATTATTAATGACGTCAGACCACCACACAAACCACGCCAAACAAGTCCTGGCGAGGATCTGCAATCTGTCATTGTTCTTTCTCGTTATTCTTTGTTGCACTTCGTTCCTCTGTTTAACTACTCTGCCTCGCCCGAGCCAGCCGTTCCTTATCAACCGTTTTGTTGGACTGCTTGCTTGAGTGCTTAAGCCACTTGGCGAGCGCAAAACAAGCTGATTGGTGATGGAAACCGTTTCTGGTGTATTTCTGCCTCAACCTTTATACACCTCACTTGAATACTTTTTATTTTGTCGATGTGTTCTGTGACCTCTTTGTCTTGTGTTTGTGTTCGTGTTTGTGTATCGTGTGTGGCTGTACTAGGTCTTCAACTCTATATCATCCACTTCAAGGGGAGGACCAAAAAACAACAACAACAACAACAACGCGTGATTTATTTATTTATTTCGCACATCTCGGCGCGGATTCTCAAAGGGAAAATGGTCTTGAGGAGAGATCGTGGTGGATCCGGTCCCGTCCCGACCTGGCTGGAGATCCAGGGTTTATCGGAGGAGTCTCTCCGAGCCGCGGTCACGGGTCTCGGGGTCGAGATCCTCGGAGCTCTCTGTGCCTGTGCCGAGCCCCCGACGGTGAGGGTTCGACTGTGTTCATTGGCCGCACGAAAGTTCACCTACACCATGTACATGGAGCTGTGTCGGTACATGGAGTCGTGCCGTGCGAGACGGGCATCGGAACGGACCGTGGTGCTCGGACGTGGAAAGGATGCCGGGGAGACCGGAGCACGTGGTGGAGTCCTGCACATCAAGGGTCATCGAGAGAATGGAAGAGACCCCGAGAATGGTGAGTCGGAGAATCAAACCGTTTTACCTTTCTTACTCCACACCTCTCACAAATATGACAACTCACATACACAAGGAACATGGGAGGGGAAAAGTGAGGAAAAGGGGATGCTGAAGGTACCGAGTCTGGTCTGGGTACAAACTCACCCCGCCCTCAGGAGGATGTGGAGAGGGCTTTGGATTGTCACCTGTGCACGTGCTTTAACCATTGACACACCTTGTCAACATATTAATTAAATCTCTCAGTTTATGTATTGAAAGGTTCCTGCAGGGAAGTGGAGAGGACTGGGGAGCAAAACGGTGAGGATGTTTTTATATTAAATAAACGTTTCTGCATGTTCCGTGTGGAATGAACAAACCATGACGGCTTCAGATTTACTTTTTACAAGACCCTGTCAAAGTCTTCACAAACACAACACATGTACACAGTCATGATTGCTCGCCAAGATACCCACTGGTCAGAGAGGGATAGGGTGAGGAGAGAGAGAGGGGTAGGGGTGAGAGAGAGAGAGAGGGATAGGGGTGGAGAGAGAGAGAGGGATAGGGGTGAGAGAGAGAAGAGAGAGAGAGGGATAGGGGTGAGGAGAGAGAGAAGAGGAGAATAGGGTGGGTGAGAGAGAGAGAATAGGGGTGGGTGAGAGAGAGAGGGGGTGGGGGTGGGTGAGAGGAGAGAGGAGAGGGATAGGGGTGGTGGAGGGAGAGGGAGAGGGATAGGGTGAGGGAGAGAGGAGGGATAGGGGTGGGTGAGAGAGAGAGGGATTGGGGTGGGTGAGAGAGGGAAAGGGGTAGGTGAGAGGGAGAGAGGGGGGGTGGGTAGGGGTGGGTGTGGTAGAGAGGGAGATGGGGTTGTATGGAGAGATAGGGGTGAATGAGAGAGGAGAGGGATAGGAGTGGATGAGAGAGAGAGGGTGGAGTGGATGAGAGAGAGAGGGGGGAGGTGGGTGAGAGAGAGGGGATAGGGGTGGGTGAGGATAGGGTGGGGAGAGAGAGAGAGAAGAGAGGAGGAGAGAGAGAGAGGAGAGAGGAGAGGAATTAGAGATGAGATAAGGGGTGGGTTAGAAGGAAAGAAAGACACACAGACACAGACTTTTGTATACCTTTATTTATACAAACAGAAAAAACAGTTACACATAAACATACAAAACAAGACATCATAAAAAGGTCAAGTGCACAGCTAAAATGAAATGATAAGATCATTGTGGTCTACTTTACACAAAGCATTCCTGTGACACCATTTCT
>CM068952.1:194382337-194410455 GCA_035128595.1 Eptatretus atami
CTCGTGTCTGAACAGCTGTGCGCAGGAAGACATGACAGCGTCTGTGGAGTAGTCCACTGGCACATCTGTAATCACGGAAACACAAACCAGAACCGATCCTTCAAAATGAACATATAATGCTCAAACATGACGAGATGATCCCATCAAGTGTGGACATTGCAAACAAAGCATTGCGTTTGGACATAGTGCTCAAACACAACAAGGAAAAGTCAGCATTATTGATCGAGGTTTCAGTTCCCAATGACTTTGGACTAAATGCCACAGAAATCAGGAAAATAACCAAATACCAGGATCTGAAAAACGAGGTCAAGAGGACTTGGAAATTGAAGAAAGCTGAAATTTTTACCAGTGATAGTCGGAGCAACAGGAACGATAAAGAAAACCCTTACTGAGTACTTAAAAATAATTCCGGAGAATATTACGACAAACGAGTTACAAGTGGAGGTTATTAGAGGCTCAGTGAAGATTCTGAAAAGAGCCTTTGGAATGAGGTTATGAGAACAAACTTCACAGTTTGGTTCATGAATCGTAATCCTTCACCACAAAATAGGAGGTGGAGATTTTGAGTTCTGGGAGAACTTCCTCCCACCTCCTGAAACCCGCAAATGGAGATAATGAACGAGAGAAGCCCTACAAAGTATTTGGTGTGCATCAAGGTATTTGTGCTTTTCGGTATTTCTGTTTTTTCGATCAAGGTCATAAATTTTCATCTTTTTTTCATCAAGGTATTTCGTTTTTTTCTAAATAATAAAATAAACACGCAAGAGAAGCCCTACCAGTGTTCTGTGTGCAGAAAGGCAGTTTTTGGTTCATCAAATTTAACTCAATATATCAAAACACACACCGAAGACTGATCCAGTCTGATCAGGACAACCAATGAGAGAGGCCTTCATTCATTTTTCAACCTTACATGAACATCAAATAATACATGCAGGGAAGAATTACCAGTGAGAGAATTTCCCTTATTCTGTCTTCATTTAAATCCCAGAGAATCCCCACAAGTGTTCTGACTGCAACCGGGGTTTGCTCAATCAGCAAACTTTGTGTCCATCAAAGACTTCATTAATAAAGGAAGCCCACAAGCGTCCTGTGTTCAGCAAGGCCTTTACTCAATCATCAGCTTTAAATAAGGATCAAAGATTGACACATTCAGAGCAGGTAGACCACAATGTGGATGACTTAAATATCGACCTAAGAATAGCGATACAGAAGCTAGAAAATGAAACACCATACAAGCACCCAGGGCGAGAAGAGGCCCATCAAATCTATCACGATCAAAAGCGCAAAATAATTGCAAAGGGATACCTACAGAGCACAAGACTCATGCTGCAAATATCTATCTGGCCAAGAAGCACAATCAAAGTAAATAAAAACTTGCAGTACCAGTATTACAAAATAGGTGGGGGATAGTTAAGGGGCTGTCACACCTTGACGTTTTAGCCAGCGTATGGCAAGGTCTCAAAATGTAGTAGACGCTGGCGTACGCTGAACTATTGATGTTTTTAAAGTTTTGGCGTATAATAATGTGTCGGACGTATGCATAACTATTAGTAATGTACACAGAACGTTTTAATCACATATAGATAACTTATACCAACGAATGCTGAGCGTGTTGTCGCGTTCACAACCTAGCCCAACGATAGTCTAACTTATGCATAGCGCGCGGCAGCGTATCGCCGACGATCACGTGGCGTAGGCTATTAATAGGCTGCGGCTCGACGATTCAAATCATAACCGCACTAGACATCGAAGTGTGAAGCCGCTGTCACACCTTGACGTTTTAGCCAGCGTATGCCGACGTATGAAAAATTTGCCGAACCAAGCTGGCACACGTCGAATACGTTATGGGTAAGTTTTGTATACGTTAAGAGCACGCTGGCATACGTCATTGTACGTCGAGAAATTTTCAGCATGTTGAAAATTTCGACGTACTCGACGTATGACACACATTCTGCATATGCTGGCATAAGTTGTAGGCACGCTACGCGTCGTTGACACACGTCGACATACGTTACTTGTACGTTACTCATAAGTCGAAACGCATCAAGGTAATGGTTAACGTCAGTGTTCCAGACTCCCTGGTTTTTTTTATTTTTTTTCGGTATGACGGTTATGATTTAAATCGTTGAGCGGCAGCCTTTTAATTATATTATATTATAACCGCACTAGAAATCGAAGTGTCAACATGACCACATACCGAAAAAACAAAAAAAAACAACCAGGGAGTCTGGAACACTGACGCTAACCATTACTTTGACGTGTTTCGACTTATGAGTACCTTACAAGTAACGTGTGTCACGTCACGATCGCGTAACGTGCCTACAACACGTTACTCATAGGTTAGAAATAAGTTTCGGGTAGCTAAACATTACCTCGACGTGTTTCGACTTATGAGTACCTTACAAATAACGTGTGTCACGTGTGTCAACGATCGCGTGACGTGCCTACAACTTATGGCCAGCATTATGCGGAACGTGTGAGTCATACGCTGGCATACGTTGGGAAATTTCAAGCATGGAAAATTTGTCTAACAGCTCGGCGAACTACGACGTATGCCAGCGTACTACGACGTATGCCAGCGTGCTCTTAACGTATACAAACTTACCCATAACGTATTCGACGTGTGCCAGCGTTTTAGCCCAATTTTGCATACGTCAGGCATACGTTGGCTAAATCATCAAGGTGTGACAGGGCCTTAAGAAATGGCGTGAATAGAACACACCACACATGAAACCGAAAAAGCAGCGAATGCAGCCCCAATGATTGCAAAGAAGACAAAGGAAAAGTATAAAGTGAAATGTATACTGACGATTAGGAGAATGGCAGAGAGCAGGAAAAATTTCTTCAAAAAGTGTTAGACAGATTGGAGTGGCGAAGAAGAAGTCATGGAGAATGAGTCATAATAAATGCCAAAGACCATTGCACCAAAGGCTTCAGCAAGATGGCATGATTGAATCAATTAAACAAGTGTGGGTTCTGCAAGGTAGAAATTAAAGGACCAATCACCTTCTCTCGGGATGTAAAAATCAAAACATCTGTACATACAAAGTGTTGCAGACCAGTAAAACATTGAGTTGTGCTTTGGTGAAGGTTGTTGTTGTTATTGTTGTATAGCCCCGAACAGTTCTCTCGAAGAAGCCCGTGGCACGGAGACAGCCGGTCGATCTCCCAGGAGTGACCAAGAGATACCCCACATCCAGAATGGTGTACCCCCACCTTCACAAAATTATGGCCACAACGGAGTTAGAGAGAGTAGACAGAGACGAGAGAGAAAGGGGCAGTCCATGGGGACTGATCGGCACTGACCGTGACCGCGCTGCCCTGACAAATTTGGGCAGCAGGGAAGAATGGGGAAGATTTGGCCCCTGATTTATGTTGGGGTGTCCAACTACCGTGAAGAGGCATCCCCGATAGATGCGCTTTGGTAAAGGTTATATTGGCTGTTAAATTTCCTGTTAAATCACAACAATAACAGCAAAAGCAACCACCAATAACAACAACAAAAGGACAACGGCAGTTTGAGGAGGAAACCAAGAGGAAAAGACAATGACGCTTCTCCTGAGGTGTCACGCTCATTTTCAAGCGATGCAAGTCATTTTAAAACTGATCTACCCAGTGAAGGAGGAATTGGGGGGGGTCTTCTGTACGCGAACCTTGGAAGGTTCAACGACTCACCTATTCCCTGACTACGATGGCCAACTTCGACCTGCTGTGTGTTGGTCTATGGAGATTGATTCGCTTCTTATATCATACCTGGTTAGGTATTCTTGTCTGAACTACTCATGGTATCTACCTAGCAGACATTACACTGCTGTTATCCCTGCAACAATCAAGGCTTCTATACCCTCAGCACCATTTCAGGTGATTTACGCGTAATAATGAAGAAGGCAGCGGCTGATTGGTGCATAACCTCAGAGCTTATTCATTCCTCCAATCTCAATCTCTCCTCTTCTTCAAGTAACATATTGTCCAAAATAGCTGGCTTGGAGTTTGTGTCTTCAACATCTCTCAGACAGTTTACCTGTGGACTTGGGTTCTTCCCCATGCTTTGGTGATACAAGGCTTTCACATTCTGAGGACTTATAAAGCGCAACTGTCCAGTCAGCTTCATCCTATGAACACCCTTCGGATTAGATCCTTACAATCATGCTCATCGCTGACCTTTCACCCATTTACAACTCGCTGGGATGACTATGAACTGCATGATTAAGATAACCTGCCGCATCGAGAGTCGTGAGTTAACTTGTAGCTGCATTTTTGTCTGTGATGTTTTTACTTATTTAATTTGGGGATTCTTAGGAAAGTCATTAAGTGTTACGTTTAATTAGTAGTATTGTTTTTAAAGTCGACAGTTGGGAATAAATAATAAATAAAGTGGGGAAGTAGTAAGGAATAAATGTCCGTATAAAGTTACTCTTCTGTCTCCTGTCGTATGTTGATTTCAACCGTAAAACAACACTAAGAGCACATCGGTGTCTATTTATTTTCTGCCTTGACACTCTCCGGGTTACCGGTGCACTCGTTGCGGTGCTCGGTGGTCGAGACGTGACACAAAAGCAGAACAATTTTCACGGAGTAATCCACTGGCACATCTGCAAAAAGTTCAATATCCCAGTCGCAGTAAAAGCACGGAAGTATGAACCAAAAGCAATCGTTGAAAACGAGGACATAGTGCTCATGTACAAAAAGGAAAAGACAGCATTGCTTATCGAGGTGTCGGTACCAGCCACTTTGATCTCCTGTATATAACATGGAGAGTACAAAAAATGATGACGTACCACTCGCTAGTTGGATTAATGGGAATAATTATAAAAGAACCTCACTGAAATCTTTAAAACTATTGTGGGGAATAATACTGTAAACTTTCTACAATTGGAGGCTGTCTGGAGATCAGTGACAATCCTAAAAAGAATCCTCAAAAAAAGATGAACTCCAAACTTGAGCTTATTCCAAATTCAAAGGAGAAGCAGTAACCGAAAACTCGGACACGGCACAGTACGCAACAAAGCAAAAGCTTATTTTGGAAGCGGTAAATAATTATGACAGTTTTTCAAACTTTAATCTGAGTCATGTCAAGACTCCAGCACAGAATTCAAAGAAATTAATGTGGAGGAGACTGCCACATCAGGTAATCAGGCCCATTGTTTTGAGCGATGTCAATCATTTTGTTAGCCGGTAAGGCACATGATGATGTAAAATTATCGAAACATTTCATGTACATTTTTAACCGGAGTAAATCTGAAAATTAAACTGAAGGGTATAATGTTTGTGCTTGAATTGAACAATTCCCACCTGATTATTTTAGCATCAAATTGAAAAGTGATTTTTGATGTTTATTGACGGTTTTCAGTTTCTCTCGGTTTAGTTTTTATGTTTATTATTTTAATGTTTCGGCATTGTTTTAATAAATCCAGACTTGATCTGTTTGACCACCGGTTTTCCTCGTTTTTTTTTTGGACTTGTTCATTCCCGCTTGTTTTTTTTTATAGCAGATCACCTCAATGAAGTTTTCAACCCTATTTCCAAATGGAGAATCCACAATCATGACGGGAATTACAACAGTCCTGTTGCTTTCACTGCGTTGCTGCAGCAAGCTGGTGCGTTGCACCAGCATGAGTGTCCACACAAGGCTTGTCTCTTTCCACTCCTGATTTCAACATTTACTGGTGCATTGTATTGTCCTACCAGGCCATATTATAGTGAAAAAAGGGCAAAGACATTTTGGCAGTGTGAAAGGAAGTCGTTCTCCGATCTGTGGTGTGGCGGAGAGATCTCTGGATCTGGCTTGGTCAGAAAAAATTGAGTCGCCTTACATCAACCTCTATCTTTGTTCAGCACTTATTGTGGTTTACTCGTCACTCCGATGCAGGTAACCCCGAATGGTTGCTGCCCGAGTACACTGGTACTCATTTCACCGACCTTGGCAGTATGACAGACTGAGTCAACTCCACCTGGTGTCAATTCAACAGTCAACAGAGGCTCAAACTCAGGACCCTAAGGTCCCAAGCCAGCCCTGACAATGGAAATTCGACAATGTGTATATTCTCAACTCCTCCTCCAAGCCTAGCTCGGCAAAATTGTTTATTTTCCCTCGTATTTTGAAAATCACCATTGTGCACAATTGCTCACAATCCCAATGACGAACTGAGTTTTCAACACAAAATAAATGCAATTGTTTTCATTTATTGGGGTTGAAAATAAAATAATTTAACTTGTCATTGATGCTACCTTTTGTCTTTAATAATTTAACTAAGCTTACTTAGTGTCGGCTACCAACGCTGTCCCGGAGTTAAACTTAGAAGTATGTTTCCTATCTCATCTTGAGCATCAGATTTCTTGGCTCAATTATTAGTCTTCCCCCTGGCTTTACTGACATTACAGAAGTGTTTAACACTCGTAGTTGTAGCCTATCTTTTCATTTATCAGTTGAATGTTGATGCATGATTGTGTATCATCAAAATCTAAACCAAGATCAGATGGGTTGTCCGTGACAACTTTGCTTTCTTTGCACTCGTACTGCTTCCAATAAGTCGCAAAAATGACTTATAATAGTCAGAATATGTTGGTAAATGGAATAAAATTACTCGATGCAAAATTGACGAAAAGTTGGCAATCTTCTTATCCGAGTTGACAGACGTAGGTGTCACCATATTGCCTTCATCCGTGGTCATGCCGATCGAATGTCATTTGTGATTGGTCAATCACGCGAATTAGCAGCCATTGTACCACAATGTTCTTCAATGCTTTTTTGATTTGTCAACTCTGTCAGGTGAGCTCGCTAACATCTAAATATTCTTAGCCGTGATTCGATCCATCTTTTTCCATTTATGTGCAATATTTCACCATGGGGATAAAGATATTTGAAAAAAGTGCAATATTTTATTATAATTACTCTGAAAAAAGTGAAGTCATCCCCAGCTTTGTAGTACGGATGAAAAAGCTAGGCTCGGACCTATTGTGGCCTATTTCCAAGGTGAGCTCATGACAGCGTCTGAAGTGAAGGCCAGCTGGAACGGTTCCTTTGAGCGGCTGTACCAGGCTGACCCACGAGCTGCTGAGTTGGATGTCAGGGGTGTTACCATCCCTATTGCTGACTCTCCAATCAACTGTGAACTGCCTTTGTAGAACCACAGGCTGCGGTGAACCGGTTGAAAGGAGACAAAGCTCCTGGGATTTGTGGCATCCATGCTGAGCTTCTCAAGGCTGATGGAAATGCTGCATTCATGTCGTTGTATGCAGTTCCGTGCTCTGTTTGGAGCACAGGCATCATCCCAACTGACTGGAAGAGGGGCCTTGTTGTCCCTCTCTGGAAAGAGAAGGGTGATCGCCAGCACTGCAACAATTACCGAGGGGTGACGCTGCTCTCAGTGCCGGGCAAGGTCTTTCCTCAGATAATTCTTGATAGGGTTTGCCACCATCGGCTTGAGCATCAGCGCCCAGAGCAGTCAGGCTTTACACCGAAGAGGTCAACGATTGTCTGTATCCTTGCTCTTCGGGTCCTCACTGAATGCAAACAAGAGTTTCGGCAGTTTCAGCTCACAACCTATGTTGATCTCTGCAAAGCATTCGATTCAGTGAATTGGGATGTCTGCTGAAGGATTCTCAATCTCTGTGGTGTGCCACCCAAAACTGATCAATCTGATGTCTGAACTATACTCTGGTACTGAGAGTGCTGTGAGATGTGGTGATACCATCTCTGACTTATTTCCAGATGTTACTGGAGTTTGTCAGGGGTGTGCACTGGCCCCCACACTTTTCAGTGCATGTATGGGCTGGATTCTGAGGAGGATGTTGGAGAGATGAAGTTGTGGTGCATCGATTGTTTGGGAATGTCAAGATCTCCGACCTTGATTTCACAGATTATGCAATCATGTTTGCAGAGACACTGAATATCTTAATGGTGGCTTCCAGACACTGATTGAGGAGTTGGAGCCACTGGGATTATGGATTTCTTTGGTCAGAACAAAGATCCAGGCTTTCAATGACATCTTGGATGCTGCAATTTGGTTTTACCTCTCTGTGGTGAGGATGTTGAGGTCACACAGGGATTCACTTACCTTGGCAGTGTTATTCATGTCTCCACATGTAAGCCAGAGGTCACTCGGTGTCTGGGTCGGGCCTGGAGAGTCATGGATTCACTGGATCATGGGGTGTGGCACTGTCGGTACCTATGCAGGAGGACAAAAGTCCGAGTCTTTAAATCCTTGGTGCTTCCAATCTTCCTCTACGGATGAGAAACTTGGACTCTGACCAAAGATCTGAGATGGAGACTTAACTCCTTTGGTACCTGGTCTCTTCGGAGAATCCTTGGCTATCGCTGGTCAGACTTTGTTTCCACCAATGAGACTCAGATGAGATTTGTTACCTGTATAGTCCGTGAACATCAGCTGCGGCTGTATGGACACGTGGCTCATTTTCATGATGCCGATTTGGCACTTCAGATTCTTTCAGTGAGGGGGCCTCGTGAGTGGAGTAGGCCAACGGGCCAACCACGCGCCTTGTGGTTGCAGCAGGTTGATCAGCATCTCAAGGAGATGGGGATGGGCCAGGCATCTGCCTGCGGGATGGCCAGACGGGGGCCTCTGGAGTACTGGCGGAAAGTGGGTGCAGTGACGCGCTGTTCTGGCCCATGTTCCCATGTCTGACCTGACCTTAAATCTGGGTGGGAAATTTAATGGGTTGAGTCACTTCCATGGAGTCATAGAAGTACTTTGCAGAAGTACCATGGCTGGTGAGAGAGGTACTAACACCCAGCGAATTAGCATGGTGATAATTGAAGTTGCCACATATGAGAAAGGGAGAGTTGGGATGTGTGATTATAAGTTGGTCCAGGTCATTTGAGAGAGAGAGATGTAGATGGAGCAGTTGCTGTTGGGAGGATGGTACAACACTGAGACGAGCATGAGGTGGGAACGGAGGGGAAGTCACAGCCAGAGGTACTCCTAGAGTTTGGGAGGTGTAAGAGCAGTACAAGGAGAGTGAGAAATGGAGTTTTTGATGTACAGTGCAATGCAACTCTGCTGCCAGAACGGAGTTCAGGTTGATCCAACTGGAGGAGACAATTGCCAGGGAGAGGCACTAAGGAGTCAGAGAGTCCTGTGAGAGGAAGGATTCTGTTAAACAGATGATGTCTGGTTTATCAGCAGCGGCCTGGGTTGAGACATCTGTCAGGTTGGAACGGAGGTCACGGATGTGTAAGATCCACACAGTTAGGGATGGGTGGAGGGAGGAGCTGCTGATAGGATGTAGGGATGTGGAAATGAACAAAGAGAAGGAGCAGAGGGAAGCCGATGGAGAGGTGTGGGGAGGGCGCGAAGCTGGGAGGAGGATGAGCGGGTGGAAGCTGAGAGAGGGCAGGACGAGGATGCATTATATGGGGAGGATGGTACTTGCATGGAAGGGTTTAACACCCTGAATGGAGGTGAAGGGGGAAATTTTTGTCGTGTGCACACAGCCTTTGCAAAATTGACGCCTCAGGTTCCCAGACTGGATAACGTGCGACAGACTTCATGGGTGGAGTGGTGGTGAGAATGTTTTTGGTTGAAGGCACGGATGAAAATGTAGCTGTAAGTGAAAGAGGAGGCTGGATGAACTAAGCATTTTGGAGTGAGGAGGTTTTGGGAAATAAGCCTTGTGAAAGAGGAAAGGAAGAGATTTTGATGAAGAAGAACAAGAATGTGTTTTTGTCCTGATCGAATAAGAAGCAGAGTAAGGCATTTTAAGATGATCATGCCGTACATTTTGGAAGGGTTTGTTTTTTTTTATGGTGTGAGGAGGTTTTAAGGAAGAGAAATGTTTTAATCAGTTTGGGGATATTGCGAAGAAGGGATAGGAAAATGAGAATGGAGTTTCAAAATGTTTCAATTTTTTTAATTTTCAATGTTGTCGTTCGTTGTTGGGTTTCTTCCTTTTTGTCCGATTGAAGGAGAGCCGATCCCCAAACCGGAAGTCAAATGTAGGGAAGAATGAGTTTGAAGAGGATGTGGAAGTTGATTCCATAGGTGGGGAAAAAAGAGCAACAAATGAGTGGAGATGAGCAGTGATCCTGGATTTAGGTAGTTTCACTGGAAGGGTGTTGATGGTGAACCATGTTGACCCTGCAGAAACCTCGGGGGATCAAGGCATGGAAAGAGCAGAGGGTGCAAGACCAGAAAGGAGGTGGTGAAGACACAGGCACCAACCTGTCAGTGATGGTGAAGTGAATGGCTCATAGACTCAGCTTCATCACAGGAGCTTTCAATAATATTGAAGGCCTTGGTTTCCACAGCATCAAGATGTGAGGCACGGGAGCCAACATAGAGGGGACAGCAGTGCTCCATCCTGCTGTGGATGAAAGTTTCGTATGTGGTCAGGAGCTCAGGTGTGCCAAGGAAGGACTTTGCACGACAGAGGATGCCCAGTCAGTGACTGGCTTTGGAGGCCAGGTTGGAAATGTGGCTTTCCCAGGAAAGATCATGGCAGATAGTAAGACCTATAAGCTTGAATGAAAGAACTTCTTCAAGAAATTGAGAAAGTAGATGGGGGCGGGGGGGGGGGGAGGGGGTTCCAGATGGTCCTTTCGGAGAGACATAGTGAGAGTGTGAGATTTATCAGGATTGAAAGACATGCTCCACGTGTTGGACCAGCTTGTGATTTTATCCAGATCTGCAGAGAGTGAAGAGGCTGCTGCTTGCCGATCTGAGGGATGACAGATGGTACGGCAGAGGGTGGAGTCATCAACAAAGAGATAAAGAGGATTTTCCAGAGAGTCGGAGAGATCGTTGATGAAAATCAGAAAAAGAACAGGGCCAGAACTCTGCCTTGAGAACTCCAGCCTGGACAGGAAGAGGGGATGAGAGAACTCCATTTAGGGCAACACGTTGGCTGCGACAGGAGAGGAGGTCTGTGAGCCATGAGTGGAGATTGCCTTGGATACCATAGGAAGAGAGTTTGGTGAGCAGGGCAGGGTGCCAGACCATTTCGAAGGCACGCGATATATCGAGGGAGATGGCTCTGATTTCATGTCTAGCATTGCGTATCTCCATCCATTTTTGGGAGAGCAGAAGCAGCATACCCAGGGTAGAGTGACCTGGTCTGAATCCAAATTTATGATCGGAAATCAAGCCATTGGAGAAGAGGAAGGATTTAATGTCTGAAGCGATGATGGGGTAAAGGAGGAAAGATTGAAATGAGCAGAGGGTTTGAATGGATTGAATGGGGTAAAGGAGGGAAGATTGAATGTCGCAGAGGATTTGAATGGACCTATGGGGGTATTGAAAGTTTGACTGAAAGTAGCAGAGGAGGGTGGATGGAAGACATTACTCCAGGAAAACATGAACTAACCCCAATGCATGCCACTCAAACAACACTTCGAGAAGGGACCAAGGATTATCTGCACGTAGATTAATGAAATAACTAATCCTCAGGTCACCTGTGTGTCCATGTATGCTCTCTCCCTGGGATAAGTTTCCAAAACCATAACAACCCAGGTTTCCAGGCAACGCTGGGTACCTCTCCCGACTCCAACCCCTCCCCTTCCCCTTCCTCCTCCCACCCTACACTCCCTACCCCTCTGGACTCCCACCCCAACCCTTCCCTCCAGACTCCCAGCCCAACCCTTCCCTCCGGACCCCCACCCCAACCCTTCCCTCTGCATTCCACCCCAACCCTTCCCTCCACACTCCACCCAAACCTTCCCCTCCCTCTGGATTCCCACCTGACCCCTTCCCCTACCTCCGAGCTCCTACCGCACAACTCCTCCCACTCTTCCCTCCAAACTCCCACCCTCCCCTTCCTGTTGTTCTCCCACCCACACCCACACCCACAGCGACTCCCTCCAGACTCCAAATGAAAACCCCTTTCCTCAAGTTTTTAATTATTTATTAAATTTTTCATTATTTCCTTTCCTCTGCATTATGAGAATGTGCTGTTATGGTTTTGGAAACTTATCCCAGGGATGAGAGCATACATGGACACACAGGTGACCTGAGGATTAGTTATTTCATTAATCTACGTGCAGATAATCCTTGGTCCCCTTCTCGAATGGTTTTGAGTGGCATGCATTGGGTTATCATGTTTTCCTGGAGTAATGTCTTCCATCCACCCTCCTCTGCTACTTTCAGTCAAACTTCAATACCCCATAGGTCCATTCAAATCCTCTGCGACATTCAATCTTCCCTCCTTTACCCCATTCAATCCATTCAAACCCTCTGCTCATTTCAATCTTTCCTCCTTTACCCCATCATCGCTTCAGACATTAATCCTTCCTCTTCTCCAATGGCTTGATTTCCGATCATAAATTTGGATTCAGACCAGGTCACTCTACCCTGGGTATGCTGCTTCTGCTCTCCCAAAATGGATGGAGATAACGCAATGCTAGACATGAAATCAGAGCATCTCCCTCGATATATCGCGTGCCTTCGAAATGGTCTGGCACCCTGCCCTGCTCACCAAACTCTCTTCCTATGGTATCCAAGGCAATCTCCACTCATGGCTCACAGACCTCCTCTCCTGTCGCAGCCAACGTGTTGCCCTAAATGGAGTTCTCTCATCCCCTCTTCCTGTCCAGGCTGGAGTTCCTCAAGGCAGAGTTCTGGCCCTGTTTCTTTTTCTGATTTTCATCAACGATCTCTCCGACTCTCTGGAAAATCCTCTTTATCTCTTTGTTGATGACTCCACCCTCTGCCGTACCATCTGTCATCCCTCAGATCGGCAAGCAGCAGCCTCTTCACTCTCTGCAGATCTGGATAAAAATCACAAGCTGGTCCAACACGTGGAGCATGTCTTTCAATCCTGATAAATCTCACAACATCTCACTATGTCTCTCCGAAGGACCATCTGGAACCCCCTCTCCCCCCCCCCCCGCCCCATCTACTTTCTCAATCTCTTGAAGAAGTTCTTTCATTCAAGCTTATAGGTCTTACTATCTGCCATGATCTTTCCTGGGAAAGCCACATCTTCCAACCTGGCCTCCAAAGCCAGTCACTGACTGGGCATCCTCTGTCGTGCAAAGTCCTTCCTTGGCACACCTGAGCTCCTGACCACATACGAAACTTTCATCCACAGCAGGATGGAGCACTGCTGTCCCTCTATGTTGGCTCCCGTGCCTCACTTGATGCTGTGGAAACCAAGGCCTTCAATATTATTGAAAGCTCCTGTGATGAAGCTGAGTCTATGAGCCATTCACTTCACCATCACTGACAGGTTGGTGCCTGTGTCTTCACCATCCTTTCTGGTCTTGCACCCTCTGCTCTTTCCATGCCTTGATACCCCCGAGGTTTCTGCAGGGCTCACATGGTTCACCATCAACACCCTTCCAGTGGAAACTACCTAAATCCAGGATCAC
The DNA here is from genome assembly GCA_035128595.1 of Eptatretus atami. Taxonomy (NCBI): domain Eukaryota; kingdom Metazoa; phylum Chordata; class Myxini; order Myxiniformes; family Myxinidae; genus Eptatretus; species Eptatretus atami. The sequence continues at coordinate 194,395,662 of CM068952.1, forward strand.
TGCTCATCTCCACTCATTTGTTGCTCTTTTTTCCCCACCTATGGAATCAACTTTCCACATCCTCTTCAAACTCATTCTTCCCTACATTTGACTTCCGGTTTGGGGATCGGCTCTCCTTCAATCGGACAAAAAGGAAGAAACCCAACAACGAACGACAACATTGAAAATTAAAAAAATTGAAACATTTTTGAAACTCCATTCTCATTTTCCTATCCCTTCTTCGCAATATCCCCAAACTGATTAAAACTTTCTCTTCCTTAAAACCTCCTCACACCAATAAAAAAAAAAACCCTTCCAAAATGTACGGCATGATCATCTTAAAATGCCTTACTCTGCTTCTTTATTCGATCAGGACAAAAACACATTCTTGTTCTTCTTCATCAAAATCTCTTCCTTTCCTCTTCACAAGGCTTATTTCCCAAAACCTCCTCACTCCAAAATGCTTAGTTCATCCAGCCTCCTCTTTCACTTACAGCTACATTTTCATCCGTGCCTTCAACCAAAAACATTCTCACACCACTCCACCCATGAAGTCTGTCGCACGTTATCCAGTCTGGGAACCTGAGGCGTCAATTTTGCAAAGGCTGTGTGCACACGACAAAAATTTCCCCCTTCACCTCCATTCAGGGTGTTAAACCCTTCCATGCAAGTACCATCCTCCCATATAATGCATCCTCGTCCTGCCCTCTCTCAGCTTCCACCCGCTCATCCTCTCTCCCAGCTTCGCGCCCTCCCACACCTCTCCATCGGCTTCCCTCTGCTCCTTCTCTTTGTTCATTTCCACATCCCTACATCCTATCAGCAGCTCCTCCCTCCACCCATCCTAACTGTGTGGATCTTACACATCCGTGACCTCCGTTCCAACCTGACAGATGTCTCAACCCAGGCCGCTGCTGATAAACCAGACATCATCTGTTTAACAGAATCCTTCCTCTCACAGGACTCTCTGACTCCTTAGTGCCTCTCCTGGCAATTGTCTCCTCCAGTTGGATCAACCTGAACTCCGTTCTGGCAGCAGAGTTGCATTGCACTGTACATCAAAAACTCCATTTCTCACTCTCCTTGTACTGCTCTTACACCTCCAAACTCTAGGAGTACCTCTGGCTGTGACTTCCCCTCCGTTCCCACCTCATGCTCGCTCAGTGTTGTACCATCCTCCCAACAGCAACTGCTCCATCTACATCTCTCTCTCTCAAATGACCTGGACCAACTTATAATCACACATCCCAACTCTCCCTTCTCATATGTGGCAACTTCAATTATCACCATGCTAATTCGCTGGGTGTTAGTACCTCTCTCACCAGCCATGGTACTTCTGCAAAGTACTTCTATGACTCCATGGAAGTGACTCAACCATTAAATTTCCCCCCAGATTTAAGGTCAGGTCAGACATGGGAACATGGGCCGGAACAGCGCATCACTGCACCCACTTTCCGCCAGTACTCCAGAGGCCCCCGTCTGGCCATCCCGCAGGCAGATGCCTGGCCCATCCCCATCTCCTGAGATGCTGATCACCTGCTGCAACCACAAGGCGCATGGTTGGCCCGTTGGCCTACTCCACTCACGAGGCCCCCTCACTGAAGAATCTGAAGTGCCAAATCGGCATCATGAAAATGAGCCACGTGTCCATACAGCCGCAGCTGATGTTCACGGACTATACAGGTAACAAATCTCATCTGAGTCTCATTGGTGGAAACAAAGTCTGACCAGCGATAGCCAGGATTCTCCGAAGAGACCAGGTACCAAAGGAGTTAGTCTCCATCTCAGATCTTTGGTCAGAGTCCAAGTTTCTCATCCGTAGAGGAAGATTGGAAGCACCAAGGATTAAAGACTCGGACTTTTGTCCTCCTGCATAGGTACCGACAGTGCCACACCCATGATCCAGTGAATCCATGACTCTCCAGGCCCGACCAGACACCGAGTGACCCTTGGCTTACATGTGGAGACATGAATAACACTGCCAGGTAAGTGAATCCCTGTGTGACCTCAACATCCTCACCACAGAGAGGTAAAACCAAATTGCAGCATCCAAGATGTCATTGAAAGCCTGGATCTTTGTTCTGACCAAAGAAATCCATAATCCCAGTGGCTCCAACTCCTCAATCAGTGTCTGGAAGCCACCATTAGATATTCAGTGTCTCTGCAAACATGATTGCATAATCTGTGAAATCAAGGTCGGAGATCTTGACATTCCCAAACAATCGATGCACCACAACTTCATCTCTCCAACATCCTCCTCAGAATCCAGCCCATACATGCACTGAAAAGTGTGGGGGCCAGTGCACACCCCTGACAAACTCCAGTAACATCTGGAAATAAGTCAGAGATGGTATCACCACATCTCACAGCACTCTCAGTACCAGAGTATAGTTCAGACATCAGATTGATCAGTTTTGGGTGGCACACCACAGAGATTGAGAATCCTTCAGCAGACATCCCAATTCACTGAATCGAATGCTTTGCAGAGATCAACATAGGTTGTGAGCTGAAACTGCCGAAACTCTTGTTTGCATTCAGTGAGGACCCGAAGAGCAAGGATACAGACAATCGTTGACCTCTTCGGTGTAAAGCCTGACTGCTCTGGGCGCTGATGCTCAAGCGATGGTGCAACCCTATCAAGAATTATCTGAGGAAAGACCTTGCCCGCACTGAGAGCAGCGTCACCCCTCGGTAATTGTTGCAGTGCTGGCGATCACCCTTCTCTTTCCAGAGAGGGACAACAAGGCCCCTCTTCCAGTCAGTTGGGATGATGCCTGTGCTCCAAACAGAGCACGGAACTGCATACAACGACATGAATGCAGCATTTCCATCAGCCTTGAGAAGCTCAGCATGGATGCCACAAATCCAGGAGCTTTGTCTCCTTTCAACCGGTTCACCGCAGCCTGTGGTTCTACAAAGGCAGTTCACAGTTGATTGGAGAGTCAGCAATAGGGATGGTAACACCCCTGACATCCCAACTCAGCAGCTCGTGGGTCAGCCTGGTACAGCCGCTCAAAGGAACCGTTCCAGCTGCCTTCACTTCAGACGCTGTCATGAGCTACCTTGGAAATAGGCCACAATAGGTCCGGGCCTAGCTTTTTCATCCGTACTACAAAGCTGGGGATGACTTCACTTTTTTCAGAGTATTATAATAAAATATTGCACTTTTTTCAATATCTTTATCCCCATGGTGAAATATTGCACATAAATGGAAAAAGATGGATCGAATCACGGCTAAGAATATTTAGATGTTAGCGAGCTCACCTGACAGAGTTGACAAATTCAAAAAAGCATTGAAGAACATTGTTGGTACAATGGCTGCTAATTCGCGTGATTGACCAATCACAAATGACATTCGATCGGCATGACCACGGATGAAGGCATATGGGTGACACCTACGTCTGTCAACTCGGATAAGAAGATTGCCAACTTTTCGTCAATTTTGCATCGAGTATTTTATTCCATTTACCAACATATTCTGACTATTATAAGTCATTTTTGCGACTTATTGGAAGCAGTACGAGTGCAAAGAAAGCAAAGTTGTCACGGACAACCCATCTGATCTTGGTTTAGATTTTGATGATCACAATCATGCATCAACATTCAACTGATAAATGAAAAGATAGGCTACAACTACGAGTGTTAAACACTTCTGTAATGTCAGTAAAGCCAGGGGAAGACTAATAATTGAGCCAAGAAATCTGATGCTCAAGATGAGATAGGAACATACTTCTAAGTTTAACTCCGGGACAGCGTTGGTAGCCGACACTAAGTAAGCTTAGTTAAATTATTAAAGACAAAGGTAGCATCAATGACAAGTTAAATTATTTTATTTTCAACCCCAATAATGAAAACAATTGCATTTATTTTGTGTTGAAAACTCAGTTCGTCATTGGGATTGTGAGCAATTGTGCACAATGGTGATTTTCAAAATACGAGGGAAAATAAACAATTTTGCGAGCTAGGCTTGGAGGAGGAGTTGAGAATATCACATTGTCGAATTTCCATTGTCAGGGCTGGCTTGGACCTTAGGGTCCTGAGTTTGAGCCTCTGTTGACTGTTGAATTGACACCAGGTGGAGTTGACTCAGTCTGTCATACTGCCAAGGTCGGTGAAATGAGTACAGTGTACTCGGGCAGCAACCATTCGGGTTACCTGCATCGGAGTGACGAGTAAACCACAATAAGTGCTGAACAAAGATAGAGGTTGATGTAAGGCGACTCAATTTTTTCTGACCAAGCCAGATCCAGAGATCTCTCCGCCACACCACAGATCGGAGAACGACTTCCTTTCACACGCCAAAATGTCTTTGCCCTTTTTTCACTATAATATGGCCTGGTAGGACAATACAATGCACCAGTAAATGTTGAATCAGGAGTGAAAGAGAACAAGCCTTGTGTGGACACTCATGCTGGTGCAACGCACCAGCTTGCTGCAGCAACGCAGTGAAGCAACAGGACTGTTGTAATTCCCGTCATGATTGTGGATTCTCCATTTGGAAATAGGGTTGAAAACTTCATTGAGGTGATCTGCTATAAAAAAAAAAAGCGGGAATGAACAAGTCCAAAAAAAAAACGAGGAAACCGGTGTTCAAACAGATCAAGTCTGGATTTATTAAAACAATGCCGAAACATTAAAATAATAAACATAAAAACTAAACCGAGAGAAACTGAAAACCGTCAATAAACATCAAAAATCACTTTTCAATTTGATGCTAAATAATCAGGTGGGAATTGTTCAATTCAAGCACAAACATTATACCCTTCAGTTTAATTTTCAGATTTACTCCGGTTAAAAATGTACATGAAATGTTTCGATATTTTACATCATCATGTCCTTACCGCTAACAAAATGATTGACATCGCTCAAAACAATGGGCCTGATTCTGATGTGGCAGTCTCCTCCACATTAATTCTTTGAATTCTGTGCTGGAGTCTTGACATGACTCAGATTAAAGTTTGAAAAAACTGTCATAATTATTTACCGCTTCCAAATAAAGCTTTGCTTTGTTGCGTACTGTGGCCGTGTCCGAGTTTTCGGTTACTGCTTCTCCTTTGAATTTGGAATAAGCTCAAGTTTGGAGTTCATCTTTTTTTGAGGATTCTTTTTAGGATTGTCACTGATCTCCAGACAGCCTCCAATTGTAGAAAGTTACAGTATATTCCCCACAATAGTTTTAAAGATTTCAGTGAGGTTCTTTTATAATTATTCCCATTATCCAACTAGCGAGTGGTACGTCATCATTTTTTGTACTCTCCATGTTATATACAGGAATCAAAGTGGCTGGTACGACACCTCGATAAGCAATGCTGTCTTTTCCTTTTTGTACATGAGCACTATGTCCTCGTTTTCAACGATTGCTTTTGGTTCATACTTCCGTGCTTTTACTGCGACTGGGTATTGAACTTTTTGCAGATGTGCCAGTGGATTACTCCGTGAAAATTGTTCTGCTTTTGTGTCACGTCTCGACCACCGAGCACCGCAACGAGTGCACCGGTAACCCGGAGAGTGTCAAGGCAGAAATAAATAGACACCGATGTGCTCTTAGTGTTGTTTTACGGTTGAAATCAACATACGACAGGAGACAGAGAGTAACTTTATACGGACATTTATTCCTTACTACTTCCCCACTTTATTTATTATTTATTCCCAACTGTCGACTTTAAAAACAATACTACTAATTAACGTAACACTTAATGACTTTCCTAAGATCCCAAATTAAATAAGTAAAAACATCACGACAAAAATCAGCTACAAGTTAACTCACGACTCTCGATGCGGCAGTTATCTTAATCATGCAGTTCATAGTCATCCCAGCGAGTTGTAAATGGGTGAAAGGTCAGCGATGAGCATGATTGTAAGGATCTAATCCGAAGGGTGTTCATAGGATGAAGCTGACTGGACGTTCGCTTTATAAGTCCTCAGAATGTGAAAGCCTTGTATCACCAAAGCATGGGGAAGAACCCAAGTCCACAGGTAAACTGTCTGAGAGATGTTGAAGACACAAACTCCAAGCCAGCTATTTTGGACAATATGTTACTTGAAGAAGAGGAGAGATTGAGATTGGAGGAATGAATAAGCTCTGAGGTTATGCACCAATCAGCCGCTGCCTTCTTCATTATTACGCGTAAATCACCTGAAATGGTGCTGAGGGTATAGAAGCCTTGATTGTTGCAGGGATAACAGCAGTGTAATGTCTGCTAGGTAGATACCATGAGTAGTTCAGACAAGAATACCTAACCAGGTATGATATAAGAAGCGAATCAATCTCCATAGACCAACACACAGCAGGTCGAAGTTGGCCATCGTAGTCAGGGAATAGGTGAGTCGTTGAACCTTCCAAGTTCGCGTACAGAAGACCCCCCCAATCCTCCTTCACTGGGTAGATCAGTTTTAAAATGACTTGCATCGCTTGAAAATGAGCGTGACACCTCAGGAGAAGCGTCATTGTCTTTTCCTCTTGGTTTCCTCCTCAAAACTGCCGTTGTCCTTTTGTTGTTGTTATTGGTGGTTGCTTTTGCTGTTATTGTTGTGATTAACAGGAAATTAACAGCCAATATAACCTTTACCAAAGCGCATCTATCGGGGATGCCTCTTCACGGTAGTTGGACACCCCAACATAAAATCAGGGCCAAATCTTCCCATTCTTCCCTGCTGCCCAAATTTGTCAGGGCAGCGCGGTCACGGTCAGTGCCGATCAGTCCCCATGGACTGCCCCTTTTCTCTCGTCTCTGTCTACTCTCTCTAACTCCGTTGTGGCCATAATTTTGTGAAGGTGGGGGTACACCATTCTGGATGTGGGGTATCTCTTGGTCACTCCTGGGAGATCGACCGCCTGTCTCCGTGCCACGGGCTTCTTCGAGAGAACTGTTCGGGGTATACAACAATAACAACAACAACCTTCACCAAAGCACAACTCAATGTTTTACTGGTCTGCAACACTTTGTATGTACAGATGTTTTGATTTTTACATCCGAGAGAAGGTGATTGGTCCTTAATTTCTACCTTGCAGAACTCACACTTGTTTAATTGATTCAATCATGCATCTTGCTGAAGCCTTTGGTGCAATGGTCTTTGGCATTTATTATGACTCATTCTCCATGACTTCTTCTTCGCCACTCCAATCTGTCTAACACTTTTTGAAGAAATTTTCCTGCTCCTCTGCCATTCTCCTAATCGTCAGTATACATTTCACTTTATACTTTTCCTTGTCTCTCTTTGCAATCATTGGGGCTGCATTCGCTGCTTTTTCGTTTCATGTGTGGTGTGTTCTATTCACGCCATTTCTTAAGGGCCCTGTCACACCTTGATGATTTAGCCACCGTATGCTGACGTATGCAAAATTGGGCTAAAACGCTGGCAACGTCGAATACGTTATGGGTAAGTTTGTATACGTTAAGAGCCGCTGGCATACGTCGTAGTACGCTGGCATACGTCGTAGTTCGCCCGAGCTGTTAGACAAATTTCCATGCTTGAAATTTCCCAACGTATGCCCGAACAGCCGTTGAAAAAAAACTCCCAACCACGTTTCCGCATAATGCTTGGCCATAAGTTGTAGGCACGTCACGCGATCGTTGACACACTTAACGTACTGTAAGGTACTCATAAGTCGAACCACGTCGAGGTAATGTTTAGCATACCCGAACTTATTTCTAACTATGAGTAACGTTTGTAGCACGTTACGCGATCGTTGACACACGTTATCTTGTAAGGTACTCATAAGTCGAAACACGTCAACAGTAAGTTGGTTAGCGTCAGTGTTCCAGACCCCTGGTTGGTTTTTTTTTTGTTTTTTCGGTATGATGTCATGTTGACACTCCGATTTCTAGTCGGTATAATATAATATAATTAAAAGGCTGCGCTTCAACGATTTAAATATAACCGTCATACCGAAAAATAAAAAAAAACAGGGAGTCTGGAACACTGACGTTAACCATTACCTTGATGCGTTTCGACTTATGAGTAACGTACAAGTAACGTATGTCGACGTGTGTCACGATCGCGTAGCGTGCCTACAACTTATGCAGCGTATGCAATGGTGTGTCATACGTCGAGTACGTCGATAAATTTTCAACATGCTGAAAATTTCTCGACGTACATGACGTATGCCAGCGTGCTCTTAACGTATACAAAACTTACCCATAACGTATTCGACGTGTGCAGTTGGTTCGGCAAATTTTTCATACGTCGGCATACGCTGGCTAAAACGTCAAGGTGTGACAGCGGCTCACACTTCGATGTCTAGTGCGGTTTATGATTGAATCGTCGAGCCGCAGCCTATTAATAGCCTACGCCACGTGATCGTCGGCGATACGCTGCCGCGCGCCTATGCATAAGTTAGACTATCGTTGGGCATAGGTTGTGACGCGACAACACGGCTCAGCATTCGTGGTATAAGTTATCTATATGTGATTAAAACGTTCTGTGTACATTATAATACGTTATGCATACGTCCGACACATTATTATACGCACAAAACTTAAAAAACATCAATAGTTCAGCGTAGCCCAGCGTTTTACATACATTTTGAGACCTTGCCATACGCTGGCTAAAACGTCAAGGTGTGACAGCCCTTAACTATCCCCACCTATTTTGTAATACTGTACTGCAAGTTTTTATTTACTTTGATTGTGCTCTTGGCCAGATAGATATTTGCAGCATGGTCTTGTGCTCTGTAGGTATCCCTTTGCAATTATTTTGCGCTTTTGATCGTGATAGATTTGATGGGCCTCTTCTCGCCCTGGGTGCTTGTATATGGTGTTCATTTCTAGCTTCTGTATCGCTATTTCTAGGTCGATATTTAAGTCATCCACATTGTGGTCTACCTGCTCTGAATGTGTCAATCTTTGATCCTTATTTAAAGCTGATGATTGAGTAAAGGCCTTGCTGAACACAGGACGCTTGTGGCTTCCTTTATTAATGAAGTCTTTGATGGACACAAAGTTTGCTGATTGACAAGCAACCCGTTGCAGTCAGAACACTTGTGGGGATTCTCTGGTATTAAATGAAACAGATATAGGGAAATTTCTCTACTGGTATTCTTCCTGCATGTATTATTTGATTTTGTAAGGTTGAAAATATGAATAAGGCTCTTCCTCATTGGTTGTCCTGATAGACTGGTCAGTCTTCGGTGTGTGTTTTGATATATTGAGTTAAATTTGATGAACCAAAAACTGCCTTTCTGCACACAGAACACTGGTAGGGCTTCTCTTGCGTGTTTATTTTATTATTAGAAAAAAACGAAATACCTTGATGAAAAAAGATGAAAATTTATGACCTTGATCGAAAAAACAGAAATACCGAAAAGCACAAATACCTTGATGCACACCAAATACTTTGTAGCTCTCTCGTCATTATCTCCATTTGCGGGTTTCAGGAGGTGGGAGGAAGTTCTCCCAGAACTCAAATCTCCACCTCCTATTTTGTGGGTAAGGATTACGATTCATGAACCAACTGTGAAGTTTGTTCTCATAACCTCATTCCAAGGCTCTTTAAGAATTCTTCACTGAGCCTCTATAACCTCCACTTGTAACTCGTTTGTCGTAATATTCTCCGGATTATTTTTAAGTACTCAGTAAGGGTTTTCTTTATCGTCCTGTTGCTCCGACTATCACTGGTAAAAATTTCAGCTTTCTTCAATTTCCAAGTCCTCTTGACCTCGTTTTTCAGATCTGGTATTTGGTTATTTTCCTGATTTCTGTGGCATTTAGTCCAAAGTCATTGGGAACTGAAACCTCGATCAATAATGCTGACTTTTCCTTGTTGTGTTTGAGCACTATGTCCAAACGCAATGCTTTGTTTGCAATGTCCACACTTGATGGGATCATCTCGTCAATGTTTGAGCATTATATGTTCATTTGAAGGATCGGTTCTGGTTTGTGTTTCCGTGATTACAGATGTGCCAGTGGACTACTCCACAGACGCTGTCATGTCTTCCTGCGCACAGCTGTTCAGACACGAGTTTTTTTTCATCCCGAAAGAGGTGACTGTACTTTGTTTCTACCCACAAAACCTGCATTCGTCCGATTGGATCAATCCCACCATTTCTTTCAGGCATTAGTGCAGTGTCCTTGTCTTGAGCATTGATGATGACTCATTCTCCATCCTAATTAATTTGACCTCTTCCAAGCCATTCCAAAGATCCTTCCTTGTCGATCCTGTCCGTCAAGCTCTCTTTTGAATCTTCCTGCTCTTTTATCATTTCCCCCATTTGTCAGAGTTTATCTGCCGATATTTATTTTTTGTAGTTTTCCTTTGCAATCATTGGGTCTTGTTTGTTCTGTTTCGTTTTCTTGTGTGTATCCATCATTTGCACTTGTTTGGAAGTTTGATTGCTAAATGAATGAAGGATCCTTTCTGGTTTTTGTTTTCTTGCTGTAGTACAAATCTCATCCGATAGTTGGTTGAGTCTCACTGTACTCACTAATCTACACACGATGTTGTGGACTTGGTTAAGCTCACTCAAACCGCCTCCCTCTCTCTCTTGGTTAGTAAAACCTCAGTATGGCATTGTTTTTGTCGACTATCGTGTGAATATTAGAAGTTTCCTTGTTTTGACATCCAAGTTGTTGATCTCAATGTGGCAAGTTTTAATAATTCCACAGTTATATTGGAATACTGGCATGCAGTTGATTTAAGCTTGGTTTTGTTTATTCGAGAGAGGGATGACTTCAGAAATAGTCTTTTCTGCGTTGGTACTCTTTGCGATTATTTTATGCATTTTTTTTGTGTTGTACCGGGGACGCTTTCTTCTAATCCTAAGTATTATTAGGATGTTCTTTTCTAGTTTCCTGTATTGTTGTGCTTCATCGATTGAGACGTTGTCTGTTCTTTTTTGTTTTCCTTGTAACAAATGGTGCATTTGGCACTTTGTCAAACAAGCATCATTTGAATGTCTCCGAGTATTGCTTCACTAATTTCAGTTGAATCTGCCCAATTTATTATCATCGGTGCAAAGGGTTTTAGATATCAGGTACGGTAGGGTGGTGTCACTTTCTTGTTTCTTTGTTATTTTGTTGCATGTCAGATGTAATCAGTGTCCTTATTCTTGATGAGGCTGCTAGTGGTCCAGAGCAGAAAAACAGGAAGCGGGAAAGATGTCACCTTGTTCGATACACGTCGTATCTTTACTCCTGGATTTCAATCTTTCCTTTCAAGTAAGGTAGTATCAAGCATTGTATTCCCAGAGCGTCATTGCTTTCCTCATCAGTGCGACTTCTCTCCGGTGTGCATTTTGGTTTATGTTGAGACAAATGTACTGAATGACAAATACCATTGCCTACACACTGAAACTGGAAGGGTTCTCTCCGTTTGTGTATTTTGTTAGTTTTGACATTTATGAACGAGCATACCTTGTTGCAACACAGAACACATTGGTACGGGCTTCTCTCCGGTGTGCATTTTGATATGTTGAGGCCAAACTTGCTGAACGGGAACTACCCAACACACACGAACACTTGTGAGGTTTTTTCTCGCCAAGTCATTCGTTTTCTTCCTTGTGTGACAACTTGCATGCTTTTCAAAGCTGATGCAGATGAAGTATCTTCGCACAAACTCCACAAGGGTATGGGTTCCACCAGTATGAATACGGTTGGGAATATTGTCAAAAACAGTTGAAGAGTTATAGCTTTGGAACCATACTTTGGCAAGTGTACGGAACGCTCTCCAGTATGAACGCATGTGATCTTCAATTCGCGAGTTACTCAATCTCTTACCCACACACGTGCAGGTCTTGCGCTTTTTGTTTTAATACAGACATATCGTCGCTCTAGTGTGCAACGAGCATGCCTTTTCAAACCTGAAGAAAAGGAAACTTTTTCCCCACAAATTCTCACAATGTATGGGGAGCTCTCCTGTGGTAAGGTGTGATTTTCAAGTTGTTAGAAGAAGGGTATGCCTTGGACAGAATTTGGCAATGTAATGGGCTCTCCAGTGTGAATCCGCATGTGAATCTTCACTTATACAGTTTCTGAATCTTCTTTACCACACATGCTGCAAGTAGTACTGCAGTTACGGCCTCTAGGGGACTACGAAAATGTTTTCCTCAATTGCGAAAGAAGAGGAAACGTCTTTTCAAAACCTTATACAAAGAGTACGGGCGCTCCCCCGTGTGAATCAGATCGTGTTATTATTCCCGACTCCTTCATTCCTTCCACACACACTGCAGGTACATGGTCCTTCTTTTGTGTGAGGCATAGTGGTTCAACGTTGCTCTTTATACAGGTACGAGAAGAATAATTGGTAATCTTTTTTTTCGACTGGATACTGTTCGTGGCTCTTCTGTGTCTCATCAATGCAGATTTTTGTGGTGAAAGGTGTGAAGAGCACAAGGTGCAGAAACTTTGTGATGATCTTCTTTTGTTTACATGCAAAGAACCATTTATTTAAAAACAGTAAGTTCTCGAAACTAAGGCTTTTACAGGCAACATCTAGCTTTGAATGATGAGCGTAATTTTATGGCAAATTATTCTGAAATGAATATGTGACATTATATGTGCGAATATTCTGCAACATGGCCCTCATGCGGTCGTGCGCATCCATGCGGTGTTAAAAAGTTGCAGGCTACCATTTGCTTTTGTGAGTGCAAAAAAATTTTTTTTTCTTTCTCTTCATTGTTCGGTCACAAATGCCAAGCAACTACATCTGTAAAGGCATCAATGAAACAACATTCTCCCTATGTGTCCAAGACTGGGCCGCAATGGAACCCGACCAATTCTTATGGATGTTAATCCGATCTCACTAATAAATGTCAGTGTGTCAGTGTTAGTCAGTCGTCGTCAGTGTGTCTCTCCATAACTCCAAACAAGAAACCTATCATACCTGAACTTTGAATCAGCATTGAAGGGAACTTAAAGGGAATAGCACTGAGGAAATTGGGTTTTGGTTTTAATTTTAACACCCTTTTGAGTAATTACGGACTTAATTTAATTATATCCTTTATCATGGACGTCCTCGGACACGCTGCTCACCTCAATGGAGTCTGATTCGCCTTTTTTGTTTTTGGCCTGTTCAACATTGCTTGACTTGGAAGAGGCTGCAACATTTCTTAACAATCAGTTTTTTCTTTTTCCATTTTCCTCGACATATAAATTGCCGTGATCATCATACTGTTACGGCTGTGGAATTCCGCAATACACCATAAAGGGTCCTTAGATCAGTTAATGACGATAAAGTATAATGTGTATTGTTAATTTCCCCCCGTTGTTTAGAGGGAACTTTCCTGGTCAACCGGGGCCTGCGATCCTTGAGATATGCAAGTTTTTCCTTTCTCTGTTCATATTTGGACAGATATCCCCCAACAACTCAAACACACCACCTTCGCCTCTTTAACCTCCACAACTCCACCCGCAAAACATCGCTTTCAAAGCCGCCATTCTCAAACGACGCCCCCAACAACCAAACTCCACCACCTTCCGCCTTTCTACACACAAAGCGCCGGCCCATGGGTTTGTGAATGCGTTCCTTTCGCCTCAAAAAGCGGATCAGGAATGCTTCAGACGCCTTTTCATCATCCTGAAGCTGAGCATCGGTGGCATAGCCCCGCTCCGAAACTGCTGTGGATCCAGAAATTTACATATAACGTCCCCTTCCCGGGCTATATAAGTCGCGAGCTCGCGGAAGAAAAAGTTGCCGCAGTACGGTCGGCCGAGAACCAATGTGGGAGCAGTGGGAGTGGCAGCGGCGGAGTGTTCGCAGAACGAAGTAAGTCGGCAGTGTCCGGCGGGGCAGTCAAGTCGGGAGACGGAGCTCGAAGCCGACGGGAAAAGGGCAGAACGGGGAGCCCCAGAGAGACTCGCCGACCAACGCCAGGGGACACGAAGCAGGCCGAGAATACGCTGCATTGGGCTTGCCCGCATCGCGCCACGAGGGCTGCGCGGTAGGACCCTTCGGTCCTCGTGACCTGGCCGCTCTCCATTCCAGGCGCATTAGGCGCACGGCCAGTCTGACTCCCTTGCCTTTGAGGGGGTCTTTCCTTTGCTTTTGGGTGAATGCGTGTGGTGGCGTCTGTGTCTTGTAAGTTAGATAACTGTTAGTGCATGTAAATATAACTGGGTTATCTGTGGTAGTCTGCTTCTTGCTGTAATGGTATTTTCTTACTTGGTATATGGGTCTGTGAATATTCGTGCTTGCTGTCTGATGTGTGGATATATATGTATTGTTCTGACTGTCTCTCACGTTGCTGTTTCTTCCTTTGTTTGTATGTCCATTTATATTAACTGAATGAATTGGTAGATAGGGTGTATTTAGTTCAACCGTAATAACACGTCCGCCGGGCTCGCGAAACACCGCTCGTTATTCACTGGAGCACGGACGGAACCGCTTAAGCGGTTTCGTGTCCTAGGCCGGCCAGTCGCAAGGTAGATCGCCGGTTAACTACCCGCGAGGTATTAGGTAGGTTCGAGTTGGCGAACAACCCTGTCTGCGCGTGCCGATTGGCACGATTGTGTTGGGGTCGAAAAAGACCCACCCGTGACGAGCTCCTGGCGATAGTTCCAAGAGGGGTCAGATGAATTGTCCGTTCCGGTGGGCAACGCGGTGCGATTTGATGTTACGTGACCGATCGACACCCCCCCGCGGACCGAAATTCGTAACACTGGTGTCCGGATGGGATTCATCCATACCGCTCCAACAGCAATTCGTAAACTGGTGTACAGGAGTGTGGGATTCAAATCCACTCGGTCTCCAACTAAATTTAACGGGGATCGGACCAGGGTGTGCGAACAAACCCTCCCCGCCCCCCGTTCCCCTAACTTATCGAGCAAAATCTAAATTAATCTCTTCCGAAAATAAATGAGTTTCAAGATAACGGGTGCCG
>CM068952.1:194412315-194430092 GCA_035128595.1 Eptatretus atami
GAGAGAGAGATACACAGCCCCAATGATTGCAAAGGAAACTACAAAAATAAATATGGCAGATAAACTGCTGACAAATGGGGGAGAATGAATAAAAGAGCAGGAAGATTCAAAAGACGAGCTTGACGGACAGGATCGACAAGGAAGATCTTTGGAATGGCTTGGAAGAGTCAAATTAATAGATTGGAGAAATGATCATCATTCAATGCTCAGACCAAGGACAACTGCATAATGCTGAAAGAAATGGTGGGATTGATCCAATCGGACGAAATGCAGGTTTTGTGGCGGTAGAACAAGTAACAGTCACCTCCTGTTCGGGATGAAAAAAAACTCGTGTCTGAACAGCTGGCGCAGGAAAGACATGACAGCGTCTGTGGAGTAGTCCACTGGCACATCTGTAAATCACGGAAACACAAACCAGAAACCGACCTTCAAATGAACATATAATGCTCAAACATGACGAGATGATCCCATCAAGTGTGGACATTGTCAAACAAAGCATTGCGTTTGGACATAGTGCTGCAAACACAACAAGGAAAAAGTCCAGCATTATTGATCGAGGTTTCAGTTCCCAATGACTTTGGACTTAAATGCACAGAAATCAGGATAAATAACCAAATACCAGTCGAAAAACGAGGTCAAAGAGGACTTGGAAATTGAAGAAAGCTGAAAATTTTTAACCAGTGATAGTCCGAGCAACAGGAACGATAAAGAAGAACCCCTTATGAGTACTTAAAAATAATGTCCGTGAGAATATTACGACAAACGAGTTACAAGTGGAGGTTATGTAGAGGCTCAAGTGAAGAATTCTTTAAAGAGCCTTGGAATGAGGTTATGAGAACAAACTTCACAGTTGGTCATGAATCGTACATCCTTCACGCACAAAAATAGGAGGTGGAGATTTGAGTTTGGGGAGAACTTCCTCCACCTCCTGAACCCGCAAAATGGAGATAATGACGAGAGAAGCTCCTACAAAGTATTTGGTGTGCATCAAGGTATTTGTGCTTTCGGTATTTTCTGTTTTTTCGATCAAGGTCATAAATTTGTCAATCTTTTTTTGCATCAAGGTTTTCGTTTTTTCTAAATAATAAAATAAACACGCAAGAGAAGCCCTACCAGTGTTCTGTGTGCAGAAAGGCAGTTTTTGGTTCATTCAAAATTTACTACATATATCAAAACACACACCGGAAGACCTGACCAGTCTATCAGGAACAACCAATAGAAGAGGCCTATCATTCATATTTTCAACCTTACATGAACATCAAATAATCATAGCAGGGAAAATACCAGTGAGAAATTTCCCTAATATCTGTAATATCATTTAATACCCAGAGATCCCACAAGTGTTCTGAACTGCAACACGGGTTTGATTCAAATCAGCAAACTTGATGTCCATCAAAAGATTAACATTAATAAAGGAAGCCACAAGCGTCCTGTGTTCAGCAAGGCCTTTACTCAATCATCAGCTTTAATAAGGATCAAAGATTGACACATTCAGGAGCAGGTAGACCAAATGTGGATGACTTAAATATCGACCTAAGAATAGCGATACAGAAGCTAAGAAATGAACACCATTACAAGCACCCAGGGCGAGAAGAGGCCAGCATCAAACTATCAAAGATCAAAAAGCGCAAAATAATTGCAAAGGGATACCTACAGAGCAACAAGCTGCAATGCTGCAAATATCTATCTGGCCAAGAGCACAATCAAAGTAAATAAAAACTTGCAGTACAGTATTACAAAAATAGGTGGGGGATAGTTAAGGGGCTGCACACCTTGACGTTTTAGCCAGCGTAATGCAAGGTCTCAAAATGTATGTAAAACGCTGGCTACGCTGTAACTATTGATTTTTTTAAGTTTTTGGGCGTATATAATGTTCGGACGTATGCATAACGTATTATAAATGTAACACAAACGTTTTAATCACATATAGATAACTTATACCAACGAATGCTGAGCCGTGTTTGTCGCGTCAACAACCGTATGCCCAACGAAGTCTAAACTGTTATGCATAGCGCGCGGCAGCGTATCGCCGACGATCACGTGGCGTAAGGCTATTAAGGCCCTGCGGCTCGACGATTCAAATTCATAAACCGCACTTAGACATAGAAGTGTGAAGCCGCTGTTCACACCTTGACGTTTTAGCCAGCGTATGCCGACGTAATGAAAAATTTGCCGAAAAACCAAGGCTGGCACACGTCGAATAGTTATGGGTAAAGTTTTGTATACGTTAAGAGCACGCTGGCAATACGTTCATGTACGTCGAGAAATTTTCAGCATTTGGAAAATTTATCGACGTACTCGACGTATGACACACACATTGCATACGCTGCATAAGTTTGTAGGCACGCTACGCGATCGTGACCACACGTCGACATACTGTTACTTGTACGTTACTCATAAGTCGAAACGCATCAAGGTAATGGTTACGTCAGGTGTTCCAGACGTCGCCTGTTTTTTTTTATTTTGTTTCGGTATGACGGTTAGTGATTTAAATCGTTGAAGCGCAGCCTTTTAATTATATTATATTATAACCGACTACGAAATCGAGTGTCAACATGACATCATACCGAAAAAAACAAAAAAAAAACAACAGGGGTCTGGAACACTGACGCTAACCATCTGACGTGTTGACTGTGTTTCGACTTATGAGTACCTTACAAGTAACGTGTGTCAACCGATCGCGTAACGTTGCTACAAACGTTACTCATAGCGTTAGAAATAAGTTTCGGTGTTATGCTAAACATTACCTCGACGTGGGTTTCGACTTATGAGTAACCTTACAGTACGTGTGTCAACGTTGTGTCAACCGATCGCGTGACGTGCCTACAACTTATGGCCAGCATTATGCGGGAACGTGTGGGTGGAGTTTTTTTTTTCAATCCCGCGTGGCCAATACGTTGTGGAATTCTCAAGCATGGAAAATTTGTCTAACAGCTCGGGCGATACACGACGTATGCCAAGCGTTACTACGACGTATGCCAGCGTGCTCTTAACGTTACAAACTTACCCATAACGTATTCGACGTGTGCAGCGTTTTAGCCCAATTTTGCATACGTCAGGCATACGGTTGCTTAATCATCAAGGTGTGACAGGGCCTCTAAGAATATGGCGTGAATAGAACACACCCACACATGAAACCGAAAAAGGCAGCGAATGCAGCCGCCAATGATGCAAAGAGAACAAAGAAAAGTATAAAGTTGAAATGTATCTGACGATAGGAGAATGGCAAGAAGAAGAGCAGGAAAAAATTTCTTCAAAAAGGTGTAGACAGATTGGAGTGGCGAAGAAGAAGTCATGGAGAATGAGTCATAATAAATGCCAAAAGACCATTGCACCAAAGGCTTCAGCAAGATGGCATGATTGAATCAATTAAACAAGTGTGGTTCTGCAAGGTAGAAATTAAAGGACCAATCACCTTCTCTCGGGATGTAAAAATCAAAACATTGTACATACAAAGTGTTGCAGACCAGTAAAACATTGAGTTGTGCTTTGGTGAAGGTTGTTGTTGTTATTGTTGTATAGCCCCGAACAGTTCTCTCGAAGAAGCCCGTGGCACGGAAGACAGCCGGTCGATCTCCCAGGAGTGACCAAGAGATACCCCACATCCAGAATGGTGTACCCCCACCTTCACAAAATTATGGCCACAACGGAGTTAGAGAGAGTAGACAGAGACGAGAGAGAAAGGGGCAGTCCGATGGGGACTGATCGGCACTGACCGTGACCGCGCTGCCCTGACAAATTTGGGCACGCAGGGAAGAATGGGAAGATTTGGCCCCTGATTTATGTTGGGGTGTCCAACTACCGTGAAGAGGCATCCCCGATAGATGGCTTTGGTAAAGGTTATATTGGCTGTTAAATTTCCTGTTAATCACAACAATAACAGCAAAAGCAACCACCAATAACAACAAAAAAGGACAACGGCAGTTTTGAGGAGGAAACAAGAGGAAAAGACAATGACGCTTCTCCTGAGGTGTCACTCATTTTCAAGCGATGCAAGTCATTTTAAAACTGATCTACCCAGTGAAAGGAGGAATTGGGGGGGGTCTTCTGTACGCGAACCTTGAAGGTTCAACGACTCACCTATTCCCTGACTACGATGGCCAACTTCGACCTGCTGTGTGTTGGGTCTATGGAGATTGATTCGCTTCTAATATCATACCTGGTTTAGGTATTCTTGTCTGAACTACTCATGGTATCTACCTAGCAGACATTACACTGCTGTTATCCCTGCAACAATCAAGGCTTTCTATACCCTCAGCACCATTTCAGGTGATTTACGACGTAATAATGAAGAAGGCAGCGGCTGATTGTGCATAACCTCAGAGCTTATTCATTCCTCCAATCTCAATCTCTCCTCTTCTTCAAGTAACATATTGTCCAAAATAGCTGGCTTGGAGTTTGTGTCTTCAACATCTCTCAGACAGTTTACCTGTGGACTTGGGTTCTTCCCCATGCTTTGGTGATACAAGGCTTTCACATCTGAGGACTTATAAAGCGCCAACTGTCGCAGTCAGCTCATCCTATGAACACCCTTCGGATTAGATCCTTACAATCATGCTCATCGCTGACCTTTCACCCATTTACAACTCGCTGGGATGACTATGAACTGCATGATTAAGATAACTGCCGCATCGAGAGTCGTGAGGTTAACTTGTAGCTGCATTTTTGTCGTGATGTTTTTTACTTATTTAATTTGGGATCTTAGGAAAGTCATTAAGTGTTACGTTTAATTAGTAGTATTGTTTTTAAGTCGACAGTTGGGAATAATAATAAATAAGTGGGGAGTAGTAAGGAATAAATGTCCGTATAAAGTTACTCTTCTGTCTCCTGTCGTATGTTGATTTCAACCGTAAAACAACACTAAGAGCACATCGGTGGTCTATTTATTTCTGCCTTGACACTCTCCGGGTTACCGGTGCACTCGTTGCGGTGCTCGGTGGTCGAGACGTGACACAAAAGCAGAACAATTTTTCAACGGAGTAATCCACTGGCACATTGCAAAAAGTTCAATATCCAGTCGCAGTAAAAGCACGGAAGTATGAACCAAAAGCAATCGTTGAAAACGAGGACATAGTGCTCATGTACAAAAAGGAAAAGACAGCATTGCTTATCGAGGTGTCGGTACCAGCCACTTTGATCTCCTGTATATAACATGGAGAGTAACAAAATGATTACGTACCACTCGCTAGTTGGATTAATGGGAATAATTATAAAAGAACCTCACTGAAATCTTTAAAACTATTGTGGGGAATAATACTGTAACTTTCTACAATTGGAGGCTGTCTGGAGATCAGTGACAATCCTAAAAAGAATCCTCAAAAAAAGATGAACTCCAAACTTGAGCTTATTCCAAATTCAAAGGAGAAGCAGTAACGAAAACTCAACACGCCACAGTACGCAACAAAGCAAAAGCTTATTTTGGAAGCGGTAAATAATTATGACAGTTTTTTCAAACTTTAATCTGAGTCATGTCAAGACTCCAGCACAGAATTCAGAAGATTAATGTGGAGGAGACTGCCACATCAGGTATCAGGCCCATTGTTTTGAGGCGATGTCAATCATTTTGTTAGCGGTAAGGACATGATGATGTAAAATTATCGAAACATTTCATGTACATTTTTAACCGGAGTAAATCTGAAAATTAAACTGAAGGGTATAATGTTTTGTGCTTGAATTGAACAATTCCACCTGATTATTTAGCATCAATTGAAAAGTGATTTTTGATGTTTATGACGGTTTTCAGTTTCTCTCGGTTTAGTTTTTATGTTTATTATTTTAATGTTTCGGCATTGTTTTAATAAATCCAGACTTGATCTGTTTGACCACCGGTTTCCTCGTTTTTTTTTTGGACTTGTTCATTCCGCTGTTTTTTTTTATAGCAGATCACCTCAATGAAGTTTTCAACCCTATTTCCAAATGGAGAATCCACAATCATGACGGGAATACAACAGTCCTGTTGCTTCACTGCGTTGCTGAGCAAGCTGGTGCGTTGCACAGCATGAGTGTCCACACAAGGCTTGTTCCTCTTCCACTCCTGATTCAACATTTACTGGTGCATTGTATTGTCCTACCAGGCCATATTAATAGTGAAAAAAGGGCAAAGACATTTTGGCAGTGTGAAAGGAAGTCGTTCTCCGATCTGTGGTGTGGCGGAGAGATCTCTGGATCTGGCTTGGTCAGAAAAAATTGAGTCGCCTACATCAACCTCTATCTTTGTTCAGCACTTATTGTGGTTTACTCGTCACTCCGATGCAGGTAACCCGAATGGTTGCTGCCCGAGTACACTGGTACTCATTTCACCGACCTTGGCAGTATGACAGACTGAGTCAACTCCACCTGGTGTCAATTCAACAGTCAACAGAGGCTCAAACTCAGGACCTAAGGTCCAAGCCAGCCCTGACAATGGAAATTCGACAATGTGTATATTCTCAACTCCTCCTCCAAGCCTAGCTCGCAAAATTGTTTATTTTCCCTCGTATTTTGAAAATCACCATTGTGCACAATTGCTCACAATCCCAATGACGAACTGAGTTTTCAACACAAAATAAATGCAATTGTTTTCATTTATTGGGGTTGAAAATAAAATAATTTAACTTGTCATTGATGCTACCTTTTGTCTTTAATAAATTTAAACTAAGCTTACTTAGTGTCGGCTACCAACGCTGTCCGGAGTTAAACTTAGAAGTATGTTTCCTATCTCATCTTGAGCATCAGATTTTTGGCTCAATTATTAGTCTTCCCCTGGCTTTACTGACATTACAGAAGTGTTTAACACTCGTAGTTGTAGCCTATCTTTTCATTTATCAGTTGAATGTTGATGCATGATTGTGTATCATCAAAATCTAAACCAAGATCCAGATGGGTTTGTCCGTGACAACTTTGCTTTCTTTGCACTCGTACTGCTTCCAATAAGTCGCAAAAATGACTTATAATAGTCAGAATATGTTGGTAAATGGAATAAATTACTCGATGCAAATTGACGAAAAGTTGGCAATCTTCTTATCCGAGTTGACAGACGTAGGTGTCACCATATTGCCTTCATCCGTGGTCATGCGATCGAATGTCATTTGTGATTGGTCAATCACGCGAATTAGCAGCCATTGTACCACAATGTTCTTCAATGCTTTTTTGATTTGTCAACTCTGTCAGGTGAGCTCGCTAACATCTAAATATTCTTAGCCGTGATTCATACCATCTTTTTCCATTTATGTGCAATATTTCACCATGGGGATAAAGATATTTGAAAAAAGTGCAATATTTTATTATAATTACTCTGAAAAAAGTGAAGTCATCCCCAGTTTGTAGTACGGATGAAAAAGCTAGGCTCGGCGCTATTGTGGCCTATTTCCAAGGTGAGCTCATGACAGCGTCTGAAGTGAAGGCCAGCTGGAACGGTTCCTTTGAGCGGCTGTACCAGGCTGACCCACGAGCTGCTGAGTTGGATGTCAGGGGTGTTACCATCCCTATTGCTGACTCTCCAATCAACTGTGAACTGCCTTTGTAAGAACCACAGCTGCGGTGACCGGTTGAAAGGAGACAAAGCTCCTGGGATTTGTGGCATCCATGCTGAGCTTCTCAAGGCTGATGGAATGCTGCATTCATGTCGTTGTATGCAGTTCCGTGCTCTGTTTGGAGCACAGGCATCATCCCAACTGACTGGAAGAGGGGCCTTGTTGTCCCTCTCTGGAAAGAGAAGGGTGATCGCCAGCACTGCAACAATTACCGAGGGGTGACGCTGCTCTCAGTGCCGGGCAAGGTCTTTCCTCAGATAATTCTTGATAGGGTTGCCACCATCGCTTGAGCATCAGCGCCCAGAGCAGTCAGGCTTTACACCGAAGAGGTCAACGATTGTCTGTATCCTTGCTCTTCGGGTCCTCACTGAATGCAACAAGAGTTTCGGCAGTTTCAGCTCACAAACCTATGTTGATCTCTGCAAAGCATTCGATTCAGTGAATTGGGATGTCTGCTGAAGGATTCTCAATCTCTGTGGTGTGCCACCCAAAACTGATCAATCTGATGTCTGAACTATACTCTGGTACTGAGAGTGCTGTGAGATGTGGTGATACAATCTCTGATTATTTCCAGATGTTACTGGAGTTTGTCAGGGTGTGCACTGGCCCCCACACTTTTCAGTGCATGTATGGGCTGATTCTGAGGAGGATGTTGGAGAGATGAAGTTTGTGTGCATCGTTGTTTGGGAATGTCAAGATCTCCGACCTTGATTTCACAGATTATGCAATCATGTTTGCAGAGACACTGAATATCTAATGGTGGCTTCCAGACACTGATTGAGGAGTTGGAGCCACTGGGATTATGGATTTCTTTGGTCAGAACAAAGATCCAGGCTTTCAATGACATCTTGGATGCTGCAATTTGGTTTTACCTCTCTGTGGTGAGGATGTTGAGGTCACACAGGGATTCACTTACCTTGGCAGTGTTATTCATGTCTCCACATGTAAGCCAGAGGTCACTCGGTGTCTGGGTCGGGCCTGGAGAGTCATGGATTCACTGGATCATGGGTGTGGCACTGTCGGTACCTATGCAGGAGGACAAAAGTCCGAGTCTTTAATCCTTGGTGCTTCAATCTTCCTCTACGGATGAGAAACTTGGACTCTGACCAAAGATCTGAGATGGAGACTAACTCTTTGGTACCTGGTCTCTTCGGAGAATCCTGGCTATCGCTGGTCAGACTTTGTTTCCACCAATGAGACTCAGATGAGATTTGTCTACTGTATAGTCCGTGAACATCAGCTGCGGCTGTATGGACACGTGGCTATTTTCATGATGCCGATTTGCACTTAGATTCTTCAGTGAGGGGCCTCGTGAGTGGAGTAGGCCAACGGGCCAACCATGCGCCTTGTGGTTGCAGCAGGTTGATCAGCATCTCAGGAGATGGGGATGGGCCAGGCATCTGCTGCGGGATGGCCAGACGGGGCCTCTGGAGTACTGGCGGAAGTGGGTGCAGTGATGCGCTGTTCCGGCCCATGTTCCCATGTCTGACCTGACCTTAAATCTGGGTGGAAATTTAATGGGTTGAGTCACTTCCATGGAGTCATAGAAGTACTTTGCAGAAGTACCATGGCTGGTGAGAGAGGTACTAACACCCAGCGAATTAGCATGGTGAATATTGAAGTTGCCACATATGAGAAAGGGAGAGTTGGGATGTGTGATTATAAGTTGGTCCAGGTCATTTGAGAGAGAGAGATGTAGATGGAGCAGTTGCTGTTGGGAGGATGGTACAACACTGAGACGAGCATGAGGTGGGAACGGAGGGGAAGTCACAGCCAGAGGTACTCC
This sequence comes from Eptatretus atami, assembly GCA_035128595.1. Classification (NCBI taxonomy): domain Eukaryota; kingdom Metazoa; phylum Chordata; class Myxini; order Myxiniformes; family Myxinidae; genus Eptatretus; species Eptatretus atami. Next base: position 194,421,613 of record CM068952.1, read on the forward strand.
TAGAGTTTGGAGGTGTAAGAGCAGTACAAGGAGAGTGAGAAATGGAGTTTTGATGTACAGTGCAATGCAACCTCTGGCCAGAACGGAGTTCAGGTTGATCCAACTGGAGGAGACAATTGCCAGGAGAGGCCTAAGGAGTCAGAGAGTCCTGTGAGAGGAAGGATTCTGTTAAACAGATGATGTCTGGTTTATCAGCAGCGGCCTGGGTTGAGACATCTGTCAGGTTGGAACGGAGGTCACGGATGTGTAAGATCCACACAGTTAGGATGGGTGGAGGGAGGAGCTGCTGATAGGATGTAGGATGTGGAAATGAACAAAGAGAAGGAGCAGAGGGAAGCCGATGGAGAGTGTGGGAGGGCGCGAAGCTGGGAGGAGGATGAGCGGGTGGAAGCTGAGAGAGGCAGGACGAGGATGCATATATGGGAGGATGTACTTGCATGGAAGGGTTTAACACCTGAATGGAGGTGAAGGGGGAATTTTGTCGTGTGCACACAGCCTTTGCAAAATTGACGCCTCAGGTTCCAGACTGGATAACGTGCGACAGACTTCATGGGTGGAGTGGTGTGAGAATGTTTTTGGTTGAAGGCACGGATGAAAATGTAGCTGTAAGTGAAAGAGGAGGCTGGATGAACTAAGCATTTGGAGTGAGGAGGTTTTGGAAATAAGCCTTGTGAAGAGGAAAGGAAGAGATTTTGATGAAGAAGAACAGAATGTGTTTTTGTCTGATCGAATAAGAAGCAGAGTAAGGCATTTTAAGATGATCATGCCGTACATTTTGGAAGGGTTTTTTTTTTTATGGTGTGAGGAGGTTTTAAGGAAGAGAAATGTTTTAATCAGTTTGGGGATATTGCGAAGAAGGGATAGGAAAATGAGAATGGAGTTTCAAAAATGTTTCAATTTTTTTAATTTTCAATGTTGTCGTTCGTTGTTGGGTTCTTTCTTTTTGTCCGATTGAAGAGAGCCGATCCCCAAACCGGAAGTCAAATGTAGGGAAGAATGAGTTTGAAGAGGATGTGGAAAGTTGATTCCATAGGTGGGGAAAAAAGAGCAACAAATGAGTGGAGATGAGCAGTGATCCTGGATTTAGGTAGTTTCACTGGAAGGGTGTTGATGGTGAACCATGTGAGCCCTGCAGAAACCTCGGGGGATCAAGGATGGAAAGAGCAGAGGGTGCAAGACCAGAAAGGAGGTGGGAGAGACACAGGCACCAACCTGTCAGTGATGGTGAAGTGAATGGCTCATAGACTCAGCTTCATCACAGAGCTTTCATAATATTGAAGGCCTTGGTTTCCACAGCATCAGAGTGAGGCAGGGAGCCAACATAGAGGGGACAGCAGTGCTCCATCCTGCTGTGGATGAAAGTTTCGTATGTGGTCAGGAGCTCAGGTGTGCAAGGAAGGACTTCCGACAGAGGATGCCCGTCAGTGACTGGCTTGGAGGCCAGGTTGGAATGTGGCTTTCCCAGGAAGATCATGGCAGATAGTAAGACCTATAAGCTTGATGAAAGAACTTCTTCAAGAGATTGAGAAAGTAGATGGGGCGGGGGGGGGGGGAGGGGGTTCCAGATGGTCCTTTCGGAGAGACATAGTGAGAGTGTGAGATTTATCAGGATTGAAAGACATGCCCACGTGTTGGACCAGCTTGTGATTTTATCCAGATCTGCAGAGAGTGAAGAGGCTGCTGCTTGCCGATCTGAGGATGACAGATGGTACGGCAGAGGGTGGAGTCATCAACAAAGAGATAAAGAGGATTTTCCAGAGAGTCGGAGAGATCGTTGATGAAAATCAGAAAAAGAACAGGGCCCAGAACTCTGCCTTGAGGAACTCCAGCCTGGACAGGAAGAGGGGATGAGAGAACTCCATTTAGGGCAACACGTTGGCTGCGACAGGAGAGGAGGTCTGTGAGCCATGAGTGGAGATTGCCTTGGATACCATAGGAAGAGAGTTTGGTGAGCAGGGCAGGGTGCCAGACCATTTCGAAGGCACGCGATATATCGAGGAGATGCTCTGATTTCATGTCTAGCATTGCGTATCTCCATCCATTTTTGGGAGAGCAGAAGCAGCATACCCAGGGTAGAGTGACCTGGTCTGAATCCAAATTTATGATCGGAAATCAAGCCATTGGAGAAGAGGAAGGATTTAATGTCTGAAGCGATGATGGGGTAAAGGAGGAAAGATTGAAATGAGCAGAGGGTTTGAATGGATTGAATGGGGTAAAGGAGGAAGATTGAATGTCGCAGAGGATTTGAATGGACCTATGGGGATTGAAAGTTTGACTGAAGTAGCAGAGGAGGGTGGATGGAAGACATTACTCCAGGAAAACATGAACTAACCCCAATGCATGCCACTCAAACAACCTTCGAGAAGGGGACCAAGGATTATCTGCACGTAGATTAATGAAATAACTAATCCTCAGGTCACCTGTGTGTCCATGTATGCTCTCTCCCTGGGATAAGTTTCCAAACCATAACAGCACATTCTCATAATGCAGAGGAAAGGAAATAATGAAAAATTTAATAAATAATTAAAAACTTGAGGAAGGGGTTTTCATTTGGAGTCTGGAGGGAGTCGCTGTGGTGTGGGTGTGGGTGGGAGAACAACAGGAAGGGAGGGGGTGGGAGTTTGGAGGGAAGAGTGGGAGGAGTTGTGCGGTAGGAGCTCGAGGTAGGGAAGGGGTCAGGTGGGAATCCAGAGGGAGGGGAAGGTTTGGGGGGGAGTGTGGAGGGAAGGGTTGGGGTGAGAATGCAGAGGGAAGGGTTGGGGTGGGGGTCCGGAGGGAAGGGTTGGGCTGGGAGTCTGGAGGGAAGGGTTGGGGTGGGAGTCCAGAGGGGTAGGGAGTGTAGGGTGGGAGGAGGAAGGGAAGGGGGAGGGGTTGGAGTCGGGAGAGGTACCCAGCGTTGCCTGGAACCTTGGTTACCTTTGTTTGTCCATAATAATAAATGTCAGTGTGTCAGTCAGTCAGTGTGGTTCTCCTCCATAACTCCAAAACCATGAAACATAACGGCCTCAAACTTTGCAAGCATTCTCGGGGAAATCCAAGGGAATGCATGAATGAACACTGGATATCTATCTATAATTCCAGCAATCTCTGTGTGTCTGTCTGTCTGTCTGTGACCACTGTTTCTCAACAACCACTGGTCCGATCTAATTGAAACTTGCCAGGTATATTGCTGGGGCCTGTGGATGTGCCTTTTCAAGGTTTGATATTAATCGGACAAGTGGTTCCCAAGTTATGGCCATTTATTTACCAAACCAATGATAGGACATGGTGCTATGACGTCACAATTGTTCTTCCTTTTTTTTTTTGATATGACGTCACAATTGACGCTGGGGACCTGAGTATGTGCCTTTTCAAGGTTTGATATCGTTCTTCTTCATCGTTTCAGCTGTTTCCCAAGTGTTTCCCAAGTTATGGCCATTTATTTACCAAACCAATGACAGGACACGTGCTATGACGTCACAACTGACGTCACAATTCTTCTTCTTCGTTTGATATGACGTCACAATTGACGCTGGGGACAATTGACGCCCAATCCAGTCGTCGTTTACGAGAGCGAAGGAACGGCCTGTGTGGTTGTTTGAGTTTTTTTTTTTTTTTTTTGGCATGTACGGCCACACACGTACGGCCACAATGTACGGGCACGCACTAGTTTGGGTAATTTAAGCACCCCCTTTTGAAAGATAATTAACGGCTTACCTTCACGAAGGCTTATCTTTCAGCTCAAACTTGCAGGGGTCTTAGCCGCCATTTTGATTCGGCCTATTAAAAAATGCCTTGCCTTGGAAACACGATCTACTCTCACAGACTAATTAAAGTACATCAATGAAGTCTGTCTTCGGATTTGAGGATCGGAGTATGTGTCCGAATTGTCAATCTGGAGCCCTCCTTCTCCATATTTACAAATTGCCAAAAGCATTTCACCAAACTTTTTTCTCCTGTTCTGACAATTATTTTGAGTGAAGAGAAGATTAACGAATATGCCCCGAGTGTAACTTCATTGAGTGGAACAAAAACAATTTTAAGGCAGGCAAAAGCTTCTCCGTGAGGAAATCCCGGAGTTTTACAGTTGGAACACTAAACAATTTACATGTTCTGGCCCTTGATGGAAAAACATTAAATCTTGTCGACCCCAAAGCATTACAATAATATTGTTACGGGCCGGGGGTCAGGTGAGAAGACCACCAGGGGAGGATGTCGGGTTCCCACCAGACTCCCCAGAATTGCAGGCCGTCGCACACTGATAATTCCATGACGCGGCGGGTCGCTAACCGACCGTGAACGCAAATAACTCAACCACGTGACCTAGGGTCCTCCCGTCTGTGGGTTAACCGGGTTACCTAATTAATCACGTGATTTAATTACCGGGGAACACGCCCTCGGTACGCCTTGTCCGAACCGGATCACTTTACCGGATCGGATGCAGCCGAGCGACACTGCCAAGGACGTACCGGCTAAAAGGAACGGATCGTTGGGAATAAAGTCTGCCTAAGTTAGGATACGGACCACGCTGGGTCAATGAAAGAAAAGACGAAAACGAGCTGGGAACATTTCTACAAAGGATTTATTACATGCAGGCGAGGAAAGGTATGTGGTACAGTGAATATAGCTTTCATTGTGGTGTGTAATCAGAGATAGGAAGAAATGTGAAAGGTGCGGCAATAATACAAGCAACTTACAAAAGTAGACACAGAGCAGAGTTATCCCGATATAATTATTGTACAATCTTAACTTAAGCGAGGACAGGCGCCAGACACACCACACAACAACACACAGCACACACACACACACACACACACCACACACACACACACACACACACCGATGAAGAGGAGTTAATGAAGAGAAAAAGGAGAGGAGATGAGGCTAACGGTCTCTCAATGACTTGCATGATTGCTCGATCGCGCCACCAATACATTTTGAAGAGATGCTCCACTGGGCAATACCTCCCTGACAGCTGGTGCGTCGTCTCTTGCTTCGTGGCACTCATGCAGCTCGCGTCAGTCCAGAGAATGAGAAGCGACCGTCGGGCATGAAGGGAGGGACTTGGGTGGAGTCGGAAGCCAATGGGTGGAGAGAGGCAGAGTCCGAAGCAAGTGGGCAGAGAAGGGCGGCGAGGTGGTGAAGAAGGCGGAGTCAGCAGGCGAATTGGTAAAGAAGGGTGGAGCCAGCAGGCAAATGGTCCGGTTGTCAATCCCAAGCCAGACAGAATGAGCCGACAGGAATGAAGACAGGAACGATGGGCAGGAACGACACTTGAATGACTCAGGAACGACGACGACTCTCACCGCCCCGCAACCCGTCCTTTTATAGATCCGGTGGTGCGGGGCGGGAGCGACGACCTGAAGCGATGTGTCGTCACCTGAATGGGGTGCTCTGGTCGGGCCCAAGCCAGCACACAGGCCGGCCGCCATGACAGGAAGCGGCTCCACTTCATTTCCGGCCAGATGGTTCCAAGCTGCGGAATCGTCTCGCTCCGAGCACCGTGATATGAATCTCCTTGCACCAAACTCTGTGATATGAATCGCCTTGCACCGAACTCCGCGCCGTGCCCCGGTGACCCTCGGTTGGCACTGGTCAATGTTCCTGCTCCATAGTGCGCCACGCGGCCCGAACGATCCGGCCGCACAGCATGCCTCTGCCTGGGAGCAGCTGCATCGAGGTGGAGGTGCGGGAGGATGTCTGCCGTCCGCGGGAGATATTTGTGGCTGTCGTGGTGAGCGAAGACCGACGGTAAGACGTTGTTGTAACCCCATGCACAGACCCGACCAGAGATGTGTGTTATTCGTGCCCCGTTTTGCACAATGATAAAGTATTACGGGCTGCACGCGCGTCCACCATTGTACACATGGTCAGCGCACGAGTCCACCCGCCATCGAGCATGCCCCGTATAATGCACGAGTCCGCCATTGTACACGTGGTCAATGCGCGGGTCTGCCCGCCATCGAGCATGGTGTTCGCGGTTATCAATGGCAGTGGAATGCATGGTGCCAGCCCTGATCTCTATCAGGGAATTGACGGAAAGGATTGAATATAATTATTAGATGGAGATTTGGAAATGGGTTGGGAAGGGCGCGGCCGTGTGTGCTTTGCAAGTTGTCAGCATTTTGGGTGCTGTTTCTTCCTCAGTATGTGTTCTCGTGCAGCGTGGGTGTCTGTTTGGGTGCGCTTTCTGTCCAGTGGAAATTACCGCTGCACGTGCGTTTGGCAGGCTGTGATTTCTACAGAGGGGTGTCCGGCATAATGCCTGCTTGGCTTTCGCTGAGGACCCATCTCACAGCGATGGGCGCACGTGGCTGGGATTTACCTCAGGAATAAGAGTAGAAAAAAGGATAGGAATGAGTGCAGAGATTTAATCAGACCTAACTATGAGATTTACACAACGCACTGTCCCGTTGTCCCGCTAGACAAAAGGGAAGGGTCTGACTGAACGTATATTAATGCGATAACTGTCTCGGAACCGCTGTATGATGGTTGCTATTGCTTTGGAGGGATGCAGTTCCCTGAACCGCAACAATATGTTCAATTTTGTTGATATTTCTGTTCAATATTTTGCAGCTTGATTAATAAAATGTTTGTCTTTAAATATGTGCTTAATTGTGGTCGTCCATTAGATAATAACGTGAGACCCTCCGGCAACGCCGGGTACTTTTGTAGAGGAGGAGGGGAATGGGTGGAAGGAGGGGGGGAATGGGTGGAGATGGGAGGGGAATGGGTGAGATGGAGGGGAATGGTGGAGATGGGAGGGAAGGTGGAGAGGAGGGGAATGGGTGGAGATGGAGGAGATGGTGAGTGGAGGGGAAGGGTGGAAGATGGGAGCGGGAAGGGTGAGATGGGGAGGGAAGGGTGAGAGGAGGGGAAGGGGTGAGAATGGGAGGGGAAGGGTGGAGATGGAGGGAAAAGGGGTGGAGATGGAGGGGAAGGGATGGAGGGAGGGAGATGGAGGAAGGGTGATGGAAATGGGAGTGGAAGGGTGAGATGGGTGGAGATGAGTGGAAGGTGGAGATGGAGGGGAATGGTGGAGATGGGAAGTGGAATGGGTGCAGAATGGGAGGGAAGGGTGAGATGGGAGGGGAAGGGTGAGATGGGAGGGAAGGGGTGAGATGGGGGGAAGGCTGGAGATGGGAGGGGAAGGGGTGGAGATGGGAGGGGAAGGGTGAGAGTGGAGGTGGAAGGGGATGGAGATGGGAGGGGAAGGGTGGAGATGGGAGGGAAGGGTGGAGATGGGAGGGGAAGGGTGGAGAGGGAGTGAATAAGGGGTGGATGGGAGGGAAGGGGATGGAGGGAAGGGTGGAGATGGGAGTGAGAAGGGGTGGAGATGGGAGGGAAGGGTGAGATGGAGGGGAAAGGGTGGAGATGGAGGGAATGGTGAGAGGGATTGAAGGGTGAGATGGAAGGGGAAGGGGTGAGAATGGGAGGGGAAGGGGTGGAGATGGGAGGGGAAGGGTGGAGATGGAGGAAGGGGTGAGATGGGAAGGGTAAGGGGTGGAGATGGGAGGATGGGTGGAGATGAGGAGTGAGTGGGTGGAGATGGAGGGAATGGGTGAGATGGGAGGGGAAGGGGGGAGATGGGAGGGGAAGGGGTGGAGATGGAGTGGAAGGGGTGGAGATTGGAGTGGAAGGTGGGGGATGGAGTGGAATGGGTGGCGATGGGAGGGGAATGGGTGGAGATGGAAGTGGAAGGGTGGAGATGGAGTGAAGGGGTGGAGATGGGAGGGAAGTGGGTGAGATGGATTGAGGATGGAAAGGGTGGAGGGGGAAGGGAATGGGTGGAGATGGGAGGGGAAGGGCTGGGGTGGGAGGAAGGGTGGGGTGTGAGGAGGGGAAAAGGGTGGGAGATGGAAGGGGAAGAGGTGGAATGGGAGGGGAAGAGGTGGAGATGGGAGGGGAAGGGGTGAGGTGGGAAGAGGGATGGAAAGGGTGGAGGAAGGAAGGGAAAGGGTAGGGGTGGGGTGTGAGTCGTGAGAGGATGGAGGGAGTGGGAGGAGGGACCTGATGTTGCTTGGCAACGCCAGCTACCTTTACCAGTATTTAATATATACGCACTCGGGAACCTTTCTCCATCGGCACAATGCTGCAACACACAACCCTCATTGCTCTGGAACACACCCTGATCATTATAAGAGATATCACAGTACAGTATTGATATTCTATTTCTCAGAAGGAAAATTATTTCAGGAACTTTGATATCACCAACATAACTCACCGTGGCTTTCTACAAGGTAGCAAAACACGTCGGCAGAGTCAATGCGTGAACATGACCTGGAATCATCAATCCAAACACCTGATAGATGCTTATGCAGACACTTTCCAACCCAATCGCATCTAATTTCACTTAATCGTGATGTTTAGCATCGTTACTAAGATTTTCCAGGTAATTGAACGACGTTTGGGCGGACTACACAACAAAAATTACGAACAGTATCACATCAAGGAATGGCTTTCATATCGTTGCTAAGGAGTTGTTTTCACCGCGCTAAAAT
>CM068952.1:194430102-194444246 GCA_035128595.1 Eptatretus atami
CGGAAGTAAATGGTTTTCATGTCGTTGCTAAGGAGTTGTTTTCACCGCGCTAAAATGGCGGCGGCTGTTGCTAACCGGAAGTAATCCAAACTTGCGATGTGTTCTGTGACCTCTTTGTCTTGTGTTCGTGTCTGTGTATCGTGTGTGGCTGTACTAGGTCTTCAACTCTATATCATCCATTTCAAGGGGAGGACCAAAAAACAACAACAACAACAACGCGTGATTTATTTATTTATTTATTTCGCACATCTCGGCGCGGATTCCCAAAGGGAAAATGGTCTTGAGGAGAGATCGTGGTGGACCCGGTCCCGTCCCGACGTGGCTGGAGATCCAGGGTCTATCGGAGGAGTCTCTCCGGGCCGCGGTCACGGGTCTCGGGGTCGAGATCCTCGGAGCTCTCTGTGCCTGTGCCGAGCCCCCGACCGTGAGGGTTCGACTGTGTTCTTTGGCCGCACGAAAGTTCACCTACACCATGTACGTGGAGCTCTGTCGGTACATGGAGTCGTGCCGTGCGAGGCGGGCATCGGAACGGACCGTGGTGCTCGGACGTGGAAAGGACGCCGGGGAGACCGGAGGATGTGGTGGAGTCCTGCACATCAAGGGTCATCGAGAGGAGGATGAAAGAGACCCCGAGAATGGTGAGTCGGAGACTCAAACCGTTTTACCTTTCTTACTCCACACCTCTCACAAAAATGACGACTCACATACACAAGGAACATGGGAGGGGAAAAGTGAGGAAAAGGGGATGCTGAAGGTACCGAGTCTGGTCTGGGTACAACCCCCCCCCAGGAGGATGTGGAGAGGGCTTTCGATTCTCACCTGTGGTTTAACCATTGACACACCTTAACACGCGAGCGAGTTACCTGCTCCCCAAAAACAAACCATAAACCAATAAATTCCACATTCCTGTGACGCGTTCAGTCGAACGTCAGGCATGGACAGCCGGTTCGTGAATGACTTGGGTAAATAACTTTCTGCAGCTGACAACCAACAGAAGTAAGTTGGGTAATATTTCTATGACGTCACAATAGCGAAACTACAAATGACGAATCTGCGAATGTCACGGGTGGAAACCCTCGCACAATTTCCTCATTCTGCCTTTGAACTCGATCTCTCGATATTTTCATTGCAAACGGCATCGTTCCGATCACAAATTAATACGACGCCATTAGGCCAAAAATAAAAGAGTTAACAAGTGGTGCCAGGCACAACAAATCCCGCCCATTTAAGGCATAAAAGTTATTTTGGGGATCAAATTTAAATTTGATACATCCTTAACCCGGAATGTGATTATAAGGAATTTTTAGTCTTAGTTTAAGTCAATTTAAACCATTTTTGACGAAGTTATGAGCGAAAAACGATTTTGACCTTTTCGTGACCTGACCTTGACCTTTGACCTAATTGGACCCAAAAGTTAATGGGGTCGTCCGAGGTTCATTACCCACCTGTGGATACAATTTGTCAGTGTTTAGCGGCCGTTTTCCCGTAAAGTTGTATTTTCGTAACCATGTTTTCGTTTAATGGAAAATTTGTAATTTTGACCAATGACCATGACCCAAAACTTCGGACCCTACCGATCTTCACAAATATGCATTTTTTCACTGTAGGAATGGGTAGGGATTATAAGTGACAAATAGAATAAGGTTCACTAAAAGCTTAATTGAAGTAAATCAGATCATTTTTGACAAAGTTATGAGCGAAAAACGATTTTGATCTTTTCGTGACCTTGACCTTGACCTTTGATCAATTGGACCACAAAAGTTAATGGGGTCGTCCGAGGTTCATTGCCACCTGTGGATTAAATTTGATAGTGTTTGCTAAAGCCGTTTTTCCGTAAAGTTGCTAACAGACAGACAGACAGACAGACAGGACAGACAAGACAAACAACAGGCAAACAAACCGGACGATTACAATATCCCGCCGCTCCCTCCCTCCGGGGCGGGATAAATATCGCCACCATTTCCGAAGGAAGCTGTGCGGTGAAGCGGCTGCACCGCTTAAAAGTTGCCCCGGTGGGGACTGATAGTTACTTCCCCACGGGCTGGGTGAGCTTACTGTCCTGATGCAAACTAATCAACAACAAACTCGAAACGAACAAACGAAACATGGTGGTTCTAAAGGTTCTTCTTCTTTCTTCATTTTTGACAGACGGAAGGAAGGAAGGTCATCCCAAATGTTGAAGCAGTTTGCACCACTTAAAAATCTTCGTGTACGACTCTTGCACCTCTTATTACTATAATTCACCGTCTGTCCGTCTGTCTGTTCCCAGGTACCGCAAAAACGACCTGAAACGATCACAACCATTTTTTGGGTGTGTAATCCTGGGACCCCTTGGAGTGAAATAGGCATAAATATAATAACATGACCCCTTTGACGGCTCCCGTAGGAGCGGGTGCTTCTGGTTCTTTGAATCGATCATTTTCCCGACGTCGGTCCCGAGTTTTTATCGCTTCTACCGAGCCGCAGCGCGAGAGCTGGACTGCCACTTTCCGTTTCCTTGCGGAACGTGTGAGCAATACTGATCTGCGTACGTACGTTCCATCACAGCCGTTTGCAGTAAAATTCAGTGTACGCTTCCGGTGAAAATGATGCAAAATACGACTCGTTTCAAAACTAGCAAATTGCACGACGAATGTAGAATGTGGACAAATTGCGTGAACACGACGAATCATTTTCATGATTGAAGCTTCATTTTTGAAGATGGTTTCCATCTGCTTGCAAATTCGGAAAAATAAATAAATAAACCAAAAAGGCCTCCTTCCTTTTTTGAAAAAAAAATCTGGACGATCAACTGGCATGTTTTTTTATTTATTTATTTGGCCTTAATATTGTTGTGGGCCGGGTATCGGCTGCAAGCACGACCTCTAGTTGGAGCAGTAGAGTCGGTTCCACCGAACACCCGGAATCTAGATCGTGCTCCTCGGACAACTCCGAAAGGCACGGGTCCCTTACAGGACCGTGGTCGCCAATATTTTGGCGGAGTGAGGTCGGGTCCACTTGTCTAACTCCAATTTACTTAAGTACTCACGCTGTTCAACTACCGGGGAACCACACCCTCGACCGACTCTGTCCGATCCGAGTCGCGGGGACGGCTCGGATCCGGCATAACCGAGCAGAGTTACCAGAGCCGTGCCGGACCAAATGTACATCAACAGCAGCAATGGCCTTTTTAATCACCCAACACGCACCGTGCTAAACCAATGAAGGAAAGGACAAAGACGAGCTGAAACATTCAACGATAGGGGTATTTATTTACAATAGGTGGGGAAGGAACACATAAAGGGCAGAGTTAAACCGACTATAAAGAATGCAAATAATGTACAGCAAAAGCACTTGTACAGTTGCTACTTAAAGACAGGGCCCCAGACACACACACACACACGCACACACAAATACCCAAAAGGAAATGGACCTTCCCGCCTCGTGCGGTTTGGCTGAGACGAGCGAACCAGGATGAGACCAGCCGCGTCGAGATGAGACCAGACCAGCCTCGAGATGCGACCAGACCAGCCTCGAGATGCGACCAGACCAGCCTCAAGATGAGACTAGATCAGTGCCAGCGAGATGAGAGCAGACGGGGCGCAATCCTCCTCCTCACGCTCGTCCCGACAACCACCACACTTCTTTTTCAGGAGGGAGGGGCTTCTTCTCCCGACCACTCGCCTCCCGATTGGTCGGACCCATCGTGCGATTCCCTGGCCGTCCTCCATTGGACAGGCCTGTGGTAGGCGGGGCAACTCCAACCCCTCTGGGCGGATTCCCGAGCGGAGGCGTTTGTGGCTCCGCCCACCTCTTCACCTCTGGCCACGTGCCTAATGGCGATGGTGCTGAGTCGGAAACGGGGCGGGTGAGACGCCCGCTCCTTGCTGATTGGCTTAGAGGGACGCCATGCCTATGTTAGGCTCCGCCCACGCGTGCGCTTGCTGGCGAGTGGCGAAGAATGCCGCGAGCGTTATGGCGTCAGGATGGAGCGAAGGTGTTGTTGTGATAAGGGGTGTAAAAATGTAAAAGAAAATCCTAACTATCAAAATAACTCTGCAGCGCACGAACATTTAATTCCCATTAGACTAGGGACGGGACCCTAACTAGAAACACACACTTACCGATATAACTGTTCTATAGGGACCTGAATGTTGAGTGTTCATGGCTTCCAGATTCGCAACAATATAACAAAATACAAACGCTCGTTAGGTAAACTAATATTGATTCCGTTCTCAGGTGACAACCAATGCAGACGAATCTGCTAGCGAGAAAGGATGGATACAAAACACTTTGTATGGATCTAAATTTTATATCATCATTGAATGAAGAAATTTATGAATCCTCCCAACCACCTTGGAGTGGACAAAAGCGGGGTCGTTCGCATGGAAACTCAAAATCACAATTGTATTGAGATATTACCAAACCAGCGAATGTTTCTGCCGAACCCGTGATCGTGTTTACTTCTGGATCGGGAGCAGCTTCATACGGATTGAAAGTCAAAATCATAATTGCGTTGAGGTATTCGTGAAACCTCCCACCCACCAGAGGACATCCAAGCTGTCTAAAGAGTCTTACAGGTCTTTAGGGATCTTGTGGACCTTGGGGGTCTTAAACGTCTTCAAAGATCTAAGGGTCTCAACAGTCTAAAGGGTCGAAAGGTTTAAAAGGTACATTGCAATAGTACATAATTGATAGACGTACATGTAGTCAGATTGAAATTGACATTCAAACAGTATGTAATTAACAGACATAGTAACACAGCTTCAAAGACAGCTTCACGGATGGACAGAGTCTTAAGGGTCTGCCCATCCGTGAAGCCGTCTGTGAAGCCATGTGAAAAAACCCATAAAACTGAAAACCCACTCCGTGGAATTACCTCCTGTGCAGCTGCCCTTCGCCAGGCAGCCCACCAGATGAGGGGATTTGGGCAAAGCCTTTAGGACCCCCAATCTTTGATGATAGGAGGGAAACCACGGGGTAACATTCCCGTGTCAGATTGCGGGACGAGTGTCGGAGTGGTGCTGAGGTGTCGTCCACCAGACGGCGGTCTCCTTGGGTTAACCTGAGGCGGTCCCTTCGGGTGGGTGCCTGGAATGTCCTATCCTAAGAGAGGATGATCACCTGTCTCTGTTATCATCTGAGCTCAAGCGTTTGGACATCGGTATTGCAGCACTCTCTGAGGTTCGGAGACCGGATTGCGGCGAGATAATGGTGGGTGGTTACACCTACTATTGGTCTGGTCGCTCTGATGGTTACCATGCCCAAGGAGTTGCTGTAGCTGTGTCCAATAAGCTGACTCCAATGATAATTGAGGTAACACCGGTCAACGAGCGTATTATGTGACTAAGGATTCATCACTACGTGGGCGTCGTTTCCCTGTTCTCTGGATATGCTCCGACTGAGGTGAGTGATCTCACCGTGAAGGATGCATTCTATGCCACGCTTCGGTCTGTGGTTGATCAGTGCCCCAGGCGAGATACTCTTCCAGTCTTGAGGGATTTCAATGCATCGACTGGAACTGATAGGGATGGTTATGAAACATGTGTTGGTCCCCGTGGGTCTGTAACTGTGAACCAGAATAGCAATAAGTTCCTTGACTTTGCAAGAAGTCATGGACTTATAGTGGATGGTTCATGGTTTCAGTGCCCACAGGCTCATCGCTGGACTTGGTATTCCAAAGTTGGTGGTGTGGCAAAGGAGATTGACTATGTGCTCATTGATGGTCACTGGAGGATGATCCAGAACTGCAGGGTCTACTGGAGTGCTCAGTTCCTCAATACCAACCACAGGCTTGTGATAGCAACTCTGAATTTGCAGCTTAAATCCAGGAGAATGGTTCCATCCCAGCCTCGGCTGCATGTTGGCAAGCTCATGGATGAGAGAGTAGTTGAGGAGTTTGTGACAAAGCTGAATGGGGATTTGGGGGGTCTGGGTGCTTTGGGGAATCCTGAAGGGTTGTGGAGTGCCCTCAAGACCACCATCCTTGATGTTTCCAGTGGATGTCTTGGAACTCACCGTCAGGCGAAGAAGAATTTTGTCTCTCAAGGGACACTGCATACCATTGACCAGAGTCGCAGGGCTCGGCTTAATGGCAGAGCTAAGCTGTTCGCGGAGTTGAGGCATAAAATTGTACGCGCGCTGAGGGTGGACAAGGAGGCCAATATACGAGAAATCTGTGAGGGGGTAGAGCATCACCTGTGGTCAAGTGCTTCTCGTCCTGCTTACAGGGGAATTTGCGCATTGCGTTCCTCAAAGCCTGCCCCTCGGTGTACTGCAGTTAGAGCGGAGGGTGGTGGGCTTTTGACAGAGGAGTCCGAAGTGAAGGCCTGCTGGGCCGGTTACTTTGAGCGGCTGTACCAGGCTGATCCACCAGCTGTTGAGTTGGATGTCAGGGATGTTACTATTCCTATTGCTGGCTCTCCGATCAACTGTGATCCACCTTCGTTTGTGGAGCCGTAGGCTGCGGTGAACCAGTTGAAATGGGGTAAAGCTCCTGGGATCTGTGGCATTCATGCTGAACTTCTCAAGGCATGTAATTGTAATAATTGTGTATATATATATATATATATATATATATATATATATATATATATATATATATATATATATATATATATATATATATATATATATATATATATATATATATATATATATATATATATGCCTGGTGTTGCCTTAATGGTTAGGGTCCAAAGTTAAAATCCCACTTTCCATTGAATTAATACCAGGTGGGGTTGACAGCCTGTCATCCTTCCAAGGTCGGCAAAATGAGTACCAGCTTGCTGGGATGATTGAGCCATTCAAGTATCCTGCATCAGAGAAGTGCGAAACCCATCCAGGATTGTGCCCAATAGCCAAGGGGACCGCTTCGGCAGCACCGACGCTCTGTACAGAATACGGTCCCATTGGATGGATGGATATATATGTGTGTGTATATATATGTGTATATATATACATATATGTATATTGATGTCCAGCTTCATCCATTGGCTTCCACATGCAAGTGTGGAAACAGCCGTAAAACAATGATGATGATGATGATGACGACCACTGCATGGATATAGCATGATGTATTAGGTATGTGAAGTGTTGAGAATGTTCACGTATATAGGTTCCAGGTCATTTTAAGGATCATTTATAACATGCAAATACAACTCCTGATTTCAGTTGGAACACAAAACATTGCCTTCAAAACTGTACATTCATTCCTTCCAAGAGCCCAGTGTCTGAGAACAAACTTTATTCTTTGTTTGTGACTTATCTTTGCAGGCAAACAGGAGAATCACACCACAACATTGCCCTGCACCTCATGCTCTCACGTCTTCAACACAAAGGCTGCATTGATGAGACACAGCAAGAGGCACCAACCAGTTTCCAGTGACAAAACGTATAAATGCACCAATTGTTCTTATAGTACATGCTACAAGAGCATAAGGGTGAACTACACTCAGAATCGCACAAAAGAGAGACCATATACCTGCAGCGTGTGTGGTAAGGTGTATGATTGACCCGTCAAAGTTGAAAATTCACATGCGCATCCACACAGGAGAGCACCTATATATTTGCAAGGTTTGTGTAAAAATATTCTTTTTTCTTCAGGTTTGAAACATCATGCTGGTCGTTTTCACAGTGGAAAGGGACCATATATCTACAATACAAGAAATATGCCATTGACCTCCAGCATGTGTGGCAATGGATTAAATGACTCATCAAAGTTGAAAATTCACAAGCGGAGTCACACTGGAGTGTGCCCGTATACTTGCACAGTTTGTGCAAAGGCATTCTCCTGTTCATCAGCTTTGAAGAGGCATGCAAGTTACTACACACGGAATAATCTAAGAATTCACTTGGAAAAAAATCATTACAAGTGTTCTGTGTGCAGCAAGGTCTTTCCTTGTCCAGCAAAGTTGTCTCAACATAACCGAATACACACTGGAGAGAAGCCATACAAGTGTCCTGTGTGCAGCAAGGTCTTTAATCGTTCATCAAATTTATTTGATCATCAAAGGATACACACCGGAGAGAAGCCCTACAAGTGTTTGGTGTGTAACAAGGCGTTTAATCATTCATCGCATTTATCTCAACATCAACGATTGCACACAGGAGAGAAGTCCTACAAGTGTTCCGTTTGCAACAAGGCATTTAATCGTTCGTCAAATTTACATAGACATAAAATAATACATATGGGGAAGAAGCCCTACCAGTGTTCTGTGTGCAACAAGGTGTTTAATCGCTCATCAAATTTATCTCAACATCAAAGAATACACACAGGCGAGAAGCCTTACAAGTGTTCAGTCTGTAACAAGGCGTTTAATCACTCATCACATTTATCTCAACACCAAAAATCGCACACTGGAGAAAAGCCCCATAAGTGTTCTGTTTGCAACAAGGCTTTTACTCGTTCATCAAATTTACATCGACATCAAATAATACATATGGGGAAGAAGTCCCACAAATGTTCTGTGTGTAACAAGGCATTTAATCAACTATCAACCTTATCTCGACATCAAAAAATTCATACAGGAGAGGTGGAGTTAGGGACATACAGGAAAGAATGAAACCCCAAAATGGAGACAACAACCAATGAAAGATGGCTCCTCCAACAAAACGGAGGAGGTGAGATTGATGCCACTCAGGGAAAGACCATGACTGAATTGAATAGAAAACAACAAAGGTACTAGTGAGGAGAACAAACCAAGCACTCGGAAAAATGATACCAAAATAATCGCCCTTGAAAAAAAAGTCAATAATGTTTGTTTTGCCGCGACACTGCTCATTGAGGAAAAAGGTAGAAGGCAAACAACACCGCAAGAAAAATATGCCAGGCCCCCATTAACACAAACCAAATAGCACCAGGGAAACAGAGACTTGAGAAAAAGAGAAAACAACTGAGAAAGGAAACGTGACAAATAGAACAATTTAATAAGGGAAAAATAATGCTTCAAGCCAAAGAGAAGATTCTAAAAATAAAACTTACCCCCGGTTGGGGGTGACGTCATCTCTGAAGCTCTGTAGATGTGGATCTCTGATCGGCTTAGAATGGCTTCGATGTGTCTTGTCTTTTGATTAACGTACAGACGAAAGCCGGGAGTAAAAAGGATAGAAAACCTCAGAAATCAAACTACATTTCTGAGTTATCCGGAGATAGATTTTGAAAATGGTTGATTTGGAACATTTATGATCAATGTGTCTTCAAAAGGATAGAAAACCGACCTCAGAAATCAAACCGCATTTCTGAGTCATAAATGGCGGATGATATTTGACAATGGATGATTTACAAGTTTACAGCATCGGTGACCTTGACATTGACCTTCAATCAGGTCTAAAGTCATACAGTTGTGCATCACTCATCGACCCCTTCTACATACCAAGTTTCATTCAAGATTGGCAAATTTTTTGACCGTATCACATCGACGAATTTCCCAAATTTGAAGACACGTGACTCGATAACGGGACGAATTTAAAAAACCGGCCCGACCAAATTTAGATATTGTTCCATATATGGAGATTCGAAGATCGGATCAAACGGCGGAGGAGATAGATTTTGAAAGTGGACGATTTCACAACTTTGGAGTGGCCTTGACGTTGACCTTGACCTTCAATCGTGTCAAAAGTCACACCATCGTGCATCACTCATCGACCCCTACCTACTTCCAAGTTTCATCGAGATCGGCGAATTTTTTTTGACCGTATCACATCGACGATTTTTCCAACTTTGAAGATACGTGACTCGATAACCAGGAAGAATTTCAAAAAAACCGGCCCGACCAAATTTAAATATTGTTCCATATTATCAGAATCCGAAGGAATTTCGAAGATCGGATCATAAACGGCGAGGAGATAGATTTTGAAAATGGACGATTTCGCAACTTTGGAGTGACCTGACGTTGACGTTGACTTCAATCGGGTCAAAGGTCATACCGTTGTGCATCCCTCATCGACATCTACCCACATACCAAATATCAAGAAAATCGGAAGAAAAAAATGGGGATGTACGGACGTGGGGAGTACGGACATCGAGACTGGTTATTAGGTCATCTCTAACACATAACAAAGTCGAAGAGAAAGACCTGGAATTGATGAGTGCCCAAAACAAATTCAAAATAGAAATGATAGCAGGGAAAATAAAAACTACCTTGAGGCCAACAACAGAAAAAAACAAAACCAGCTGATTGAAAACCCAAAAAGATTATGGCCTTTGAACTCGGGAAA
The DNA here is from genome assembly GCA_035128595.1 of Eptatretus atami. Taxonomy (NCBI): domain Eukaryota; kingdom Metazoa; phylum Chordata; class Myxini; order Myxiniformes; family Myxinidae; genus Eptatretus; species Eptatretus atami. Next base: position 194,440,300 of record CM068952.1, read on the forward strand.
TCGAGAACTCGGGAAACGGAAACAGAATGGGTCCATTCCCCCCTGAAGAAGACGAACTCAAAAAATTCTGGAAAATAATTTATGAAGACTGAAGAGAAACCAATAATGAGGCAGAATGGATCTGAAAGTTGGAAAAGAAAAAGCAACATCTGTAGTAATTGCCCAGAGTGATAATTGACGAAGAAAAATGCCAAACTCCAAAAGCCCTGGCCCGGATGGGATTCTAACCTTCTGGCTACAGCAACTACATTCTCTCCACAATCACTATGCTTGAGCATTCAACAAACGTATCCAAGAGGAAAACATAATGGATGAATGGCTCACAGAAGGTAACATCTGAAGATGAATCCTCATCCCAAAATCTGAAAGAAACCCAACTTCCTCCACAAATATAGGCTAATAATATGTCTACCAACAACATACAAACTTTTCACAGGAATCATCACAGAAATGATTTACCACCACCTAACACAACAAAGAGCTCTAGAGGAAGAGCAGAATAGATGTAAGAGAGGACGTTACAGAACAAAAGACCACCTATCACTGAACAATGCTATACTTGAAAACTGTAAATTTGAAAGCACCAAATTGTCCAAAGACTATAAAGAAAAAGCTTTTGAGAGTGTCCCACATTCATGGAAGGTAAAGTGCATGCAAATGTACAAATCAACCCCTGAATAATCAAACTGATTGAGAAAGCAATGGAGCTCTGAAATACCACATTGATATTAGAGCACTCGGAAGGAAAGATCGAAATACCAGAGGTGAAGATACGTCATGGGATCTTCCAGGGTGACACAGCCTTTCCCCTCTCCTGTTTGGTCTGCCTCTGGACCCACTGAGTAACCTTATTAACAAGCAAGGACACAGGTACACCTGAATATCCAACAGAACAACATCCAAAAGAACAACAAGCTGACATATACTGCATATGGATGTCTTTAAGCTTTTTGCACTGAATGACAAAAATTGGCAGAACTCGTGAAACAGTACTCCAAGGATATTCGAATGGAATTTGTTTGAGATAAATGTACCAAGTGCACATTTGTACAACACAAACAACAAAAAAGGACAACATAAATATCCATCCAAGAACACCAATACAGGAGCTAGGAGACGAAGCATCATACAAATACCTCGGGTCGAAGAGGGTCACAAAAGATGTCACAGGCTGCACAGAAAATAAATGGATGATCTTACTCTTCCACACAGTGCCTAACAGTCAGTAGTATATGATTTTAAAGTTTTTCTAATGTTAATATTATGAGTCATGCCCAAACTCCAGCACAGAATTCAACGAAGTGAATACGGAGGAGATTGCAGCATAACGAATTTGGGCCTATTGGTTTGAGCCGTATCAATTGCTTCAAAGGTCAATCATTTTGTTTGCGTGAAAGACATCGACATTGTAAAATTATCCAAACATTTCATGCACATTTTGTACTGGAGCAAATCTGAACATTGAACTGAAGGGAATAAGGTTTGTGCTTGAATTTAATAATTCCCACCTGATTATTTTTGCATCAAATTGAAAGATGATTTTTGATATGTTTATCAATAATAATCTGTTTGTGTCTGTTTAGTTTTTGTTTATGATTTTGATGTTTCATCATTGTTTTAATAAAACCAGTTGATCATTTGGACAACCAGTTTTCCTTGTTTTTTTTTTTGGACTTGGTCATTCCCACTTACCTTTTATTGCCCATCAACTCAATGAAATTTTCAACCCTTTTGCCAACTTGAGAATCCACAATCATGAAGGACACTATAGTTCCGTTCTTTGACTTCTACCAGGTAAGCTGGTGCATTGCACCACAGTGAGTGTACAAAGCTTGCCTCTTTCCACTCCCGATTTCAACATTTGATGTTGCATTGTATTGTCCTACTAGGTCGTATGATGATGGAAGGGGCAAATATATTTGGGATGTGAAAGGAAAGCATTTTCCATTATGTGGTGTGGGGAAAGGGAGGGGGTGGGGGTGCAGAGAGATATGTGGATGTTGCCTGGTTGGAAATGGTTGAGTGAGGCAGCCTTCTTACATCGACATCTTTGTTCTGCACATTTGTATTTTTCAAAGAGCGTTGGTGCTGTCAAAGCAGTTTCTTAGCAAGGGTTATACTTGGTGGTTTGCTATTGTCTTTCCAGCAATGTTTGTGCTCTATCCTTTTAAATGCTGAACGTCAAGCAAGGAAGCAGCACATACAATTTTTAAAGTACTTGGAATGACTCTGCTGGGGTTTGAACCACTGACCACCGGGTTCTTGTAGACGAGGAGGGAACACTCCAACCATTACGCCACCGAGTGTCGGGAATTTCACAAGCAGTAAAACCTCCCTTAGCACTCAGGATGCGTTCCTGGAAAAGAAAGCGCAAATTGAAAATGTGCTAAAAGGGGTCATTATACCATTGTTCACACGGAGATGCATTACCCAACAGCGTTATTTCTTACACATGAACGGTATATGAGGGCTTCATTTGGGTATCGGTAATAGCGTTAATATAACTTCAGTAGCTTCTCCATTATCAATGACCTCAATTTAGTCGTTGTTTTCACTCAAATATTGCTTCTTCAAGACGAGGTATTGCTGTGAGTAGTTATTTCCTGGTACAATGGCTGCCATTTTGTTTTTGCAAGGTAGCAGGAATAAGCTGTAACTTTGGAAAGTTTAGCATGCAGAAATATTTATAGTCAGTGTTTGAACAAGATGGAAACACTCACGTTTCGTGCCCTCCGATGGTACCTACAGGTCAGATATTGAAAACTGAACAATGTACATTTGAAAACTGTACAATTTCTTCGTCGATCATGAAAGAAAGGTATGTTTTGATAACTGTCCATGCAGAGGAAAGAAAATGGTCATGAATAATATTGGAAGTCTTTAATCTAATGTAAGATGTCTAAATGTCATTGTTACGGATTCGGAAGCCTCCTGCACACAGACAGTCAGCAGCCCCCGCAGTTCAGTTGTTTCGATAAGTATGTGTTTATAGTTAGAGCCCCCATCCCCTATGTCTAACGGGAATTACATGTGTGCGCTGCGAAGTTTCTTTACAGTTCGTTTTTTTTTTACAACAAATCCCCTTCACTTCTTCAAACCACCGACTCCATTGCCCACGTGTTTTTGGCTGAAGGCGTGGGCGGAGCCTCCATCGCTTCAGATGGAGGCTCCGCTCCAAGAGTGGCATGGAGCTTTTCCTCCAGCCAATGAGCGAAGGGCGAGCATCGCACACGCGCCCCAGTGAATAAGAAGCGAGAGCGCCGATGAATAAGTGGGGGTGGTGAGCAGTCGGTCTGGCGGCTTGGTCTTGGTCCTGGTTCAAGCGGTCTTGGTCTTGGTGGTCGCGCGGTCGATCGAGCGAGAAGGGTTGGTGTCTGGGCTCGTCGCCATTGCTCCTGTTTCGCCCCACATTGGGCACCGTATCCTCGTCGCCGAGTCTGGAGTCTCGGCTGCTCGCCATCCAAGCTCCCGTGGACCACGGGTCCCACACGTGCAGTCGCGGGCCTAACCGCACGAGGCGGTCAGGTACCGACAGGACCCTGGTCCCCAGCTCGCCTTTCCCTCCTGGGCTGAATAAAGACCCATTGGGTCCATTTCGTGTGTGTGTGTGTGTGTGTGTGTGTGTGTGTGTGTGTGTGTAGGCTCTATTAGGTCGAATGAATAAGTGTTTCCTTTCATCATATATTTGCATTTATTTCAGTTGTAACTCTGCTCTGTGTCTCTCTTCCCGATTATTGCCCCCATTATAAATAAACCCCAATTGTAAATGTTCCAGTTCGTTGCCCATGTTTTCTTCCATTGACCCAGCACGGTGCGGGCTTGAGAAATATGAGGCCTCGGTTGCCGTAAGTTGTCATTGGGTCCGACGGACTTTTGTAATTCCGCTCGGTTACACCGGACCGAGGTCGCTTGAGCGACCCGGTTCGACAGAGTCCGTTGAGGGTGTG
>CM068952.1:194446011-194460332 GCA_035128595.1 Eptatretus atami
CGAGAGACTCCTCCGATAGGACCCTGGATCTCCTAGCCACGTCGGGACGGGAACCGGTCCACCACGATCTCTACCTTGAATCCATCCTCCGTCACGAAAACACCATTCCGAGGAGAAGATTATAAATAAAACGCATTTTCCACGTTCCCTTTGTTTGTGTGTTTCTCTTCTGTCATCCCGATATTAAACGTCGGACACATTTCACCTGGAGGATAAGCCAACCAGTGAGGAGCAACGGAGCAAAAGCAACAAAGCGGAGTGACGTCAGAGGTCGGCTGCTGATGTTTGACACCGCTTTCTTTTTTTTTTTCTCCTCAAGATTTCCGCATTTCTTTTTCGATCGTCCTTGGGAAACTGGAACGGCGGGGGAATTCGGAACCGAGGGGAATCGGAGGCGGCTCGAATAACATTTGCTAAGTTTAAAACTGAGCAAACGGTTGGCATAGGGTGCAAAGCAGACTCCTTGTTCATTCTCCTCCTCTTTCTCCTCCGTCTCTGCTCCCCACCAAACCCGGCTGTGATGAGGAACCGATCTTCTCACCGATTGTTTCTGTGAAAAGGGAGTCGCATGTATACTGATTGGGGAAGTAAAGAGGGAGGAGAGCGAGCAGCAGGAATAATGAAGGTGGTTGATGCTTGTGGGATGGAGTGATATTGTTGTGGTGCCTGAGTATCGGTGGTCCTCCCTCATTTGACGAGGCCGAAACTTCCATCTGCTGGGCGGGGGTCGGCTCTGAGGTGACTCTCACCCCGATTGGAACGAGGGGAACATTCCATCGGCTGGGCGGGTCGTGCTCTGAGGTGATCTCAACCCCCGATTGGACGGGGAACAATCCATCTGGCTGGGGCGGGTCGGACTCTGAGGTATCTCCCCCGATGACGAGTGGAACATTCCATCTGGCTGGGGCGGGGTCGGCTCTGAGTGACTCTCCCCGATTTGGACGAGGGACATTCCATCTGGTGGGCGGGGTCGTGCTTATGATGATCTCACCCCGAACACGATGCGTAATGGCGCCGAATATGTGGAGGCATTTAATGCAGAAGACTAACTAGAGAAAGAACTCGCGCCGCACCATAAATTCCCATTAGGACATAGGGAGAATTCTAACTATTCACATTATACTTAACAAATAACTAAATTTGGCGTCACTGTACGTGTGACAGGCAAATGGTTTCCAGGTTCGTAACAATCATTTGGAGCCTATTTTAGAAACGAATGACGGTTTTTCTGGTGGGAAAGACTTATATCAGCGACGGGAGAAAAAAGATGGCACATAAGTTGGATCTCTGCTCCACTGGTCATTTGACATCAACGATGAACAAAGTATTCTTGTCTCAAGAGCTACTCTCTACTGCTGCTGCGTATTTCAATTGTGAAATGTACACCCATTGGTCGACAACTGCCGACCACACCCCACATTAGCGCTGACTCCACCCACCGTGGAAACCTGACAAAAATGATATTGGCCGCCATCTTGGTTTTTTCTGTTGGCCTAACACATTAGGCCTCTCGGCTCTGCTGATTCCATAACTGTCTGCTTGTTGTCAGGTTTCCACGGGCTTGTCTGGGTCGACCCACCCTGAAAAATCTAATACATGTGAAGATTAACAATAGTTAATCAAGCTCACAGAAAACGCATCGGTAACAAGCGTTACATGCCATTACGTAAATTACTAAAAACATAAATTAATAGCATTTACTAGCTTCTTGACAGCCCCATATTGGGAGTTAAACATCGGACGTGTGACGAATGAGTCAGGTCTAAAACATAACCGTTTGCGGAGGGCTGACACGAGAGGGTCGACTTAATGTTTTAATGGCCACAGTAATTGTGTATTTCCCAATCTCACTGTTCATTTTTAAGTGCTTTAAATGTGCGTTTCCCAAATCAGCCCGTACCGAATCTGTGTCGCAGGTTGTGACCCACAGCGGTCATTCTTGTTCTTTGTAACCTTGTCGCCCAGCACCATGCGAAATCACAATATTATAGACATATATGTTGTGGAGCCGGGGTTCGGGTGGCGATAAAGACCACTCGGGGGAGCAGTAGGGTAATCTTCACGAACACCCGGAATTTAGTTTGACGCTCGGATAAGTCCGGAAGTCGACGCGGTCACTAAGGACCGTGATCGCCAATTCTCTGACGCGTGGGGCGGTGTTAATAGCTAAATTTCAAATACCCTAAGACCCACGTCCGTCAAATTACCTGGGAAGTCACACCCTCAACGGACTTCTGTCGAACCGGGTCGTCAAGCGACCTCGGTCCGGTGTACCGCGGAAATTACAAAAGTCCGTCGGACCCAATGAAAACTTACAGCACCGACGGCCTCACTATTTCTCAAGCCCGCACCGTGCTGGGTCAATGGAGAAAAACATGAGGCACGAACTGACATTAACAATTGGGGTTTATTTATAATGGGGGCAATATCGGAAGAGAGACACAGAGCAGAGTTACAACTGAATAAAATGCAAATATGAGAAAAGGAAAACTTATTCAATTCGACCTAATAGACGCGCTACACACACACACACACACACACACACACACACACACACACACACGAAATGAGACCCAATGGGTCTTTATTCAGCCCAGAGGGAAGGCGAGCTGGGGACCAGCGGTACCTGTCGGTACCTGACCGCCTCCGTGCGGTTAGCCCGGCGACTGCACGTGTGGGACCCGTCGGTCCACGGGCTGGATGGGCGAGCAGCCTTAGGACTCAGACTCGCGACGAGGATACGTGCCCAATGTGGGGGCGAACACAGGAGCAATGGCGACCGAACAGCCCAGACACCAACCCTTCCGCTCGATCGACCGCGCGACCACCCAAGACAAGAGCGCTTGAACCAGGACAAGACCAAGCGGGCCAGACCATGCTCCCACCCAACTTATTCATCCGGCGCTCTCCTTCTTATTCATGGGGCGCGTTGTGCGATGCTCGCCCTCGCTCATTTGGCTGGAGGAAAAGCTCCATGCCACTCTTGGAGCGGAGCTCCATTGAGCGATGGCAAGCTACGCCCACGCTTCAGCCAAAACACGTGGGCAATGGAGTCGGGGTTTGAAGAATGAAGGGGATTTGTTGTAAAAAAAAAACGAACTGTAAAGAAACTTCGCAGCGCACACATGTAATTCCCGTAGACATAGGGTGATGGGGGCTCTAACTATAACACATACTTATCGAAACAACTGAACTGGGGGGCTGCTGACTGTCTGTGTGCAGGAGGCTTCGAATCCGTACAATGACATTTAACATACTTACATTAGAATTAAGAACTTCCAATATTATCATACCATTTCTTCCTCTGTATGACAGTTATCAAAACATACCTTTCTTTCTGTCGACGAAGAAATTGTACAGTTTTCAAATGTACATTGTTTCGTTTTCAATATCTGACCTTAGGTACCATCGGAGGCACGAAACGTGAGTGTTTCATCTTGTTTCAAACACTGACTATAAATATTTCGCATGTAGACTTTATCCAAATTACGCTTATTCCTGCTACCTTCAAAAACAAAATGGCAGCCATTGTACCAGAAATAACTACTTACAGCAATACCTCGTCTTGAAGACGCAATATTTGAGGAAAAACACGACTAAATGAGGTCATTGATAATGGAGAAGGCTAGCTGAAGTTATATTAACGCTATTACCGGATACCCAATTAAGCCTCAATTACCGTTCATGGAAGAAATAACGCTGTTGGGTAATGCATCCTCCGTGGAACAATGTATAATGGCCCCTTTAACCTTTTCATTTGCGCTTTCTTTTCAGGACGATCCTGAGTGCCTAAGGGAGGTTTTACTGCTTGTAAATTCCCGACACTCGCGTGGCGTAATTTGAGTTTTCCCTCCTCGTCTACAGAACCCGTGTGGTCAGTGCGTTTCAAACCCCAGCAGAGTCATTCCAAGTACTTTAAAATTGTATGTGCTGCTTCCTTGCTTGACGTTCAGCATTTAAAAGGATAAGCACAAACATTGGTTTTTTTTACTGGGAAAGACAATAGCCAACCACCAAGTCATCAACCCTTGCTAAGAACGCTTGACAGACCCAACGCTCTTTGAAAATACAAATGTGCAGAACAAAGATGTCGATGGTAAGAAGGCTGACCTCACTCAACCAGTTCCAACCAGGCAACTATCCACATATCTATCTCTGCACCCCCACCCCCTCCCTTTCCCACACACACATATGGAAAATGCTTCCTTTCACATCCCAAATATATTTGCCCCTTCCATATCATCGAAGCCTAGTAGGACAAACAATGCAACATTCAAATGTTGAAATCGGAGTGGAAGAGGCAACTTTGTACACTCACTGTGGTGCAATGCACCAGCTTACCTGGTAGAAGTCAAAACGGAACTATATGTCCTTCATGATTGTGGATTCTCAAGTGGCAAAAGGCGTTGAAAATTTCATGAGTTGATATAGGCAATAAAAGGTAAGTGCGAATGACCAAGTCCAAAAAAAAAAAACAAGGAAAAAACGGTTGTCAAATGATCAACTGTTTATTAAAACAATGATGAAACATCAAAATGCATAAACAAAAACTAAACAGACAACAAACAGATATTATTGATAAACATATCAAAAATCATCTTTCATTTTGATGCAAAAAATCAGTGGAGAATTATTAAATCAAGCACAAACCTTATTCCCTTCAGTTCCAATGTTCAGATTTGCTCCAGTACAAATGTCGTCCATGAAATTTGCGATTAATTTTTACAATGTTCGATGCTTTCCGCCAACAAAATGAATTGACCTTTGAAGCAAAATTGATACAGCTCAAAACCAATAGGCCAAATTCGTTATGCTCAATTCTCCTCCGTATTTCACTTCGTTGAATTCTGTGCTGGGAGTGGGCGCATGACTCATAATATAACAAGTTTAGAAAAACTTTTAAAAATCATATACCAACTGACTGTTAGGCCCCTGTGTGGAAGAGTAAGATCAATCCATTTATTTGCTGTGCAGCCTGTTGACAGCTTTTGTACCCTCTTCGACCCGAGGTATTTGTATGATGCTTCGTCTCCTGCTCCTGATTGGTGTTCTTGGATGGAATTATTGTGTCCTTTTTTGTTGTTTGTGTTGTACAAAATGTGCACTTGGTACATTTATCTTCAAACAAATTCCATGTCGAAATCCTTGGAGTACTGGTTCACGAGTTCTGCCAAATTTTGTCATTCAAGATGCCAAAAAGCTAAAGACATCCAATATGCAGTATATGTCAGCTTGTTGGTTCTTTTGGTGTGTTCGTTGGAATTCAGGTGTACCTGTGCTCCTTGGCTGTTAATTAAGGTTACTCATGGGTCCAGAGGCAGACCAAACAGGAGAGGGAAAGGCTGTGTCACCTGGAAGATCCCATGACGTATCTTCACTCTGGTATTTGATCTTTCCTCCGAGTGCTCTCATTATCAATGTGGTATTCAGAGCTCCATTGCTTCCAATTCAGTTTGATTATTCCGGTTGATTGTACATTAGCAGCCACTTTTACCTCATGAATTGTGGGACACTCTCAAAGCTTTTCTTTATAGTCTTTGGACAATTTGTGTTTCAAATTCTACAGTTTTCAAGTCATAGCATTGGTTCAGTGATAGGGTGTCTTTGCTTCTGTAACGTCCTCTCTTACATCTATCTGCTCTTCTCTAGAGGCTCTTTGTTGTGTTAGGTGGTTGGTAACATTTCTGTGATGATTCCTGTGCAAGTTTTAGGTGTTGTAGACATTTATTAGCCTATATTTGTGGGAGAAGTTGTGTTCTTTCAGATTTTGAGGATGAGGATTCATCTTCAGATGTACCTTTGTGAGCCCATTCATCCATTAGTTTCCTCTTGGATACGTTGTTGAATGCTCAAGCATAGTGATTGGGAGAGAATGTTATTGCTGTAGCCGAAGGTTAGAATCCCATCCGGGCCAGGGCTTTTGGATTTGGCATTTTCTGTCATTATCATCTGGGCAATTACTACAGATGTTGCTTTTTCTTTTCCAACTTTCAGATCCATTCTGCCTCTTATTGTTTCTCTTCAGTTGCATAAATATTTTCCAGATTTTTGAGTTCGTTCTCAGGGGGAATGGACCCATTCTGTTTCGTTCCCGAGTTCTCGATTTCCCATTCAAAGGCATATCTTTTTGGGTTTTCAGCAGCTGGTTTTGTTTTTTCTGGTTGTGGCCTCAAAGGTAGTTTTTACTTTTCCCTCTATCATTCTTTTTGAATTTGTCTTGGGCTCTCAATTCCAGGTCTTTCCTCTTCGCTTTGTATGTGTTAGAGATGACCTATAAAACCAGTCTCGATGTCCGTACCTCCCACGTCCGTTAATTCCCATTCTTTTTCTTCCGATTTTCTTATATTTGGTATTGTAGGTAGATGTCGATGAGGGATTGCACAACGGTATGACCTTTGAACCCTATTAAGTCAACGTCAACGTCAAGGTCCACGCCAAGTTGCGAAATCGTCCATTTTCCCAAAATCTTCTCCTCCGCCGTTTATGATCCGATCTTCGAAATTCCTTCGGATTTCTGATAATATGAACAATATTTAAATTTGGTCGGGCCAGTTTTTTGAAATTTCTCCTGGTTATCGAGTCCGTATCTTCAAAGTTGAAAATCGTCGATTGTATACGGTCAAAAAAAAATATTGCCCAGATCTGATGAACTTGAAGTAGGTAGGGGTCGATGAGTGATGCACGATGGTGTGACTTTTGACACGATGAAGGCTCAGTCAACGTCAAGGCCACTCCAAACGTTGTGAAATCGTCACTTTCAAATCTATCTCCTCCGCCGGTGTGATCCGATCTTCGAATTCTCATAATATGACACAATATCTAAATTTGGTCGGGCCGTTTTTTTAATTCTCCTGGTGTATCGAGTCACGTGTCTTTCAAATTGGGAAATTCGTCGAGTGATACGGTCAAAATAAATTGCCGCCCAATTTGATGAAACTTGGTATGTATGAAGGGTCGATGAGTGATGCACAAACTGTATACTTTAGCCTGAGTGAAGGTCAATGTCAAGGTCACCGATGCTGTAAACTTGTGAAATCATTCCATTGTCAAAATATCAAGTCCGCCATTAGATCAGGAAATGCCGGTTTGATTTCTGAGGTCGGTGTTTATCCTTTGAAGAACATGATCATAATGTCCAAATCAACATTTTCAAAATCTATCTGATAACCAGAAAGGTAGTTTGATTTCTGAGGTTTTCTATCCTGTTTTACTTCCGGGCTTCGTCTGTACGTTGAAATCAAAGACAACGACATCAGCCATTCTAAGCCGATCAGAATCCACATCTACAGAGCTTCAGAGATGACGTCACCCCAACCGGGGGAAGTTTATTTTTAGATCTTCTCTTTGCTGAAGCTTATTTTTCCTATAATGTTCTATTGTCACGTTTCCTTCTCAGTTGTTTCTTTTTATCTCAAGTCTCTGTTCCTGGTGCTATTTGGTTTGTTTAATGGTGCCTGGCATATTTATCTTCGGGTGTTGTTTTGCCTTCTTACCTTTTTCCTCAATGAGCAGTGTCGCGGCAAAACAAATATTGACTTTTTTTCAAGGCGATATTTTGGTATCATTTTTCCAGGCTGGTTTTTTCTCCTCACTAGTACCTTGTTGTTTTCATTCAATTAGTCATGTCTTTCCCTGAGTGGCATCGAATCCTCACCTCCTCCGTTATTTTGGAGCGACCATCTTTCATTGTTCGTTGTTCTCCATTTTGGGTTTTCATTCTTCTGTATGGTCACCTAACTCCACCTTCCGGTATGAATTTTTTGATGTCGAGATAGTGAAGTTGAATAAATGCCCTGTTTACACACAGAACATTTGTGGACTCTTCCCCATATGTATTATTTGATGTCGATGTAAATTTGTATGAACGAGTAAAAGCCTTGTTGCAAACAGAACACTTATGGGCTTTTGTCCAGTGTGCATTTTGGTGTTGAGATAATGTGATGATTGACATTAACGCCTTGTTACAGACTGAACACTGGTAAGCTTCTCGCCGTTGGTGTATTCTGTTGATGTGAGATTAATTTTGTATGAGCGATTAAACACCATGTTGCCACACAGAACCACTGATAGGCTTCTTCCCCATCTGTATTTTTTATGTTCATTATGTAAATTTGACGAACGATGTAAATGCCTTGTTGCCCAAAGTAACACTTGTAGGACTTCTCTCCTGTGTCGCTAATGCGGCTTGAATGTTGAGGATAAAATGCGAGAATGATTAAACGCCTTGTTACACCCAAACACTTTTAGGGCTCTCTCCGGTTGGGATCCTTGATATCAAATTAATCTTGGATGAACGATTACAAGGACCTTGCTGCACACGGACATTGTTATGCTTCTCTCCATGTGTGATTCCGATTATTGGAGAAACTTTGCTGGACAAGGAAAGACCTTGCTGACACGACACTCTGTAAGATTTTTTCAAGTGATTCTTAGATTATTCCGTGTGTAGTAACTGCATGCCTCTTCAAAGCTGATGAACAGGAAATGCCTTTGCACAAACTGTGCAAGTATAAAATATACGGCACACCCAGTGTGACTCCGCTTGTGAATTTTCAACTTTGATGAGTCATTAATCCATTGCCACAATGCTGGAGGTCATATGGCATATTTCTTTTATTGAGATATATGTCCCTTCTTCCATGTGAAACGACCAGCATGATGTTTCAAACCTGAAGAAAAAAGATATTTTTAACACAAACCTGCAAATATATAGGTCTTCCTGTGTGGACTGCGCATGTGAATTTTCAAACTTTGACGGGTCAATCATACACCTTACCACACACGCGGGCAGGTTATATGTCTCTCTTTGGTGCGATCTGAGTTAGTTCACCCTTATGCTCTTGTGCATGTACTATAAGACACAATTGGTGCAATTTATACGTTTTGTCACTGGAAACTGGTTGTGCCTCTTGCTGTGTCTCATCAATGCAGCCTTTGCTGTTGAAGACGTGAGCAGCATGAGGTGCAGGGCAATGTTGTGGTGCTGATCTCCTGTCTTGCTGCAAAGATAAGTCACAAAACAAAGAACTAAAGTTTGTTCTCAGACATGGGCTCTTGAAGGATGAATTACCAGTTTTGATAGCATGTTTTGTGTTCCAACTGAAATCAGGAGTTGTATTTGCATGGTTTATAAATGATCCTTTTAAAATGAACCTGGAACCTATGATACGTGAACATCTCAACACTCACGTATACCCTAAATTACATCTGCTATATCCACTGCAGTGGTCGTCTCATCATCATCATATGTTTTACGGCTGTCTCACACTTGCATGTGGAAGCCAATGGATGAAGCTGACATCAATATAATATATGTATAATATATACACATTATATACACACACATAATATCCATCCATCCAATGGGACCGTATTCTGTACAGAGCGTCGGTGCTGCCGAAGCGGGTCCCCTGGCTATGGGCCACATCGGATGCGGTTTCGCATTCTTGAGCAGATACTTGAAGGCTCATTCATCCCAGCAGACTGGTACTCATTTGCCGACCTTGGAAGGAGACAGGCTGTCAACCCCACCTGGTATATTCAATGGAAAGGGGATTTTACTTTGGACCTAACCATTAAGGAACACCAGCATAATATTAATATATATATATATAATATATTTATAAAATATATATATTTATATATTATATATACACAATTATTACAATTTACATTGCCTTGAAAGTTCGCATGGAATGCCACAGATCCCAGGAGCTTTACCCCTTTCAACTCGTTCACCCAGCCTACGTCACAAACGGAAGTGTGGATCACAGCTGAATCGGAAGCCAGCAATAGGGATAGTAAGCATCCCTGACATCCAACTCAACAGCTGCGTGATCAGCCTTGTACAGCCCGCTCAGTAACCCGGCCCAGCGGCCTTCACTTCGGATCTCTGTCAAAAGACCACCACCCTCCCTCTAACTGCAGTACACCGAGGGCAGCTTGAGGAACGCAATAGCGCAAATATCCCTTAAGCAGGACCGAACGCACTATGACCACAGGTGATTGCTCGTACCCCCTCCACAGATTTCCGTATATGGCCTCCTTGTCCACCCTCGCGCGCGTACATTTATGCCTCATACTCGCGAACATCTTAAGCTTGCATTAAGCCGAGCCCTGCCGATCTGCGCATGGTATGCATTGTCCTGAGAGACAAAATTTCTTCTTCGCTGACGGTGAGTTTCAAGACCCACTGAACATCAGAGGATGTGGTCTTGAGGGCACCACAACCCTTCAGGATTCCCCAAGCACCCAGGACCCCCCAAATTCCCCATTTCAGCTTGTCACAAACTTCTTCAACTACTCTCCTCTCCATGAGCTTCCAACATGCAGCGAGGTGGCATGAACCATCTCTGGATTTAAGCTGAATTCAGAGTCCTATCACAAGCTTGTGGTTGTATTGAGGAACGTAGCACCCAGTAGACCTGCAGTTCTGGATCTCCTCCAGTGACATCAATACACCTGTCAATTCTCCTTTGCCACCACCACAACTTTGGAAACCAATCCAGCGAGAGCCTGGGGCACTGAAACCATGAACCATTCCACTATAAGTCCATGACTATCTTGCAAAGTCAAGGAACTTTTGCTATTTGTCACAGTTACCAGACCACCGGACCCAACACATGTTATAACTTCCCTATTCAGTTCCAGTCATGCATGAATCCCTCAAGACTGAAGAGTCATCTCGCCTGGGGCCACTATCACACAGCTCGGAGCGTGGACATAAGAATGGCACTTCCTTCACGTGAGATCACTACCACCTCAGTCGGAGCTATCAGAGAACAGGAAACGTAACGCCCACTATGATAATCCTAGTCACATAAGTCGCTCGTGACGTGTTACCTCGAATATCATTGGAGTCAGCTTATTGACACACGCATACAGCAACTCCTTGGGCATGTAACCAATCAGACACCAAGGACATAGTAGCGTTCAACCACCCACCATTATCATCCCGCAATCGGCTCCGAACCCAGAGAGTGCGCAATTACCGCATGTCAACGTTGAGCTCAGATGATAACAGAGACAGGTCATCATCCTCTCTTAGGAATGGCATTCCAGCCACCCACCCAAGGGACCGCCTCAGGTAAGCCAAGGAGACCCTTCGATGGACGACCCTCAGCACACTCCGACACTCTCCCGCATTGACCGGGAATGACCCCGTTTTCCCTCCTTCATCATAGATGGGTCCTAAAGAGCTTCCAATCCCCTTATCTGTGGGCTGCCTGGACGAAGCAGCTGACAGGAAGTAATTCACACGGAGTGAGTTTTTCAGTTTATGGGTTTTCACATGGCATTCACAGACGGCTTCACGAATGCAGACCTTAAGACTACTGCTCCATCCGTGAACTGTCTTGAACTGTCTACTGTCTCGTTAATTACATACTGTTTGAATGTCAATTTCAATCTGACACATGTATCTATCAATTTATGACTATGCAATTACCTTTGAAACCTTTCGACCCTTTAGACTGTTAACCCTTAATCTTTTGAAGACGTTTCAAGACCCCCAGTCCACAAGATCCTAAAGATCCTGTAAGCACTCTTTAGACAGCTTGATGTCCCTGGTGGGTCGAGGTGTTCACGATAAACCTCAACGCAATTATGATTATGACTTTCAATCCGTATGACAGCTCTCCCGCATCAGAAGTAAACCGATCACCGGGTTCTGGCAGAAACATCGCTGGTTGTAATATCTAAATTGTGATTTTAGGTTTCCATGCGAACGACCCACCTTTTGTCCACTCCAAGGTGGTGGAGATTTATAAATTTCTTCATCAATATAATATAAATATTTAGATCATTACAAAGTGTTTTGTATCCATCCTTTCTCGCTAGCAGATTCGTCTGCATTGTTTCACCTGAGAACGGAAATCAATTAGTTTCACGAGCGTTTGATGTAATTGTGCGAATCTGGAAGCCGTGAAACTCAACTCAGGTCCCTATAGAACAGATTATTCGGTAGTGTGTGTTTCTATTAGGTCCCGTCCCAGTCAATGGAATTTAAATGTTCTTTGTGCGCTGCAGATTTATTTGATAGTTAGATTTTCTTTTAACATTTGTACACCCCTATCACAACAAACCTTCGCTCCATCCTGAGCGCCATACTACGCTCGCGCATTCTTCGCCACTCGTCCAGCACGCACGCGTGGCGGAGCCTTTAACATAGCATGGCGTCCCTCCTAGCAATCAGCAGGACGGGCGTCTCCCGCCCTGGTTTCCGATCGCAGCACCATTCGCCATTAGCCGTGGCAGCAGGTGAAGAGGGAGCGGACCACAAACGCCTCCGCTCGCGGAATCCGCCCAGAGGGGTTGGAGTTGCCCCGCTACACAGGCATGTCCAAGGAGGACAGGCCAGGAATCGCCCGATGGGTCCGACACCAATCGGAGGCGAGTGGTCGGAGAGAGCCCCTCCCTCCGAAAGAAGTGTGTGGTTGTCGGACGAGCTGTTGAGGGAGGATTGCGCCCGTCTGCTCTCATCTCCTGCACTGAATCTAGTCTCATCTTGAGGCTGGTCTGGTCGCATCTCGGAGCTGATCTTGTCGCACGCTGGGTCTGGTCTCATTCTCGAGCGTGGTCTCATCCATGGTTCGCTCGTCTCAGCAAAACCGCCGAGGAGGAGGTCCATATTCCTTTTGTATTTTGTGTGTGCGTGTGTTGTGTTGTCTGGCCCTGTCTTAAGTAGCAACTTAGCCAAGGCTTTTTGCTGACACTATTGCATTCTTTACTAGATCGGTTAACTCTGCCCTTTATTGTTCTTCCCCACCTATTGTAAATAAATACCGCCTAGATGAATGTTTCGCGTTCTTTGTCCTTTCCTTTCATTGGTTCTAGCTACGTGCGTGTGTGGTGATAAAAAGCCATTGCTGCTCGTTGACTTACATTTAGGTCGGCCGGCTCTGTGTAACTATCTGTCGTTATTGCCGAATCGATCCGTCCCCGACTCGCATCCGGACAGAGTCAAGTCGAGGGTGTTTCCCGGTAGCTTGAACAGCGTAGTACTTAAGTAAATTGGAGTGGAGTTAGACAAGTGGAACCGACTCACTCCGCAAAATGAATGGCGACCACGGCACTGTAAGGGACCCGGCCTTTCGGAGTTGATCCGAGGAGCACCGATCGATTCGGGGTGTTCGTGACCGACTTACTCTCAACTAGAGCTTGCTTGCAGCCATACCCGGCCACAACAAATATTAAGCAAATAAATAAATAAAAAAACATGCCAGATTGATCTCAGATTTTTTTTCAAAAAAGGAAGAGCCCTTTTTGGTTTATTTATTTATTTTCTCGAATTTCGCAACGCAATGGAAACTCATTTCAAATGAAGCTTTCACTCATGAAAATGATTCGTCGTGTTCACGCAATTGTCCAATTCTACATTCTCGTGCAATTCGCTAGTTTTGAAACGATTCGTACTTGTGCCATATTCATTCACCGGAAGCGATCACAGAATATTTACGGCACGGCTGTGATGGAACGGTCACGTACGCAGATCATTATTTCACACGTTCCGCAATGAACGCAAAGTGGCAGTCACTCTC
Source organism: Eptatretus atami (assembly GCA_035128595.1). Classification (NCBI taxonomy): domain Eukaryota; kingdom Metazoa; phylum Chordata; class Myxini; order Myxiniformes; family Myxinidae; genus Eptatretus; species Eptatretus atami. Next base: position 194,459,550 of record CM068952.1, read on the forward strand.
GGCGCTGCGCCTCGGTAGACGATTAAAACTCGGGTCGAGACGACACTGGAAAATGATCGATTCAAAAGAACCAGAGCACCCGCTCCCTACGGGGAGCCGTCAGAAGGGTCATTATTATATTTGCCTATTTCACTCCAAGGCTCCCAGGATTACACACCCAAAAAATGGTTGATCGTTCAGGTCGTTTTTCGGTACCTGGAACAGACAGACGGACAGACGGTGATTAATCAAGCGGTGCAAGAGCGTACACGCAAATTTTTAAGTGGTCAAACTGCATCAACATTTGGGTACGCTCCTTCCTTACGTTCTGTCAAAATGAAGAAGAAGAAGACCTTAGAACCACCATTTTTCGTTTGTTCGTTTCGAGTTGTTGTTGATTAGTTGCATCAGACAGTATCTCACCCAGCGTTGGGGAGTAACTATCAGTCCACCACCGGGCAATTTTTAAGCGGTGCACCGCTCACCGCCAGCTTCTCTTCGAATGGAGGCGATATGTATCCCGCCCCGAGGGGGAGCGGCGGACTTTTTAATCGTCGGCTTTGTTTGCTCGTGGGGTTGGTTATGTCTGTCGTCTCTTCTGTCGTCTGTCTGTAGCAACTTCGAAAAACGGCTTTAGCAAACACTATCAATTTAATCACGGCATGACCTCGACCCATTAACATCTCTCTCTTGTCCGAGCCGCGGTTACGGGTCTCGGGATCGAGATCCTCGGAGCTCTCTGTGCCCGGGCCGAGCCCCCGACCGTGAGGGGTCGACTGTGTTCTTTGTCCGCACGAACGTTCA
>CM068952.1:194507488-194525920 GCA_035128595.1 Eptatretus atami
CGTACAGAACAGAATGCATGTCCATTTACTGAGGTTAGATGGGGTAAATATCGCGAGTGCTTGGGAAAATGGCGAGATTTACCCGGGAAAGTGGTGACATCGCCCGGTCGCGTTATCACAGCCATGCTGGCATTGGCTTCACCAATATTCCACCGAGTGCTGGTTACCATCCGACGTGCTACAGACGGTTCACCGATAAAAAAGAGACAGCTTGCGAGTAAGAAACGATGCTTGCACGCTTTTGAGGGAGCTACTGAAGTATCTGCAGTGGATGCTTCTGTTCAAAAGCCTGGTGTGCTGTCATCACCAAAGAAGAGTCTGCGATCAGATCGCATTGCCAATCTATTCACAAGGCATATCCTCCCACGTATTTGCATCATTTGCAAGAGAGTCACGTTACTTAACGCGATCCATGGGCCAAAGCGTGATAAACTAGTTAAAGCTGAAACACTCACAGCAGGTACGTACCTAGCTATTTGTTATGAGTAAATAAATTTGATCATTTTGATTGCATTCTGTCTGTGTACGACAAGTTTGTTGAAGAGCAAAGGAAGTTTCATCCCACCTTCGATTTCTGGACATCAAATAGGAGATGGTGACTATATTGCTCCTTTTCATCGAGCCCCTCGGAATCCAACTGGGAGCTCCATCTCGCTGCAACCAATCTATGTTGCCATGGTTTTTTTCGTACGATCGAGTACATTATTCCGATATTTGACGGCTATTGGTGAAATGATTGGCCTTCGGAGACCCATCCTCAGTGCTATGCCGAACTTCGTGAACGTGTCAGTGGACAGTCCAACGACAAGCCCAACATGGTTTTGCCTCTATAGCTTGCGACCAGGCTATCGAGCAGACTGTCAACCGTGATTCGAAACATCAACAGGAATCACCAACTTCAGCCTGAATAGAGCAGCCGTCACGCTGGATCCTTTCACAGATGAATGTGCGGCTATAACCGCACAATGTCAGACCCTAGCGGGTAGTCATTTGAATCACGTCGTCGAAGGATTGGATACAGCTCGTACAATAAGGATGAGAGACACATACAGAACCTCAGTCTACCACCACCTCAATGATGGATCCTTTCGATCCGAAAGCTGACTTGGTAAGCATTAGTTCTGGGATCATTGCAAGCCCCACTGTGAAGCATATCTCCTCAATGCTATGAAACCGGTGAGCATTTACTCTGCGTTTTTATGGAATCCCGCTTGTTGACGAACACTCGATTCTACTCATCCTCAAGGCTCAGAAGCTCAAACTTTCACTGCACAAGTGAAAGTACTTCGAGGGTAACATCTAAGAAGAAATTACCTGAAAGCTGATCGTAATTTGTTCGCACGACTGCTGATCATTGGTCAAGACGCGGCAACTCGACATGCGAGAGGTACTTTCATATTCGCTAAGTCCTGTCTCACTTCCCCTTGCCAGTGCGATGGTAGCTTGCAACACCAATAAATCCGCGTTGATGGATTTGATGGAGCGTAGGGTAGACAAGTCCTTGCTCTTTCAATGCTCACACCCTGCTGTTATAGTCGATGGCATGGCTGTGATTCAGGGACTTGTCCGTAACCGGAGACATTTCTCAACCTGGCTCTAAATATCCAAGCTGCCCTCATAAAATAATGGTGAGTTTTGGCAGCTCTAGGATAGATTTTGTGTGATCGATACCTGACATCTCAATCAAAAATGCTGAGCATTCTCGACGAAGTACCAGGTACTTAAGTGTAACTAGATTGTTGTACGGCCCCGATCAAAAGTCCCAAGTCAGTGAAGAGTTTCTCGCCAGTGGTAGAATAAAGAGCACTGATTGATTTTCTCTTCACCACTTGGCGTCAACCAGTCTGCCTAACCTAGGGCGCGATTACAGCATTTATGTGACACATTCTGACAGTGTCACTGCTGAAAGCGATATCAGGTGAGGTATGTTGTACAGTTAGTGGATGAGTTGCAGTGCGATCACGAGGAGCGGACTTCCGCCTCATGCTCCATGCAAAGCACGCCGGTTCCAGCTACCGTGATATTGTCATTCCAGTCCCGATACTGACGTCGCAGTGATCGCTGTTGCACTCGTGCGCAAATACAGGCGAATTTGTTTTTTTCAAACTGGCGTGAAAAATCGCGCCCGTGTGATTGACATCGGACGCATCAGAAGTAACTTGGGGAGGAATTGTCTCAGGCTCTCATTGGATTTCACATCCTGACCGAGACTGCGACTCGACATTGTTTTTATGGTAAAGGAAAAAAAGAAGACTTTCAGCCATGGCAAAACGAGACTTTCGTGCGAGGCTGTGCGAGGCTGGGGTCGCGATTTCGATATAGCAGAAACCGTGACTTCATTGTGAGGTTCGTTTGTGCTATTTATGGTCAAGAGTCGGCAGCGGATGTGAAGACACAAGTACAGAGTATTTTGTTTGGCTTCGTTTTTAATGACAGATGCAAAACACACCATAAAGGCGACTTCTCCTGGGATTTTGCTCGGGACGTCACTAAGTTAAGTCCGACGTGGAAGCTGCCATGACAGTACAAGTAGTACCCTTGTTTACAAAAATACGGCTGCTGATTGGTTACAGCTGATATTGCTACGCCAGCTGGCCGGCCGACTTCTCGGCCAACGTACGCAGTTAATCGCCGATTACACTTTGAAAAATAGTGCGTGTAACTTCTAATTAATGCTCAGACTTGGGCGTTGTTCACATGGAGAACTTTTTACACGTTACAGAAAATATAATTTAGACCATATTGTGAGTGAAAATAAGTCGCACCCTTTTCACGGAACGAAACGGAACGATAGCGGCGGACAGCCTACGGCCTATATCCTGAGTTTGGAGTTTGTAAATTTAAAGGTTGTGGCCATGCATCGAGAGAGATAGAGATAGAGATATTTGTTTGGCTTTTAAAAAATCTTTTATAGGTTTTGATGGAGATGTAGAGGTCTGTGCCGTTTCAAAGGAGTAGGAGTTGGGGACATTGATGGAAGGTTAAATGATGTCGTATCGGGTCCCGGCGGGAAGACTCTGGTTGTGTTGCATCTCGGAGCAAAAAAAATGTATGGAAAGTTTACTCGGAGGTTTTTGAAAAATTGGTATAAGCGATAGGGTAAACGGCTGAAAGCAAAGTGTTGCGAGTTAATGTTTTCTGGGATTCTCCCAAGATTAAGAAATGAAATAGAAATTATGAGCAGAGCGATAGATGTCAACCAATAGCTGGAAGCATTGTTGAGGGAGGAGGAAGGTTTTGCATTGAAGAAGCAGTGGGAATTATTTTGGGGGAAAAGGAAGTGTTTCCAGGATGATGCCATGTACTATCTATATATTACTAAAACTCTCATCTTGTATATATATGTATGTATGTTCCCGAAATACAGCCAAAACGGTACACGATAGCGCAAAATTTTTCGACCCACCTTACCATTCTCCTGCGGTGTGCAGTATCAAGTTTCGTTCAAATCGGGTAACGAAAAAATTATTAAAAAATCAATTGCCGATTCAGTCAAGTACTCTTCGGGAGAATTTGATCAACTAGTACGTGCCCGTACGTGCGTGGCCGTACGTGCCAAAAAAAAAAAATTAAAACCGCGAGCCAGAAACAACAACCGCACAGGCCGTTCCTTCGCTCTCGCGTGCCCGTACGTGTGTGGCCATACGTGCAAACCAAAAAAAAAACCTTTCAAACAACTACACAGGCCGTTCCTTTGCTCTCGTCAACGACGACTGAATTGGGGCATTGTGTTTATCTATAAATGCGGATAAGAAATCGAGAAATTATTAGAATACAGTAAGAACTATCCGGAAGTGCTGCGTGCCCGTACGGAATGTTCACATGCATTGCACGAATTATCGCTTGCATTGACGTAACAACTGCTGTGATACTTACACACACAGAGTTAATTAAAATCCTAATTTAAATCAAGTTTACCTCCCTGTCTTTGCTTGCCATGACATTCGCTGCCATTGACCATTGCCACTCCTACGCCACGGTAACTAAGCACCGATCCCCATCGTAATCGGCACGGCCATGACGTCATCGTCGGCGAGCCGCGCACCGGCCTACGCAGCCACGCCCTACGCAGCAACGTGTCTTGTCATTGGTTTGGTAAATAATGGCGCAGCAACGTGTCTTGTCATTGGGTTGGTAAATAAATGTTCGCAGCAACGTGTCTTGTCATTGGTTGGTAAATAAATGCCGCAGCACGTGTCTTGTCATTGTTTGTAAATAAATGCCATGACTTGGAAGCACTGTTCCGATTAATATCAAAACCTTGAAAAGGCACATACTCAGGTCCCCCGCAATATAGCTGGCAAGTTTCAATTAGATCGGACCAGTGGTTGTTCGAGAAACAGCGGTCTCACACACACACACACACACACACACACACACCACACACACACACACACACACACACACACACGCAGAGATTGCTGGAATTATAGATAGACTAGTGCATGCCCGTAGGTGCTTCCGTAGGTGTGTGCGCGTAGGTGCAAACAAAACAAAACAAAAAACTTTCAAACCGCATGCCAGAAGCAACCACACAGGCCGTTCCTTCGCTCTCACGTGCCCGTACGTGCTCCTGCTCAACGCGTGCCTGTACTAACATGAAGTTGCTCTCGGAAGAAATCTGTATCATCGTATCGAGCAAGGTTGCGATTCTCACGGTGAGCCTGCTCTAGTCTCGCACGGTGTACGTCCTGATGGTGCAGGGCATCCCTTACTTGCCGGTCTTCTCCGTGGTGAGGGATTTCTTCTGCACGACGCCTTGCCTCGCGTTCAGTGTTGTCTGCCAAGCGAGCAGTTCGTTCTTCATCCGTTTCAGCTGCACGACACCTTGTCACGCACGCGCCGCGTGTCAAGCGAGCAGCTCGTTCTTCATCCGTTTCCTCTGCACGGCACCTTGCCTCGCGTTCAGTGTTGTCTGCCAAGCGAGCAGTTCGTTCTTCATCCGTTTCAGCTGCACGACACCTTGTCACGCGCGTAGCGTCGCGTGTCAAGCGAGCAGCTCGTTCTTCATCCGTTTCCTCTGCACGGCGCCTTGCCTCACGTTCAGTGTTGTCTGCCAAGCGAGCAGTTCGTTCTTCATCCGTTTCAGCTGCACGATGCCTTGCCTCGCGTCAGTGTTGTCTGCCAAGCGAGCAGTTCGTTCTTCATCCGTTTCTTGCACGACGCCTTGCCTCGCGTTCAGTGTTGTCTGCCAAGCGAGCAGTTCGTTCTTCATCCGTTTCTTCTGCACGACGTCTTGCCTCGCGTTCAGTGTTGTCTGCCAAGCGAGCAGTTCCGTTCTTCATCCGTTTCTTTGCACGGCGCCTGCCTCGCGTTCAGTGTGTCTTGCCAAGCGAGCAGTTCGTTCTTCATCCGTTTCTTCTGCACGGCGGCTTGCCTCGCGTTCAGTGTTGTCTGCCAAGCGAGCAGTTCGTTCTTCATCCGTTTCTTCTGCACGACGCCTTGCCTCGCTGTCAGTGTTGTCTGCCAAGCGAGCAGTTCGTTCTTCATCCGTTTCTTCTGCACGACGCCTTGCCTCGCGTTCAGTGTTGTCTCAAGCGAGCAGTTCGTTCTTCATCCGTTGAGCTGCATGATGCCTGTCATGCGCGTTGCGTTCGTGTCAACGAGCAGCTCGTGCTTCGTCAGATTCCATTGCGCGTGCACGACGCGCAGCTTCGTTCCTTAGCTGTCGTAAACGACGATTGGATTGGGGCATTGTGTTTAATAAAATCGAGAAAGTACAGAAATCGAGAAAGAAAGAACACAATAAGTCGATAAATCAAGAAAAAAATCGAGAAAGAATACAGTAATCGTCACTGACTGATTGGGGTATTGGGTTTAAGAAAATCGAGAAAGAAATCGAGAAAGAAAGAATACAGTATCGTCACTATCCGGAAGTGAAGTCCTCACTGTCCGGAAGTTCGCATATGGCAGTTACGATTATTCGCAATTTATCTTAATGGCAATTATTCAATTAGCGCCAACGTATTTTGCCTTTTCCAATGTCATCGCAAGGAAAAACACAAAGAGAAGAGGAAAGAGAGAAAAAAAAACGTGCAAAAAATAATTTACTCCTGTTCGGAGCATACCAGCACTCTGATGTTCCCGAAATTTATACACCGTCTAATATGAAAACGATCATTAACTTGGCCATTGTGTTCATCTATAAATGCGCATAACTAATCGAGAAATTATTAGAATACACGAAAAAAAAACGTGCAAAAAAATAATTTACTTCCTGGTTCGGAGCATACCAGCTCTGATGTTCCCGAATTTATACACCGTCTAATATGAAAACGATCATAACTTGGGCCATGTGCTTATCTATAAATGCACATAAGAAATCGAGAAATATTAGAATACACGAAGTCATCACTCTCCGGAAGCCTACTTGTTAACCCGTAATGGGGAACGCGGCTGAGGTTCCCTTCCCATCGGCCACGCCCACGCAACAACGTGTCTTGCCATTGGTTTGGTAAATAAATGGCCATAACTTGGAGGCACTTGTCCGATTAATATCAAACCTTGAAAAGGCACATCCTCAGGTCCCCAGCAATATACCTGGCAAGTTTCAATTAGATCGGACCGAGGTTGTCGAGAAACAGCGGTCACACACACACACACCACACACACACACAACACACACACACACACACACACACAACACCTGGAATTATAGAAGATGAGTCCTGCTCAACGCGTGCCTGTACACAACATGAAGTTCCTCTCGGAAGAAATCGTACCATCGTATCGAGCAAGGTTGCGATTCTCATGGTGAGCCTGCTCTAATCTCGCACGGTGTACGTCTTGATGGTGCAGGGCATCCCTTACTTGCCGGTCTTCTTGCTGGTGAGGGATTTCTTCTGCACGACGCCTTGCCTTGCGTTCAGTGTTGTCTGCAAGCGAGCAGCTCGTTCTTCATCCATTTCTTCTGCATGACGCCTTGCCCTCGCATTCAGTGTTGTCTGCCAAGCGAGCAGCTCGTTCTTCATCCGTTCTTCTGCATGACGCCTTGCCTCATGTCCAGTGTTGTCTGCCAAGCGAGCAGCTCGTTCTTCACACGTTTCAGCTGCACGACGCCTTGTCATGCGCGTAGCGTCGCGTGTCAAGCGAGCAGCTCGTTTCTCTCCGTTTCAGCAGCACGACGCCTTGCCTCAGGTCCAGTGTTGTCTGCCAAGCAGCAGCTCGTTCTTCATCCGTTTCTTCTGCACGACACTTTGCCTCGCCTCCAGTGTTGTCTGCCAAGCGAGCAGCTCGTTCTTCATCCGTTTCTTCTGCACGACGCCTTGCCTCGCGTCCAGTGTTGTCTGCCAAGCGAGCAGCTCGTTCTTCATCCGTTTCAGCTGCACGACGCCTTGTCACGCGCGTAGCGTCGCGTGTCAAGCTAGCAGCTTGTTCTTCATCCGTTTCACTGCACGACGCCTTGTCACGTGCGTAGCGTCGCGTGTCAAGCGAGCAGCTCGTGCTTCGTCAGATTCCATTGCGCGTGCACGACGGCAGCTTCGTTCCTTCGCTCTCGTAAACGACGACTGGATTGGGGCATTGTGTTTATCTCTATAATTATCGCGAAAATAAAGAAATCGAGAAAGTATAGAAATCGAGAAAGAAAAGAATACAGTAAGTCGAGAAATCGAGAAAGAATGCAGTAAGTCGTCACTATCCAGAAGTCTGGAAGTTAAGCCTCACTGTCCGGAAGTTCGCATATCGCAGTTACGATTATTCGCAATTTAGTTTTAATGGCCAATTATTCAATGAGCGCCAACATATTTTGCCTTTTCGCAATGTCATCGCAAGGAAAAACACAAGAGAAGAAGCCGTGGCCGTACGTGCAAAAAAAAAAAAATTCAAACTGTGCCAGAAAAAAAAACACAGGCCACGCCTACGCACACCGTGTCCTGTTATTGTTTGGTAAATAAATGGCCATAACTTGGGAAGCACTTGTCCGATTAATATCAAACCTTGAAAAGGCACACACTCGGTCCCAGCAATATACCTGGCAAGTTTCAATTAGATCGGACCATGGTTGTCGAGAAACAGCGGTCACACACAGCCACACACAGCCACACACAGACACACACAGCCACACACAGCCACACACAGCCACACACAGCCACACACAGACACACACAGACACACACACAGACACACACACAGACACAGACACAGACAGACACACACACAGACACAGACACACACACAGACACAGACACACACAACACACAGACACAGACACACACACCACAGACACACACACAGACACACACACAGACACACACACAGACACACACACAGACACCACTGCTGGATAATATATAGATGTAAACAACCTCAGCGGTATAGTTTGCTGGAGCTATCTTTTTCTTTTTTTTGAATGATTTTTATCAACCGCTGTCACAATGGGAACCCAATGGATTCACGGGTCATCTAGTCTACTATAAATGGATGAGTTGTGTGTGAGTGTGTGAGGCATGCTTTTTGTGTCTATTAATTACATACTGTATTAATTGATGTCACACGATTGGAACGTACCTTTTGACCCTTTAGACTGCTGAAACCCCTTTGACCTTTTTAGACCTCAAGGACCGAAAAGACCCACAAGACACCTCAGACCCTGCAGACCAGTGATCTTCACTCTTGTTTTAGAGGGGGGCCACTTTTGCCAATAACACATCAGAGTGATAGCCGCCGCATCGCCTGCAGGACTCGTAATGGCTGCTATTCGGCCCCGCCTCCACATACTCTTCTTCATTGTGGTTAACTGAGCTGCAAGCAGAATTGTTTATATACTGCAACCATATCCTGATGTAGTTGTATTGCTTTTATGCTTCGCGTTGTGAAACTCGTTTGAAACCATTGGGTCAATTTGATAGCATTTATGGCTGATTATGATTGGGTGTGTTCACATTTGTGTATTATCGGCCACACTTTAGGCCACCAGGGGCCGCCAGTAACTCGTGCGCCGTGCAATGAAGAACATGGCTGTCGACCCTTTAGTGTGTGTGTGTGTGTGTGTGTGTGTGTGTAATGTGTTTTTCTGGAGTGTTCTGGTGTGGGATTTTATTTCACACAAATGATCGTCATGACCTCTTGGGTTTATGAGGCTAATTAACGACAAAAAAAATCTGTTAGAATTCCCACGCTTTAAATGTATGCCATGTTAAGGTATATAAAGCAGCTTAATACGTCATCCTACCATGCCATTCTTATTGCAAAATGAATAACAATAACATTGTAACAAAACATATAAATATTAATTAATACTAATAATATTTATCACCATAATAGGAATGGTAGCATCACGTGGCAATAATAATAACACACATAATCCTTGCGCTGGCCCAAGCACAGCAGGTGGGTATGCAACAAGGCTGAAGACCAATAAAAATTTGGTTCAACAGGCCCATGAGCATGTTAAATAGAAAGGGGGCAGCAAGGTTTGCAGTGGGAATTGAGGAAGGAATTCAGGTCAGCGGAGGGTGGAGAAGCTATTAAAGAAGGAACGGATGATGTAATTGTGATGAGTAAGGGCAGGCAGGAAAATAGAATTTCAGGATGGGAAAAGTTAAACATATTCTATACCAATGACAAGTTCAAATAATAAGATGGAAGAGCTTGAAGCCAAAGTAGATAGTGAGGAGTACGATAGAGTTGCAGTGAGTGAGACATGATTTAAGGAGGAGAGTAACTGGAGAACAGGATTGGAAAGCTACAAGGTGTATCGGTGTGATATGAAGGAGAGAACAGGAGGAGGAGTAGCAATCTGGGTAAATGACAGCATTGCTTAAAGAGAAATGGGTAGAGATTAGAGATTGTAAAAAAACAGTAAGATACTGATAGGATGCTTTTATCGGGCTTTGGGTATGGAGGAAGAAGGAGTACATGAAGAATTCAAAAGGGCATGTGGTAAGGGAAGAGTATTGATTATGGGGGATATTGAACTTGCCAGGGATAGATTGGGTTCAGGAACAGGAAAGGGCAGAGCAGATGAGGATTTCCTCGTTTTAGTCCAGGATTGCTTTTTAACCCAGTTTGTAGATAAGCCCGGGGGGGGGGGTGTGCAGTGTTAGACCTCCTTTTAAGTAACGATCCCAATATGGTGGAGGTAAGGGAGAATTTAGGATCAAGTGACCATAACATCCTGTGTGCAAGGATTCTGTTCAAGGTTAGAGTTCAGGATAGGAGAATATGGCTTTTAGATTTCAGGAAGGTAAGCCTTGAGGGTATGAGGAGAGAATTGGGTGATGTATATTGAGAGAAGCTAACAACAGGACAATCAGCAGCAGAGAAATGAGAAACCTTCAAGGACCAAATGTGTCGAGTGCAGAGTAAGTACATCCAATGAGGTGTAAAACTAGAAGTAGAAAGAGACCAGGGTGGTTGAGCAGTGATTAAGGAACGCTATTAAGGAGAAGCAGAAGGAATTTATTCAGTTTAAAATAGCAGGACTGGAGTTAGATTTATATCACTATCGGAGTAAAACAGAGACAAGTGAAGAAAATAACTCGGCAAGCCAAAAGAGAGTATGAGAAGGACATGGCTAAGAATATTCAACATAATAGCAAGGCTTTCTTTAAGTACATCAGGGGAAAAGAACAGGTTAGGACCAGTGTGGGCCCATTGAGGAATAGCACCGGGAGAGTGGTTAGTGAGGAAAGTGAGATGGCAGGCTTATTAAACAGGTATTTTGCTTCAACTTTTACACAAGAACAGTTAAGAGAATTTCCAATAGCTGAGAGTATCTATCCAGGAGGTGAGGAAGGGCTTTTACAGAAGATTCAGGTTGGAGTGGAGGAAGTAAAGGAACAGCTCGGTAATCTATGAGAAGATTCGGCTCCGGATCCAGATAATATGCACCTTTACCTATCGTTCGTTGACTTTGAAAAGGTATTCGGCAATGTGGAAGATACCGAGACTGAATGGAGTGTCGGATGAATTTGTATACGGATGAGAAAGAGTACAGACAATGGATACAAATTCAGTAAAATTTACAACAATTGTCATCTCAATATGAGGTTACTACACAGGAATCGGACAACGTTGCATGTCGTCTACATTACTGTTTTAGTGGTGTTGGAGTGGATATTGTGGAAAACAACTGAGCAGAGAAGGAACATGATAACTTGGAAGAATCAATTTGAACAGCTGGAGGAATTGTGCTTTGCAGATGATATCGACCTGGTGTCATAGTCCTTACTTAGCATGCGGAAGAAAGGAAATAGGCTACAGGAGTAGACAGCACAAATCTGGCTGAAAATTAACATGGCCAAAACAGAAAGCACGAGCATGCACGCCACACACAAACAACAACTTAATGTGCAACAAATCACCATTCACAAAGGTTGACAAGTTTACATATCCACGGTTACCGTAACAGGACGGCGAGATGCAGGATACAAAAGGCAAGCGATGTGTTCATTTGAATAAGGTAATGTCGAAGTCAAAGACTCATAACACTAAACCTAAGCTGAGGATCTTTGACAGTCATGTGAAGTTGGTTCTCCTCTTTTGTTGTGAATCTTGGGAAAATCACCAAATAAATAACGTGCAAACTGGAGTATTTCATCTTCAGCAGGCAGCCATAAGAAAAATCTTGAGAATCTTCTGGCCTGACATAGTAAGAAAGAGAATCAACAGTTAACAGGGAGGGAAAAACATCAAAGAAGAAATTAAAATTAGGAGGTGGAGATGGATTGGTCACATGTTGCATATGGGGGATCAAGGTAATTGTACTGAAAAGAGCAATTATGCTGGGCACTTGACAGGAGGTGAAGGGTTGGATGGCCGAGAGAGACCTGGCGGCATGCCGGCAAGAAGGAAATGAAGGTCTCCGAAAATATAATCGGAACACGGGCCTAAGATGGACCGAAAGCGGTGAAAGATCATTCAAAACTCCACATGACAGGCAGCGTTATTGGATATTAAGCAAGCAAGCAAGTGTATGGTCAAGTTTTACAGGAAGATATTTTGGCTTATGTCAAGGTTTTGCCAGAGAGCTTCACACTGAGTGTTTTGGTTGCCTTAAAGTGATTTAGGTGGAAGGCAGAGTTGTCTAATGTGTTGGCATTTGGTTTGGTTCTCATCGCCATGATTTGAAGCACTTCTCCATGATCTTGAGAACTTCAAGGATCATACCTGCATCTTCGAACCTTGGCGTCGAAATTACCAGAGAGATGCCGACGCAGTAAATGTATTAAGATGTTGGTGGAATATTGCGAGCGTAAAGGTTGACTGCCATCAGGCAGAGGCGTTAGAACAGATCCTTGTGAAAGGCCGTTCTTCAGTGTTTTCATTTTGTGAGATTTTTTTCCAAAAGGCCGCCAAAATTGTGAGACACTTCTTCTGCTGAGATTTCGCCCGTGCCATTTTGTTCTCCTCCTGTTACTGGACTTTTGACACGTGGAAGAGGGACCAATCAAAGCTCACCCTCTTAGTTTTCGTGGCAGACCCCATGACAGCCAGTTCTTTGGCATCATTTGGTGTGGCTTGGTACATCGTAGCCGTGGGACCTTTCCACGACTGTCCATTTGCGTAGCGTTGGAAGAAATTAGTTGGTGCGTCCTCGGCTTAATTTCTTGTTCCCTTGTTCTTTGTCTTCCCCATAGCACAGAAGGGACAATTTAAAAATAGCAACAGTCACCTATTGTTTTCAATATCTCTGTGCAGGTTCCTGATAGAAAATGGACTTGTCAAGAACTCGGGGCAATGTCAGTCCCATCCCGGACTGGTTGGCGAGTCAGGGTTTGACAGAGGAGGTGCTCCAAGCCGCTGTTACAGCGTTGGGGACCGAGATCCTCGGGGCGCTCTGTGCCCGTGCCGAGCCTGCTCCGGTGAGGGTTCGACTTTGTTATTTGGCCGCGCAAAAGTTCACCTCCACCATGTATGCTGAGCTCTGCCATTACATGGAGTCGTGCCATGTGCGGCGACAATTGGAACCGACCATTGTGCCCGGATGTGGAAAAGATGCCGATGAGATGGGAGGACCTGCTGCAAAACCCTCTGGAATCCTGATCAAGGCACAAGACAAGGACTTGGTTGATCCTGAGGAGGAGGGAATGAACCCAGAGCATGGTGAGTTGTGGCAACTGCAACCAGTTGATGATGAACTTGATTAAAATCCCATTTTGTAAAAATTCATTCTGAAATCTCAAACTCTCATCACTGAACTATTTACAAGATGCATACCAGTCAACATGTTCTATTTGAAATTAAACAGGGACCGGGGGGTGCTGTTTACTAAATCGACGATAAACTTACTCGTGTTATAATGTGCACCGATGTATAATTTTAAAGGTCTTTCAAGCCCCGTCCAATTGCACGATGGTCCCTGTCTTGATGCGGTAAATCGAAAACATTTGTTTTTTCGAATATTTCATTTGAACTGTGACGTAACTTCTGACCTCCGCCTGACCCCACAACAAAAAGTGACTGATGGAGTTTGATTGTGTAGCTCTTCAAAAATGCCTGCCAAAATTGTGTTGTGGCTCACAATTATATGCAGAGGTAGAAATTATTTCCTACCAATGTGCAGAAAATTATTGGAGAATTTTTCGGCTGGTTGCCTGGTAACCATCTGTACTTTCTATACCAATGACCTGGTAACCATCTGTACTTTGAAAAAATCTATACCAATGCCTGGTAACAGGGGTACTGCATCAGCGGCACAGCCTCACTTCCATAAAATGATGCAACCAGCAGCCACAGGCTGCATATGAAACAACAACCATTGATTTTGACCCTTTTCCTCCATAGTTATGATCAGAACTGCAGTTTTTGCTCAACCAGCCATGCACTCATTTTTAAGTACAGTTTGTGGAAAGTGAATCGGTGATTGGCAAACTCGTTTTTATGGTGCAGGCCACACTGAACCTTCCAAATGTTGTAATCTGCATTCAATCCCCGTTCAGTGTCCGTACTACGGGCAAGGTGCCTCATGCCTGCCAATAATTATCTCATTCAATGTTACTTCTGGCAGTGCTGATGAAGCACATGATCAGTTGTTCAATGATTTGTCCAGCAGACGACCACAGTTATTGGTTTTGTTGTTTGAGACAGACAGAGACGGCAGGGAGTCCACTGTATGCTCTCGAAGGACGGCAGTCGCACACAGGTGATGTTCTCGAAGAAGAAGCTCTCCCAACGGCTCTGCGCTGCCTCCTTTTATAAGCCCCAGGGGAAGGATGGGGCGAGGACCGGAAAGCGACACACTGTGGCCCAAATGCCACTCCTCTATTGGGCCACAGTGGCTCGAGCCATGCCCCGCCAGGCTCCGGGACCGGAAATCGGCTCAGATGCCCACCAGCTTCAGCACGGCTCAAAGCTCCTGACTTAGCATGGCGAGCACGCACCTCAAGCTGGAACCCCTGCCCCGAACGTGCACTGAGTGTAGTTTGTATGTAGGACAGTAGCGGACTTTCTCCGCCACGCATGGGCTCCTTCACGGGCCACAATGCACATTCGGGACCCTAACTAAATCCCTGGATCGCCCTTCCTGCGACCCCTCCTCATTGCTTACGGCCTTGCCGTGGTCTGATGACTGGATGGGGGCTGTAATAATTCTGGACGTTCACCCGGGATGTTCCCGGTGAGATGCGGTGGAGAATATAGCGTCTGTAGCATGGTCGAGCATCGCGCGGCACCAAGAACAATGGCCGACGCCGCGCGATGCTCGAAATAGTGGCGAATTGTAGCGCTGCAGAGGTACGAGGGGGTGCGGGACTTTTCCCCATATGCGGGAGGCATTTGTGGTCAAAGTGGTGAGCAAAGTGAGATGCCGGTTCGGCATTGGCGTGCAGATTTGAATGGAAAATGGCGCGCAAATTCCTGAGGAAGGTTGTCTTGTGTGCAACGGGGATGATCCGAGCCACGGGAGGCATCGCGACGTGCCTGCATGCTTGTTTGTGCACTTTGGCTAAAAGGAAAGGGTTAGAGTAGAGGTCAGAGTACGGATCAAAGAGATATTTATTAGACCTAACTACGAGTCCCACACAACGCACTTCATCCCGTGAACCCACAAGACTTGAGGGAAGGACTAACCACACAAATACTAATGAAATAACTGCCTGGGGATCACTGTATGTTGGTTGCCTTTTCCTTAGAGGCATGCAGTTTTGCAGAACCGCGACAGTATAATGATGTAATAATGTGGGCGGAGCCATATCGGTCGACTTCACGACGTCACAGAGTGCCGTTCTCGTTTCACATTGTATCTCGGGTTAAACTGTCGAAGTCTCATGAGTCATTTATTTCGACATTCTTTGCAACTGGTGGATGCTACTTAACCGTGTTCAGACAAATTTGGAATCTGTGTGCCAAAGTGACTAAGTTTTATTTGTGTTGAGCAGTAAAAAACACATTTAACGTTGAGAAACGTGTACTTTACAAAGAGAAATGGTGCCCTGCAAAAGTGACCATCGTTGATTGTGGAGCTTCTTTCGACTTGATCACAGGTGCAAGTTGTTAATATAACAGAACATTGTTATTTTGTGAATAATTTTTATAAATGTGCAATAATTTTATACCCTTAGGTACATTTCCATCATTGTGCATTAGCTACTTGGCTTTATTTCATGAATGTTATATTTAATGCTATACTTTTATTTGGTGCAACACGTGCTGTGAGATGTCTTCTTTATTTTTTTCTTTTCTGCGTGATCTTCACAGTGGAAGAGGAGAAGCTCGTTGGCAAGTTCCCCTGTTCGTTGTGCTCTCACAACCTCACCACTAAGGCTGCTTTAAAGATGCACATGTGGCGGCACCAACCAGTTTCCGGTGATGAGAACTACAAATGTCCTGATTGTGCTTTCATTACATGTTGTAGAAGTGTCTACGAGACGCACACTCGGATCCACTCAAGAAAGAAACCGTACACCTGCAGTGTGTGTGGTAATGGATTCAATGACTTGTTCACGCTTCGGGTACACATGAGAGTGCACACGGGGGAGCGCCCCTACACCTGCAAAGTTTGTGCAAAGAAATTCTCAAACGGATCAGCTTTGAAAACGCACACACGTACCCACACAGGAGAGCGCCCGTACACCTGCAAATATTGTGCCAAGAAGTTCTCACATTCGTCCTCTTTGATAAAACACGTTCGTACCCACACCGGGGAACGCCCATACGTTTGCAAAGTTTGCACGAAAGCATTCTCATGTGCTTCGCATTTGAAAAGTCACGCACACGTCCACACAAGAGAGCGCCTGCACAATTGCAAGGTTTGTGGGAGCAAGTTTTCATTCTCGTCGTCTTTGAAAATTCACGCACATATCCACACGGGCGAGAAACCGTATGCCTGCAGTGTGTGTGGTAAAGGATTCATTCAGTCGTGGCACTGTCGAATGCACATGAGAATTCACACGGGAGAGCGCCCACACAGTTGCAAACTTTGTCCAAAGAAGTTCTCCTATTCTGCCTCGTTATTAAAACACATCCGTATGCACACCGGGGAGCGCTCATACATTTGCAAAGTTTGTAAGAAAGCATTCCCGTGTGCATCGTATTTGAAAAGTCACACACGTGTCCACACAAGGGAGGGCAAGTACACGTGCAAAGTTTGTGGGAGGACGTTTTCATGTTCCTCGGCTTTGAAAACTCACACACGCATCCACACAGGAGAGAAACCATATGCCTGCAGCGTTTGTGGTAAAGGATTTACTCGGCCAAGGCACTGTCAATTGCACATGAGAATTCACACGGGAGAGCGTCCATACAGTTGCAAAGTTTGTGCAATGACATTCTCGGATCCATCACATGTTAGAAGGCATGCATTTCGCCACATGCAAACACGTCCGTACAGTTGCGACGTTTGTACAAAGACATTCGTGTATCCCTCAGAGTTTCGAAGGCATGCTATGACCCACATGCACAAGAAGCCATACACTTGCAGTGTGTGTGGAAAGGGATTTACTCGGTCGGTGTACTGCAAGAAACACATGCACGTTCATGTAGGAGAGCTCCCCTAAGATTGCAAAGTTTGTCCAAAGTCTTTCTCTTGCAAACGTCACATACATATCCACACAGGAGAGCATCTCTCCACTTGCAAAGTTTGTGTGAGACCCACTTGTATCCATCTTCTTTGAAAAAGCACACATGTATCCACAATACCTCCCCTGTGAGCGATCCCGAGCAACGGCGAGCTAGTAAACAAACCAGTGAGGAGAAAGTGAGCAGGCAGATGCACAACCCTGGCTTTTAGCTTCCTGGCACGACTCACTCCGAGTGCCAACGGTGACCCCGGTCAAGCAGCCGAGTCCTTACGACCTCTTGGGGGGGGGGGGGAAGCTAAACGATGACATTCGTAGAAAATGACTAAAGGCATTCCCATGTGCATCGTACACAGACCCCTCGTAGGCCTACGTCTGTGCGGCCACACCGACCAGCCGGAATGTGTGCTGAAAAGGATAATGACTGCACCTTCTCCATTGAGGAAGGGGATCCCTGCCTCGTGATCGGCCAAAACTCCAAACCAAAACTTAAGGTGCCATCTGTTCTACAACCAGCAACGAGACTAAGTTCCAGATCAATCAGAGAGGAATAAGTGAACAGAGCTGGAGCTTTGAGGAGAAGGAAATCGTCCTCCATTGCAAAGTGTATTCTGCACATGAAGCATGGGGGGACTAACGGTAACGGAGAAAGATTCATGAACCAGTTGAAACGAACAAAGTTGGCAGCCAAGGCTGAAAGACAAGTCGAGGCTATCACAGGTTCAGTGAAGAAGGCTGTCAAACAAAGTTTCACAATTTGGTTCATGAATCATGATCTTTTACCAAAAAGGAGGTGGAGATTTTGAGTTCTGCGAGAACTTCTTCCCACCTTCTGCAACTCGCAAATGGAGATAACAACCAACGCTGCAACGAGAAACCATATCGCTGCAATGTTTGTAGTAAAGGATTCAGTCAGTTGTGGAGTTGCCAAGCAGATACAGAAATCCACATGGAAGAGTGCCCATATTGTTGCACAGTTTGCACAAAAACATTTTCAGATCACTCGTATTTAAGAAAGGACACACTCATTCACAAAGGACAGATAGGATATACATTTCACCTGAAAATCCCACAGCACAAACTTTCAAAGAGAAGGAGCAGATTGAGATGGAGCTGCACAACAGATGGAGGGACAGAGGCCGAGTGCTGCCCCACAAGAGGTTGCTGTGCAACAGGATGGGAACTCGGACCATGGCTCAACACCGGAAGCCCAACAGCAGAGCCTTATAACAGAAGTAAATGACGCGGACCTACTCCTGCTGAGAGCAACACCAGCCAGCTAACCCAGACCAGGTCACACTGACTCAGACAGAAGGGACATAAGTAAGAATCTCAGGAAAATTAGGCCAAGCTCCACAAACAGAAACCAAATGCCACCATGGAAACATGAAATTGCAATTTAATGTAGGAAAAGAAAGACTGAGTCAATGGACACTGAATACAAACTCAAAATAGAAATGAAAGCAGGGAGAAC
>CM068952.1:194535428-194555030 GCA_035128595.1 Eptatretus atami
GTTAAGTCTGTTTCTGGTGTATGCTCCCCCTCTATCCTCGCCCTTACCACACTTACCAATGGCCGCACAGCTGAGACGACACGTGTAAGGGCTGAATGACTAAACTCCGTGTTTGCTTCTCAATCTTGTCCCAAACCCATCGCTTTCTGTACCCACCTTGCCCAGTCACACCCAACTGTTCCTGGACTCTCTGTCCTTTTCTCCTGACAAGGTGAAGAGCTTGCTGTCAAACCTCGACTCTGATTCTGCAGCCGGTCCAGACGGCATCAGTCCACACGTCCTAAAAACCTGCTCTGCTGCTCTTGCTCACCCTCTCTCTGTTCTATTCACCCTCTCATTTGCTCAAGGGCATCTGCCATCTGCTTGGAAATCAGCAAACATTACTGCCCTGCATAGAAAAGATGTAAAAACAGATCCCTGCAACTACAGACCAATCAACCTTCTCCAAATCATCAGTAAGGTTATGGAATCCATCATCGCTTCCGGCATTAAATCCTTCCTCTTCTCCAATGGCTTGATTTCCGATCATCAATTTGGATTCAGACCAGGTCACTCTATCCTGGACTTGCTGCTCCTGCTTTGCCAACAACGTGTGGAGGTCCTCAATCCCAGACATGAGATCAGAGGCATATCCCTAGACATATTGCGTGTTTTTGACACGGTCTGGCGCCCCGCCTTGCGCACCAAACTCTTCCTATGGTATCCAAGGCAATCTCTACTCATGACTCGCAGACTTCCTCTCCTGTTGCAGTCAATGTGTGGCCCTCAATGGAATTATCTCATCCCCTCTTCCTGTCCAGGTTGGAGTTCCTCAAGGCAGCGTTATGGGCCCTGTTCTTTTTCTGGTTTTCATCAATGATCTCTCCGACTCTGGAAAATTTTCTTTATCTATTTGCTAATAACTCCACCCTCTGCCAGATCGGCAAGCAGGAGCCTCTTCACTCTGCAGATCTGGATAAAATCACAAGCTGGTCCAACACGTGGAACATGTCTTTCAATCCTGACAAATCTCACACTTCTCACTGTGTCTCTCCGAAACTGTCTGGAACCCCTCTCCCCCCCCCCATCTACTTTCTCAACAATCCTCTTTGAAGAAGTCCTTTCATTCAAACTTTTGGGCCTCATTATCTGAAAGCCACATCTCCGAGCTGGCCTCCAAAGCCAGTCGCCGATGGGCATCCTCCATCGTGCAAAGTCCTTCCTTGGCACACATGAGCTCTGACCACATACAAAGCTTTCATCCACAGCCTGATGGAGTACCGATCTCCCTCTGGGCTGGTGTCCGCTTCTCACCTTTCTCGGCTTCATGCTGTGGAAACCAAGGCATTTAAGATCATTGGTATCTCCTGTGATGAGGCTGAGTCTTTGGATCTCTCATCACCTCTCACCGGAGACAAGTGGGTGTCTTTCTGTCTTCTCCTGTCTCCTCTCCGGCCTCACCTCACCACCCCCCCCCCCCTGCTGTCTGCTATCTGTGCCGCCTATATTTCCGCAGGGCGCTCAAGGTCCGCCAGCAACCCCCTTCTTGTTCAACTACCAAAATCAAGAATCGCTGCTCACCTTCATTGTATCATTCCTCTTTTTTCCTGCCTTTGGAACAAACTCCCACACTCTCTGCAATCCCATTCTTCGCTCCAGTCTTCAAAAATAGCTGTTCACCACCATCTTATCTTCTCCCATCTAAAACCATGATTTTTTCTTCCCCCGTTAATCCACCCCAAAAGCACCTCCTTCATATTCCCTGCTTTCCTTCCTGAAAGTCCCTGTAGTGTCCATCTTGTTTACCCCGTGTACCCTGCCCCATCCCTCTCGCTTCCACAGATCTCATGTTTCTATTCTCCACTGTTTTGTGCTTCCCTCTCCCATTCCTCTTGTCTCTTGCTCCCTTCGTTATATGTTCTGTTTATTCGCTCTTGTATGAGCCTTGATATATATTTATAAATAATAGAAAAATTAAAAAATGAACTTGGGATGAGAATGAGGTGGTGGCATGATCATCCAAGTGCTCAGAACGATGGCCGCAGAATTGGCCGAGTATTGAGAAAACACTCAACACACTAATGAATCCAATCTCAACACAAACACTTAGACAAGCCACAAGAGGTATCTCTAACTCACCTTGCAAAAGATTTCCAAGAATAGGTGCGAGTAGAAATTGCTACACATGAATTGGAAACTTCAATTAATACAGCCCCAATGATTGCAAAGAAGACAAAGGAAAAATCTGCAATATAGTCTCATCAAATATACACCGACAATTGTGAGAGCGACAGAAGAGCACAAAGATTAAACAAAATAGTTGGATAGTTTGGGGATAGACAAAAAAAGGATATGATGGGAGAGGCTAAGAAGAGGTCAGCTTACCTGGGATGGAGAATGAGTCATAATAAATGCCCAAAATCAAGGATACTAGATAAATGACTTGAAGAGAACGGTGGGATTAAGTCAATTGGACAAGTGTAGGTTCTGCAAATTAGAAACGGAAAGCACCAATCACCTTCTCTTGGGATTCATCTCGGTGAAAGAACTCCCTCGTTAATGGTTTGCGGAGAAACTGGTCGAACTCCTTTGTCAGTTGCAGCAGATAGTAAATTCTTAAATGCCTGTCCTTTACTTGCCAATTGTAAATGGAGGACGTTTTCAACAATTCTGTACTTTTGTAGGATGTCAGAGTGCAACTTAAGTCTCCTTGCAAGCTTCATCCTAATATTCAATGTATTACTTAAAATAGGAATGCCAAATCTCTGGCGAAAGCAAACCACTCTCAACACGTCTTGGTTTAACGGAGGTTGTATGACCAGTTGATCCATGCGGTCCCCCAAGGTATTTCCTGTTGATGGAATTTTTGTGCTTTTCGCGGTCAGCGCAATTTAGGGGAAAGTTGAGTCGAGTGAATACATATTCCTAAATAGTGAGTAACAGTTATCAAGTTGACGTGCGAAAAGATAATTCCCACGAACAATAAGTACTTTCCATTGTTTCACATTGAAACTTGTACCACCCTTCGAATCTCTATGGATATATTCCGATGTGAAACACATCTAACACATGTCGTACTACATCTTGGAAGTTTATTGTGATTGTAATGGGACAAGTCTACCCCTCGTGATGCGACATTGTGCCCTCTGTGATTCCAATGATATTTGTTGGTAATTCCAGTGTTTTTCAACTGTCATGTTTTTGGTTGAGATGAAAATCAGTTTTTGCCTGATTTCTTGTATAGAACGGTGGAAATGCTCAACTTTAATGAGCTCTTTAACGAGACTAACAAAAGAAAACTTACACACTGTACAGTTCTGTAAGGTAGTTGTAGATAAACTGAAAAATACTCCTTGCTTCCCTTTACATGGTGGGTGATTTTGTTTTGTGTGTATTTGTTTTATGCTTGTCTTGATTGAAAGCCACTGTGCACGTTACCTCAATTTCACATCCTTAAAAGAGCCCTTTGATTAAAGATGTGACACACAACACCTGGAAATGTTCCTCTAATTTTGTTTGAAAAACATAAAACTCTTCGCCACTGAAACATCTTCCTTTTGGGCTGAGGGTGGTCTCATTCTACTTTTTGGTTCCCACATTCAGAGGCTACAATCAACAATTTACAAAGACATTCTGGAATCGATCATCTTCGAAGAGGCACACACATACAATATAGCTTGGGTGCAGAGGAGATCATCGTCTATAAAGAATATTCTGGGGGAGAACATGAAAATGTCAAATGATTTGAAGATTGAAAAGAGAAAAATCTTAAATTAGTGATTGAATCTCTCAAACATCGTGAGTCCATAAATACCGATCAAATGGTGTAATAAAGGAAATATCCTCTTGAAATAAATAACTGACAAACTCTCCATTTATTGTAATGTGCAGGGTGTCCACAAAGTCTTGTTTGGTTTGATTGTAATAAAATGTAAAAACAGGAACAAGACTTTGTGGATTATCGATATTGTTGTGCGCTGAGGATCATTTTGGATGAATGTGGATAAGAATAGTCAATGCAAACGCAGGTCAATGGCCGTTCTGAAAATATTACCCATATTACTCATACCTTGGAAGATGTTAAATTCCACAAAACCAACAATTATCCAACGAAACGGGTACACACAATGACAAAAAGGGAAAATACAATTAGTGATGAGAAACAAATAGTCATCTGAAGACAAAATGCTGCCATTGCCTTGATTGCTTTAACTGATATTTCAAAAGGTGGGGTCAGGGGGGGTTAGCAGTGGATTCTCTCTCTGCAACCACAGGCTCCTCCCTCAAAGGGCGGAGGAGCTCCTTGTGAGCCAACGGCCATCCATATTATGCCCAACTGTGTTTGCGGACATCCTCCTGCAGTTGGTTACTTCTTATTAGGAGGTTGGTTGCAGGATTTGCACTCCGGCCACCGTTAACCCTTCATTCCAAAACGCAAAGAAACTGAAAACCCACTCCGTGAGTACCTCCTGTAACGCTTACCTTCGCAGGGCAGCTCACCGGATGACGGATTGGGGCAAAGCCTTCGAGACCCCCAATCTTTGATGATAGGAGGGAAACCACGGGTAACATTCCCGGGTCAGATTCGCGGAGAGTGTGTCGGAGTGGTGCTGAGGTGTCGTCCACCAGACGGCTCTCCTTGGGTTAACCTGAGGCGGTCCTTCGGTGGGTGCCTGGAATGTCCTATCCCTAAGAGAGGATGATCACCTGTCTCTGTTATCATCTGAGCTCAAGCGTTTGGACATCAGTATTGCAGCACTCTCTGAGGTTCGGAGACCGATTGCGGCGAGATCATGGTGGTGGTTAACCTACTATTGGTCTGGTCGCTCTGATGGTTACCATTCCCAAGGAGTTGCTGAAGCTGTGTCCAATAAGCTGACTCCAATGATAATTGAAACACGGTCAACGAGCGTATATGAGACTAAGGATTCGTCACTCCTTGGGTGTCATTCCCTGTTTCTCGTTTTATGCTCTGACTGAGCCGATGATCTCAACGTGAAGGATGCATTCTACGCCACGCTCGAGTCTGTGGTTGATAGTGCCCCAGACGAGTAACACTTCTACTCTTGGGGATTTCAATGCATCGACTGGAACTGAAAGAGATGTTATGAGACAAGTGTTGGTCCCCATGGTCAGGAACTATGAACCAGAATAGCACTAATTTGCGAGAAGTCATGGACTTAGGGTGGCCGGTTCATGGTTTCATCGCCCACAAGCACATCGCTGGACTTGGTATTCCAACGCTGGCGGTGTGGCAAAGGTGATTGACCATGTCCTCTGTGTATGGTCGCTGGAGGATGATCCAAGAACTGCAGGGTGACTGGATGCTCAGTTCCTCAATGCTGACCACCGTTGTTGGAGCAACTCTGAAGTTGCACCTTAAATCCAGGAGAAGTACCATCCCAGCCTAGTGGATGTTGGCAAGCTCAAGGATAGAGGGTAGCTGAGGAGTTTGCGAACAGGCTGATGGAGATTTGAGGAGTCTGCGTGCATTGGGAGGTCCTGAAGAGTTGGAGTGTCTTCAAGACCACCGTCCTTGATGTTGCCGGTGGATGTCTTGGAACTCACCGAGGCAAAGAAGAATTTGTCTCTCAAGGACACTGGATACCATTGACCAGAGTCGCAGGGCCAGGCTGAATGGCAGAGCTGAACTGTTCAAGGAGCTGAGGCGTAAAACTGTACGTGCGCTAGGGTGACAAGGAGGCCGATGTACGAGGAATCTGTGAGGGGGGTAGAGCATCACCTGTGGTCAAGGATTCTCATCCTGCTTACAGGGGAATTCGCCACTTGTTGTTCATCCAACCATCCCTGGTGTACTGCAGTTAGAGCAGAGGGTGGTAGGCCCTTGACAGAGGATGTCCGAAGTGAAGGCCTGCTGGGCCGGTTACTTTGAGCAGTTGTACCAGGCTGATCCACCAGCTGTCGATTGGACATCAGGGGTGTTACAATCTCTGTTGCTGACCTCCCATTCAACTGTGGTCCACCTTCGCTTGTGAAACACAGGCTGTGGGAACCGGTTTGAAATGGGGAAAGCTCCAGGGATCTGTGGCATCCATGCTGAACTTCTCAAGGTGTGAAATGCTGCACTCGTGTCGTTGCATGCAGTTCTGTGCTCTGCTTGGAAAAAGTGCATCATTCCAACTGACTGGAAGAGGGGCCTTGTTTCTCTCTCTGGAAAAGGGAGTTGATCGCCAAAACTGCAACATACACGAGGTGACGCTGCTCTCAGTCCGGGCAAGGTCTTTGGTCGGATAATTATGATAGGGTTCGCCACCATCTGCTTGAGCACCAGTGTCCAGAGCAGTCAGGCTTTACACCAAAGAGGTCAACTATTGACCGTATCCTTGCTTCGGTCCTCACCGAACGCAGACAGAGTTTCGGCAGGGGCTGCTTGCAGCTTATGCTCTGTAAAGCGTTCGATTCGGTGATTCGGATGCCCTCTGAGAGATTCTAGGTCTTCGTGTCTGCACCAAAACTGATCGATCTGATGTTGAACTCTACTCTGGTATTGAGATGCTGTGAGATGTGGTGTACCATGTCTGACTTATTTCCAGTTGTTACTGGAGTTCGTCAGGGTGTTGTACTGGCCCCCACACTTTTCAGCACTTGCATGGACTGGATTCTAGGAGGATGTCGGAGAGATCAAGCTGCGGTTCATCGTTTGAGAATGTCAAGATCTCTGACCTTGATTTCGCAGGTGATGCAGTCATCTTGCTGAAGACTTTAGATATCCTTATGCCCTCGAGGTGCTGAATGAGGAGTCGGAGCCGCTGTGATTACGGGTTTCCTGGGACAAACTAAGATCCAGGCTTTCAATGACATCTTGGATGCTGTGCCGTCCTATCTGTGTCTATTTGTGGTGAGGATGTTGAGGTCGTGGAGAGATCACTTACCTTGGCAGTGATATTCATGTCTCTGCCGGCTGGAGAGTCAGAGGTCAATCGACGTCTGGTCGGGCTGCGGAGTCATGGATTCACTGGATAATGGGGTATGGCGCTGCCGTACCTGTGCGGAGGACGAAAGTCCGAGTCTTTAGGTCCTTGTGCTTCCAGTCTTGCTCTATGGATGCGAGACTTGGACTCTGACAAGGATCTGAGATGGAGACTTAATTCCTTTGGTACAGTCTCTCGGAATCCTTGGCTTCGCGTGTCGGACTTTGTGCCCAACGACGGTTTTGAGAGAGACTCAATGAGATTTGTTACCTGCATAGTCGTGAGCGTCAGCTGCGGCTGTATGGACATGTGGCTCGTTTTCCTGACGCTGATCCTGCTCACCAGATTCTCTCAGCGAGGATCCGTGAGTGGAGGAGGCCAATGGCCGACCACGTGCCTTGTGTTGCAGCAGGTTGATCGGCATCTCAGGAGATGGGTGGGCCAAGCATGCTCTGGGGGATGGCAGACGGAGGCCCCTGGGAGTACCGGTGGAAAGTGGACGCAGTGACGCGCTGCTCTGGCGCATGCTCCCATACCTGACCTGAACCCCAGGCTTTCTTTTTTGTAATTCTCTGCAGGCTACTGTAGTAGGACCTGTTTCAAACTATAGTATATCAGTGTGCAACTTCATAATATTTTCTCACTGTTGCATTTTTGCCTGGACACTTCACTCGTGAATCCTCAGATCTTGCATGACATCTCCAAACTGATGACAAGTCCTGATGAGGAAGCTGATGTGATTGGCCCATCAGAAATGGCTGCGCAAAGACCAGCCATTGCAGCCCTGATCCAGAACAATAAGTACATTTTCAGCAACAACTCAGCATTCTGTCCAGCGGCTGGGGTGGTTCTGTGTGACTTTTATGTGCCCTAATTTCTCTTCATATTTGAAGTAGACCATGTGGGACATCAAAAAAAGTGTAACTGGGAGCTGGTTGGATTTGAGAAAATGAGTCACAATATCAAGCTTTTGCGTTCATGAGGCCCAAAAATTTGGAGGTGGGTTGCTTATATAACGCCACAACCATACATGATATAACTGCAAACTACCATTCAAAAGATTTGTTTATCACTCCACATGTGACAATATGTAATTATCTGATATATATGCAAATTTGCTGTCAGAGGTCAAAAGGTCATGGAAATCGGGGTTGCTTAAAATCTGACCCACCGGAAGAAAAATGTGAGTTACAGGCTGCCTGTACTACTTGAGAATGTTTGCTTGCTGTCAGAGTTGCCAAGACATATCTCTACACATGATATGCATTGTATAAGAATAACCCTTTTGTAACGAAAAACATCAACTTTGATAAATGGTGCTATCAGACATGTCGAAAATTCCAGTTTTTCCATCGTTAAGTGTACATTATTCATACCATACAGGTTGTGATTTGTTTGTAAACCTCTTTTAATTATTCTATACTATCAGCAGAAGACCCAGAGGAAATGACTTCTTGCTATTTCTGACAACGATGAACCATTTAACCCTTTTATTTCAGTTGTTTAAAATGGGCAGAGGTTGATCCTCTATTTCTAGTCAGTTCTCATTATCTCATCATTTGAGCTTCTTTAGATTCCCACAATAGAGTAGTTCCACGTGGTTCTGTTAGAGGGCACTACCACTGATTCTAGTATTGACAGCTTGGTGGCAGCACTGTATAAGTGCATTTCCTCATGGGTGAAAGTGAAAGTAAAAATGAACTAACATTACAATCTTCAATTTGACAGACAGTTCTCATGTTTTAACGCACAGACTACTTGTGGTAGGTGTTTTTATCTACAGAAAGGCTTAAACAAAATCAGTAGTATAATCAGCCTTCACTACACCCAGTGCACACATGCATACCCCATCAAGTACAGGAATGTAAACAGGCTCGCAAAATGGTCGAGCAGTAACGCCGCTGCCCAACGCAAGACTAACTAAACGTGTCTCGATCTTCATTATCCCAATAGCATGTTTATCACCAGACAGCTTTCAGAGGCTGAAAGTTATTTATCCTGCCAAGATGTCAGATTATGTATGCCTTTCAGGTGTTTATGACTTACAATAATGCTCCATCACCCATGTTCATGAAATGCCCTTCTGTTTGTTTCAGATGAGATGCAGAACACTGGTGTCAGCTTTGGTTGTGAGCTGGAGACAGTGAATAACCTTGATCTTGAAATGCATCATTTGCCAATCTTCGAAAGAAAAAAACCCCACAAGCACTGAACATGGCGGAAACTAATACGTGAGGCTGCTGCAAACGAAATGACCATCTGCCAAAAGACTTCGCACCCTTGAAGATGAAGAATTGTCTATCATATGGACATCTGTGTTACAAAGCTTACACTACACAAAAAATCGTTGGAATAATATCAGTAAACTTCCGCCTCCACTTCTTATGGCAGTGAAGAATGCAGTCGTGAGCATCATCACCCGCTCCGCTCAACATCTCGCCGAGACCTGGACTTCCAATTCCGGACATGAGGGAGTTATCATGTGTCATCTGTGGATACAAGAAGCACCATGGGGTGCATCAGAAATACCGCATATCGAGTGCGACAGGGCCAGTAAATTCTTGGAGGCAACCGTAAGCTTTCAGGATGATGTTTACACTCGCACTTGTGACATACAAAGTTTAGTCAGTATTGGTGCCGACTTATATTGCCACAATTTGTGATTAAAAGTTATTTGCTGAACTATGAGCGTATATTGAGAAAGGACAAAAGAAAAAAACCTGCGACTCACAAGCAACAAGCATGGGAACAAGTAGTGAAGGACATAGAGATTGGGTAAATCAAGGTTGGTTATAACTAAGCTTTGTAAGAGACTGTGTGAACCGTGAAATTACGTCATGTAAAAGAGTAACTAACAGGAAGTAAATGTACTCTTACTTAATCACTTTGAGAGATAGAATTAGATTATCTTGCCTAAAGGCCAATAAGTCTGTGATGTTTTTTGGCAAAGATGTCAATGTCCAGCATATGGCTGAGACAATTCGCGCTAATGACCCTATCCGTCAGTGTGCAGAAAGCATAAGACAGTGTCTTTTAGAGTATGACTTTGATCTTCAGGATCGGTTTGCGATATGAATGACTTGAAAACTGCTTGGGAGAGTATAAAGATCCCTGAACCGCTGTTAATTTCTTTTCCATTTGTTATTTTGATGCTGAGTCATATTGCTTCTTCATGTAAGTATAGTGTGGGGATAATGCAGAGGGACAGCGAAGCGATCTGATGTGTCGTCATCGAAATGCAACAAATGCTGGCACTGTCCAATCATGTTTTAAACTTGCAATGAAGAAGAGAAACGACCAATGCTATCATGCATAGGCGAAAGACATCTGAACACAGTAGCTACGGCAGTGTATGAAACTTGTAAAAGTGCTACCCTAATCACAGCTTAATCGCTTTGGGTTGTGCACAAGCTATCATGAAGTGATGCGTAATCACACTGCTATGGCCTCATTCATTGTTGAATCTTGCGAAGATGGAGTTCCATTCCCAGTGATTTTTGTCCATCACAGTTTACCATGGCTGCCTTCGATAACTTCGATCACGAAGAAGCAACGTTATCAGGGATCGGAGGCAGCCATGATACTAGACGATGTTGTTCCAGGAGGATTGAGAACTCCAACCTGCCAAATCAAAAGTTTCAGAAACAACCATTCAACCTGGTGAGAAGGCATTCAAGGTAGAATCTTAGTGCCTAGAAACTGCAGATTTTATGTTTCTGTTGCCTTGTGCCAGTTCTGCAAAGTGCCAAGGTATGGAGAGAGAATGTTTGCTGTAAAAATCCAGCTGGTTGTATCTAAACCGAACAGAAACTCATATGACACTTATAGCTGCTGGAAATGTACTCCTGCATCTGCATGTATTCCTTCTCCCATTATCAAATTGGCATGATTTGGAATAGTGACTACAGTCAGCAGTATACCTCATTTGGATATAAAACAGACTATTACTAAAACTGAGCAAATTCAGCAGTTTATTTTTGCTGAATGGACTAAGGATGTTCCGAACCCCCCCCCCCCCTCTACAGGTGGTTTTAGGACTTAGTGGGTTAACGACATGGGAATATTGTAAGAAATTAGTAAATTAGTATATTTAGGCTTAAAGAAATAAGTAGTTGGTGATAGATCATATTCATACTGATGAAAATGTTCGATTACTTTATTTTGTGGCATGTGTCTTCGCTGCAAAGGAAAATCAGCTTTTCTGAAATAGCACCATTTATCAAAGTTGATGTTTTCGTTACAAAAGGGTATATCTTATACAATGCATATCATGTGATAGAGATATGTCTTGGCAACCTCTGACAGCCAGCAAACATTCTCAAGTAGTAACAGCAGCCTGTAACTCACATTTTTCTTCCGGTGGGTCAGATTTTGCAACCCCGATTTCCATGGCCTTTGACCTCTGGACAGCAAATTTGCATAATAATCAGATAACTAATATTGTCACATGTAGAGTGAATAAAACAAATATTTGAATGGTAGTTTGCAGTTATATCATGTATGTTGTGGCGTTAAAGCATTTTAGTTCTCCCTACCCCAAATTTTTGGTCGCCTCATGAACGCAAAAGCTTGATATTGTGACGTCATTTTCTCAAATCCGACCCAGGCTCCCAGATGTCCACCACCTCACTCTTTTAAGTCCCACATGGTCTACTTCAATAATATGAAGAGAAACTTAGGGCACATAAAAGTCACACAGAAACCACCCCAGTCCATGGACTATTCGGAAACCAGTAATGGTGTTGAGCTCAACTGGGAAAGGTAAAACTTCCAAATCTTGTGTACCCAACACGTAATTCCATCGACCAACCCAACCCTCTCTTTACTTGACTGCTCCTGAATACTAAAACCAAGGCTTGTGGAAGAGCGAGAACACGGAACGGTTCACGACACAGCATAACAACAACAACAACAACATAAGGAGAAGAGAGAAATGCCAACAGCATGGCCGAGGGAGAAACTCGATGGAGATGGATAAACCCAGTGATGTGGGTAATGATGAGGGCTAGGGAGAACCCAAGGGATGGACAAGATGGATACAGAAGCAACATTTGAGGGGCAGGGGGTTGTTTAACAGGTGAAAAGATCATAGTTTTAGATGGAGGATTATCTGAGATGGTGAAAGGCTGTCTTATTATGATGTCCTGCTTCTTCTTCACATGGCGTATGGATAGTAGCGTGATACTTTCATTTATATCATTATTATGTCATGATCATTATAGTTATTAGCTCACCTGAACTTTAGTCAGGTGAACTTATGCGATCACCAGTGTCCGTAGGTGAGTGAGGGAGTCAGTCTGTAAACGCTTTCAAACGCTTAAAGTTATTGCTAGAACCAAACACAGGATTTTGATGAAACTTGGCCACAAGCTTCACATATGATTCCTAACAAAGGTGCATTGACCGCATCAAAATCTGTGCTCATTGGGGGGTTTTGGACCCCCCCCCCAAAAAAACAGGTATTTGCTCTCGTCCCGAAACTACACACACAATTTCGATGAAACTTGAAGTGGTCTACGGCGAGGCAGGGGTTTGAACCCCCCCCCCCCCAAAACAAAATAGGTATTTGCTTTCTTCTCCAAACTACACACATTTTGATGAAACTTGCCCACAACTTTCATCACCAGTAATGTACCAAAGTTTATCGACCACATCAAAATCTGCTCTCATTGTGGGGGGGGGGGGGGTTGACCTCCCAAATTGGTATTTGTTGTCTCCTCAAACTACACACGATTTCATTGAAACTTGACCAAACCCTCATCACCCGTGATGGACCAAGGTTTATCAACCGCATCAAAATCTGCACTCATTAAAGAGGTCTGCGGGAGGGTTTTGACCGCCAAAAATAGGTATTTGCGCTCTCCTCGAGAACTGCACACATAATTTCGATGAAACTTACCACAACCTTCATTACCTGTGATGTACCAAGGTTTATCAACCGCATCAAAATCTGCACTCATTAAGGAGGTCTATGGCGGGGGGGGGGGGGGGGTCGAGGTAAGTTTGGCGGAATTTGTGTCAATTCGTCGAGTTATGGCTGTTTAAAAATTTCAGTGTTAGCGCCCATGGCGCAGAACGCCTTGCCTAGTTGTAGGCCGCGTTGTGTTTTCGATAAAGATAGGTGTTTATAAGTCATTTTTCATCCCAATAAAGCTTATCGTCGCATGCCTGACTCGCTAAGCCGTCAGATGGTGTAAAGATTGTTGTGGATGGCCGAATATTACGGTTTTATGACTTTGATAAAATGATATTAAATAATTCCGTAAATTCCTGTGGAGAAATGGAGTATTTTTGCTTCGGTCGACGTTACGAGTTCGTTTTAACTTCGATTTTAATTTTGTCTTCGGTTTTTGCGATTCGCTTAGGACGCTTAACACTCGGTTGTCGAAATTCTGGTAAAAATCGGATGTTTTGGAGACGTTTTAAGATGTTATAAAAATATTTCACCCGCCGCGTCACAGCTCGTCACGTGGCGCAGCGCGCTCGAGCAGACGCGTCGTTGAGTCACGTAAAGGTTTTGCGTGTGCGCGCCGACGTCATCGCGCTCGCCCCGGCATCCTTTCGAGTTGGGGGGGCGCGTCGAGTGTGACCTTTACGTTACATTAATCCGCGTAACTCGAGAACGGAGGAAGCTACCAATGTCAAATTACACCACGTGATTCAGGAGGGTGATGGCTAGCCTGATTAGATTTTGGTCAAAATTGGTCAAAGGTCAAGGTCAAACATTCGATTTTTGATGGTTTGGTACAGAATCATCTAGAAACTTCTGGTTTGCGTCGCTACCTTCTCTAGAGACAGCTTTATTAGACAAGGTCAGAGCTCAAGTGACGATTTCGTAAGTACCAGTCTATGACTGCTTGTTTGTTTGTCTGTCTGTTTGTCCGCACAGAATATTCAAGTTTTTCTCTGCAACCGCTTGTCGGATTGAGACGAATTTTTCACCATTGGTGCGACGACTCATGTAGAATGTTTTAATGATAATAATGACGTCATAGGTCGTGGTGTGGCAGACATATTGGAAAAACGGAAAAACTTTGGACCTCGGTATCTCTGAAACCGCACTAAGGAGAAAAAATTGAAACTTGGCACGTGGCAAGTACTCCTCATGGGGAATGAGTGTGATTTTTATGACATCATAGTAGCCTTCGTTATGACGTCATCATTGCATATGTAGAACGCTACATCCGATCAGTGTGAAAAAATGTTGAGGGTCATCTGGGGATATAATGGTCCACAAAAATGTTTTTGATGACCTCATCGATCACGTGCTTCGGTAGCCATATTGTTTGTTGTTTTTTTGAAAACCTTCAAAAAATATTCTCTGAAATGGCTGAACAGATTGAGGCGAAACTTTACACGTATGACTGCCTAGCCACGAGGAACAAAAGGTTCACACATATGACGTCATTGGTCACATGGTTTGGCAGCCATATTGCAATTACCCTGAAACATAAAAAATCTTCTCCAGAACGGCTGGACAGATGGAGGGGAAACTTCACACAAATGTTCTCCAAGGCATGCGTGTACAAGTTTAAGGAATAATTGATGTCGCATGGTTTGGCAGCCATTTTGCATCTAAGAAAAATATTAAATGATGTTTCCTCTGGAACTAACTTAATCAAGGTGAAACTTCACAATTATGATCTAGTAGTGATGTGGAATGCATGTTTTAAATTTCAACTTGATCAGTCACGTGGTCTGACAGCCAGAATTATTTAATTTTTTTTAAATCTGGGTTCCTTTATTGTTCTTTGGATTTTAAATGTTTTTTTTTAAAATAAAGCACACTCGGCTGTGCCTGGATGGGTTTGAGAGGGTAGAGGAGTAGCAGCTGAAATGTGAATCCTATCCAGGGTCCTCCTGATGACTTCATCTTTGCTTTTTCCTTGTTTGGGTTCTTCCTGATTACTCCATTGCAGGACTGTATACATATTTGGTCTTTCATTTGATTTAAATTGATTGTAATCCAATTCTGAATTCAATTGCATAATCTATCTATAATTCCAGCAATATCTGTGTGTCTGTCTGTCTGTCTGTGACCGCTGTTTCTCGACAACCACCGGTCCGATCCAATTGAAACTTGCCAGGTATAATTGCTGGGGACCTGAGTATGTGCCTTTTCAAGGTTTTATATTAATCGGACAAGTGCTTCCCAAGTTATGGCCATTTGTTTACCAACCATTGACATGACACGTTGCTGCGGCCATTTATTTACCAACCAATGACATGACACGTTGCTGCGTAGGCGTGGCTGCGTAGGCCGGTGCGCGGCGCGCCGACGATGAATCACGGGCCGTGCGGTTACATGGCAGCGAATGTCATGGCAAGCAAAGACAGGGAGGTAAACTTGATTTTAATTTGGATTTTAATAATTCCAGCAGTGTGTGTGTGTGTGCGTGCGTCCGTCTGTGACCGCTGTTTCTCGACAAACACTGGTCCGATCTAATTGAAACTTGCCAGGTATATTGCTGGGACCTGAGTATGTGCCTTTTCAAGGTTTTATATTAATCGGACAAGTGGTTCCCAAGTTATGGCCATTTATTTACCAAACCAATGACAGGACACGGTGCTATGACGTCACAATTCTTCTTCGTTTGATAAGACGTCACAATTGACACTATGTACGGGCACGCACTAGTAATAATAAAGAACGTCATGGGTAAGGGTCAGGTGTTCGATGAAAGTGGGACGTCTTGGTACCCTGTCATCATTGCCAGCAGTTATGAAGTGGCAGTTACAGTTAAGTCTCTTATTAATTAGGTAACACCAGTATACAAATGCCACACAAAACAAGTCCTGGCGAGGGTCTTTTTAGTTTTGATCTTGTGTTGATAAATTGTGGGGTGGTGTTTATGTGGCGCAGGCATGATGGGACAAACGGCCTCCACCTGCGTCTAATTTCCTTGTGTATTCTCAAAATCTTGTAAAATGAGATAAGAAGCTATTACAGTATATGGAACATTCAACAGTTCCCCCCACTTTGGAGCAACCACCAGGCACCGCAGGGAAAGTAAGCGGTGTTGTCGACGGCTGTTGTTTAAATTTTTTTTTCCCTGTCCTCGTGAGGATGACGTTTTATCGGACTCCGAGCTGGAGGGAATGAAAGTCTCCAACGCATCGATTAATAATAAATTCCAAGCAAGATGTTATATGGTCATTGTCATTTGTGTTATCAACAAATGAATCGCCTCACGATGCACCTCCGCGCATGCGCAGAAGCCCTTAGTTACCGTGAACGTCGGCGCATGCGCAGAAGCCCCTAGTTGCCATGACGTCGGCGCATGCTGCTGCGTGGTGCAGGCTCGGTAAGGATTGCTTTATGCAGGTCGTTCCGTGTCGAATGTATATTTTGCGAGTTCCTCCCGGAGATCTTTCTTCAACGCCGTTGATTTATCATCGATTTCGTTAATTACACTCGGCCCACCGAGCTCGTGTGCACATGGAATGTGTTGTATGAATTGTGCTAGAATTATAGTGCAAGGCCTCAATGATGAAGTGATGTCGAATGCAGCTTCAAACTGATGAAAAGAAGGAAAATAAACAATAAAAAACCTTCACAAGCCCTTTAAGAGATTCACTACGCCAGCTGTTGTAGTAAAAACCAAATGTTGTCATGATCCCGTCCCTTTGAACATGTTATCAGAAGGGCAATAGGTCCATCATGACTGACAGGAAAGTTACCACATACGAAGAATATGACTAATTTTCTCCCCTCTGGCCCCCCCCCCTGAAGATTTGTGGACTGCTCCAAATGGACTTCTAACTGGAGGACAGGAAGTCAACCATTCAGGGTGTATCGGTGTTATGGATAAAGAGAGAAGGGGACGACGACGTGTGGCAATCTACGCCTGGTGTTGCTTTAATGGTTCGGGTGGTGGGTTTTGGGATCCCAGATTCCTGAGTTCAAATCCCACCTCGGCTGTTGAATTAATGACGGGTGGGGTTGACTCTGCGCGTCATTCTTCCGAGGTCGGCAAAACGAGTGCCAGCTTGTTGGTATCCTGCGGTCGGAGTGGCGACCCGTCCAGGATTGTGCCCAACAGCCCAGGAGACTGCTCAGGCAGCACCGACGCTCTGCATAGAGGACGGTCCCGATGGATGTATGGATGTGGCAATCTGGGTGAAACACGGTACCTTATTGTATTGAGAGGAAGGCAGGACATGAAGGAGCATTCTGCGTGGATAAAGATTCGAGATTGTGAAAAGAGTGAGATACTGGGAGCATGCTCTTATCGGGCTCGTCGTGTGGAGGAAGGAGGAGTACATGAAGAATTAACAAGGACAAATGTGTCCAAGAGCAGCGTCCTAAAGGTTTTGTCGGCTAAAAAAAAACAAAAAAAACAACAACTTCCGATATTTCATCACGTGCCTTGATTAAGCCAATAGCGAGACCCGTCATAGTGTATTTACGAAATATCGTGTATTTACGAAAGAAATAATGTATTTACGAAATTACAATATATTAAATGGAATAATCTTTAAATAGTAACGTGAACTTTTCGAAACTTTAAAGCAAATGTCCGAATATATTTAAAAGTTCATGATAGACGCTCTCAAAAGGCACCGTCAATGCGAGGATGTGTACAAGTGTTTAGTATTTAAGGAGATCCGGATCGAGTATATCAAAGAGCCGAGTCCTAATATAAAGGTTTTGTCTTCACAAGAAGAAGAAGAACAAGAACAATGCCGAGCTCTCTTCGAGCAGCGTTCGCTACACGAGACGCTGCTAAAAAGGGTATGTGGTAAGGGAAGAGTATTGATTATATGGGGGATTTTAACTTGCCAGGGATAGATTGGGTGGACGAACAGGGAAAGGGAAGAGCAGATGAGGATTTCCTGAATCGAGTGCAGGATTGCTTTTTAACCCAGTTTGTAGATGAGCCCACGAGGGGGAGTGCGGTGTTTGCCCTCCTTTTAAGTAACGATCCCAATATGGTGAAGGAGGTGGGTGAGCATCTGGCGTGTGGCGACCACAATATCGCAAGCTCTACTCCACTGTTGAGATGTGAAGTTGTGAGATTTTAGGAGGACAAACTTGACAGGCATGACGAGTCATTTTCGAGCTTTCGATTGGGTAAAGTTATTGAGTGAGCTGGGTAAAGTTATTGAGTGAGCGGTCTGCATCGGAGAAATGGAAAAACCTTCAAGGAGCAAGTTTGTGGAGTGCAGATGAGGGTACATTTAAGTGTATAAATAAGGAAAGGGTGATGACAGGTTGGCTTTGAGGTACGCACACTCAGCCTGGGTTTGATTTCTAGCCCAGCTATAAACTGTCATCCTGGTGTTTCACAGGCAGGGTGATTCATCAGTGTGTGTGCCATCCCTCAGATAGACGTTAAACTTGGGCGTCCCGTCTGTCTGCATTAGTTTGTGGACGTTAAAGATCCCACGGTGTACTTCGTGAAGAGTTGGCGAGATATCACAGCCAACATGGCCAAATTCCTGCCCGAACTCGTAGAACGTCAGGCCTGGCCAGCCGGTTCGTGAAGACTCGTGCCAAGCTTCCCCTTGCCGAGCCCACAATGAAGGTGGGATAATTGTGGCCATTAACGAAGAAGAAGAGGTAGGGAAAGGGTTAAGAGGAGTGTGTGCACCCATTGAGGAATTGACACAGACCAATTATTGGTGGATGAAAAAGGTGAGATTGCAGTCTTAATAAATATTTTTTTTTTTACCTCCGCCACCGAAGGTGAAGGAGGTTATGTTTTCACCCCTTCCTGTTTGTTTGTTTGCCTCTATTTGCTTGTGTGCACGACGTCTCAAAAAGTTGCGGATGGATTCGGACGAAACTTGGTGGACATGTTGGGTGTGTGACGAGGAAGAATTGATTCAATTTTGGTGAACATCCGGATCCGGATCTGATCGGATACTCTCGGCCACCGAAGGTTGAAGGAGAAGTCATGTTTTCAACCCCCTCTCTGTCTGTCTGTTAGTTGCAAAATCGAAGATTTTCAACTCTATTGGTCACAGTCGATTTTGTTGGGTCGCCGAAATAGGTGACCCTTATTGTCAGTAATTCTGTCTGTTTGTTTGGATGTTTGTTCGTTTGTCATCAGCATAAATGGTAGTAAACGTGGGCCGATTTTGACCAAACTCGGTGGTAGGTACATCTTATGACTAGTGCTTTGGAAATTGTGATGGTTGCTAGGGACGCTTTGGAACCTTCAAAATCAGGTACCGTTCACGCGAAATCAATTCCAAAAGCCATTATCCCACGTAGGGTATGTGAAATTTGGCACGAATGATCTACAGGTGATGCTCTATCAAATGTATTCCGGTTTTTGTGATATATGGAATACTTTACCCGCAGCGCCCCCTACAATTAGGGTATGGCGAAAATTGGCGAAAATTGAAGGCCCCCTCACGACCAGGTGAGTGCATCGATACGAATGAAACTTTGCAGGTTCATCGTACTCAATGAGTACTACAACTTTGCCTCAGGGCATATTGACGATTTCGCTTAGGTCAGGGGTCAAAGGTCAATTAGTGCAAAAATCGATAATATGCGAGAGCTCGAGTGCCTTCGCGCCAAATGCTACTCCTCCGAGTTATTCTGTTTGTCTGTTCTGTTTGTCGCCTTCAGTTCACAATTCTAAACCGATCATCATGAAACTTCACCAAGCTGTTAGAGGTGGTCTCAACCGAGAAGCCTATTGATTTTGAGGTCAAAGGTCATCTTGAGGTCGAATTT
>CM068952.1:194561362-194575732 GCA_035128595.1 Eptatretus atami
CCCCCACCCCCTCTCTGTAAGCAGGTGACAACCGTGAGAGGGAGCCGATGTTTCTAGTTACTGTAAATACAATAAGGAAATAATTTCCCTGTGTGTACATCTGACCATACCTCTGTCACTGAAGGTGGAAGGAGGTTGTGTTTTCACCCCTCTGTCTGTCTGTTTTGTTACTTGCAAAATCGAAGATATTTCAAATCTATTGG
Source organism: Eptatretus atami (assembly GCA_035128595.1). Lineage (NCBI taxonomy): Eukaryota > Metazoa > Chordata > Myxini > Myxiniformes > Myxinidae > Eptatretus > Eptatretus atami. Next base: position 194,561,566 of record CM068952.1, read on the forward strand.
TCAGTCGATTTTGTTATTTTGTCTGTCTGTTTGTCTGTCTGTCAATCGCCTGCAGGTCACAATTTTAAACCGATCTTCACGAAACTTAACCACATGGTAGAGCTTGGCAAAAGGAAGAAGCCTATTGTTTTTGAGGTGAACAGGTCAACAAATTTGTCAAGTTTCTAAAATCCTCAATTTTCATCCGATTGACTCGAAATTTGAACAAGATTTTCACAGCCGCTTCCTGAATTCACCACCAATTATTTTTGAGGTCAAAATTGGCCAAAAGGTCAACATTGACCAAAGGTCATCAACTTAGGTGAGATTTTTTAAATCCTCAATTTTCATCCTATTGACTTGAAATTTGAAGAGGAGTTGCATATTTAGTCATTGAATCCAACCACCAATTATTGTCGAGGTCAAATTTGTTTTATGGATTTTGCAAGTATCGTGCTCTGCTGTGCTTTGTGTGACGCACGACGTCGTTGTCTTGTTCGTCTGTTTGTGTGCAGGATATCTCAAAAAACTGTGGACAAATTCGGATGAAATTTCGTGGACAGGTTGGGTGTGAGACAAGGACGAACTGATTAGATTTTGGTGAAGATTTGTATCCGGATCCGACTACTATAAGTTTTTTAAGTGATTCTTCACCATTGAGAGTTCGGGCTAAACTGATATGCAGTACGATATCTCAAAATGTTGCACGGATTCGCATGAAACTTTTGGTGGATGGGTTGGGTGTGAGACGAGGACGAATTGATTCAATTTTGGTGAAGATCCGAGTCCGGATCTGGATACGAGAATTATTTAATTTTTAAAGTGATTCTTCACCATTGAGAGATAGGGCCACAAACGATACACAGCATGATATTTCAAAAATGTATTGGGCTCGATATGTTCCACTGGATCACGCATTGCGTGGCGGAGGTATGCGCTCTACCGAGTGCCCTTCTAGTTTTAGAATTGAAAAGGGCTGGGCCAAACACCACCAATTTTTGCATATGTGCGAGGAGTCCCCAGGGTCAGGTCATTGGCACAAAATAACATCCCTCCCCTATTCCACTTCAAGAGAATAGGGAGAGGGGGATGACAAGGCACGACACAAAATATATTTGCCCCACCTGAACCATCACCTCCCTTCCCCTCCCCTCGAGGCCATTCTACCTCTGTTAAAGTAAGAGAATTCTCCGTAGGTGTGTATATCTGATCATTTTCAAATTGAAACGGCTGTACCAATCTACAAGTGAGGTTGGAAAGAGTCAGAAATGATGAAATTTGGGTGCATTTTCACTTTTTTTTCCACATTGTAGTAATCGGTGAAACTGTCGAAGTCTTATGAGTCTGTTGTCGTGGCAGTTTTGGCCACCTCAAGACAGAAAAACCTTTAGTTCAATTTAAGCTGTTTATTCAGTCGTAAATATCAGACAGACTCACGCGAGGAAGCCTAGCCCGAGCAGTGTCTCAGGCAAAAACTGAACTGTACGTAGCATATTACGAGAAAATATGTGATCCCTCCAGGGCGTGTTTAATACATCAAAATTAATTAACTGAATAAAGAGAGGCCTCTTGGAGAAACAACAGATGGAACTTTGGAAGGTTAAAAATCACAAACACAGGATGAAAAACGGTCTGTTATCGGAGCTTGCTTATTGCCTCGGTGAAAGAGTATTTGATTCCTTGCTGCTCATCTGGAAAGAGATAAGGTTTTACAAAGTTTTTACCACTACAGAGGAATGTGTGTATTTTACCTCCCTACTAGTTTTCCCAGCATGTATTTATTAAATTCTTTCTCAAAGCACTAACTGAAGCTAATTGGCATTTCACCTCATTGATTCAATTAACAATTCAGTTTCCCCACACTGTCTTTAACTGATACTTTTATTTTGACGTTCTTTCCAACTGGTGTGTGTTACTTCACCAAATTTGGACTCTGTGTGTCAAAGAAAAATTTTATTAGTCCCATACCAGTTTCACTGGAGGGGACTAAAGGTTTGCTGTCCATCCGTCCATCTGTCCGTCCCACGTTTGGTTTTCTGACTTTTTGCCATACCCTTTCACATATTCACCTAAACTTGGTACATTGCTTTATTATGATATGTTAGGGCCCTGTCACACCTTGACGTTTCAGCCAGCAATGGCAACGTATAAAAATGTATGTAAAACGGTGGCGTACGCTGAAATTTGATGTTTTTTTTAAAGTTTTGGGTGTATTCATAACGTGTTGGTCGTATGCATAACATATTAGTAATGGGCACAGAACGTTTCGTTGTCTTATAGATAACTTATACCAACGAATGCTTAGCCTGTTGTCGGCGTTCACAACCTATGCCCAACGATAGTTTAACTTACGCATAGCGCGCTAAACGTATCGCCGGCGAACTCGTGGCGTAGCCTGTTAAGAACCTGCCGGACGCCGATTTAATCATAACCGCCTGAAATTTGAAGTGTCAACATCGCAGTCACACCTTGACAATTTTGCCAGCGTATGCCGACCTATGAAAAATGTGTCTAAAACGCTAGGCGCACGTCAAATACGGTACAGGTAAGTTGTGTATACGTTAAGAGTAGGCTGGAAAACAATGAAGTACGCTGTCATATTACGTGGTACGTGTAATACGTCGTGAAATTTCAAGCATGCTGAAAATTTTACGACGTACTCGGCGTATTGCTAACACGTTCCGCATGCGTTGTCATAGTGTTACGGCTTGTGGAAATTCGCATTACACCATTCAGGTCCCGTAGGTGAGATATATTTCTTAAGTACATGTGTAGTTAGCCCAAACCCATTGTTTAGAGGGAATTAATGTGATTCATTCGGGCTGCGATCCTTCGAGATAGCCGTTTTTCTGTCCTTTCTTTAATTTGAACAACCACCACCAACCACACACCCGCTTCTCAACAACGCGCGCCACCCCCCACCATCCACGCAGCCACATCTTCGCCCCTCTCCGTTCAACAGGCTCCGTGCGGCTACGATCTCCGCAGCGCTAGCAGAGGATGCGCACGTTTTACGGCCTGTTTTTCCCGTCTGGCTTCTCCGCGCTTGGAGGAGAGAAGCAAGGGAGGGCAGCTCGCCGCCGATTGGCGGATGGACAGTGTGAGGCGGTCGGGGTGAGGGAACGCCCCTGTTCCAGAACCCTCTCGAAGGAGGGTGGAGCCACGAACGGGGCGGGGCAGCGGGGCGGGGCGCCGGGGGTATAAGAGTCAGAGGCGCAGGAGGTTCTCTCTCTCTGGTTCGGCGCTCTTCGGGTTCTCTCTGGTTCGGCGCTCTTCGGGTTCTCTCTGGCGCGTGCTGTTCTCTGGTTCTCTCTGGCGCGTGCTGTTTTCTGGTTCTCTCTGGCGCGTGCTGTTCTCTGGTTCTCTCTGGGTTCGGCGTGTGCTCTCTCTCTGTTCGTCGGTGCTCGGTCCGTGGCGTCGAGGGGCCAGCACGGGCAGGCACGAAGCACGCCGGAGGATCTCGCGTCGAGTGGAGCGGAGAGAGCTCGCGGACCACGGCAGAGGACGGTCGCCAAGGACTTGAACGCAGGGAAGTCGCGACTTCCATTTTCTTTTGGGGTTTTGTGCAAATGTGTGTGTTGTGGCGCCAGTCCGGCAAGTAGTATTGTATAAGTGGTCCGTGTGTCGCGTAATCGGGTTTTAACTCTTTCGCTTTATATGTGCATTTCTGACTGTTTGCTATACGTGTGCTTGTGGTCCGTCTGTGTGAAATAAATATGCGTACTTGTTGAATTCTTCCCCCGTTTCGCTGCGTCCTTCCTTCGTTGGGTCTCCATCTTGTTTACGTAAAGGGTACGTAGTGGGCGCGGGGACGCCCGATAATTAATCAGGAACCGTCGAGGCCGACGATAACACCGCTCGGTTATCCCGATAGCACGGAACGGGTCGCTTAAGCGGCCCGTATCCGAAGTCGACCTGCGGCAAGGTGCGGTCGCCCGGTTTACCATCCGCGTGGGTACTTAGGTAGGTCGAGTTTGGCGAACAACCCTATCCCACGCGGGTGGCCGATTGGCACGATCGTGGTGAGGCTGAAAGGCCCACCCGTGACTGGATCCCGGCGTTAGTCCGAGAGGGTCACGACAGAATTGTCCGTCCGGTGGGCGAGGCGGTCGCGATTCGAGTCACGTGGCCGATCGCACGCCGGCGGGCGCGAATTCGCAACACTGGTGTCAGGAGTGGGATTCGAATCCCTCCCGTCTCCAAACTAAATTCACAGGGAATTGGTCCAGGGGTGAGAGAAGCGACCCCCGTATTCCTCCAAATTACGAGCGAGTAAAATTAACCCCTTACGTGGAATAAGATGGCGTCTCAAGGCGAGCGGGAGCCGGGGGTAATAGGAATGGATGTAGAATTTTTGGAATCCATGGCCCAGGATGTAAACCCCGAGCAGGACATTGGTGAGCAGGAACAATTACTCCCCAACCAAACCCAGGGCCCGAAATGGGTGCGGCGGCGGCCGCGGTGTATAACACCTCCCCTCCCCCTCTCCACCAAAACCCCCGATCCTGGATCCTGGCCGAATCGGCTCAGCCGAGTGCACCCGCCATGGCCCAGCTATTCGCCATGCTGCAGAAATGAAATCGAATATGCAACAAATGAACAACAAAATGGATGGAAACTCACTCGAAATGAAAAACGAAATAAAAGGAGTGAACAAGCAGATGGAAACAAACACAAACGAAATGAAAACGGAAATGAAATCGAATATGCAACAAATGGAAGCAAAATGGATGGAATGAAAACGAATATGGAAACAAACACAAACGAAATGAAAACGAATATGGAAACAAATGCGCAAGGAATGAAGGAAGAATAAAAGAAATGCGGGGTGAAACGCAGCAAATGGGCCGGAGCCTGCAGGCGGGCATGAAGGCAAAAACAGCGAAGTGCGTAATGGCGACGCCCGTGTGGGAGCGAACGAGCTGGGAGGGGATGCAACGGTTGTCAGGCCCGCGGTGAAGGCGGGTGAGAAAAAATAATTAGGGAGACGTGTTGGGCGAAGAAGTGTGGAGGTGACGGAAAAAGTGACGGTAACCGAGAGGGAAAAATTAATTGGGGTGACGGAGACGTGCCGAAGGAAATAAAAATGGTGAGTGTGAGAAAAGACTTCAAGACATGACGAAGAGAGTTGATAAGCTGGGACGGGAGGTAAAAACGGAGACAGAGGAACTGGGAAGACGGATAGACAAACACAAGGGCAAGCCGGAAGAACAGTTAGAAGCCAAAGCAAGGTCGGAGGGTGCGGAAATGAGAAAGGAATTGGAAAAGAAAGTTTCTGAGCTACAAAACGAACTGAGAGTGTTAAAAGAGGAAAGAACGAGAACGGAGAATGAAACGTTAAGGAACCACGCTGTACAGATTAAACAGTTGGAAGCAAAGGCCAGATTAAAGAATGAGATGCAAGAAAAGTAATGATGGAAGAACAAATGAGACAGAAGAAGGAAATCGATCAATGGAAGGAAACCGAGATTGCAGAATGAGGAACAAGAAAGAGTACTGGAAAGAACAAGGAATGAGACAGGAGAAGAAATCTGTCAGTTGAAAGAAATAACGAGATTGCAGAACGAGGAACAAGAAAGACAGTGGAATAAAAAACTGAAAGAGTATGAATTTGAAACTGAACGACAAAACGAAAGAAATAGGTTGGAATACGAGAAGTTGAAGGAGCAAGGAATGAAGCAGGAAGGAGAAATGAGGAGATTGAAGGACACAACGAGTTGGAGAGGGAAGAGCGAGAGGAACAATGGGATAGAAAACAAAAGGAACATGAAGCCGAGGTTGACCAATTGAAAGAAAAAGCAAGGCTGGAGTGCGAAGAGGTAGACAAAAGAACAGCGAATGAAACACAAAAGGGAAATTAACCACATGAAGAAAACCATGAAACTGCAGAAGGAAGGACAGGAGAAGAAACAAGGAAGAATAATGAGACAGCAGCAACTGAAACACAAAAAGGAGATTAACCAAATGAAGCAAACAATGAAACGGGAGAAGGAAGGACAGGAGAGGAAGCAAGGAAGGGTAATGAGAGAACAGCGAATGAACACAGGAGGAAATGAGCCAATTGAGAGAAACGATGAGATTGGAAAATGAAAGACAGGAGAAACTGTGGGAAAGAAAACAAAAACTATACGAGTTTGAAATTAAATGAACTGAAGGAGAGAGTAAAATTGAAGTCCAGAGAGATGGAAAAACTCCAGAAAGAAACAGAAACTAATAAATGTATAGAGACTCGGGAGACAGAAAAAGTAGAGGAGAGACTGCACGATAAGACGGGGTTAAAGGAACAGAAACACACAACACAGAGGTAGTGGAGGATAATGGGGGTGAGCTCGCGGAATGTGGTGGAGACCGCGGTGCGAGCAGCGGACGGCCTCCTCCAGGAACGAGGGGAGGGAGTATGCCCCTTGAGGCGAGTCACGACCAGGTGGGTTCGGTCGTGCCAAGCGGAGTTGAAGGAACGAGTGCTGTGGATGGGTGCACGTGCAGCTTGGGGGTATAGAGGCCCCGGAAACCTTGTGGGGACAAGAATCCCAGTGTGGTTGTGCAGGGGTGTGTGTTTGCGAGTGTGCGGACATGCGTGCTTTGCGGCACGCAAGGTGTGTGTGTCCCAGAGTGGAAGCGACCCCGTGTGTGAGTGGTGGGGTGGCAAGTGTGCCGGAGTGCGTGCCTCCCGGCACACAATGTGTGAGTGAGACCCCCTGTGCAAGTGAAAGGTTGGGTGTGAGTGAGAGGGTCCGTGTGAGGGAGACCGTGTGTGTAAGGTCTCTGTATGTGAGGGAGATGACGGTCGGCATGCGGGAGCATGCAGCCGCGTCTCCCGGTGTAGAGTGTGATGGAGTGGAGTCTGTGCGTCGTAACACGCAGGTGTGCGTGGGTCGAGTGGCGACGACGACGGTGACATGTGAGGGACAAAAGCGGGTAGCGGCCGTAGCTGTTGTGGGGACCGCGCCGGGTTCACCAGCAGCGAGCGCGAGGTCCGTGCTGTGCAACGCACGAGACCCCCACGTGCTCGCTTACGGGAGTGAAGCCCGGTCCGGAAACGCCAGCGGTGGATTTGCCGATCCCGCGGACGGACAAAGTCTAGGCAGGATTTCGAATTTGGACCGGACGGGTTCTCCACGCGAGCTTGTGTTAAGCTCCAACGGGCAGAGCACATGTGTTCGCGTGGGGAGCCCCTCGGAGTGCGAGTTTGTTTTTGGGGGTGCGCAGGGTGACGTCATGGCTGCACGTGTGGTTGGAATCCGGCAGGAGGGTGAATCCTGCCGGATGGTACTGTCCAAGAGGGACGAGGTACACGTGCAGCTGCATGACGTCACGGGCAAGGTGCAAAGTGCGCGAGCTGTGAGTTGCCGCGCTGGTGCTGCGCGAATTGGAAAAACAAAATTACAAAAGCAAGCCTCGCTTTCGGGTGAACAGGATTTCCGGGCAAGGGGTGAAAGACCCCCTGCCTGGGCACAGGATGGCACTAGTTAGGGGGAAGGGTTAGCTTAGCTAGACCGGCTCCATGGGCAGGGGTAAGTCTCATGGGGCCGTGGAATGGATTAGGTAGAGAGATGTTAGTGCAGATTTAGGTTGGGAAATGGATTTTTGAGGATTTGAGGACAGTGACTGACAGTGAATGTGTAGAGGGGACGTAGCTTAGCTACGTAGTGTTAAATGGAACGTGCTGTAGTGTAAGGGACGACGTGGGAGCACGAGTTAGTTAGGGGAGGTAGATAGAAGGATGGCAGAGTTCAGCGGTGTGTGTTGAAGAGTTGGAAAGTTTGAGGTGAGTACATGATGAGTGAGTGAGCCAGCGGTCTGTGTGAGTGGAGCGAATGTGGACTGCATGGTGCGATGAGTGACTGGGGGGAGGAGTGACTCCCGCCCAAGGGACCCCGGGGTCAGTATAGAGTGAGTTAGCTGGGTTAGAACAAATTGACGAAATGGAGGTCGTTTTGTTGTTGGTGGGAGTGTAGGCTCGAAACCTGTTTGGAGGGGTGCAGGAGCCCTGTTGACGGGCTGGGAGCGTGGCTGCGAACGGTGAGTATCGCTGAGTGGGTACCCGGGCACCGGGCTAGTCGCCGTGGTAGGCCAAGGGCCCATGGGGGGCCGGGTTAGCGTAGTGGGCACGGGCGCGCCCGCTTGGTTCGGGGGCCCGGAGCGCCGTTAGCCGGTGGGCAGTGTTGTGGGCACGGGTGACCCTCGGAAAGGGCCCGGGGCGCCAGCCTGCCACGTGTGCGTTTCAGGGGAGTTGCCATGGGGGCACTCCCGGTGTTTAGGGAGCTGTTAGGCTCGGAGGCAGTGTAGTGCCCGGGGTGCCATCGTAGGGATTCGGCAGAGGGTCGTGCCTGCCAGGGGGAGCCACGCGTCCCAGCCACGAAACCGTGCAAGGGCACGAGGGAAAATTGGAGGGCAGGCCCGAAATTGTAAGGACCGCAAACAGGCGACGGGAATCTGGGTTTTTAGAACCAATAGATTAAGCGCGAGGCGCTTGTTGAAAGCCCCGGGGTAGTTTAATAGTTAAATGGATAGGGTAGATAGGAAATGTACCCCTCCGCACCATCCATCCTTCGCTCTCGTTGTGGGCCGCTGGACCCACTTTGGGTTGTAGATCGCTGAACTCTGGGGAGGCCATCTGAGGCTTGGTTGGGCCTCGGCATAGGACGCTAGCTTTCCCTTATTCCCCTCCGGGAAGGGAACGTAGGGGTTGGGAGTAGGCTAGGGGACGATAGGTTAGCCGAACAGAGACAGTAAAGGGGTTAGGCGACGATTTCTAGTGGGGAAGGGATGAAAGTAAAAAATAAAAACAACAAAAATTAATTGGGGCTAAATTGTTTTTTTTTTTTTACAAATTAAGGGGTGGGTATGGACAGTGACAGGCAAAGGCGATAGGTGGGAGGGAGACCGTAGGGTAGGTCCGAGCCCGCCTTCTGCGAGTGCCAGCACCACCGTACTCCCTCCACCAACCTGCACTGCACGGCAAGAGCCGGCCAACTTCATCGGCAGCTGTTGTTTTGCTGCAAGGCCTGTGCCGGCCGGATCGTCTGCTGTTTTTACTGCAAGGCCTGTGCGGCCAGTTCGTCTGCCGCTGTGTTCGCCTGCAGCGGCCTTGTTCTGCAGGCTATGTTTGCCTGCTACCTTTGCCATGCCATGCCACTGCCCGGTTCACCGGCCCCGTTCTGTTCAATTTTGCTTTGCCCCCTTGTTCATTGCCATGTGCGCCAGGATCAAGCAACAGTTTGCAAGCTGCAGGAACTGTCCTGTTGGCAGCGACACACGGGCCTGCAATGGCGGCCCGTGCGCCGGTTCTTTTGACTCCTTGTTTTGTTCCTGCAGAGTCCATTGATCCTGGGCCATGGAGTAGTGTAAATTATAAGGTTAAGTTGTTAAGATGTATTGTAAATACGAGTGCGCCCCCGGCATGTCTGTCTAGCGCCGGCAATTTTATTTAAGTCGTCTGTATGAGTGAGTTTGTTTAGTTAGTTACTCCAGCCTCAGGTTATATTATTTGGGGACACGAATACCATGAATGTCGCACTCAGGGATCCGTAGGTAAAACGTACTAGGGGAGAACTACACATGATGGCACACGATAATTTGACGACTCGGACGAGTCTGTAAAAAGGGGAGGGGGTAGTATTACGGCTGTGGAAATTCGCATTACACCATTCAGGTCCCGTAGGTGAGATATATTTCTTAAGTACATGTGTAGTTAGCCCAAACCCATTGTTTAGAGGGAATTAATGTGATTCATTCGGGCTGCGATCCTTCGAGATAGCCGTTTTTCTGTCCTTTCTTTAATTTGAACAACCACCACCAACCACAACGCCGCTTCTCAACAACCGCGCCACCCCCACCATCCACGCAGCCACATCTTCGCCCCCTCGCCGTTCAACAGGCTCCGTGCGGCTACGATCTCCGCAGCGCTAGCAGGAGGATGCGCACGTTTTACGGCCTGTTTTTCCCGTCTGGCTTCTCCGCGCTTGGAGGAGAGAAGCGAGGGGAGGGCAGCTCGCGCCGATTGGCGGATGGACAGTGTGAGGCGGTCGGGGTGAGGGAACGCCCCTGTTCCAGACCCTCTCGAAGGAGGGTGGAGCCACGAACAGGGCGGGGCAGCGGGGCGGGGCGCCGGGGGTATAAGAGTCAGAGGCGCAGGAGGTTCTCTCTCTCTGGTTCGGCGCTCTTCGGGTTCTCTTCTGGTTCGGCGCTCTTCGGGTTCTCTCTGGCGCGTGCTGTTCTCTGGTTCTCTCTGGCGCGTGCTGTTCTCTGGTTTCTCTGGCGCGTGCTGTTCTCTGGTTCTCTCTGGGTTCGGATGTGCTCTCTCTCTGTTCGTCGGTGCTCGGTCCGTGGCGTCGAGGGGCCAGCACGGGCAGGCACGAAGCACGCCGGAGGATCTCGCGTCGAGTGGAGCGGAGAGAGCTCGCGGACCCACGGCAGAGGACGGTCGCCAAGGACTTGAAACGCAGGGAAGTCGCGACTTCCATTTTCTTTTGGGGTTTTGTGCAAATGTGTGTGTGTGGCGCCAGTCCGGCAAGTAGTATTGTATAAGTGGTCCGTGTGTCGCGTAATCGGGTTTTAACTCTTTCGCTTTATATGTGCATTTCTGACTGTTTGCTATACGTGTGCTTTGTGTCCGTCTGTGTGAATAAATATGCGTACTTGTTGAATTCTTCCCCCGTTTCGCTGCGTCCTTCCTTCGTTGGGTTCCATCTTGTTTTACGTAAAGGGTACGTAGTGGGCGCGGGGGCGCGCCGATAATTAATCAGGAACCGTCGAGGCCGACGATAACACCGCTCGGTTATCCCGATAGCACGGAACGGGTCGCTTAAGCGGCCCGTATCCGAAGTCGACCTGCGGCGAGGTGCGGTCGCCCGGTTTACCATCCGCGTGGGTACTTAGGTAGGTCGAGTTTGGCGAACAACCCTATCCCACGCGGGTGGCCGATTGGCACGATCGTGGTGAGGCCGAAAGGCCCACCCGTGACTGGATCCCGGCGTTGGTCCGAGAGGGTCACGACAGAATTGTCCGTCCGGTGGGCGAGGCGGTCGCGATTCGAGTCAAGTGGCCGATCGCACGCCGCGGGCGCGAATTCGCAACAATATGCTCCGCGATCGTTTACACACGACGGACACAGTTACTTGTAGGTTATTCATAAGTCGAAACATGTCAAGGTAATATTTAACATACCGAAACCTAATTTTCAACCAATGGGTAACGTCCTTTTAACCTATGAGTAGCGTGCTCTGAACCTATGTTTAACGTGCTTGAAACCTATGAGTAACGGTCATTGAACCTATTTGTAACTTGCCTTGAACCAATGACTAGCGTGCTATGAACCTATGAGTAACGTGCATTTAACCTATGTGTAGCATGCTTTGAACCTAAGTGTAACGTGCTTCTAACCTTTGAGTAACATGCTATGAACCTATTTGTAACGTATCTAAAACGCACATTGTCGTATGTAGACGAATTAGATTGACGTCTTCCGGACGACCACAGCACTATAGAACGTGTTTCTAACTTACATCTACCGTGTAATAGCGTATTGGCAGCATTAAGGGAATTGGTATATACAAATGGGCTTCACAAGAGGAACCATCATTGTTCCAGACTCCATGTTGAGTAGATGTCAATGCCAGTAGTATCAGTAGTAGTAATAGTATTAGTAGTAGTTGGTGGGCGTGACAGTAGTAATAGTAGTAGTAGTTGTAGTAGTAGCATTGGTATTAGTAGTATGTCTATGTCAGTAGTCGTATGTGAGCGTGATGGGGAGGGTGTGGGTGATGATGGATCCTCTTATCATCCACGAATAGGAGACTACTTTGCACCATTGTTCGATGTTCTTTTCGGCAAATTTTTTTTCCTCATTCCAGATGAAATATTTCTTTGTTTTACTTTTTAAGTATTAAAAACGACTTTGACAAATGCATAATGTACTAGTAATGAACACAGAACGCTTCGATAACTTATAGATAAGGTATACCAACGATTGTTTATCGTGTTTTAGTCGTCCACAACCTATGCCCAACGATAGTCTAGCGTATGCATAGCGTAATAATTCCCAAGCACGTTATTCATAGGTTATAAATAAGTCACGGGTACCCTAAACATTACTTTGATGTGTTTCGACGTATGAGGACTTTCAAGTAGCGTGTTGCGAAGTGTGAACAACGTTCGTGTAGCGTGCTTACAAAAGTTACTCATAGGTTAGAAATAAGTTTCGGGTACGCGAATGTACCTCTACGTGTTTCGACTTATGAGTAACATACAATTAACGTGTGTCAACGATCGCATAACGTGCCTACAACTTATGGCCAGCGTAGCGAACGTGTGAGCCAAACGCCGAGTACGTCGTAAAATTTCAAGCATGCAAAATTTTTTGGCACACACAGTCAACGTTTTAAACCAGCGTAATAGACCTATGGTAGTGTTTTTCAGCGTGCACCTGACGTATACATAATACCCATAACGTATTCGAGTGTGCCAGCGTTTAGACAAATTTTTCATAAATCGGCATACGCGGCTAAATCGTCAAGGTGTGACAGCCCCTTACAGAAGAAGTTTGAGTTTCAGGGTGTTCTGCCAATTTTGAGTTATGCCCTTTTTAGATTGAGAAAATATTACATATTATACATTGGTGAGTGTTCAGCTGCCCTGACTCCACCCCACTGCTTTACACCCATTGGCTGGACAGCTGGCCTGACTCCACCCCAACTAAATTCTGCACCGCCATTATATGAAGCAGTTCAGATTGGCAAGCCTCAGGCCTTAGGCTTGGGTATGAGTCCATGGCCCCATGTAATTGGAATGATCCCAGGTATATAACCAACGATGTATTTATTACACATGCACATAAGCCGTACGCATGTTTTTTGCTTCATGTATGTACATCGGGTTAGTTTTAAGATGATTTGGGCAAAGCCTAGAAATGAACGAAACACGGTGGGTTAGAAAGGTTCTTTTTCTTCATTTTGGTTCCGGTATCGGCTCGAGCGTGCGTTAAAGCAAACTCATTTTTATCTCCAGTTTATTATCCTAGCTGTCTTTATTGGTTTCTAATCTACAAAATATATTGAGTAATGAAAACTGTTTTTCCTTTTATTTTGCCAAATGGACCCAAATATGGTGGGTTATAGGGTTTCTTCTTCTGCTTCTTCATTTTGATTCCGGTATCAGCTCAAGCGTGCGTTCAACGCAAACAAATTTTCTCTCTGAACATTCATTGGGACTGGTAAGGCACACGTATTGTAAAGCAATTCTCGCTCTTGTTTTTATAAGCTCGCCTGTTCGAAGAACAGAGAGCTATAGCAATACCCCCGGCGTGAGCGTGAGCGTCAGCGTGAGCGTGTACGTGTGAAAATGTTAAAGTTTTTGGTGCAAGTTATTTCCTTTCTAATGTTTTTATCTACCACACTATTTTTTACTGGTACAATATACAAATACATATATTGCTTTGGAATTATTTGGATCAGACTTCACTGCAATGCTTTATAAAAATATTATTTAGACTAGTCTTTTAAAAACGATAAATGTATAAACAGGCGAGCATTGGGTGGCTTTGACACAACTCTCTGGTTATTGTCATGGTCACAATTTTGTTGAGCAGTAAAAAACACATTTAACGTTGAGAAACGTGGACTTTAAAAGAAATGGTGCCCTGCACCTCGTGAACATCGTTGATTGTGGAGCATCTTTCAACTTTGTCACAGGTGCAAGTTGTTAATACAACAGAACATTTTTATTTTGTGAATAATTTTTATAAACGTGCAAGAATTTTATACCTTTCAGTACATTTCCATCATTGTGCATTAGCTACTTGGCTTTATTTCATAAATGTTGTATTTTATGCCATATTTTAACATTTTATTCGATCTAGCAGGTGCTGAGAAATAACTTCTTCTTTTTTTCTTTTTTTTTTCTTTTCTGCATGATCTTCACAGTGGAAAAGGAGAAGCTCGTTGGCAAGTTCACCTGTTCGTTGTGCTCTCACAACCTCACCACTAAGGCTGCTTTAAAGATGCACATGTGGCGGCACCAACCAGTTTCCGGTGATGAGAACTACAAATGCTCTGATTGTGCTTTCATTACATGTTGTAAAAGTGTCTACGAGACGCACACTCGGATCCACTCAAGAAGGAAACTGTACACCTGCAGTGTGTGTGGTAATGGATTCAATGACTTGTTCACGCTTCGGGTACACATGAGA
>CM068952.1:194589836-194599836 GCA_035128595.1 Eptatretus atami
ATTGGCTGGTTAAATTCAGCTGCCTGAAATATAAATCCTCTTCAAATTTCAGAGTCAATCGGATGAAAACTGAGAATTTTAGAAATATTTTTGAGGTCAAATTTGTTTTATGGATTTTGCAAGTATCATGCTCTGAACGACGTTTTCTTGTTATTTTGTCTGTCTGTTTGTTTGTTTGTCGCCTACAGGTCACAATTCCAAACCGATCTTCACGAAACTTCACCACATGGTAGAGTTTGTCACAATCAAAAAAGCCTATTGTTGTTGAGGTCAAAGGTCAACAAAGAAGGTGACATTTCTAAAATTCTCAATTTTCATCCGATTGACTTGAAATTTGAAGAGGATTTATATTTCAGGTCACTGAATTAAACCAGCCAATTATTTTTGAGGTCAAATTTGTTTTATGGATTTTGCAAGTATCGTGCTCTGAACGACGTTTTCTTGTTATTCTGTCTGTCTGTTTGTTTGTTTGTCGCCTACAGGTCACAATTCCAAACCGATTTTCAGGAAACTTCACCTCATGGTAGAGTTTGTCACAATCAAAGAAGCCCTATTGTTTTTGAGGTCAAATTTGTTTTATGGATTTTGCAAGTATCGTGCTCTGAACGACGTTTTCTTGTTATTCTGTCTGTCTGTTTGTTTGTTTGTCGCCTGCAGGTCACAATTCCAAACTGATCTTCACGAAACTTCACCACATGGTAGAGTTTGTCATAAGCAAAGAAGCCTATTGTTTTTGAGGTCAAAAGGTCAACATCGGCCAAAGGTCAACAACGAAGGTGAGATTTCTAAAATCTTCAATTTTCATCCGATTGACTTGAAATTTGAAGCGGATTTGCATATCAGGTCACTGAATTAAACCAGCCAATTATTTTTGAGGTCAAATTTGTTTTATGGATTCTGCAAGTATCGTGCTCTGTATGACGTCTTCTTCTTTGTTTGTTTGTTCGATATGTCGGCCATCATTTGAGCTGGGAAGCTGAAATTTTGGGAGAAAAGTGTAGATGCACTTTGGCAAAGCCGGTATTTTTTTTATTTTTTTGATTAATCAATTGATCTATTAATTGTTTTAATTATTATCGATTTATTAATTACCTATTCATTTTATTTCTCGTCCGGGCAATATCTCAGGCACCTTTTGAGCTCGGAACCTGATGTTTGGACACGACGGTGACCGAGTGATTTGGCTGTAAAGAGTATTTTTGATTTATCGATTAATCAATTAATCGATTAATTATTCATTTTTCGATGAATTACTTAATTTTCGAAAAGTTACAGATTCAGATGAAACAGCGGTGGTTTAGGTATGCGATTAGCCAATGAAGAAATTAATTACTTTTCGATTATTCTTTATTTATTTTAAATATGCAATTAATCAATCAATTCTTGAACACCACTCCCTCCCAATTCTGCGGAAGGCGCCCCGGCAATGTCGCGCGCTGGAGGATTTGTTACTTATTTATTTATTTATTTATTTATTTGGCGTGGGGGCGGTGTACTTTGAATGTACCGCCACTTCTTTATTTATTTTAAAAATTTCTCTCATTCCTCATGTTCACTCACTCCATTTCTCTGCCCATCTTCATTTCCTTTTCCTTTTCTCTCCCGACCTATAAATTTACTTTGTAAACATAGATTACGTTGCATTAACAGAATAGAAAAAAAAATAAAGATTTAATCATCATCTTGGATTCAGGAAGGTTGACGAAGTGCAAAGACCACAGTGCTAATCATGCGCACACTGGGCCGGCATAACGACACGTCCCACACCACACTGGCAAGGATATGGACAGACAGACATACTGACACGACCGTGCTTCAACAGGTGGGGTGATTCATCAGTGTGCGTACCATCCGTCGAATGGCACGTAAGCCGGGTTCCCGTTGCTTTCATCGATTTGTGAATGTTAAAGATCCCACGCTCCTTCACCAAGAGTAGGCGAGCTGTCACCGGCACCCCCCAGCGAAATTACTAATTCCTGCCACGACTATAAACTGCTGGGAAGACGACAGCAAACAAGAAAGACAGTTTGATGAGAAAACGGACTCATTACACTTGACACACCATGGGAACCGGTCCGGAGCGTCGCACACGATGGAAACAAAATGGCGTCCAATGCAAGTTTCTCGAGACTCTCCTCCCCCTCCCCTCACCAACCGAAGTATTTTTTAAATTAATAATGAATATATTCCCCATTTTTTTTTGCCACCCTTGGGATACCCCTGGGCGTCCGTGGTGCCAGGTAATTGTCGCATTCACATCCCCCCCCCCCCCCCCGTCGTTCCCCAATTAAAATTGCGTCGTTTGAACGGATATTAATTATAATATAAATGGAATAGGCGAAGCCTCGAAGCGAACGTAGAAATTTTTCTTACATTCGCTTCTGACTTTACCTATTCCATATCAGTTTGAAACTGAGGCTATACATGTTATCATATGGCCTGATGATTTTGACAGATCTGAGGTCAGTCAGGTGCATAGCAGACAATGCTGCAATTTCCGGTTACTTCGGCCTGGATTCGGGATCAGCGATCAAATAATGTAAATCACGATTAAAATTTATTTTTTGATGATGCGGGAGATATCTTTATTAAAATCAGTGGAGGAAATATACACCATGTCTGATATTTGGGTCTTTCATGTCTCCGCCGATGCCTTTATCTCCCGGCATGCATCATTCCCCATGACAAAAACCCGGAAGCAAAAGGGTCATAGCCGACGACACGGATTCCAAATTGCCAGGGTATTGTGTTGTTGTTGTTTCCTATTCTCTCATGTGCACGCTTTGAGTATGAAGCTCACTACGTTCGCTATTATTTGTTTGGTGTTGGTGTGGCGCACGCATGATGGGCCGAATGTCCTCCTGCGTCCAATTTCCTTGCGTCTCAGTGCATCACCAAAAAGTAACGGTGTGTTCACATCGTTGCCAAGGAGTTGTTTCCACAGCGCAGAAATTGACGGCATGCGTCGCGAACCGGAAGTGCCCAAAGTTGCGGAACCGGAAGTGACTCCCCACATGGTTTTTCTTGCCCTCGTGAGGGATGACGTTTCGTCGGACTCTTCCTGCGGGGGAGGAAGTCTCCTATGTGTCGATTATATGATCGAAAGGATGAGGTAAAATGTTATCGAGTTATTATTGTTGATGTATCAACATTATTTTTAGGGACGAGGATAAAATGATATAATTAATCCCACGAGAGAGGAGAGGAGACGTCAGAGATTAAATACAGACAGAGGAGAGAGACAGACAGGACGCGCAGAGAGATAGACAGACAGAGAGACGAGACAGGAGAGAGAACAGACAGACAGGGAGAGAGACAGAAGAAGAGAGAGACGAGAAGAGAGAGAGAAAGCAGAAAGAGACGAGACAGATTGAAGAGATAGAGGACAGACAGACAGATAAGAGAACAGAGAGATAAAGACGAAGAAGAGAGAAGAGGAGAGAGGAGGAGAGAGGCGAGAGCAGGAGTAGAAGGAGGGAAAGAAGAGCAAGAAGAGAGAATGGAGAAAGCAAGGGGAAAGGAGAAAGAAGGGAAGAAAGAAGGGATAGAGCGAAAAGAAGGAGAAGAAGAACGACAGAGAGGGAGGAGAAGGAGAGAAAGAACGAAGGAAGAGAGAAAGGAAGAAGGAGAAGAAAGAGGACAGAGAAAGAGGGAGGAAGAACGAAGACAGAAGAAGAAGAGGAAGAAGGAAGAGAGAGAAGAAGGAGCAGAAGGGAAAGGAAGAGGGAGGCAAAGAGAGAGAAGATGAAGAAGAGGGAGGGCGAGAGAAGGAGGAAGAAGAAGGAAGAAAAGGGAAAGCGAGAGAAGAAGAAAGGGAGAAGGAAAGAGGAAAGAGGGAGAAGAGAGGAGAAGAAGAGACAGGGGAGGGAGAGTAAGAGGAGAGAGGGAGAAGGGAGAGACAGACAGACAGACGAAAGAGAGAGAGCGAGAGAGAGGATAAGATCAGACGAGAGCACGAGACAGAGAGATAAGAACAGACAGACAGAATAGAGAGAGAGAGAGAAGAGAGTAAGAGAGCGAGACAGAGAGTAGAGACATAGAGAGAGACAAGACAGACAGAGAGAGCAGAGACAGAGAGAAACCATTTATAAATACATAACTATTTAAAGGTCGTCACCATGGGTTTACCAAAGGTAGTCCTGTTTAACAAATTTTTAGAGTTGTGAAGCAGGTTCTGATTGGTGGGATGAGGGGGAAGGCAGTGGACAAGTATATCTCGACTTTAAGAAGGTATTGATAAGGTGACCGACATCCGAGGTTGTTAGCCAGTGAGGGCTTGTGGAGTGGCTGGTCAGGTAGTTAATTGGATTGCAAACTGGCTTAGTGTAGGAAGTAAAGAGTACCTGTTGGAGTGTGGAGGATGTAAGTAGCGGGTACCTCAGGGATCAGTACTCGGACCATTACTATTCATTATTTGCATCAACGATTTGGATAATGGGGTAAAGAGTAAACTTTCCAAATTTTGCAGATGACACCAAGCTTGAGGGTAAGGTGGATAGCAGAGGGGTGGTGATCAGATTCAGAAAGTATTGATACTTGTATGGATTGGGCAAAGATTGGAAGATGGAATTTAACCTGAGAAGTGTAAGGTGTTGGGGATGGGAAGAACAATGAAAATGGAGATTACAGGATGTAAGGGGTTATTTTGGAGCGTGTCACACAGGAGAAGGATCTGGGGGTGGTAATGATGTGGAGGGAAGCAGGCAGCACAGTGCCAGGCAGCTATAGGTGAAGCAAAAAGGGTTTTAGGTTGTATTCGGAGGGGGATCATTATATAATCAAAAGAGGTGTGTAACATTGTACAGGAATTTAGTGAGGGCACATCCAGAATATTGTGTGCAGTTTTGGTCACCACAACTCAGGAAGGACATAGATGCCATAGAGAGGGTCAGCCAGGGCACGAGATTGATTCTGGGCCTAGCTAGACTCCATATGAGGAGCGGCTGAAGAGACACAGGGCTTTATCACTAGAAAAGAGAGCGGTTATGAGGATGATAATGAAAGGTATCGATAAAATAAGTGCAGATGAATTAATTATTATTCAACAAAGTAGACAGTGAAGGACCATGGGCCATAGCCTGAGAGTAAAGAAGAGGAGAGATAAGACGGTAGTAAGGCAGGGGACTTTCACTCAGAGTAGTTAATGTATGGAAAGGTTTCCCTGGAAAGGTAGTGGCAGCAGAAACAGTGATAAGTTTAAATTAGAATTGAGATAGGTACCTGGAGTTATGGAGATAGAGGGGTATGGGATGTTGCAGGACTGTTAGGTAGTTTGATCATTGATGGGTGATTATGTGCACATGTGTGTAATGTTGTCTGGGGGGGGGTCTCTTGAAGGGGTCGTGTGTGGTTGATTGTGTGTTTATCACCCAAGACCACCTTCGACCAAAATCCCTCCCCCCCCTCCTAAAAAACAAACAAAACCCACAAAAAAAGAAACCTTTTTTCATTTTTCTTTTCTTTATTTATTTATATAAAATGGTGTGGTGTTTGATGTGGCACACGCGTCATGGGCTGAATGCCCCCCCCCCCCCCGTATCTAATTTCCTTGTGTTTATGATCATTATGATGAACAATCTCACCAGGATCAGCATCAGCAGCAAGAGTCGCTCAAACCTCCTGAGACCGTGTTTTGTTTTATGCCGTGCACAAACTTTAGCACATCACGAGTGATAACTTGGGTCAAGTTTCATCGAAATTGCTTGTGTAGTTTCAGAGAAGAAAGGCAAATCCATTTTTGGGCGGTTTTCAACCTCCCCCCGCCCCCCACAAATCCCCGTATACCCCCTTAATGCAGATTTTGATTTGGTCAATACTCCTTCCTTCGGCATCAGATATGAAGCTTGTGGCCAAGTTTCATCAAAATTGTGTGTTTGATTCAAGCGACAATGACCGAAGTGTTTACAGACTGTCTGACTTGTCTAAGGGCACTGCTCGATCGATAATATCTTGCACGCAGACAAACAGAGACAGGGGTGAAAACATAACCTCCTTCTTCCACCTTCGGTGACGGAGGTAAAAATGTCAAGGATGTCAGGATGTTCCTCCAGAAAGTATGTAAATAAGGTACAGATGGTCATGAGGAATGGACATGTGAAAGCACCACTACATCTTTCTTTGAACAATGGTTGTCCCTAGAAAAGACATGATGTGTGTGCGTGCGTGCGTGCGTACGATATAACTTCGTCTTTTCCAAGGACAACCATTATTCAAAAAAAGATGTCGTGGTGCTTTCGCGTGATCATTTTTCGTGACCATCCCGACCTTGTCTACATCCTTTTCGTACGAACATTCATCCATCCTTTTACATTTTTACCTCCGTCACCGAAGGTGGAAGTTGGAGGTTATGTTTTCACCCCTGTCTGTCAGTTTGTTTGTCGGTGTGCAGGATATCTCAAAGTTGTGGACGAAACTTGGTGGACACGTTGGGTGTGCGACAACGAATAATTGATACCATTTTGGTGAAGATCCAAATCTGGACACGATAATTTTTTAATTATTAAAGGGATTCTTCACCATTGGGAGATGAGGCTGAAAACTATATATTATAGCGTGCTATTTCAAAAATTTCCTGGGCCTGATGTGTTCTACTGGATCAGGAATTGTGTTGCGGAGGTATGCGCTCTACCTAGTGTCCTTGTAGTTTAAAATGTTTTTATTACTTCTTTCTTGATTTTTTTTAAATTTTATTTAGAAATATATAGATGTTCTACTACTGATTTACAAATGTTGTAGTATGTACTTTGTAGACGATCTAACATTCTGAAGAGTACGTACTTTATAGACGTGTGGGCTGTCACCGACTTCGTGATAATATTCCACCATTAACCACACCTATAAAGGTCTGATTGGCCCTCGGGGAAAAATGTGTCTCGCGGCTTCGCCCCCACAAGGCTGATTGACAGTCGTAGTCCCTCCCACCCCTCTGATGCCCTCCTGTTCCTTTACAAAGAAATGCAGTTTTAAATACTTTTTGTGAAATCCTTTCAAGCTAATAAAATGACAAGCCAGTAGGCGGCGATGGGTCGCCGAGCATGGAAACTATAAGATATAGAGCCAAAATGGATGTCATAAAGCGGATAGGGAATCACCTTACATTATGCATATCAATCTCATCCAGTTCCATCTACTGATAACTACTGGTATCCATTTGAATGAAAAGTACCGAAAATGCGGTTTGAAATCGGAAATCCCAAAGTTCGAGGGGGTGCGTGGGTGAAAAAGATCTAAATCGAAAATCCGGCTCGATCGTTTGTGCACAATGTATTCCAGACGATTAGTGTGAATTTTCATGACCATCCGACCATAACCCTGAGGAGTAGCATTTGGCGCGAAGGCAACTCCAGCTCTCGCATATTATCGATTTTTGCACTAATGACCTTTGACCCCTGACCTGCGAAATCGGTCAATATGCCTGAGGCAAAGTTGTAGTACTCATTGAGTACCATGAACCTGCAAAGTTTCATTCGTATCGATGCACTCACCTGGTCGCTAGGGGCCTTCAATTTTCGCCAATTTTCGCGCATACCCTAATTGTTGGGGCGCTGCGGGTAAAGTATTCCATATATCACAAAACCGGAATATATTTGATAGAGCATCACCTGTAGATCATTCGTGCCAAATTTCATAACCCTTCGTGGGATAATGGCTTTCGGAATTGATTTCGCGTGAACGGTACCGATTTTGAAGGTTTTTCGGTTGTTTTTCGGGAACCAAAGCATCCCTAGCAACCATCACAATTTCCAAAGCACTAGGTCATAAGATGTACCTACCACCCGAGTGTTGTCAAAATCCGCCCACGTTTACTACCAATTATGCTGATGACAAACGAACAAACATCCAAACAAACAGACAGAATTACTGACAATTAGGGTCACCTATTTTGGCGACCCAACAATAGCAAAGGATGTTGCACCAAGTAAAACTCTGTTGGATGGTACCAGAGTCAATGCCATTGAGAGAGCAGTCGGAAATACAGCGTCTGATGATGATGATTATGATGAACGAGAAGAAGATTTTGTGGTTTTTGACCGATCTCAATTTTTTTTGGCTCTTGCCATGGTCTCGAGTCCTGAAAAGTGATCCCTGCCTCCACAATCACCTGGACATACCAGGTAGGGTCTCATACGTAGCCTAAGTGACTTTTTAGAGAAGATACTCCAAGTTTAGTTTTGTACGTAGCGGATGGGACCGACCTTTTTTTTTTCCGCATCATCGCGACATGGAAAGTGCTGGTGCACTCTCCGATTCCCATGAGGTGTAAAACTAGAGGATAAATGTCCAGGGTGGTTGAGTGGTGATGTATGGGTGCTATTAAGGAGAAACAGAAGGCACGTATTCGGTGTTAAATAACACAACTGCAGTCGACTGTGTACATCTGTGCGTCGTGTCATGTTTGTGAAGGTCTCGTGAACGAATAGTGTGTGGTTGGTGTTGTAGTATATTTCTCACCCAAAAAAACCACCCTCAATATTTTTGTCACCGATCTACACAAAATACTCATAATGATAATTGAAAACATGTTTTTAGAAATTTTTACAAATTTATTAAAAAGTGAAAAACTGAAATATCTTGCGTCAATAAGTGTTCAACCCCTTTGCTATGACACTCCAAATTAAGCTCAGGTGAATTCAATTTGTTTGATATTTTTTGAGAGTCTCTACAACTTGATTGGAGTCCACCTGTGGCCAATTTAATTGATTGGCATGATTTGAAAGAAACACACCTTCATATATAAGGTCCTACAGTTGACAGTGCATGTCAGAGTAGAAACTCTCCCATGATGTCCAAGGAACTGTCCATCAACTCTGAGATAAATTGTTGTTTACAAGGAATTAAGGCGCATGAGGAGGCATTCGGCCCATCATGCCTGCAGCACATCAACACCACACTAACTCATCAACACAAGATCCAAAGAAGAAAATGGGGAAAAAATTTAGTGTTTTTTTGTGGGGTTTTTTGTAGTTTTGTATTCCCCCCCCCCCCACCAAGAGGAAGGCATGGACTTGGGTAAAAAATAACACACATCAACCAGATAACACCCTTTGATCCTTTGACGAGACCCCCACCAACAGCACTCCGTACACAGCAGACAATCACCCATCAATGCTCAAACTACCTAAAAGTCTTCTCAACATCCCAATACCCCTCTTATCTCATAACTTCCAGATACCGATCTAATTCTAATTTTAACTTATCTACTGTTTCTGCTGCCACTACCTTTCCAGGGAGACCATTCTCTGCATGAACTACTCTCTGAGTTAAAAGACCCCTACCTTACTACCTCTTAACTCTCCTCTTCTTTACTCTCAGGCTATGGTCCATGGTCCTATCACTGGCTACTTTGTTGAATAATTCATTGCACTTATTATGTTTATACCTTTCATTATTATTTAAACATCTCTATCATATCTCCTCGTAACCGCCTCCTTTCTGTGTATAAAGCCCTGTCTCTTCAGCCGCTCCTCATAGCTGAGTCTAGTAGGCCCAGAATCAATCGAGAGCCCTGTGCTTGAACCCTCTCTATGGCATCTATGTCCTTCCTGTATTGTGGTTACCAGAACTGCACACAATATTCTAGATGTGGCCCTCACTAAATTCCTGTACAATGTTAACCCCACCTCTTTTGATTTATAAATGATCCCCCTCCGAATACAACCTACAACCCCATTTGCTTTACCTTTAGCTGCCTGGCACTGTGCTGCCTGATTCCCTCCCATATCTATAACCACCCCCAGATCCTTCTCCTGTGTGACACGCCCTGTACGCAAATCCGTGGCAGGGGGACCAATCATTATTCGCTTTCCTGGTTTTCATGGCAGAACCCATGACCGCTAGTCCTTTGGCATCGGTTAGTTTAGTCTGGTGCATCGTAGCCGTGGCGACTTTCTTCGATTTCCGACTACTATTCCATGACCGTCAAGTTGGAAGAAATTGGTTGGTGTGGCTGAGCCTAAATTATTGTTGCCTGTTTCTGTGTCTTCCCCTAGGAAAGAAGGGG
>CM068952.1:194619938-194633470 GCA_035128595.1 Eptatretus atami
CACAAGAGAAGCTGTGCAACAGGATGGGAACTCGTACCGCGGCTCGACACCGGAGGCCGAACAACAGGACCAGAGTATAACAGAAGGAAATGGTGCAAACCCACCTCTGGAGAGGGAACAGGTCCGGCTGGCAAACCCAGACAGGGTGGCACTGACAGACAGCAGGGATAAAAGTAAGAACGGTGAATTATAATGAGTGGGAAGACGAAGAGGAACAAAACGACGATGATTATGAGCAGTTGTAGGCTGGCAAAAGAGTTTGCCAACAAAATGAAGGAGATGACATCAATAATGCTCAGAGAAAGACCAGGACTCCAGTGAACGGAACACAATCACGAGTCGTAATAAATGCTCAAGACCAAAGATACTAAACCAGTGGCTTGAAGAAGATAGCAGGATTACCGTAAGTCAATCGGACAAGTTTAGGTTCTGCAAGGTGAAAACAGAGCATCAATTAACCTTCTCCTGGGATGTAAAAAAAACCCCGAAATTTTGTAAACTCGTTCGTCATCTCGGTGAATGAACTCCCTCGTTGATGATTTGCAGAGAAACTGATCGGACCCCTTTGTCAGTTGCAGCAGTTGGTAAATTCTTAAATGCCTGTCCTTTACTTGCCAATTGTAAAAGGAGGACGTTTTCAACAATTCTGCACAAACTACTTTTGTCGGATGTAAGAGTGCGTACGATTATTTTATTTTATTTTTGGAATTTTTTGAATAATTTTGTCTCCTTGCAGGCATCGTCCTCCATTCAAGTAAAGTACTGACCTTTCATGTGGATCTAACTTTTGTATTTTTCACAGTCAGGCAATTTAGAGGAATGTTGAGTCAAGTGAATAGATATTCCTAAATGGTGAGTAACAGTTTATCAAGTTTGACGTGCGAAAAGATAATTCCCATGAACAATAAGTACTTCACATTGTTTCACTTATCAAATTGTACCACCCTTCGAATCTCTTAGGATAGATTCGATGTGAAACACATCTAACACATGTCGTACTACATCTTGGAAGTTTGTCTATTGTAACGGGACAAGTCGACAGTATCCCTCAAACTAGTCTGCAGTCTGATATTTGTTGGTAATTCCGGTGTTTTTCAAGTGTAGTGCTTTTCATGGAGTACTGTAATGTGCAGGGTGTCCACAAAGTCTTGTTTGGTTTGATTGTAATAAAATGTAAAAACCGGAACAAGACTTTGTGGATTATCGATATTGTTGTGGGCTGAGGATCATTTTGGATGAATGTGGATAAGAATAGTCAACGCAAACGCAGGTCAATGGCCGTTCTAAATATATTACCCGTATTACTCGCACATTGGAAGATGTTAAATTCCATGAAAGCAACAATTATCCAACTCTCTCTATCGAGTGCAGCCTGTGGCTGCTGGTTGGGACGCAGCTATGCTGCTGATGCAGTGTCCCCAATTATCCAACAAAACAGGTACACACGATGACAAAAAGGAAAATACAATCGGTGATGAGAAACAAATGTGACTGGCATTTGGAGGAGAGAGAGCCGGGTGCTGTGGGAGTCTCACTTTGCGACCCTTCACTCGATGCCCTCAGATCTTGTCACGATAGACAAAACTAATGGACAAGTGGCTGACAAACCCATACTTGAGGAGCTGATGTAATGTTGACCCATCGGACAAAGCTGCTCTGAAGATCAATCGGTGTTGAGCGTAACACAAGAAGGTAAGACAATGGATCATCTTTGTGTCTTACTATCATCCATTGTCTCAGGCCCACTGACTCCTCTTCTGTACACACAGATTTTTCCGCTTTTTTTCCATTTTTCCATCTTTTTCTGTCTGCTTTACACCTTCCTTATCGATTCTACCCACTCGGTTTCCTTGAACTCTCTGCTTGTTCCTGCACTTCTTTCTATTACCTCCACCACGGAAGGTGGATGGAGGTTACGTTTGCACCGTGTTTGTCTGTCTGTTTGTTTGTCTGTGAACGGGATATCTCAAAAAGTTGTGAACGCAATCGGCCGAAATTTGGTGGAGAGTTTGGGTGTGTGACAACGAAGAATCGATTCGATTTTGGTTGAGGTGCAGATGCAGATCAGACCGAGATCCGACCCAGATCGGTGGGATACAAGACGTAAACTGTTCAGCCTGGCGGAGGTATGCGCTCTACCAATGCCGTTACAGTTTTAAAGCAAGCACATAACTACATGTAGACTAATATGCTTGGAGCGCAGCTGTGCTGTTGATGAAGTTCCCCTTCTAGGCGAGAGCTGGAATTTTTTCAGGTTGCTGGTGCTAGCTCGCCTCCTGTTTGTGAAGGACACGCTGGGATATATAACATCTACCAACTGATGCCAGCAGATGGGACATCCTGTTTTTGCGTATGCTCACTCTGTTTTGTTGTTGAGGAGAAATTCCTTTGAACATTTCTCATGATTTTTGTGCACCAAATCTGGACTAGTGGCATGACCGAGGGTAGTGGGAAACGAACTGACAGTGGGGTCACATTTAGACACAGCAAGCAAGTGAATGAATGAACAGGAAGGTTTACTGAGTGCAGGAACCTGTGAGTAAGGGGGTTGGGTCAGCTTGGGTTGAAGGGGGTCGAAAAGATCGCAGGTTGTGATGGGGTTTTTCATGAGATGGTGGTGTACCTTGCTTTGAAGCCCTAGAATAAAGAGTGTGATTGAAGTTTTTGTTACTTTTGCTCGGTGTTTGTATTTTGTTGAGTGCAGAATTATGCATGATATATTTGGCCATAGTTTTTGGCAGGAAAAGCATGGTCATGGTCAACGACCATTATTGGTGCTGCTTCTTTTGTATGCAGCACAAGGCTGTGGAGTGCGGCGCTCCTGCTGATGTGGTGCCCTCTGTAGGTTGGGGCAGGGATTTGTAATTTGTTCAGGGTGCCGGCGATAACTCACCGACGCTTCACGAAAGACACCGTGGGACCTGTAGCGTCCACCAGCTATTGCTGGCAAAATGGATGCCAGTTTAATACACATCCAATTGGGATGGCGCACACATTGATGAATCGACCTGCCTGTGAAACACCAGGATGACAGTTTAGAGCTGGGCCGAGATTGGAACCCAGGCTACACAGCTTTGAGGTGAGTGTGCATACTTCAAGGCCATTCTGACACCCTATATGATTGGCCCCATAAATTAAGTCCTCTGAAGTCAGAGGAAAAGGAATGCAAACTGCAAAGAACGTCGAGATTGAGGAACCGTCATGACCATGCTCCTGTCCTGGCTAGGTTCTACACCTGAATTGAAGACCAGGTGAGACTGAAAGTACTTTCGTCCTCAGATCACAATTTGACAACTGTGTACAGGTTCATGGCAATGCTGGTCTCATCACGACCATGATGATGGACCCTCACCTTTTTGTATGGGGGACCGCTGCCTATCTTTGGACCGCAAAGTCGATCCTGCATGCAGAAAGTTTGGTTGGCATACGTGCAACCATGACATTGACTGTATACAATGACATTCTCGCTTATGTCTTGCCATATCCAGAAGCATTTTGGACGCATTTTCTGCAAAACAGTCATTTTCATATTCACAACAGTCAACTGCTGTTTGTCCATTTTGTGGCCATTTCGGTATTCGCAACGCTTGATGTTGCGGTGACGATATGACTCGACGTACTACAGACTCCACGGTCAACCTTTCATGCTCATAGATGGTGCTTCACCACGATAGTCAAGGGCTCTGGATGGTGAGTGAAAAAAACAGCTTGGTAATACCCCTGGACGCTCACCTGGTAGAATAATGACACTGAGAGGATGAAGTCAACGTGTGACAGAATCATCAAAATGGACCAATGTTGCAGCAAGCACCTATTTTGGGGGGCAACCCCCTCCCTCCCCCATGCCGGTACATCCCCTTCGACTCCGATGTTTTTTTTTTTTAAATTGCGTGAACAAACTTTGGTACATCACGGGTCATGAAGGTTAAGATCAAGTTTATTGAAATTGTGTGTGTAGTTTTGGAGAAGAAAGTAAATGCATATTTTTGGGGGAGCACCCCCCCCCTTTACACCCCCCTCTACACCCCCCTCAGACCCCAATTTTTTTTTAATGGTGTGAACAAACTTTGGTACATCATGGGTGATGAAGGTTGTGGTGAAGTTTCATCAAAACCGTATGTGTAGTTTCAGAGAAGAAGTTGCAAGTGTTTCTGGACGGACAGACGGACGTGCCGCCCCACAAGCTCCATGGAACTCCAGGGAACATTCCAGGTGAGCGAATAAATTATACGAGCAGAAGCCCATGGTAAAATTACCGCAATATATAAAAAAAGAGGAAGCCTTTTATTATTGTTCTGGTTGAAAGAGCTCTAAAATGTGAGGTTATATATATATATGTATACCAGCTGAAGGGCCAATCTACGATGGGCACTCAAGTTATGTCCATCTCAAACAGCTCATTCTAGGTTCGCACATGATGATGGATCTAGTAGGATGTCACCTCATTTTTCCAGTTTTCTTGAGCCTGGATCTAGTACATGGGTGTTACATCAATGAGTGCAGCCTTTCCCGATGGACGTTGCAGCCGATTCAGTTGAGGAGCCATCTTCCAGCATTAGTTGGTTGATGTTATGTAACCGTCCCTCAATTCCCCGAATGCATGACCACCGAAGCTGTGTGCCCCCTGTTGGTCAGGGCAGGGATTTGTAATATTTCTTCAGGATGCCGGCGACAGCAGCTCACCTCCTCTTCATGAAAAGACACTGCGTGATCTTTAAAATCCACCAACTCATGCCAACAGACAGGACGCACAGTTTTGTTGTGCTTTCTGAGGACGACACCATTGATTTCGAATACAATCTCAGGGGATATGGTACAATATTAAATCCACCACCACAACAACAACAACAACTCCTATAACAACAAGAAGTGCTATTTATTTATTTATTTTGTTTGGAAGCTCTGCTCAGGTTCTTGACGGGAGATGGACTCGAGGAAAGCACGAGGCGGTGTCCGTCCCATTCCGCAGTGGCTCCAAAGCCGGGGTTTGACGGACGAGTCTCTCCGAGCCACGGTTAAGGAGCTGGGGATCGAGATCTTTGGAGCTCTCTGTGCCCGGGCAGAGCCCGCTCAGGTGAGGGTTCGACTGTGTTCTCTGGCCACACGGAAGTTCACCTCCACCATGTACGCCATGCTCTGTCGGTACATGGAGTCGTGTCGTGCGGGGACATCGGAACGGACCGTCGCGCTTGGGTATGGAAAGGACCTCGAGGAGACCGGAGGACCTGCTGGAGTCGTGCGGATCAAGGTCAACGACGAGGACTTAGTCAGTTTTGAAGAGGAAAGGAACCTCGAGGATGGTGAGTTCTGTGATAAATAAAAATGATTTGAAGGAAAAAGACATATCCAATCAAAAAAGGTAACTTGATATACACAGCTAATCGAGTTTAAAAAAAAAACAACAACCACAGCAGCACTTGGTGTAGCGCCTACCTTCGCCAGGCTAAACGGTTTATGTTTTGTATCCCACTGATGGGCTGCATCTGGATCTGAACCAAAATCAAATAAATTGGTCTTCGTCAAACACACAACCAGGCCACCAAGTTTTGTCTGAATCCATCCGCAGAGCTTTTTGAGATATCCTTCTCAAAAATCCTCATCTCGATCAGGGAAATCCTCATCCGCTCTGCCCTTTCCCTGTTCCTGTTCCTGGACCCAATGTATCCCTGGCAAGTTAAAATACCTCACAATCAATACTCTTCCCTTTTTAATTCTTCATACACTCCTCTTCCTTCACATCTGAAGCCCGATAAAATCATCCTTCCAGTATCTTATTGGTTCACGAAAAAAATAAGGACACTATATTCGTTATTGTTGTGTGTCTCTGTCTGTCTGTCTGTCTGTCTGTCTGTCCCGAGCATAGCTCCGTGGGTTTTGATCCGATCCTGACAAAATTTTGGTGGAGGTTTATATCATGATCTAGTTGTGTTTTCCTGAAAATGGCATGGTGCGCCCATGATGGGCGGAGCCACGCCCAAAAAACATGGTTTTTAGAGGGTAGCCGATTTCAATTTGCATCTCTTCCTAGGGGGTTTGTCGAATCTGACAGGGGTTTCGGTATTTGGTTAGCCCAATGGCACCTGCATAGCCCCACGGAGCTCGATTTTTCATTTTCGTCACAAGGTCACGAACTTAGAAAATTGCGAA
This sequence comes from Eptatretus atami, assembly GCA_035128595.1. Classification (NCBI taxonomy): domain Eukaryota; kingdom Metazoa; phylum Chordata; class Myxini; order Myxiniformes; family Myxinidae; genus Eptatretus; species Eptatretus atami. The sequence continues at coordinate 194,626,086 of CM068952.1, forward strand.
TTTTGACAAAAAAATTTCTTCTCCAAGGGTTTGTCGAATCTGGCAGGGGTTTCGATATTTGGTTAGCCCAATGGCACCTGCATAGCCCCACAGAGCTCGATTTTTCATTTTCGTCCCAAGGTCAAGGCCACAAGGTCACGAACTTAGAAAATGCGAATTGTGTTTTTAGGGGGTAGCCGATTTCAATTTGCATCTTCTCCTAGGGGGTTTGTCGAATCTGGCAGGGTTTCGGTATTTGGTTAGCCTAATGGCACCTGCATAGCCCCACGGAGCTCGATTTTTCATTTTCGTCCCAAGGTCACAAGGTCACGAACTTAGAAAATTGCGATTTTGACATAAAAATCCATCTTCTCCGAGGGGTTTGTCGAATCTGGCAGTGGTTTCGGTATTTGGTTAGCCCAATGGCACCTGCATAGCCCCACGGAGCCCAATTTTTCATTTTCGTCCCAAGGTCAAGGTCACAAGGTCAAGGTCACAAGGTCACGAACTTAGAAAATTGCGATTTTGACATAAAAATCCATCTTCTCCGAGGGTTTGTCGAATCTGGCAGTGGTTTCGGTATTTGGTTAGCCCAATGGCACCTGCATAGCCCCACGGAGCTCGATTTTTCATTTTCGTCCCAAGGTCAAGGTCACAAGGTCAAGGTCACAAGGTCACGCACGAACTTAGAAAATTTCGAATTTTGACATAAAAATCATACGACCGCCCAAACTTTGAGAGCTAGGATGACAATATTTTTTATGCATAATCTTGAGGTCATTCCCCACCTAAAGTCTTGAAACCATTTTTCTCTATCTCGAACACCTTGCCCGTGGCGCCCTTCAAGTTTGTTTTTACGCTGATTTCATCAAAGTATGGATAATCCGATGAGTGTGAAATGCCATATAGCCTATATGACGTTATATTGTTCCTGGAATGTTCCAGAGGAAGTTTTGCACCAAAGGTCATAATCCTTGACCTTTGACCTTTAAGGTCACAAAGGTCAAATTTTCAAAGTTGTGGGAATCGAACCGGGTTTTCGACCTTCTTCGACGAACTAACTACAATAAGCTATAGCAAGTATCCTGTTTCCTTATTTTAATGTCCACAACATTGTTTTGTGACCTTTAAAGGTTATGCAAAGGTCAAATTTTTTAAGTTGTTGAACGAAACCGGGTTTTCGACATTTTGCAGCTAATAACCTGTCACTCGTACCACATCATGTTGATCATTTTTATAACTTGGTCAAACATTATCACATTGTCTCATCCTTGACTTCTGAAACAATCTACATCGTCATATACCGCTCGTGAACCATCGTCGTCTTCAGACTTGTTCTATACAGAATCATTTTTATGAATCGCAATAAGCTCCACTGCACGTCTGCCATCCTTCCTTCACCAGTCACTGCCTTCTCTTCGCCAACCCCTCCTCACTCTCTCTCCCTCCTCACTCCCCAACCCCTCCTCACTCTCTCACTCCCCCACCTCACTTCTCTCTCTCACTCACTCCCCCACCCCTCCTCACTCTCTCTCACTCCTCACTCCCCACCCATCCTCACCTCTCCCTCTCCTTCCTCTCCCTCCCTCCTCTCTCTTTCCCCTCCACTCCTCTGTTCCACCTCTCTCTGCCCCCTCCCCTCCTCTCTCCCTCCCCCCCTCATTATTCTCATCAGCGAAGTGATGGGTGGTATTTGCTCGTATATGAAATATGGTACATGAAGAAGCACTTCGAATCATATCAATGATGATGTGGCAAACAAAATGGAAATATGGCAATCAGAAAGTGGGCAGCAAGGTTTGCAATGGGAATTCAGGTTTTCCTTTTATTAATTTTTTTTAGGTCTGAGGAGGATGGAAATACTATGAAGGAAAGAACTGATGACATAATTGTGATTGTTAAGGCCAGGCAGGAAAAAATTAATTTCAGGAAGGAGTACACCAATGCCAGGAGTTTAAATAAGATGGAAGAGCTTGAAGCCAAAGTAGATAGCGAGGAGTACGATATAGTTTCAGTGAGTGAGACATGGTTTTAAGTCGGAGAATAACTGGAGGACAGGAATAGAAGGCTACAAGGTGTATCGGTGTGATATGAAGGAGAGAATAGGAGGAGGAGCAGCAATCTGAATAAAGGACAGCATTGCATCAAGAGAAAGGGATGACATTAATGTTGAGGATTGTGTATGGGTAGAGATTAGAGATTGTAAAAACAACAAGTCTGAAGACGACAATGGTTCACGAGCGGTATTTGACGATGTAGATTGTTTCAGAGTCAAGGATAAGACAATGTGATAATGTTTGACCAAGTTATAAAAATGATCAATGATGTGGTACGGGTGACAGGTTATTAGCTTGCAAAATGTCGAAAACCCGGTTTGTCAACAACTTTAAAAATTGACCTTTGCATAACCTTTAAAGGTCACAAAACAATGTTGTGGACATTAAAATAAGGAAACAGGATACTGTGCTATAGCTTATTGGAGTTAGTCCCGTCAAAGAAGGTCGAAAACCCGGTTCGATCCCAACACTTTGAAAATTTGACCTTTGTGACCTTTAAAGGTCAAAGGCAAGGATTATGACCTTTGGTGCAATTCCTCTGGAACATTCCAAGGACAATATAACGTCATATAGGCTATATGGCATTTCGCACTCATCGGATTATCCATACTTTGATGAAATCAGCGTAAAAAACAAACTTGAAGGGGGGCGCCACGGGCAAGGTGTTCGAGATAGAGCAAAAATGGTTTCAAGCTTTAGGTGGGAATGACCTCAAGATTATGCATAAAAAATATTGTCATCCTAGCCCTCAAAGTTTGGTGGTCGTATGATTTTTATCAAAATTCGGAATTTTCTAAGTTCGTGACCTTGTGACCTTGACCTTGGGACGAAAATGAAAAATCGAGCTCCGTGGGGCTATGCAGGTGCCATTGGGCTAACAAATATCGAAACCACTGCCAGATTCGACAAACCCCTCGGAGAAGATGGATTTTTATGTCAAAATCGCAATTTTCTAAGTTCGTGACCTTGTGACCTTGACCTTGGGACGAAAATGAAAAATCGAGCTCTGTGGGGCTATGCAGGTGCCATTGGGCTAACCAAATACCGAAACCCTGCCAGATTTGACAAACCCCCTAGGAGAAGATGCAAATTGAAATCGGCTACCCCCTAAAAACACAATTCGCAATTTTCTAAGTTCGTGGCCTTGACCTTGGGACGAAAATGAAAAATCGAGCTCTGTGGGGCTATGCAGGTGCCATTGGGCTAACCAAATACCGAAACCCCGCCAGATTCGACAAACCCCTCGGAGAAGAAAATTTTTTATGTCAAAATTCGCAATTTTCTAAGTTCGTGACCTTGTGACCTTGACCTTGGGACGAAAATAAAAATCGAGCTCCGTGGGCTATGCAGGTGCCATTGGGCTAACCAAATACCGAAACCCCTGTCAGATTCGACAAACCCCCCTAGGAGAAGATGCAAATTGAAATCAGCTACCCCCTAAAAACATGTTTTTTGGGCGTGGCTCCGCCCATAATGGGTTCACCACGCCCATTTTCAGGAAACACACACTAGATCATGATATAAACCTCCCACCAAAATTTTTGTCAGGATCGGATCAAAACCCACGGAGCTATGCTCGGGACAGACATACAGACAAGCAGACAGACAGACAGACAGACACACAACAATAACGAATATAGTGGTCACTTATTTTTTTCGTGAAAATATTTTTTCGTGAACCAATAACAGTGAAGATGAAACATAATAATGACTGAAATCCATTTTCTATCCATCATACAATAAATACTGCCCAGACATGTCTGGACATAAACGCAATCCGGAAAAGGACACTGCCCGGACGCGTCCGGCGACAAACTCTATCCGAACATGTCCGGAGGGAAACGTCCGAAGATAAACACCACCCAGACATGTCCGGAGAGAAACGCCTGGAGATAAACACCGCCCAGATAGGTCCGGAGAGAAATGTCTGGAGATAAACACCGCCCAGACACATCCGGAGAGAAACGCCTGGAGATAAACACCGCCCAGACACATCCGGAGAGAAACGCCTGGAGATAAACACTGCCCAGACACGTCCGGAGAGAGGTGATTGAGAGATATGAGGAAGAGGGTGCTGCTCGGTATGAGGCGGGGGCTGGAGAGAGAGAGAGAGAGAGAGAGAGAGAGAGACAGAGACAGAGACAGAGACAGAGACAGAGACAGAGACAAGACAGAGACAGAGACAGAGACAGAGACAGAGACAGAGACAGAGAGGTGGGGGGAGGGAGTTGGCAGAAATAAAATGTTACGCTTTATGAACACACACCACACACACCACACACAACACACACACACACACACACACACACACACACACACACACACACTGTATTGGTGCCTGGCCGATATCAGCAACTCTTCAGGAATCGGCAGATTGGAGTCAGTGTGATTACTGACTACAGTACATACTGTATACAACCTAAAAACCTTGAGTTGCTTTCACCCTTGTTTTGGGGGAATTTGAATAAACAAATTATAAAAACAACGAGGCATTATCGACGTTTTAGGGAGATGTGCATAAACATTAATTTTCATAAACAGCTGCCAATCGTCATGTGACGGGTGGAAAGCAAATTTGGCTCTGTAAATTAGAAAACACGTTAATACGGCAAATGGCTCGGAAATCAGGTGTTGTCAAATAAATTTTGCTTTGAAACTCACAAAGGGAAACCACACAACCTTTGTAAAGCACATACTTCTTTCTACCTTGTAGCAACTGCTGACTGTACCGATCGGGACACGAACTGTACCGCTATCGACTGAAGGGCGCTCGGCAAGTGGCTTAGGCACTCAAGCAAGCACTCCAATTAAATTGTTGATCAGGAATGGCTGGCCAGGCTGTGGACCCATACCATATAGGATTCCTTTAACTTTAAAGCAGGTCATCACAGCACCAGCAGCAGTTATAGAAATCAAATGAATTCCTTCAAATAATGACTTTATCCACAAAAGAGTTGCTTTTTAACGTAGAACCATCCTGGAGGCTTCACAAAGTTTAATCGCCCATGAAATAACCATTGCAGCTACTCCGCCATCTTGCCTGCTCGTGTGTCCGTGCCAACATTATAACTTTATTTTAAAACGTCCGTTTTTCACCAGATTTGCTTTGATTGCCTGTAGAGCCCCTCGCGAAACCTACGAAAATATAGACACATATCTGGCAGACGCTGTGGATAAGCAGTCCCTCTGGGGAAAGGGCAATGAGGTCTTGCAGTGAATGCATGAATTCATATAGCTGAATGAAGCTGGTTAATTTTGGCACATTCCTAAAATTTTTGTTCACTCAACATAATTCTGCAAACAGTAGAAAAGGATAAGTTTAATGCTTTGGAAATTTCACATTTCCTTGTGTATATATGGAGAAGGGAGGGAACATCACCTTGCTTGCTAAAAGTAAATAGGTATATCGGCTTAGTTATACGAATCGTTATTTCTTTAAATTATCAGATTTCGATACTTATTTAGTTCGTACGATATCAGATCCTCAAAGCCGAAATAATATTTCGATGATATTCTTTAATTCGTCCGTGAGAGTAGATTGTGGAAAATTGTATCATATAATGCATGAAATCACTCCAAGCTCCTAATTTGAAAACTACAGCACTTACAAAAGTGATGTATACAGCGATCTGTAGTTATGATGAACGGGCATTAGATAATATGAGTTATGAAAGTGAAAAAAAATAAATAAACTTTATCGCCAAGAAATCGTTGCAGCCTGTTGCAAGTTAAGGCATGTTTGAGCAGGTCAAAAAACATGGCGGCTTCAGACCCCAGCAAGGTTACCTTGGATACACCTTAAGACCCCATAGAGAGCGGTGACTGAAGATGCGCCTGATAAAGGATATAATTAAATAAAGCCGTTAATTATCTTCAAAAGGGGTGTTTTAATAAACCCAAACACCCAATTTTGACTCATGCACTTCCTTGGAGCTCCCTTAGTATGCATGCAAAGTTTCAGGCTGCTAGCTTTCATGGTTTTGGAGTTATGGAGGAGACACACACACACACACACACTTTTATTCGTATAGATGGTATTTCTTTAGTGTCCACTATTTTTACCAAATATAAAAGTCTCTAGAAGGGTTTGGAATTGCAAAAGATAATGGTTTTTGAGGATCATATAGGGAACAGTTATTATATCGTACGCAATTGGCGTACTTTTTGACGTCATATATTACAAGCATACCTTTTTGAAGCTGAACTTTAAAATTCTAATCAATGCATGAACAAATGCTGAGAAACAATTTTTTTTTTCTTCTTTTCAACGAATGATCTTCGCAGGGGAACAGAAGCTCATCAAGAGGTTTCCGTGCACCTCCTGCTGTGAGACCTTCACCACGATGGCTGATTTGAAGATGCACATGAGAATCCACACTGGGGAGTGTGCTGACATGTGCGATGTATGTGGTAAGGGATTCACACAGTCTTCAGAATGCCAAGTTCACAAGCGAGTTCACACGGGTGAGGTCCCGTACACGTGTCCGATTTGTGCAAAGAAATTCCAAAATGAAAAGGCTGTGAGAAGGCATTCAAATCGCCACTTGAAACTGCACCGCTACATGTGCGAAGTTTGTGCAAAAACGTTCACAGATCTATCAGGCTTGAGAAAACACACTCGAACCCACACGGGAGAAAAGCCTTATATCTGCCATTTGTGTGGAAAGGGATTCCGTCAGTCTTCGCACTGTCACATCCATCTGAGAATTCACACGGGGGAGCGTCCATACAAATGCAATGTATGCGGTAAGAGTTTTGCTCGTTCGTACCAGCATCAAATTCACACGCATATTCACACGGGAGTGCGCCCTTACATCTGCACTGTGTGTGGTAAGGGATTTATTCGGTCATCACGGCATAAAATTCACATGCGCATTCACACAAGAGAATGAGTCGTATTGGACGTCCAAGATCAATGAAACTACACCAAAGCCTTTAAGAAAATTGCACAACAGAGTCAATCAGACAAATGCAAGTTCGGCAAGGTTGAAATTGAGAGCACCATTACCTGCTGTTGGGTATGCAAGTAACTCAGGCAGAACAAGTGTACACACAAAGGCATAACAATGTCTGCAGAGTGATCGAGTGGAATTCCTGCAAAACTTCAATGTCCCAGCCCCAGAAGTGTCATGGAAGCACGAGCCAAGGGCAACTGTTGAAATCGACGACACTGCTCATCTCATCAAGCATGAACATTTTATGAAAACAAGGCACTACGACTTGATCGTGCTCAAATACAAAATGGAATAGACAGCATTGCTAAATGAGTTGTCGGTATTCAGTGACCTTGGTCAAAAAGAAGGAGCAGATTCGGAAAATGACCATGTTCCAGGAACCGAAAGTTGAGGA
>CM068952.1:194656160-194670727 GCA_035128595.1 Eptatretus atami
CTTGTTTAATTGCATACGTGCTTTATTATAATAAATGTCCTTGTGTGAATGTAAACCTGTTCGTTGCGTCGATTCCCTCATTGAACTGCCCCATCTTGCACTCGGAATATAGTTGGTTTTTAAATAGCCAATAAATCGAATCGGGTCCGGCGAGGTCTGACGATAATACCCGCTCGGTTATCCCAGAACGGAACGACCGCTTAGGCGGTTCGTGTCCAAGCAGGCCTTCGCCGAGGTACAGTTCTTCGGTAGGTTACCCGCGCGGGTACTTAGGTATATCGATATTCGGCGATTGAACTATTTAAGGGGGGGTAGAATACGGACTGGGCCGTGTGGGATTAAAAACACCCCGTGACTGGTTTCTGGCGTTGTTCCAGAAAGTCACAGCTGGATTGTCCGTTCGGGTGGGCGAAGCGACCGCTATTGGTCGACGCGGTCGTTCGACGCCGCGAGGCGGGAAATCTACAACAATATATAATGTATGTATATATATATAATATATATTCTTTTTACCTAGCAAAATACAACCTGTCGTTTTGGCTGACAGGAAGTATTCAGGTTGAGGGGGGAGGGAGGAGTTGGTGTGGGGATCTCGGAGGGGGGCACCAGGAAGTGAGGAAAGGGGGGTTGGGGTGGGGAGAGCGATGCCTCACGAATCGTCGCTATGCAATGCCAATAGAAAGTCTGCACCTCCTGTCAAAATTTTCACCTTTTGTTGCCTTATAGCTGGAATTGAATTGCATTAAATCACACTTTTCCCACCTTTATTTACACATCATAATCCACAACTTCCAAGTGAAGAACAAGTTCTACAAACTTCAGAAAATTAATTAAAAATACAAAACTAGAATATCTTGGTTGGATAAGTGTCCACCTCTATAATAGCAATTGTAAATTAGCTTGGGTGTAACCAATCACCTTCAAAATCACACACCAAGTTAATTGGCCTCCACCTGTGTTAAATCTGTCGTGATACTGATTATCTTTCGGAAAAAATCAGCTGTTCCTGTAGGTTTCCTCTGCTGGGTAGTGCATTTCACAGCAAAGACTCAACCATGAGACCCAAGGTGGTTTAAAAAGACTTCCAGGATAAAGTTGTGGAAAGGCACAGATCAGAGGATGGGTATAAAAATATTTCAAAGGCCTTGAATATCCCTTGGAGCACAATCAAGACAATCATTAAGAAGTCGAAGGTGTAAGGTACCACCAAGATCTTGCCTTGATCAGGCTATCTCTCTAAAGTGGATGAACAAGCAAGGAGGAGACTGATCAATGAGGCCCCGCCAAGAGGCCAATGGCAACTTTGAAAAAGCTACAGGCCTTTATGGCAAAGACTGGTCACCATATGCAAGTGACAACAATATCCCAAGCACTCCACAAGTCTGGCCTGGATGGTGGCATGGCAATGAGGAAGCCATTACTCAAGCCCACCTTGATTCTCCGTTTGAGGGATGCAAAAAAAAACACTCCGGAGATGTGGGTTGTTTTTTTTTTGGAACTTTTTTGGCGGGAATTGAAAAAGCGGTTAGTTTGGCGCAAACCCAACCAAACACAGAGCACATCATCCAAAGAACACTGTCCCTACTGTAAAGCATGTTGGTGGCAGCATCGTGCTATAGGGATGTTTCTCATCAGCAGGGACTGGGGCACTCGTCAGGATATAAGGGGAAGTGGAGCAAAATACAGAAACATCCTCGAGGAAAACCTGCTGCCCTCTGCAAGAAAGCTAAAATTGGGACGGAAGTTCACCTTTCAGCACGACAACGACCCCAAGTACACCGCCAAAGCTACATTGAAGTGGCTAAGGAATAAAAAGGTCAATGTCCTTGAGTGTCCCAGTCAGAGCCCCGACCTCAATCCAATCGAAAATTTGTGGCATGACTTGAAGATTGCTGTCCATCAATGCTCCCCAGGCAACTTAACTGAGCTTCAACAGCTTTGCAGAGAATAATGGGCAAATATTGCCCAATCATGATGTGCAAAGTTGAGAGAGACCTATATCCCAACAGACTCACAGCTGTAATTTCTGTCAAAGATGCTTCCACCGAGTATTAACTCAGAGGGTGGATGCTTTTCCAACCAAGATATTCTAGTTTTGTATTTTTAATTAATTTTCTGAAGTTTGTGGAATTTGTTTTTGTTTTTCATTTGGAAGTGGGTTACGATGTGTAAATAAAGATGGGAAAAGTTTAATTAAATGCAATTTAATTCCAGGCTATAAGACAACAAAAGGTGAAAGTTTTGAAAGGGGGTGTACACTTTCTATAGGCACTGTGCACTCCAGGAGAGGGGGAGGGAGCGAGGAGGTTGGGAGAGAGAAGGGGGGGGGGGAAGTGGGGAGGGAGGGAGTTTGGAAGAAAGTTAGCGTGAAGGGAGGGTTCTCGACTTGTGTTTGGTAGTGGGATTTATGGAGAAAGGGGAGGTGGTTGGGTAGCACCAGATTGAATGAAATGGGGTACATTAAAACAGGACGTTAATACAGCATGGGAGACTAACCGGGAGATTTCCATGGGAGGTGGAGAGGGGAAGGGGTTTGGAGGAGGTTAGCGTGCAGGGAGGGAGGGAAGGTGGCGGGGAGGGAAGGTGGCTGGGGGGGAGGTGGAGGTGGGGGGGGGGGAGACGGCGTGAGGGGGGGGGGCGGCATGAGGGGGGAGGAGAGGCGTCGTGAGAGGAACGGGAGGGGGTTGGGGGAGGCAGCAGGAAGGGGAGGTGGCACGAGAGGAGGGGGGAGGGGGAGGGGAATGCAGCATGAGGGGATGGGACAGACATAAATGCGTCATACAGCAACATTTTCTTTTTACCACCAAGTTCATATAAAACCAGGTGGGAGCATTTGAAACCCATGTGATATACCTGGCAAATTCAAAACGAACCCGTCAGTCCTTAACAGTCGCCTTCAGGGCCCGTCACACCTTGACGTTTTAGCCAGGAATGGCAACGTATAAATGCACGAAAACGTTGGCGTACGCTGAAGTTTTGAGGTTTTTTTTTTAAGTTTTGGTCGTATTCATAACGTGTTGGCGTATGCATAACGTATTAGTAATGGGCACAGACCGTCGTTGTGTTAAAGATAACTTATACCAACGAATGCTTAGCCTGTTGTCGGCGTTCACACACCTATGCCCAACGATAGTTTAACTTAGTCATAGCGCGCTGCACGTATCGCCGACGAACTCGTGGCGTCTCTGTAAAACCTGCCGCACGCCAATTTAAATCATAACCACCTGAAAATTGGAAGTGTCAACATCGCAGTCACACCTTGACGATTTAGCCAGCGTATGCCGACCTATGAAAAATGTGTCTAAAACGCTGGGACACATCGAATACGGTATGGGTAAGTTGTGTATACGTTAGGAGCACGCTGAAAAACAATGAAGTATGCTGGCATATTACGTGGTAACGTCTAGTACGTCGTGAAATTTCAAGCATGCTGAAAATTTTACGACGTATTCGACGTATGGCTCAAAAGTTCCGCATACGCTGGCATAAAGTTCTCGGCACGCTCCGCGATCGTTATACACACGTCGGCCACACGTAAGTTACTCATAAGTCGAAACACGTCGAGGTAATGTTTAGCATACCCGAAACTTAATTTTTAACCTACGAGTAACGTGCTTTGAACCTATTAGTAGCGTGCTTTGAACCTATGTGTAACGTATCTCAAACGCACATTGGCGTATGTTGACGAATTTGATTGACGTCTTCCGGACGACCACAGAACTTACTGAACGTGTTTCTAACTTACAGCTACCGTATAATGGCGTATTGGCAGCGTTTAGGGAATTGGTTATACAAATGGGCTTCACAAGAGGAACCCGTCAGTGTTCCAGACTCCATGTTGAGTAGATGTCAATGTCAGTAGCAGTAGCAGTAGCAGTAGTAGTAGTAGTAGTAGTAGTAGTTCGAGAGAATTTAGTGATGTCATGTTGGTAGTAGTAGTAGTAGTAGTAGTACTTTCAAGTAACGTGTTGCAAAGTGTGAACAACGTTCGTGTAGCATGCTTACAAAACGTTACTCATAGGTTAGAATTAAGTTTCGGGTATGCTAACATTACCTCGACGTGTTTCGACTTATGAGTAACTTACAAGTAACGTGTTTCGACGTGTGTCAACGATCACATAACGTGCCTCGACGTGTGCAACGATCGTGTAACGTGCTTACAAAACGTTACTCATAGGTTAGAAAAGTTTTGGGTACGCTAAACATTACTCGACGTGTTTCGACTTATGAGTAACTTACAAGTAACGTGTTTCGACGTGTGTCAACGATCGCATAACGTGCCTACAACTTATGGCCAGCGTAGCGGAATGTGTGAGTCATACGCCGGCATATGTCGTAAAATTTCAAGCATGAAAAAATTTGAGGAAAACCCAAAAGTACAACGTTTAAGCCAGCGTACTACGACGTATGGCAGTGTTTTTCAGTGTGCTCTTAACGTATACAAAACGTACCCATAACGTATTCGACGTGTACCAGCGTTTAGACAAATTTTTCATAAATCGGCATACGCTGGCTAAATCGTCAAGGTGTGACAGGGCCTTAACAGAGGAGGATGGGTGGAGGAAAGAGTGGGGGAGATTTTGGCAGATGTGACATCCAGTTTAATGGCACACACATTGATGAATCACTCTGCCTGTGAAACACTGGGATGACTGTTTAAAGCTGGGTCGAGATTCGAACCCAGGCAAGACAGCTTAGAGCGAGCATGCATAACTCTCAGCTATCCACCGTTATGTTTACGAAATGTTTCATTTTTTTTCTTTGTATTTACGCCAAAGTGAGGAGTCGTATAATGAAAGAATATCAAACAAAAACAGGAAACGTGGTGTAAAATAAAATTGGACATTTTCAGCGAGCCAACAACCAACCGCCCGATACACCGCAGAATAATGTGGGGTCAACATAGGCGAGTGGCCCCTGGACATTGTTCAAGTCGATCAATATTCAGTATTCGGTATCAATATTCAGTATTCAGTGACAGTGCGAACATTGTAGAGCACTCACCAAGTAGCTTAAGCACTCAAACAAAACGGTTGATGAGGAACGGCTGGCTTGGCAAGTGATTAGAGATCGCCGTTCCGTCGTATTAAACACATACCTCCCGGAGACACCAAAAATACCAGACTATGTCCGAATTAGACAAATTAACACTTTTTTTTTTAGCAGTCAGAACTGCTGGTAAGTTCAATTCCTGAGCTTAAATTTTGTAATTCGGCTTAGTTTAAGAGATTCTCGAGGTTATGGAATGTGCGGAAATGAAATAAAGCGCCAAATGCTGGCGTCTCCGGGCGTTTAAAAACATTGCAATGTATCCAGCAAATCGTCGGTATGATGATCAGGCATTCAATAATATGAGTGAGGAAAGTGGGAAAAAAACAAAAAACTTTTTATTGTTCAGAAATTGGAGCGGTCTGTCCAAGTCGAGGCATGGTTGAGCAGGCCAAAAAATAATGTCCAATTGAGACCCCAGCGAGGGAACCGATGATGCCCCTTGAAGGCGAGCAAGGTGGCCAAGGATGCGCCTCATAAAGGATATAATTAAACAAGGCCGTTAAGTATCTTCAAAAGGGGTGTTTTAATTCACCTAAACACCCCAATTTCACTCATGCACTCCCTTGGAGTTCCTTTAGTATGCATGCAGTTTCAGGATGTTAGGTTTCATGGTTTTAGAGTTATGGAGGAGAAAAACACAGAAACACACACACTCATTTATTATTCGCTCACTTTGAACAAGGTTCTGGGGAGCTTATGGGATGGTGCGTCGTCCGTTCGTTGGTCCACAAATACTTTCAACTTCTCTGTAACTACATACACAGTTTTGATGAAACTTTACCACAACCTTCATCACCCTGTATATACAAAAGTTTGTTCATGGCATAAAAAAACATCAGGCCCTAAGGTTTCTATGGGGGTTGTCCCCCAAATAGGTATTTGCTTTCTTTTCAGAAACGACACACAAAAGTCTGATGAAACTTGACGACAACGTTCATCACCCGTGATGTACCAAAGTTTGTTCACAGCATTAAAAAAAATATCGGGGACTGAGGAGTTCTATGGCAGACCTGCCAACCCCAAATTATAAAAAAAATGTGAGAATGTAAAATGTGTCCAGTGAGGTCACGAAGCGACCGAGAATTGAGAGCGTGAAGCGCCCAAAAAAATCTAGGGGGGTCTGGGCGCATGCCCCCCAGAAAATGTTTGCTTCCTGGTGTGTCTTTGATGCAATTTCCTGCATTCTAGTGCCAAATTAATCCATTATTTCTTTTTCAGTCAGAAGATAGGTTTCATGTCATGTTGTTACTGTTTAATCCACTGCATGGATTAAAAGAAATGAACCAACAACGTGAACAAATAAGACACATTTTATTTTCATCAACAGATCAAATGCTACACAGGAATTAGAACACTCATCATCCTTGTAAGTAAGATGTATTATTTCAGCATATTGATAGTATTTCAAGTATTTTGCGGCGATTTCGCACAAAAAAAATTAACCCCCCAGTTACAAGACATTTCATTAGATCAGGAGGATCATCAACAATTGATCAATCGTACTCCGTCTCTCATATAAGAAGTGCGGAACTACACCAAGCAATCGGATTGAAGTCGGTATTCAAGGTTATAACATCAGTTAATCGGTCGCAATGCAATAATGTTGGAAACATTTTTTGGTGCCGAGAACTTTTTGTTTTTTTTTTAGAGTGTGAGAATTTATCGCGAGGACGTGAGAACGTGACTTTCAACAGAAAGTCGTGAGAGTTGACAGTGTGTGCTACGGAGGGAGTTTAAGGAGGGGTTACCCCCCCCCCCCAATGAGTATTTTTATTTCTTCTCACAAACGATGCACAATTCTGATGAAACTTGACCACAACCTTCATCATCCGTGATGTACCAAACTTTGTTCATATAGAAAAATTGGAGTCTAAGGGGAGTGTAAGGGGGGGGGGGTTAACCCCCCAAAATATGTATTTGCTTTCTCTCTGAAACTACAAACACCACAATTTCAATGAAACTTGGACCACAACCTTTATCAAGCCGCTGTCACACCTTGACGATTTAGCCAGCGTATGCCGACGTATGAAAAATTTGTCTAAAACGCTGGCACACGTCGAATACGTTATGGGTAAGTTTTGTATACGTTAAGAGGACGCTGGCATACGTCGTAGTACGCTGGCATACGTCGTAGTACGCCGAGCTCGTTGACAAATTTTAACATGCTCAAAATTTTTCGACGTATGCCAGCGTATGACCCACACGTTCCGCATATGCTGGCCATAAGTTGTAGGCACGTTACGCGATCGTTGACACACGTCGACACACGTTACTTGTAAGTTACTCATAAGTCGAAACACGTCGAGGTAATGTTTAGCGTCAGTGTTCCAGACTCCATGGTTTTTTTTTTTGGTTTTTTTCTTCGGCATGACGGTGATGTTGACACTTCGATTTCTAGTGCGGTTATAATATAATATAATTAATAGGCTGCCGCTCAACGATTTAAATCATAACCGCACTAGAAATCGAAAGTGTCAACATCACCGTCATGCCGAAGTAAAAAGAAAAAAAAAAACCATGGAGTCTGGAACACTGACGGGTTCCTCCTGTGTGACCCCATTTTTATATACCAATTCCCATAAACGCTGCCAATACGCCATGATACGGTAGCTGTAAGTTAGTAACACGTTCAGTAATTTCTGTGGTCGTCCGGAAGACGTCAAATACATCTACATACGTCAATATGCGTTGGAGAAACGTTACTCATAGGTTCAAAGCACGTTACTCATAGGTTAGAAATAAGTTTCGGGACGCTAAACATTACCTCGACGTGTTTCGACTAATGAGTAACTTACAAGTAACGTGTGTCGAAGTGTGTCAACGATCGCATAACGTGCCTACAACTTATGGCCAGCATATGCGGAACGTGTGCGTCATACGCTGGCAACGTCTAAAAATTTTCAGCATGCTTAAAATTTGTCGACGTACTCGGCGTACTACGACGTATGCCAGCGTGCTTCAGCGTGCTCTTAACGTATACAAAACTTACCCATAACGTATTCGACGTGTGCCAGCGTATTCGGCAAATTTTTCATACGTCAGCATACGCTGGCTAAAACGTCAAGGTGTGACAGCGGCTTGACACTTCGATGTCGAGTGCGGTTATGATTTGAATCGTCGAGCCGCAGCCTTTTAATAGGCTACGCCACGTGATCGTCAGCGATACACTGCCGCGCTATGCATAAGTTAGACTATCGTTGGGGATAGGTTGTGAACGCCGACAACACCCTAAGCATTCGTTCGTATAAGTTATCTATATGTTATCGAAACGTTCTGTGTACGTTACTAATACGTTATGCATACGTCCAACTCGTTATGAATACGCCCAAAACTGGAAAAAACATCAATAGTTCAGCGTACGCCAGCGTTTACATACATTTTGATACGTTGCCATACGTTGGCTAAAACGTCAAGGTGTGACAGCAGCTTCACCCATGATGTACCAAAGTTTGTTGATGGCATTAAAAAAAATAATCTATCTGTATTTACTTTCTTCTCTGCTACATATTTTGTGGGTCATCCATGCCTACCAGTGGTTCCCTGGTTATAGATATACACACACATGTAGCATGCAAGTTGAAGATCACTGCTTCATATGAAGAGAATGAGAAGGGGAGAGTAGCATCAGTGAGATGGTCTTGAATAGTCTTCCCTGTGTTTCGTTACCTGTGTAACTGTGTAGTATTCCTTCACTTTTAGCTTATCTAGAGTTTATATTCCAGGTAAGGTATTGTCATCGCGAACCGTCCGTCCGTCTCCTTTTTCGACTTCTCCGGCCAAACCGCTGGGCCGATCCGACTGAAATTTGGCAACAACGTTCCTCTCCTGAGTGGTAACAGGGATTGCAAACCTCGTTCCAGTCATGTGACTTTAAGTAGGTCAAAATGGCCGACATCGTAAATTTCTTCACAAATCTTCTCCAGACCCACCAGTCAGAATACTTCCAAACTTGGGTTACAACATTAGGTCATGGGTGGGAATGTTAAATTGCGGAGGTCATGCCGATCACATGACCGGAAGTGTGTCAAATTGGCCGACAATCAATTTTTGTGCAAAATCAGGTAAATTCCTTCCAAAATCTCCTTCTCCAGACCCACCAGTCAGAATGCTTCCAAACTTGGGTTACAGCATTACGACACGGTTCTGATGTTAAATTGCGGAGGCCATGTTTATAACGTGACCGGAAGTGTGTCAAAATGGCGGTCAGGCAAATTCCTTCCAAAATCTTCTGATCCTAATCCAGCAGTCAAAATGCTACCAAATTTGGGTGACAACACAAGGCCTGGGTAAGGATGATAAATTGCCAAAGTCATGCCGATCACGTGACCGGAAGTGTCAAAATGGCCGACTTCGTCAATTTTGGGGAGAATCGCATAAATTCCTTCAAAAACCTTCCTCTCCAGACCCACCAGTCGGAATGCCCACCAAATTTGGGTTGCAACATTAGGCCAGGGCCCAGATAAGCTGCGTGTCCAGTGGTCCTATTTTTGATTTGGCGAGTGACAGGTTCAACCCAGAACATTGTGGGACATGGCACTTCTTTATGGCTGGACAGTGAAGTATTGAGAACTGCAGAATGTATACTTTTTTCAGATCACATAGGGAGCGTTTATATGACACATCATGAGTTCAATATTGGTCTTCATATGTTATCAACGTACAATTTGGCGTCGGTACTTTAAGCTTACGTTCAATGTGAACTGGGTTCTGACATTTTTTTACATGAATGGATGCTCTTCACAGGCCAACAGAAGAAGCTCATCAAGAAGTTCACCTGCACCTCGTGCTCTCACAGCTTCACCAGGATGGCGGCTTTGAAGATGCACATGGAGATGCACCGACAAGTTCCCAGCGATGAAAAGTACAAATGCCCTGATTGTTCTTATAGTACAGGTGATCAAAGCATGTTCACGAGACATACCGACATTCACACAAGACAGAAACAGTACACCTGCGGGGTGTGCGGTAAGGGATTCGGTCACTCGTCAAACTATCAGAAGCACATGAGAATTCACACGGGGGAGCGTCCTTATGTGTGCAATGTTTGTGGTAAGGGGTTCATTCAGTCGTCGGACTGTGAGATTCACAAGCGAATTCACACGGGAGAGCGTCCGTACATTTGTACGGTTTGTGCGAAGACTTTCTCAAATGCAAGGTCTTTGAGGAGGCATTCGAGGTGCCACACAGGAGAGCGCCCATACAGTTGTGGGGTTTGTGCAAAGACTTTCTCGGATCAATCAGATTTGCGGAAGCACATTTGTATTCACACAGGTGTGAAGCCTTATGTCTGCCATACATGTGGGAAGGGATTCATTCACTCAACAACGTGTCAGATACACATGAGAATTCATACGGGGGAACGCCCGTACACATGCACTGTATGCGGTAAGGGATTCCGTCAATCATCACACTCGCGGATTCATATGAGGATTCACACGGGGGAGCGCCCATACATATGCACCGAATGTGGTAAGGGATTCACTCGATCATCACAACACCAAATTCACATGCGTGCTCACACGGGGGAGCGTCCATACGTTTGTAAAGTTTGTGCGAGGACCTTCTCTGATCAATCGGTTTTGAAAAGACATGCACGTGTACACACTCAGGAGTAGGGTTTTTGTTTTTTTTCAACAGCCATTTACCATCAATAGGCACACCTTCCAAAAATGCCATCGGTAATCCCTGACAAACCAACAGGACCTCTTGAAGAAAGCCATATGGCTGACTGCGAACAAAAAAATGCCCTCTATAAATGACAAAGGGATACAACTCCCTGCAGTGCTGAGATACAAGTCGGTGAGGCCACATTGAGCAGCCAAAATGTTTGTCAAAAGACAAACTGCAACATCGCCAGTGAGGAAGAATATGGCTCCATCACAACAAGACAAGTGGCTACACCAAAGCAAAAAGGTGAACAGGTACCATCTGACCCAAAAGCAAGAGAAACTAAGCTTCAGTCAAGTAGAACAGGTTTAAAAAAAGGGTGAGCCGGAGCATGGGAGGAATGGAAGACAAGGAGACCATCCTTTATTGTAATGTATATTTCAGGAATGAGGTATCGGGGGTGGGAGGTGGGGTCAGGGAACTTTGGGACATAAAAAAGAAAAGTGTTTTGAGGACCAAACAAAGACTTCTGAAGATCCCTTTATCTGTGTAACTTCTGAAGATATCAACTCGGGAGCAACTCGTGCTCGAGTTTCAAACAATCTGAGGCTGCCTGTGATTTAGTGATTATGTGAACAGGAAAGCATCACAACTTGATCCATGAAGTGTGATCCCATGAAAAGTGGACAGTTTGGGCCAGAGAAGGACTCGGTTCCACCTTCTGGAGTCTGTAAAAGGAGATTCCGACCAACAGGAGTGTCTGGACAAAAAAAAAAAGAGAAATTTAAACCAATAGATTGACAGATTGGAATGAAATATGAAAAGCTCATTGGAGTAGCAAATGCGAAAGAAGCCAGCTTCACTGGGATGAACAACGACTCGTACGTAGTAAATGCCCAAGATGAAGAAAAAGGCAGGTTGACTCAATCGGACAAGTGCGGGTTCTGCCAGGGCAGGTGGAAACAAAATCATCATCACCTTCTCTCGGGATGCAAGCAACTTGTGTCAGAACAACTACACACACAAAGGCATTACAATGTACGCAGAGTAATCCACATTCGCATCTGTGAAAGTCATGGAAGAACAAACCAAGGGCGAATGTCGAAAGTGTTCCCGTGTGACCCGATCATCCCATCGAACATGGATATTGATTTAAACGAAGGCATCATGACGAAACATCATTCTCGGATATAAAAAGTAAAGGACAGTATTGCTAAATGGTGTGCTATACCACGTGACTTAAAAAAAAAAAAATTTAATTTGTATTTTTAACATAGTCAAGGCTCATGAAAGAGATAGTTCGAATTAGTACACTGAACGGAGTAGGATACAACAGGACAAAAAGAAAAACTGACAGAGGGAAACACCAATAGCAGAGTTGAAGGCCAAGAAAGAGGCAGACTTAGACAATATTGATACAGAACGAAAGCCTCAGGAGGGAAAACTGGAAATTCGGAAGTAGGGATTTGCGTGGGGTTAACGAGGGTAGAAAATATCATGGTTTCAGATTGGGGACGATCTGAGATGATGGTGAACAGCTGGCTTGAAGACCTGGAGGGCAGAATGAGTTTGAAGAGGATGTAGAAGTTGGTTCCACAGGTGGGGAAAAAAAGAGGAACAAATGAGTGGAGGTGAGCACAGTGATCCTGGATTTAGGTAGCTTCACCAAAAGGGGGTTAATGGTGGGCCGTGCGAGCCCTGCAGAAACCTGGGGGGACAAAGCACGGAAAGAGCAGAGGGTGCAAGACCAGAAAGGAGGCAGTAGAAGACAGAAAATCCCCCCGACCTGTCTGCGATGGTGAAGTGATAGACCCATAGACTCGGGTTCATCCTGGAAGATTCCAATAATCTTGAAGAGCTTGGTGTCCATGACGTCAAGCTGAACAATATGTGAGGCACGGGAGCCAGCCCGGAGGGGAGAGCAGTATGCCATGAAGCTGCGGATGAAGGCCTAGTCGGTGGATAGGAGTTCATGTGCACCAAGGAAGGACTTTGTACAATGGAGGATGTGGTTTGCCCAAGAAAGATCATGGCTGACAGTGATATCCAGGAGTTTAAGTGACTGACCTTGCTTAAAAGGATTGTTAAGAAAGTTGTTGGGGTGGGGGCAAACTGTCCTTCCGGAAAGAGAAAGTGAAAGTGAGGTTTGTCTGGATTGAAAGACACATTCGAAGTGTTTTACCATATTGTGATTTTGTTAAGGTCTGAAGAGAGGGAAGAGGCTGCTTCCTGCCAGTCTGAAGGATGAGGGATGTAACGGCAAAGGGTGGAGTCATCAGCAAATGGATAAAGAGGATTTTCCAGTGAGTCAGAGATCATTGATGAGAACAGGAATAGGACTGGGCCCAGAACACTGCCTTGGGGGCACTCCAGCTTGGACAGGGAGGGGAGATGAAAGGATTCTGTTGAGAGCCACATGTTAGCGATGAGAGTCGAGGAAGTCAGTAATGTGTGGAGTTGGCCTTGAATACCATAGGCAGGGAGTTTGGGCCGGAAGGCAGGATGCCAGGCTGTATCAAAAGCACGAGATATATCCAGAGAGACGGCCCTGATCTCATGCCTGACATTGAGGGCCTCCATCCATTGTTGGGTAAGTAGAAGTCGCATGCCCAAGGTGTAGTGACCTTGTCTGAAACCAAATTGGTGATCTGAGATGAGGTTGTTCGAGAAAAGGAAGGATTTCATATCAACTGCGATGAAGGATTCCATGACCTTCCTGATGATTGGAAGTAAGCTGATTGGCTTGTAGTTAAGCGGATATGTTTTTCACCTTTTTTTTTTTTTAATGTAATGCAGTGATGTTGCTCATTTCCAACAGATGTAAGATGACCTGCGGGCAATTGATCGGGTGAAAAGGGTGAGAGAGAATGTGCAAGAGCAGCAGAGCAGGTTTTTAGGACACGTGGGCTGATGATGTCGCTTCAGTTGCAGAGTCAGAGTCGAGGGTTGAAAGAATTCTCCACATTCTCAGGTGCAAAAGACAGAGTCCAGGGGCAGTTGGGTACAACAGGGAGAATGGGTACAGAGAGTGAGGGGTTGGGGACAAGATTTGGAAGCAAACACAGAATTGAGGCATTCGGCCTTCTCACGAGCGGAGTCGGCTGTGGTGCCATTTGAAAAGAAGGAAGGGATGGAAGGGGAGTTCACACCAGAGATAGACTTAACAAGGTGCCACCACGTTTTTGAGGAGGGAGGCAAGTTTTGAAAGTTCATTTTGAGGTTGGAATGTTTTCTGGCTCTCCGAAGAGTGGATACACACTTGTTGCGGACATTTTGGAATGCACTTTGGTCGAAATGACCAAATACAATGATCTGAAAATCAAAGTTAAGAGAACCTGCAGGCTGATGAGTGTTGAGGTTGTACCAGTGATCGTCAGAGCAATTTGATTGGTAAAGCTGATTGGCAGTGACCCGATAGTTTTTGGCCCTATTTCTCACAATGAACAATCACATGAAATTCTTATCAGATCTGGATCTTCACCAAAATCGAATCCATTCATCTTGCCACTGAAGGATGAATGGATTTGAAGAGATTGGTTTCCACTCCCCACCACCATTCTCCATCGCACTCCTTCACCACCAAGTGTTGTCCGAATCCGTCCATAACGTTTTCAGATATCCTGAATTTGGGCCCTGAGAGGTTGTTCCATTCCACCTTTTGACATCCTCTGAAAGAGATTTTAACCAAAAGGAATGGCAGGGATTGGATCAGTTGGACCACTGTAGCACATCCATCAGACCAATCAGAGAGTACCTGCAACAAATATTGATGTGGTTATGGAAACTTTTTCATTTGTACCATTTTTACCTTGTTGATTCCTGGCTTGTATATTTAATACGTACGAACTTAATTCACGCTCAACGCATTTCGTGGGTATCCTGTTTGCTTGTTGTGTCCTGCTTGCCAC